>OY979731.1:4682941-5913441 GCA_963855995.1 Muricea muricata | reverse complement strand
ATATTTGTCCATTTTAAATGCGCATTTAGCCATTAGGTTCCAATAAATACTTCATCTTCAAAATTCACTTTACAGCCACTGCAAACACTAAATAATCCATATTTCCACATAAAATATTGATGAGGATGAAAATACATTCAGGTAAACAGGTATGACATATATCGCATAAACATATTTGACTGAATTTCCACTCATAATACTTGTTTTTTTTTTTGTCACCGCTCACTGCTTCGTTAGTCGCCATTTTGAAGGAGCGATATTGATAAACAGTAGACTGGTACTAGTAGTTTTGTTAGATTCTCAGATTGGCGAGATTGGTAATCTGTCTAGTAAAAACACTGCGCCTGCCCGACCAATCTGACACTATTTATACTGGTTAGATTCGCGCTAACCGCCTGGATAGGTAGTAAAAGTGGTATGTCCTCACTGATCTCAACAATATGGCGGACTATCATGAATGGCTAACACTGATTGGCCGGATTTAAAATTTGTTGTTGATTGATTAATCACGAATTCAACTGACAGCAAGCAAATATCTAAATTTGCTTTTTGCTCTACAATATTTTGTATTTTTGCAAAAAGATTTGGCAACTTTCACAACCAACGAAGGGCGGTCATTTATGATCTCAAGAGTATGGCGGAATATCAGGAGTAGCAAACGCTTAAGGCATACAAAAAGGCGAGGACTGAGACGAAAACGACTGCGACAAGACTCTTGAAGAGAGATTAACTCTGGGAAAATACACAGAAGCGCCAAGAATTGACTACGGCGTGAAACACAAGGCAAGTTTGTTGATAATGCGTATTTATACTTGTGTTTTAATGCTTTATAAAGGCCGGCGTAGCCGTATTCCTCCAGTCTATTTACTGTTTAAATTCCAGAGTAAGTTTATGTTTTGTATTAAAATGCAAGACTGTCTTCTTATTACTGTATTTCAAAATATTGACGAACTTTACATGTAAGAGAATATGAGCGAAGATACAAAATTGGCTTGAAACGGTTTTATTTCAAACTCAAAGTTTATGTAAGCTTAAATTTGGTATAAAATACGACCTATTAATTAAATATATGTAATTAATAGGTCGTATTTTATACCAAATTTAAGCTTACATTAGGCGTAATAGCATACCGATGACAAATGTTGTGCCATTTTAAAAAATTGTCAATAAAACAAGGATTAAAAACTCAATATTTTGTCATTTTGAAAAAATATACAGAAAGAATAACAATTGCCGTGTTGCTGTGACAACAACCTATTTTAGTGCTTCATGTAATTCCGAAAATATAGTTGCATGCTCTTAGTCAGTGGCGAGGGGTTGTTGCATGCATGTATTTCTAGTTTTAGCACTGAAAACACCATTTTAAGCTCTAAAACGTCGCCGTGATCGATTTAAGACGGAAATTTTTAGTTGCTAATTTGAATATGTTTTGACGCTCAAATCGCTTCTAGAACGCTTAAAACGCCATTTTAATAATTCTAAGATGGTTTCTTTTCAGTTTACAAGCAAGTTATTGGTTTCTCATTTCAACATGTTATTTCGCTAATCTCGATGGTTTGAGCGCCGAAAACATGATTCCCGAATTGCTAAGTTCTGCAATTTCCATTTAGAAGGTCTCTTTTAGGTCCGTGATTGCAGTACATCATTGCGCTCAACTCGTTCACTTTAGCACTGAAAACACCATTTTAAGCTCTAAAACGTCGCCGTGATCGATATAAGACGGCAATTTTTAGTTGGTGATTTGAGCATGTTTTACGCTCAAATCGCTTCTAGAACGCTTAAAACGCCATTTTAAAAATCCTAAGATCGTTTCTTTTCAGTTTACAAGCAAGTTATAGGTTTCTCATTTCAACATGGTATTTCGCTCATCTCAATGGTTTGAGAACATTTCGACAAATAACCAACCAGACGATGCCCTAGTATTGACAAGAATTTCTTAAAAGAAAATGTTTCATTGTAAGATTCAAACCGGCTGTAGGTGGAACAGATTTAAAACGCATCATAAATATATTCAAAAAAAAAATGCTAGCATGGTCAGCTGTGCTTGAGCATTGCCAATGGTTTGATCACATATTTGTAATATAGAAGCTTTGTGGGGAAGCTGCTGGTAATTGTCATGGCCCCATCCAGGTTTCCTGTCTTTCAGGTTTTTCCCGGCCTCCCTGATGATCCAGCTGTAGTATAACCAATGGCAGTGCTCAAACAGCAGGTCTTACCATCGCCGGCTAAAGCTGTCCACTATACGATTACAGCTATTGTGGGAGCTGGGTTGCTCGTCTATGGGGAATACACATTCTGTGTATTTGTGGGGTTGAAGTGCTCCTAATGATCACTTTCTGGCCCATAGACTCACATTATTTATTGTAAATATATATTCCATGCAAGTTCTTGGAACTGTCCAAGGGGATTGTAACCCCTTGGACAGGTTAATGTTATGGGGGATTGTAACCCCTCTAACATTGCCTGATGGGGATTGTAACCCCAAGGCATCCAGTCGCCTAGCGGGCATATATACACCCCGCTAGGTTATACAAGCTTCCATATTTATGAGTCTATGATAACACTAACAATGCTATGTAATTAATTTTTACTACCGGAGTACTTCACCCTCAACGACCCATCTCTCCCACACAATTACTTGTTTGTCTGTTTTGTTGTTGTAGCGGTCAAATCAAAAGATTTGATACATTAAAGCCAATTTATAATATCCGGATTATAAATTAAAGTTAATGGAGAAATGCTGCTAACATTGTTCAAAGTTCTTACATTTGTTGGAGATTGTCCAAGTGCACGGAATTTCACGTCGTGCGCAATTGTCAGTCATTAACCTAATGCATCAGCGATCACGCGCTGTGCACGATGCAAACATGTGCACATCATGTCAAATGTAATCCAACAACTAATAGACAGACAATATTGTCTTTGTTGACATTGATCAACCAATAGAAATAGTTTCCGTAGGATATAAACGGATGAGGCGCATTTATTAAGTGTCAGTTTGTTCTAAACTTGAGAGAGATACGATAGGGAGCACGAAATTGTTTCCCCACCCACCCACCTCATCAGGGCTGACAACGGACAGGAACAATCTGAAAATGGACATTGGAATATGCACACAGACATCGCATTATTATTGTAAATATAATCCATGCAAGTTCTATGAACTGTCCAAGGGGATTGTAACCTCTTGGACAGGTTAATGTTATGGGGGATTGTAACCCCTCTAACATTGCCTGACGGGGATTGTAACCCCAAGGGCTCAAGTCACCTAGCGGGCATATATACACCCCGCTAGGTAATCCATCTCATCGGGATTGACAACGGAGAAGAACAATCGGAAATGGACATTGGAAGATGCGCACAGACAATGTAATATAATATAGTAGTCTATCTGAAATTATGAGGGACTTGTTATTTGGATTTGGTTTTTTTTTTCAATATGAATAAAAGTTTGGTCTTGGGGTTGAAGTGCTCCAAATGATCACTTTCTGGCCCATAGACGCAATGACATATTGCAATCACAGACCTAAAAGAGACCTTCAAAATGGAAATCGCACAACTGAGCAAGTCGGGAATCATCTTTTCGGCACTCAAATTATCGAGATGAATGAAATAACATGTTTGAAAAAGAAACCTATAACATGCTTGTAAACTGAGGAAAAACGATCTTAGAATCATCGAAATCGCATTTTAAGCATTCTACAAGTGAATTGAGCATAAAAACTGCTCAAATCAACACGAACACATTCCCGTCTTAAATCAATCAGCGCGACGTTTTAGAGCTAAAATGATGTTTTCAGTGCTAAATTGAATGAGTTGAGCGCAATGACCTGGGGCAATCACGGACCTAAAAAAGACCTTCTATATGGAAATTGCAAAACTAAGCAAGTCGAGAATCACGTTTTCCGCGCACAAACATTTTAGATGAGCGAAGTAACGTCTTGAATTGAGAAACCTATAACTTGGTTTTAAACTGAAAAAAAACGAGATTAGAATCACCAAAATCGCGTATTAAGCATTCTAGAAGCCACTTCAGTGTAAAAACATGCTCAAATCACCAACAAAAAATTGCCGTCTTAAATCGATCACGGCGACGTTTTAGAGCTTAAAATGATGTTTTCAGTGCTAAAGTGAACTAGTTGAGCGCAATGACATATTGCAATGACAGACCTAAAAGAGACCTTCAAAATGGAAATTGCACAACTCAGCAAGTCGGGAATCATGTTTTCGGCGCTCAAATTATCGAGATGAATGAAATAACATGTTTGAAAAAGAAACCTATAACTTGCTTGTAAACTGAAGAAAAACGATCTTAGAATCATCGAAATCGCGTTTTAAGCATTCTACAAGCGATTTGAGCGTAAAAATTGCTCAAATCACCAAGAACACATTCCCGTCTTAATTCGATCAGCACGACGTTTTAGAGCTTAAAATGATGTTTTCAGTGCTAAAGTGAACTAGTTGAGCGCAATGACATATTGCAATGACGGACCTAAAAGAGACCTTCAAAATGGAAATTGCACAACTCAGCAAGTCGGGAATCATGTTTTCGGCGCTCAAATTATCGAGATGAATGAAATAACATGTTTGAAAAAGAAACCTATAACTTGCTTGCAAACTGAAGAAAAACGATCTTAGAATCATCGAAATCGCGTTTTAAGCATTCTACAAGCGATTTGAGCGTAAAAATTGCTCAAATCACCAAGAACACATTCCCGTCTTAATTCGATCAGCGCGATGTTTTAGAGCTTAAAATGATGTTTTCAGTGCGAAAGTGAACGAGTTGAGCGCATAGACCTGTTGCAATCACGGGCTTAAAATAGACCTTCTATATGGAAATTGCACAACTTAGCAAGTCGAGAATCATGTTTTCGGCGCTCAAACCATCGAGATGAGCGAAGTAACGTGTTGAAATGAGAAACATATATAACTTGCTTGTAAACTGAGAAGAAACGATCTTAGAATCATCAAAATCGCGTTTTAAGCGTTCTACAAGCGACTTGAGCGTAAAAAACTACTCAAATAAATAAGAACACATTCCCGCCTTAAATCGATCAGCACGACGTTTTAGAGCTTAAAATGATGTTTTCAGTGCAAAAATGAACGGGTTAAGCGCAATGACATATTCCAATCACAAACCCAAAAAAGAACTTCTAAATGAAAATTGAACAACTTAGCAAGTCGAGAATCATGTTTTCGGCGCTCAAACAATTCAGATGAGTGACATAACATCTTTAAATGAGAAACCTATAACTTGCTTGTAAACTCAAGAAAAACGATCTTAGAATCATGAAAATCGCGTTTTAGGCGTTCTACAAGCGATTTGAGCGTAAAAAACTGCTCAAATAACCAAGAACACATTCATGCCTTAAATCGATCAGAGCAACATTTTAGAGCTTAAAATGATATATTCAGTGCTAAAGTGAACGAGTTGAGCGCAGTGACATATTGCTATCACAGACCTAAAAGAGACCTTCTAAATGGAAGTTGCACAACTGAGCAAGTCGGGAATCATGTTTTCGGTGAGATGAGCGAAATAACATGTTGAAATGAGAAACCAATAACTTGCTTGTAAACAGAAGAAAAACGATCTTAGAATCATCAAAATCGCGTTTTAAGCGTTCTAGAAGCGATTTGAGCGTAAAAACATGCTCAAATCAACAACAAAAAATTGCCGTCTTAAATCGATCACGGCGACGCTTTAGAGCTTAATATGATGTTTTCAGTTTTAAAGTGAACGAGTTGAGCGCAATGACATATTGCAATCACAGACCTAAAAGAGATCTTCTAAATGGAAATCGCACAACTGAGCAAGTCGGGAATCATGTTTTCGGCACTCAAACCATCGAGATGAGCGAAGTAACATGTTTGAAAAAGAAACCTATAACATGCTTGTAAACTGAGGAAAAACGATCTTAGAATCACCAAAATCGCATTTTAAGCATTCTACAAGTGAATTGAGCGTAAAAACTGCTCAAATCAACAAGAACACATTCCCGTCTTAAATCAATCAGCGCGACGTTTTAGAGCTAAAATGATGTTTTCAGTGCTAAATTGAATGAGTTAAGCGCAATGACCTGTTGCAATCACGGACCAAAAAAGACCTTCTATATGGAAATTGCACAACTTAGCAAGTCGAGAATCATGTTTTCCGCGCTCAAACCATTTAGATGAGCGAAGTAACGTGTTAAATTGACAAACCTATAACTTGCTTTTAAACTGAAAAAACGAGATTAGAATCACCAAAATCGTGTTTTAAGCATTCTACAAGCGATTTGAGCGTAAAAACCGCTCAAATCACCAAGAACACATTCCCGTCTTAAATCGATCAGCGCGACGTTTTAGAGCTTAAAATGATGTTTTCAGTGCAAAAGTGAACGAGTTGAGAGAATAGACCTGTTGCAATCACGGGCCTAAAAGAGACCTTCTATATGGAAATTGCACAACTTAGCAAGTCGAGAATCATGTTTTCGGCGCTCAAACCATCGAGATGAGCGAAGTAACGTGTTGAAATGAGAAACATATATAACTTGCTTGTAAACTGAGAAGAAACGATCTTAGAATCATAAAAATCGCGTTTTAATCGTTCTACAAGCCACTTGAGCGTAAAAAACTACTCAAATAACCAAGAACACATTCCCGCCTTAAATCTATCAGCGCGACGTTTTAGAGCTTAAAATGATGTTTTCAGTTTTAAAGTGAACGAGTTGAGCGCAATGACATATTGCAATCACAGACCAAAAAGAGACGTTCTAAATGGAAATTGCACAACTGAGCAAGGCGAGAATCATGTTTTCGTTGCTCAAACCATCGAGATGAGCGAAATAACATGTTGAAATGAAATACCTTGAAGTTACTTTTAAACTGAAAAAATACGATCTTCGAATCATCAAAATCTCGTTTTAAGCGTTCTCGAAGCGATTTGAGCGTAAAAACATGCTCAAATCACCAAAAAAAAACTGCTGTCTTAAATCGAACACGGCGACGCTTTAGAGCTTAAAATGATGTTTTCAGTGCAAAAATGAACGGGTTAAGCGCAATGAGATATTCCAATCACAAACCCAAAATAAACTTCTAAATGGAAATTGCACAACTTAGCAAGTCGAGAATAATTTTTTTGCGCTCAATCCATCGAAATGAGCGAAATAACATGTTGAAATGTGAAACCTATAACTTGCTTGTAAACTGAAGAAAAACGATCTTAGAATCATCAAAATCGCGTTTTAAGCGTTCTAGAAGCGATTTGAGCGTAAAAACAAGCTCAAATCACAAACAAAAAATTGCCGTCTTAAATCGATCACGGCGACGTTTTAGAGCTTAAAATGATGTTTTCAGTTTTAAAGTGAGCGAGTTAAGCGCAATGACATATTGCAATCACAAACAAAAAAGAGACCTTCTAAATGGAAATTACACAACTTAGCAATTGGAAAATGACGTTTTCGGCGCTCAAACAATCGAGATGAGCGAAATAACATGTTGAAATGAGAAACCAATAACTTGCCTGTAAACAGAAGAAAAACCATCTTAGAATCATCAAAATCGCGTTTTAAGCGTTCTAGAAGCGATTTGAGAGCAAAAACATGCTTAAATCAACAACAAAAAATTGCCGTCTTAAATCGATCACGGCGACGCTTTAGAGCTTAAAATGATGTTTTCAGTTTTAAAGTGAACGAGTTGAGCGCAATGACATATTGCAATCACAGACCTAAAAGAGATCTTCTAAATGGAAATCGCACAACTGAGCAAGTCGGGAATCATGTTTTCGGCACTCAAACCATCGAGATGAGCAAAGTAACATGTTTGAAAAAGAAACCTATAACATGCTTGTAAACTGAGGAAAAACGATCTTAGAATCACCAAAATCGCATTTTAAGCATTCTACAAGTGAATTGAGCGTAAAAACTGCTCAAATCAACAAGAACACATTCCCGTCTTAAATCAATCAGCGCGACGTTTTACAGCTAAAATGATGTTTTCAGTGCTAAATTGAATGAGTTGAGCGCAATGACCTGTTGCAATCACGGACCTAAAAAAGACCTTCTATATGGAAATTGCACAACTTAGCAAGTCGAGAATCATGTTTTCCGCGCTCAAACCATTTAGATGAGCGAAGTAACGTGTTAAATATAGAAAACCTATAACTTCGTTTTAAACTGAAAAAAACGACATTAGAATCACCAAAATCGCGTTTTAAGAATTCTAGAAGCCACTTGAGCATAAAAACATGCTCAAATCACCAACAAAAAATTGCCGTCTTAAATCCATCACGGCGACATTTTAGAGCTTAAAATGATGTTTTCAGTGCTAAAGTGAACTAGTTGAGCGCAATGACATATTGCTATCACAGACCTAAAAGAGACCTTCTAAATGGAAGTTGCACAACTGAGCAAGTCGGGAATCATGTTTTCGGCAATCAAACAATCGAGATGAGCGAAATAACATGTTGAAATGAGATACCTTGAAGTTACTTTTAAAGTGAAAAAAAACGATCTTCGAATCATCAAAATCTCGTTTTAAGCGTTTTAGAAGCGATTTGAGCGTAAAAACATCCTCAAATCACAAACAAAAAATTGCCGTCTTGAATCGATCACGGCGACGTTTTAGAGCTTAAAATGATGTTTTCAGTGCTAAAGTGAACTAGTTGAGCGCAATGACATATTGCAATGACGGACCTAAAAGAGACCTTCAAAATGGAAATTGCACAACTCAGCAAGTCGGGAATCATGTTTTCTGCGCTCAAACATTTTAGATGAGCGAAGTAACGTCTTGAATTGAGAAACCTATAACTTGGTTTTAAACTGAAAAAAACGACATTAGAATCACCAAAATCGCGTTTTAAGCATTCTAGAAGCCACTTCAGCATAAAAACATGCTCAAATCACCAACAAAAAATTGCCGTCTTAAATCGATAACGGCGACGTTTTAGAGCTTAAAATGATGTTTTCAGTGCTAAAGTGAACTAGTTGAGCGCAATGACATATTGCAATGACGGACCTAAAAGAGACCTTCAAAATGGAAATTGCACAACTCAGCAAGTCGGGAATCATGTTTTCGGCGCTCAAATTATCGAGATGAATGAAATAACATGTTTGAAAAAGAAACCTATAACTTGCTTGTAAACTGAAGAAAAACGATCTTAGAATCATCGAAATCGCGTTTTAAGCATTCTACAAGCGATTTGAGCGTAAAAACTGCTCAAATCACCAAGAACACATTCCCGTCTTAATTCGATCAGCGCGACGTTTTAGAGCTTAAAATGATGTTTTCAGTGCAAAAGTGAACGAGTTGAGCGCATAGACCTGTTGCAATAACGGGCCTAAAATAGACCTTCTATATGGAAATTGCACAACTTAGCAAGTCGAGAATCATGTTTTCGGCGTTCAAACCATCGAGATGAGCGAAGTAACGTGTTGAAATGAGAAACATATATAACTTGCTTGTAAACTGAGAAGAAACGATCTTAGAATCATCAAAATGGCGTTTTAAGCGTTCTACAAGCGACTTGAGCGTAAAAAACTACTCAAATAAATAAGAACACATTCCCGCCTTAAATCGATCAGGGCAACATTTTAGAGCTTAAAATGATATATTCAGTGCTAAAGTGAACGAGTTGAGCGCAATGACATATTGCTATCACAGACCTAAAAGAGACCTTCTAAATGGAAGTTGCACAACTGAGCAAGTCGGGAATCATGTTTTCGGCAATCAAACAATCGAGATGAGCGAAATAAAATGTTGAAATGAGAATCCTATAACTTGCTTGTAAACTGAAAAGAAATGACCATAGAATCATCAAAATCAGGTTTTAACCGTTCTAGAAGCGATTTGAACGTAAAAAAATGCTCAAATCACCAACAAAAAATTGCCGTCTTAAATCGACCACGGCGACGCTTTAGAGCTTAAAATCATGTTTTCAGTGCAAAAATGAACGGGTTGAGCGCAATGACATATTCCAATCAGAAACCCAAAAAAAGAACTTCTAAATGGAAATTGAACAACTTAGCAAGTCGAGAATCATGTTTTCGGCGCTCAAACAATTGAGATGAGCGACATAACATCTTTAAATGAAAAACTTATAACTTGCTTGTAAACTGAAGAAAAACGATCTAAAAATCATCAAAATCGCGTTTTAGGCGTTCTACAAGCGATTTGAGCGTAAAAAACTGCTCAAAGAACCAAGAACACATTCATGCCTTAAATCGATCAGAGCAACATTTTAGAGCTTAAAATGATATATTCAGTGCTAAAATGAACGAGTTGAGCGCAATGACATATTGCAATCACAGACCTAAAAGAGACCTTCTAAATGGAAGTTGCCCAACTGAGCAAGTCGGGAATCATGTTTTCGACAATCAAACAATCGAGATGAGCGAAATAACATGTTGAAATGTGAAACCTATAACTTGCTTGTAAACTGAAGAAAAACGATCTTAGAATCATCGAAATCGCGTTTTAAGCATTCTACAAGCGATTTGAGCGTAAAAACTGCTCAAATCACTAAGAACACATTCCCGTCTTAAATCGATCAGCGCGAGGTTTTTTAGCTTAAAATGATGTTTTCAGTGCTAAATTGAACGAGTTAAGCGCAATGACCTGTTGCAATCACGGACCTTAAATAGACCTTCTATATGGAAATTGCACAACTTAGCAATTAGAGAATCACGTTTTCGGCGCTCAAACAATCGAGGTGATCGAAGTAACGTGTTGAAATGAGAAACCCATAGCTTTCTTGTTAAACTGAAAAGAAACGATCTCAAAATCATCAAAATTGCGTTTTAAGCTTCCTAGAAGCAATTTCAGCGTAAAAATATGCTCAAATCACCAAAAAAAATTGCCTTCTTAAATCGATCACGGCGACGCTTTAGAGCTTAAAATGCTGTTTTCAGTGCTAAAGTGAACGAGTTGAGCGAAATGATGTATTGCAATCACGGATCTAAAAGAGACATTCAAATTTGATATTGCAGAACTTAGCAAGTCGGGAATCATGTTTTTGGCGCTCAAGCCAACGAGATGACCGAAACAACATGTTGAAATGTGAAACCTATAACTTGCTTGTAAACTCAAAAGAAACGACCTTAGAACCTTCAAAATCGCGTTTTAAGCGTTCTAGAAGCGATTTGAGCGTGAAAACATGCTCAAACCACCAACTAAAAATTGCCGTCTTAAATCGACCACGGCGAAGTTTTAGAGCTTTAAATGGTCTTTTTAGTGCTAGAGTGAACGAGTTGAGCACATTCATGTACTGTAATCACGGACCTAAAAGAGACCTTCTAAATGGAATTTGCAGAACTTAGAAAGTCAGGAATCATGTTTTCGGCGCTCAAACCATCGAGATGAGCGAAATAACATGTTGAAATAAGAAACCTATAACTTGCTTATAAACTCAAAAGAAAGGATCTTAGCACCATAAAAATCGCGTTTTAAGCGTTCTAGAAGCCATTTGAGCGTAAAAACATGCTCAAATCACCAACTTAAAATTGCCGTCTTAAAACGACCATGGCGACGTTTTAGAGCTTAAAATGGTGTTTTCAGTGCTAAAGTGAACGAGTTGAGCGCATTATGTACTGCAATCACGGACCTAAAAGAGACCTTCTAAATGGAATTTGCAGAACTTAGCAAGTCGGGAATCATGTTTTCGGCGCTCAAACCATCGAGATAAGCGAAATAACATGTTGAAATGAGAAACCTATAACTTGCTTGTAAACTTAAAAAAAACGATCTTACAACCATCAAAATCGCGTTTTAAGCCTTCTAGAAGCGATTTGAGCGTGAAAACATGCTCAAATCACTAACTAAAAATTGCCGTCTTAAATCGATCACGGCGACGTTTCACAGCTTAAAATGCGGTTTTCAGTGCTAAAGTGAACGATTTGAGCGCAATGATGTACTGCAATCACGGATCTAAAAGAGACCTTCTAAATGGATATTGCAGAACTTAGCAAGTCGGGAATCATGTTTTTGGCGCTCAAACCATCGAGATGACCGAAACAACATGTTGAAATGTGAAACCTATAACTTGCTTGTAAACTCAAAAGAAACGACCTTAGAACCATCAAAATCGCGTTTTAAGCGTTCTAAAAGCGATTTGACCGTAAAAACATGCTCAAATCACGAACTAAAAATTGCTATCTTAAATCGACCACGGCGACGTTTTAAAGCTTAAAATGGTGTTTTTAGTGCTAGAACAAACGAGTTGAGCTCAATGATGTACTGCAATCACAGATCTAAAAGAGACGTTCTAAATGGAAATTGAAGAACTTAGCAAGTCGGCAATCATGTTTACGGCGCTCAAACCATCGAATTGAGCGAAATAACATGTTGAAATGAGAAACCCATAACTTGCTTGTAAACTGAAAAGAAACGATCTTAGAACCATCAAAATCGCGTTTTAAGCGTTCTGGAAGCGATTTGAGCGTGAAAACATACTCAAATCACCACCTAAAAATTTCCGTCTTAAATCGATCACGGCGACGTTTTAAAGCTTAAAATAATGTTATCAGTGCTAAAGTGAACGAGTTGAGCGCAATGATGTACTGCAATCACGGATCTAAAAGAGACCTTCTAATTTGATATTGCAGAACTTAGCAAGTGCGGAATCATGTTTTCGGCGCTCAAGCCATCGAGATGACCGAAACAACATGTTGAAATGTGAAACCTATAACTTGCTTGTAAACTCAAAAGAAACGACCTTAGAACCACCAAAATCGCGTTTTAAGCGTTCTAGAAGCGATTCTAGCGTGTAAACATGCTCAAATCACCAACTAAAAATATCCGTCTTAAATCGACCACGGCGACGTTTTAGAGCTTAAAATGGTTTTTTTAGTGCTAGAGTGAACGAGTTGAGCACAATCATGTACTGCAATCAGGGACCTAAAAGAGACCTTCTAAATAGAAATTGCAGAACTTAGCAAGTCGGGAATCATGTTTTTTGCGCTCAAACCATCGAGATGAGCGAAACAACATGTTGAAATGAGAAACCTATAACTTGCTTGTAAACTGAAAAGAAACGATCTTAGAACCATCAAAATCGCGTTTTAAGCGTTCTAGAAGCGATTTTAAAGTGAAAACATGCTCAAATCACTAACTAAAAATTGCCGTCTTAAATCGATCACGGCGACGTTTTACAGCTTAAAATGCTGTTTTCAGTGCTAAAGTGAACGAGTTGAGCGCAATGATGTACTGCAATCACGGATCTAAAAGAGACATTCTAAATGGAAATTGCAGAACTTAGCAAGTCGGCAATCATGTTTACGGCGCTCAAACCATCGAATTGAGCGAAATAACATGTTGAAACGAGAAACCCATAACTGGCTTGTAAACATAAAAGAAACGATCTTAGAACCATCAAAATCGCGTTTTAAGCGTTCTGGAAGCGATTTCAGAGTAAAAACATACTCAAATCACCACCTAAAAATTGCCGTTTTAAATCGATCACGGCGACGTTTTAAAGCTTAAAATAATTTTTTCAGTGCTAAATTGAACGAGTTGAGCGCAATGATGTACTGCAATCACGGATCTAAAAGAGACCTTCTAAATGGAATTTGCAGAACTTAGCAAGTCAAGAATCATGTTTTCGGCGCTCAAACCATCGAGATGAGCGAAATAACATGTTGAAATGAGAAACCTATAACTTGCTTGTAAACTGAAAAGAAACGATCTAAGAACCATCAAAATCGCGTTTTAAGCGTTCTAGAAGTGATTTGAACGTGAAAACATGCTCAAATCACCAACTAAAAATTGCCGTCTTAAATCGATCACGGCGACGTTTTACAGCTTAAAATGCTGTTTTCAGTGCTAAAGTGAACGAGTTGAGCGCAATGATGTACTGCAATCACGAATCTAAAAGAGACCTTCTAACTGGAAATTGCAGAACTTAGCAAGTCGGCAATCATGTTTACGGCGCTCAAACCATCGAATTGAGCGAAAAAACATGTTGAAATGAGAAACCCATAACTTGCTTGTAAACTGAAAAGAAACGATCTTAGAACCATCAAAATCGCGTTTTAAGCGTTCTAGAAGCGATTTGAGCGTAAAAACATGCTCAAATCAACAACAAAAAATTGCCGTCTTAAATCGATCACGGCGACGCTTTAGAGCTTAATATGATGTTTTCAGTTTTAAAGTGAACGAGTTGAGCGCAATGACATATTGCAATCACAGACCTAAAAGAGATCTTCTAAATGGAAATCGCACAACTGAGCAAGTCGGGAATCATGTTTTCGGCACTCAAACCATCGAGATGAGCGAAGTAACATGTTTGAAAAAGAAACCTATAACATGCTTGTAAACTGAGGAAAAACGATCTTAGAATCACCAAAATCGCATTTTAAGCATTCTACAAGTGAATTGAGCGTAAAAACTGCTCAAATCAACAAGAACACATTCCCGTCTTAAATCAATCAGCGCGACGTTTTAGAGCTAAAATGATGTTTTCAGTGCTAAATTGAATGAGTTAAGCGCAATGACCTGTTGCAATCACGGACCAAAAAAGACCTTCTATATGGAAATTGCACAACTTAGCAAGTCGAGAATCATGTTTTCCGCGCTCAAACCATTTAGATGAGCGAAGTAACGTGTTAAATTGACAAACCTATAACTTGCTTTTAAACTGAAAAAACGAGATTAGAATCACCAAAATCGTGTTTTAAGTATTCTACAAGCGATTTGAGCGTAAAAACCGCTCAAATCACCAAGAACACATTCCCGTCTTAAATCGATCAGCGCGACGTTTTAGAGCTTAAAATGATGTTTTCAGTGCAAAAGTGAACGAGTTGAGAGAATAGACCTGTTGCAATCACGGGCCTAAAAGAGACCTTCTATATGGAAATTGCACAACTTAGCAAGTCGAGAATCATGTTTTCGGCGCTCAAACCATCGAGATGAGCGAAGTAACGTGTTGAAATGAGAAACATATATAACTTGCTTGTAAACTGAGAAGAAACGATCTTAGAATCATAAAAATCGCGTTTTAATCGTTCTACAAGCCACTTGAGCGTAAAAAACTACTCAAATAACCAAGAACACATTCCCGCCTTAAATCTATCAGCGCGACGTTTTAGAGCTTAAAATGATGTTTTCAGTTTTAAAGTGAACGAGTTGAGCGCAATGACATATTGCAATCACAGACCAAAAAGAGACGTTCTAAATGGAAATTGCACAACTGAGCAAGGCGAGAATCATGTTTTCGTTGCTCAAACCATCGAGATGAGCGAAATAACATGTTGAAATGAAATACCTTGAAGTTACTTTTAAACTGAAAAAATACGATCTTCGAATCATCAAAATCTCGTTTTAAGCGTTCTCGAAGCGATTTGAGCGTAAAAACATGCTCAAATCAGCAAAAAAAAACTGCTGTCTTAAATCGAACACGGCGACGCTTTAGAGCTTAAAATGATGTTTTCAGTGCAAAAATGAACGGGTTAAGCGCAATGAGATATTCCAATCACAAACCCAAAATAAACTTCTAAATGGAAATTGCACAACTTAGCAAGTCGAGAATAATTTTTTTGCGCTCAATCCATCGAAATGAGCGAAATAACATGTTGAAATGTGAAACCTATAACTTGCTTGTAAACTGAAGAAAAACGATCTTAGAATCATCAAAATCGCGTTTTAAGCGTTCTAGAAGCGATTTGAGCGTAAAAACAAGCTCAAATCACAAACAAAAAATTGCCGTCTTAAATCGATCACGGCGACGTTTTAGAGCTTAAAATGATGTTTTCAGTTTTAAAGTGAGCGAGTTAAGCGCAATGACATATTGCAATCACAAACAAAAAAGAGACCTTCTAAATGGAAATTACACAACTTAGCAATTGGAAAATGACGTTTTCGGCGCTCAAACAATCGAGATGAGCGAAATAACATGTTGAAATGAGAAACCAATAACTTGCCTGTAAACAGAAGAAAAACCATCTTAGAATCATCAAAATCGCGTTTTAAGCGTTCTAGAAGCGATTTGAGAGCAAAAACATGCTTAAATCAACAACAAAAAATTGCCGTCTTAAATCGATCACGGCGACGCTTTAGAGCTTAAAATGATGTTTTCAGTTTTAAAGTGAACGAGTTGAGCGCAATGACATATTGCAATCACAGACCTAAAAGAGATCTTCTAAATGGAAATCGCACAACTGAGCAAGTCGGGAATCATGTTTTCGGCACTCAAACCATCGAGATGAGCAAAGTAACATGTTTGAAAAAGAAACCTATAACATGCTTGTAAACTGAGGAAAAACGATCTTAGAATCACCAAAATCGCATTTTAAGCATTCTACAAGTGAATTGAGCGTAAAAACTGCTCAAATCAACAAGAACACATTCCCGTCTTAAATCAATCAGCGCGACGTTTTACAGCTAAAATGATGTTTTCAGTGCTAAATTGAATGAGTTGAGCGCAATGACCTGTTGCAATCACGGACCTAAAAAAGACCTTCTATATGGAAATTGCACAACTTAGCAAGTCAAGAATCATGTTTTCCGCGCTCAAACCATTTAGATGAGCGAAGTAACGTGTTAAATATAGAAAACCTATAACTTCGTTTTAAACTGAAAAAAACGACATTAGAATCACCAAAATCGCGTTTTAAGAATTCTAGAAGCCACTTGAGCATAAAAACATGCTCAAATCACCAACAAAAAATTGCCGTCTTAAATCCATCACGGCGACATTTTAGAGCTTAAAATGATGTTTTCAGTGCTAAAGTGAACTAGTTGAGCGCAATGACATATTGCTATCACAGACCTAAAAGAGACCTTCTAAATGGAAGTTGCACAACTGAGCAAGTCGGGAATCATGTTTTCGGCAATCAAACAATCGAGATGAGCGAAATAACATGTTGAAATGAGATACCTTGAAGTTACTTTTAAAGTGAAAAAAAACGATCTTCGAATCATCAAAATCTCGTTTTAAGCGTTTTAGAAGCGATTTGAGCGTAAAAACATCCTCAAATCACAAACAAAAAATTGCCGTCTTGAATCGATCACGGCGACGTTTTAGAGCTTAAAATGATGTTTTCAGTGCTAAAGTGAACTAGTTGAGCGCAATGACATATTGCAATGACGGACCTAAAAGAGACCTTCAAAATGGAAATTGCACAACTCAGCAAGTCGGGAATCATGTTTTCTGCGCTCAAACATTTTAGATGAGCGAAGTAACGTCTTGAATTGAGAAACCTATAACTTGGTTTTAAACTGAAAAAAACGACATTAGAATCACCAAAATCGCGTTTTAAGCATTCTAGAAGCCACTTCAGCATAAAAACATGCTCAAATCACCAACAAAAAATTGCCGTCTTAAATCGATAACGGCGACGTTTTAGAGCTTAAAATGATGTTTTCAGTGCTAAAGTGAACTAGTTGAGCGCAATGACATATTGCAATGACGGACCTAAAAGAGACCTTCAAAATGGAAATTGCACAACTCAGCAAGTCGGGAATCATGTTTTCGGCGCTCAAATTATCGAGATGAATGAAATAACATGTTTGAAAAAGAAACCTATAACTTGCTTGTAAACTGAAGAAAAACGATCTTAGAATCATCGAAATCGCGTTTTAAGCATTCTACAAGCGATTTGAGCGTAAAAACTGCTCAAATCACCAAGAACACATTCCCGTCTTAATTCGATCAGCGCGACGTTTTAGAGCTTAAAATGATGTTTTCAGTGCAAAAGTGAACGAGTTGAGCGCATAGACCTGTTGCAATAACGGGCCTAAAATAGACCTTCTATATGGAAATTGCACAACTTAGCAAGTCGAGAATCATGTTTTCGGCGTTCAAACCATCGAGATGAGCGAAGTAACGTGTTGAAATGAGAAACATATATAACTTGCTTGTAAACTGAGAAGAAACGATCTTAGAATCATCAAAATGGCGTTTTAAGCGTTCTACAAGCGACTTGAGCGTAAAAAACTACTCAAATAAATAAGAACACATTCCCGCCTTAAATCGATCAGGGCAACATTTTAGAGCTTAAAATGATATATTCAGTGCTAAAGTGAACGAGTTGAGGGCAATGACATATTGCTATCACAGACCTAAAAGAGACCTTCTAAATGGAAGTTGCACAACTGAGCAAGTCGGGAATCATGTTTTCGGCAATCAAACAATCGAGATGAGCGAAATAAAATGTTGAAATGAGAATCCTATAACTTGCTTGTAAACTGAAAAGAAATGACCATAGAATCATCAAAATCAGGTTTTAACCGTTCTAGAAGCGATTTGAACGTAAAAAAATGCTCAAATCACCAACAAAAAATTGCCGTCTTAAATCGACCACGGCGACGCTTTAGAGCTTAAAATCATGTTTTCAGTGCAAAAATGAACGGGTTGAGCGCAATGACATATTCCAATCAGAAACCCAAAAAAAGAACTTCTAAATGGAAATTGAACAACTTAGCAAGTCGAGAATCATGTTTTCGGCGCTCAAACAATTGAGATGAGCGACATAACATCTTTAAATGAAAAACCTATAACTTGCTTGTAAACTGAAGAAAAACGATCTAAAAATCATCAAAATCGCGTTTTAGGCGTTCTACAAGCGATTTAAGCGTAAAAAACTGCTCAAAGAACCAAGAACACATTCATGCCTTAAATCGATCAGAGCAACATTTTAGAGCTTAAAATGATATATTCAGTGCTAAAATGAACGAGTTGAGCGCAATGACATATTGCAATCACAGACCTAAAAGAGACCTTCTAAATGGAAGTTGCCCAACTGAGCAAGTCGGGAATCATGTTTTCGACAATCAAACAATCGAGATGAGCGAAATAACATGTTGAAATGTGAAACCTATAATTTGCTTGTAAACTGAAGAAAAACGATCTTAGAATCATCGAAATCGCGTTTTAAGCATTCTACAAGCGATTTGAGCGTAAAAACTGCTCAAATCACTAAGAACACATTCCCGTCTTAAATCGATCAGCGCGAGGTTTTTTAGCTTAAAATGATGTTTTCAGTGCTAAATTGAACGAGTTAAGCGCAATGACCTGTTGCAATCACGGACCTTAAATAGACCTTCTATATGGAAATTGCACAACTTAGCAATTAGAGAATCACGTTTTCGGCGCTCAAACAATCGAGGTGATCGAAGTAACGTGTTGAAATGAGAAACCCATAGCTTTCTTGTTAAACTGAAAAGAAACGATCTCAAAATCATCAAAATTGCGTTTTAAGCTTCCTAGAAGCAATTTCAGCGTAAAAATATGCTCAAATCACCAAAAAAAATTGCCTTCTTAAATCGATCACGGCGACGCTTTAGAGCTTAAAATGCTGTTTTCAGTGCTAAAGTGAACGAGTTGAGCGAAATGACATATTGCAATCACGGACCTAAAATAGATCTTCTAAATGGAAATTGCGCAAATTAGCAAGTCGAGAATAATGTTTTTGGTGCTCAAACCATCGAGATGAGCGACATAACATGTTTGAAAAAGAAACCTATAACTTGCTTGTAAACTGGAGAAAAACGATCTTAGAATCATCAAAACCGCGTTTTAAGCGTTCTATAAGCGATTTGAAGGTAAAAAACTACTGAAATACCAAGAACACATTCCGTCCTTAAATCGATCAGAGCGACGTTTTAGAGCTTAAAATGATGTTTTTAGTGCTAAAGTGAACGATTTCAACGCAATGACATGTTGCAATCAGTGACCTAAAATAGACCTTCTAAACGGAAATTGCACAACTTAGCAAGTTGAGAATCATTTTTTTGGTACTCAAACTATCGAGATGAGCGAAATAACATGTTGAAATGAGAAACCTATAACTTTCTTGTAAACAATAAAGAAACGATCTTAGAATCATTAAAATTGCGTTTTAAGCTTTCTAGAAACGATTTGAGCGTAAAAATATGCTCAAATCACAAACAAAAAATTGCCTTCTTAAATCGATCAGCGACGCTTTAGAGCTTAAAATGATGTTTTGAGTGCTAAAGTGAACGAGTTGAGCGCAATGACATATTGCAATCACAAACCTAAAAGAGACCCTCTAAATGGAAGTTGCACAAATGAGCAAGTCGGGAATCATGTTTTCGGTAATCAAACAATCGACATGAGCGAAATAACATGTTGAAATGAGAAACAAATAACTTGCTTGTAAACAGAAGAAAAACGACCTTAGAATAATGAAAATCGCGTTTTAAGCGTTCTAGAAGCGATTTGAGCGTAAAAACATGCTCAAATAAACAACAAAAAATTGCCGTCTTAAATCGATCACGGCCACGCTTTAGAGCTTAAATTGATGTTTTCAGTGCTAAAGTGAACGAGTTGAGCGCAATGACATATTGCAATCACAGACCTAAAAGAGATCTTCTAAATGGAAACCGCACAACTGAGCAAGTCGGGAATCATGTTTTCGGCACTCAAACCGTCGAGATGAGTGAAGTAACATGTTGAAATGAGAAACCTAAAACTTGCTTGTAAACTGAAAAGAAACGATTTTAGAACCCTAAAAGTCGCGTTTTAAGCGTTATAAACGCGATTTGAGCGTAAAAACATGCTCAAATCACCAACTAAAAATTGCCGCCTTAAATCGACCACGGCAACGTTTTAGAGCTTAAAATGGTGTTTTAGTGCTAGAACGAAAGAGTTGAGCGCAATGATGTACTGCAATCACGGACCTAAAAGAGACCTTCTAATTGGAATTTGCAGAACTTAGAAAGTCGGGAATCATGTTTTCGGCGCTCAAACCATCGAGATGAGCGAAATAACATGTTGAAATAAGAAACCTATAACTTGCTTATAAACTCAAAAGAAAGGATCTTAGCACCATAAAAATCGCGTTTTAAGCGTTCTAGAAGCCATTTGAGCGTAAAAACATGCTCAAATCACCAAATAAAAATTGCCGTTTTAGATCGACCACGGCGACGTTTTAGAGCTTAAAATGGTGTTTTCAGTGCTAAAGTGAACGAGTTGAGCGCATTATGTACTGCAATCACGGACCTAAAAGAGACCTTCTAAATGGAAATTGCAGAACTTAGCAAGTCGGGAATCATGTTTTCGGCGCTCATACCATCGAGATGAGCGAAACAACATGTTAAAATGAGAAACCTATAACTTGCTTGTAAACTGAAAAGAAACGAAGTTAGAACCATAAAAGTCGCGTTTTAACCGTTCTAGAAGCGATTTGAGCGTAAAAACATGCTCAAATCACCAACTTAAAATTGCCGTCTTAAATCGATCACCCGCGACATTTTACAGCTTAAAATGCTGTTTTCAGTGCTAAAGTGAACGATTTGAGCGCAATGATGTACTGCAATATCGGATCTAAAAGAGACCTTCTAAATGGATAGTGCAGAACTTAGCAAGTCGGGAATCATGTTTTTTGCGCTCAAACCATCGAGATGACCGAAACAGCATGTTGAAATGTGAAACCTATAACTTGCTTGTAAACTCAAAAGAAACGACCTTAGAACCATCAAAACCGCGTGTTTTAAGCGTTCTAAAAGCGATTTGAGCGTAAAAACATGCTCAAATCACCAACTAAAATCTGCCGTCTTAAATCGACCACGGCGACGTTTTAGAGCTTAAAATGGTGTTTTTAGTGCTAGAACGAACGAGTTGAGCGTTATGATGTACTGCAATCAGGGACCTAAAAGAGACCTTCTAAATGGAAATTGCAGAACTTAGCATGTCGGGAATCATGTTTTCGGCGCTCAAACCATCGAGATGAATGAAACAACATGTTGAAATGAGAAACCTATAACTTGCTTGTAAACTGAAAAGAAACGATCTTAAAACCATCAATATCGCGTTTTAAGCGTTCTAGAAGCGATTTGAGCGTGAAAACATGCTCAAATCACTAACTAAAAATTGCCGTCTTAAATCGATCACGGCGACGTTTTACAGCTTAAAATGCTGTTTTCAGTGCTAAAGTGAACGAGTTGAGCGCAATGATGTACTGCAATCACGGATCTAAAAGAGACATTCAAATTTGATATTGCAGAACTTAGCAAGTCGGGAATCATGTTTTTGGCGCTCAAGCCAACGAGATGACCGAAACAACATGTTGAAATGTGAAACCTATAACTTGCTTGTAAACTCAAAAGAAACGACCTTAGAACCTTCAAAATCGCGTTTTAAGCGTTCTAGAAGCGATTTGAGCGTGAAAACATGCTCAAACCACCAACTAAAAATTGCCGTCTTAAATCGACCACGGCGAAGTTTTAGAGCTTTAAATGGTCTTTTTAGTGCTAGAGTGAACGAGTTGAGCACATTCATGTACTGTAATCACGGACCTAAAAGAGACCTTCTAAATGGAATTTGCAGAACTTAGAAAGTCAGGAATCATGTTTTCGGCGCTCAAACCATCGAGATGAGCGAAATAACATGTTGAAATAAGAAACCTATAACTTGCTTATAAACTCAAAAGAAAGGATCTTAGCACCATAAAAATCGCGTTTTAAGCGTGCTAGAAGCCATTTGAGCGTAAAAACATGCTCAAATCACCAACTTAAAATTGCCGTCTTAAAACGACCATGGCGACGTTTTAGAGCTTAAAATGGTGTTTTCAGTGCTAAAGTGAACGAGTTGAGCGCATTATGTACTGCAATCACGGACCTAAAAGAGACCTTCTAAATGGAATTTGCAGAACTTAGCAAGTCGGGAATCATGTTTTCGGCGCTCAAACCATCGAGATAAGCGAAATAACATGTTGAAATGAGAAACCTATAACTTGCTTGTAAACTTAAAAAAAACGATCTTAGAACCATCAAAATCGCGTTTTAAGCCTTCTAGAAGCGATTTGAGCGTGAAAACATGCTCAAATCACTAACTAAAAATTGCCGTCTTAAATCGATCACGGCGACGTTTCACAGCTTAAAATGCGGTTTTCAGTGCTAAAGTGAACGATTTGAGCGCAATGATGTACTGCAATCACGGATCTAAAAGAGACCTTCTAAATGGATATTGCAGAACTTAGCAAGTCGGGAATCATGTTTTTGGCGCTCAAACCATCGAGATGACCGAAACAACATGTTGAAATGTGAAACCTATAACTTGCTTGTAAACTCAAAAGAAACGACCTTAGAACCATCAAAATCGCGTTTTAAGCGTTCTAAAAGCGATTTGACCGTAAAAACATGCTCAAATCACGAACTAAAAATTGCTATCTTAAATCGACCACGGCGACGTTTTAAAGCTTAAAATGGTGTTTTTAGTGCTAGAACGAACGAGTTGAGCGCAATGATGTACTGCAATCACAGATCTAAAAGAGACGTTCTAAATGGAAATTGAAGAACTTAGCAAGTCGGCAATCATGTTTTCGGCGCTCAAACCATCGAATTGAGCGAAATAACATGTTGAAATGAGAAACCCATAACTTGCTTGTAAACTGAAAAGAAACGATCTTAGAACCATCAAAATCGCGTTTTAAGCGTTCTGGAAGCGATTTGAGCGTGAAAACATACTCAAATCACCACCTAAAAATTTCCGTCTTAAATCGATCACGGCGACGTTTTAAAGCTTAAAATAATGTTTTCAGTGCTAAAGTGAACGAGTTGAGCGCAATGATGTACTGCAATCACGGATCTAAAAGAGACCTTCTAATTTGATATTGCAGAACTTAGCAAGTGCGGAATCATGTTTTCGGCGCTCAAGCCATCGAGATGACCGAAACAACATGTTGAAATGTGAAACCTATAACTTGCTTGTAAACTCAAAAGAAACGACCTTAGAACCACCAAAATCGCGTTTTAAGCGTTCTAGAAGCGATTCTAGCGTGTAAACATGCTCAAATCACCAACTAAAAATATCCGTCTTAAATCGACCACGGCGACGTTTTAGAGCTTAAAATGGTTTTTTTAGTGCTAGAGTGAACGAGTTGAGCACAATCATGTACTGCAATCAGGGACCTAAAAGAGACCTTCTAAATAGAAATTGCAGAACTTAGCAAGTCGGGAATCATGTTTTTTGCGCTCAAACCATCGAGATGAGCGAAACAACACGTTGAAATGAGAAACCTATAACTTGCTTGTAAACTGAAAAGAAACGATCTTAGAACCATCAAAATCGCGTTTTAAGCGTTCTAGAAGCGATTTTAAAGTGAAAACATGCTCAAATCACTAACTAAAAATTGCCGTCTTAAATCGATCACGGCGACGTTTTACAGCTTAAAATGCTGTTTTCAGTGCTAAAGTGAACGAGTTGAGCGCAATGATGTACTGCAATCACGGATCTAAAAGAGACATTCTAAATGGAAATTGCAGAACTTAGCAAGTCGGCAATCATGTTTACGGCGCTCAAACCATCGAATTGAGCGAAATAACATGTTGAAACGAGAAACCCATAACTGGCTTGTAAACATAAAAGAAACGATCTTAGAACCATCAAAATCGCGTTTTAAGCGTTCTGGAAGCGATTTCAGAGTAAAAACATACTCAAATCACCACCTAAAAATTGCCGTTTTAAATCGATCACGGCGACGTTTTAAAGCTTAAAATAATTTTTTCAGTGCTAAATTGAACGAGTTGAGCGCAATGATGTACTGCAATCACGGACCTAAAAGAGACCTTCTAAATGGAATTTGCAGAACTTAGCAAGTCAAGAATCATGTTTTCGGCGCTCAAACCATCGAGATGAGCGAAATAACATGTTGAAATGAGAAACCTATAACTTGCTTGTAAACTGAAAAGAAACGATCTAAGAACCATCAAAATCGCGTTTTAAGCGTTCTAGCAGTGATTTGAACGTGAAAACATGCTCAAATCACCAACTAAAAATTGCCGTCTTAAATCGATCACGGCGACGTTTTACAGCTTAAAATGCTGTTTTCAGTGCTAAAGTGAACGAGTTGAGCGCAATGATGTACTGCAATCACGAATCTAAAAGAGACCTTCTAACTGGAAATTGCAGAACTTAGCAAGTCGGCAATCATGTTTACGGCGCTCAAACCATCGAATTGAGCGAAAAAACATGTTGAAATGAGAAACCCATAACTTGCTTGTAAACTGAAAAGAAACGATCTTAGAACCATCAAAATCGCGTTTTAAGCGTTCTGGAAGCGATTTGAGAGTAAAAACATACTCAAATCACCACCTAAAAATTGCCGTCTTAAATCGATCACGGCGACGTTTTAAAGCTTAAAATAATGTTTTCAGTGCTAAAGTGAACGAGTTGAGCGCTATGATGTACTGCAATCACGGACCTAAAAGAGACATTCTAAATGGAATTTGCACAACTTAGCAAGTCAGAAATCATGTTTTCGGCGCTCAAACCATCGAGATGAGCGAAACAACATGTTAAATGAGAAACCTATAACTTGATTGTAAACTGAAAAGAAACGATCTTAGAACCATCAAAATCGCGTTTTAAGCCTTCTAGAAGCGATTTAAGCGTGAAAACATGCTTAAATCACTAACTATAAATTGCCGTCTTAAATCGATAACGGCGACGTTTTACAGCTTAAAATGCTGTTTTCAGTGCTAAAGTGAACGAGTTGAGCGCAATGATGTACTGCAATCACGGATCTAAAAGAGACCTTCTAAATGGATATTGCAGAACTTAGCAAGTCGGGAATCATGTTTTTGGCGCTCAAACCATCGAGATGACCGAAACAACATGTTGAAATGTGAAACCTATAACTTGCTTGTAAACTCAAAAGAAACGACCTTAGAACCATCAAAATCGCGTTTTAAGCGTTCTAGAAGCGATTTGAGCGTGAAAACATGCTCAAATCACCAACTAAAAATTGCCGTCTTAAATCGACCACGGCGACGTTTTAGGGCTTAAAATGGTGTTTTTAGTGCTAGAGTGAACGAGTTGAGCACAATCATGTACTGTAATCACGGACCTAAAAAAGACTTTCTAAATGGAATTTGCAGAACTTAGCAAGTCGGGAATCATGTTTTAGGCGCTCAAACCATCGAGATGACCGAAACAACATGTTGAAATGAGAAACCTATAACTTGCTTGTAAACTGAAAAGAAACGATCTTAGAACCATCAAAATCGCGTTTTAAGCGTTCTAGAAGCGATTTTAGCGCGAAAACATGCTCAAATCACTAACTAAAAATTGCCGTCTTAAATCGATCACGGCGACGTTTTACAGCTTAAAATGCTGTTTTCAGTGCTAAAGTGAACGAGTTGAGCGCAATGATGTACTGCAATCACGGATCTAAAAGAGACCTTCTAAATGGAAATTGAAGAACTTACCAAGTCGGGAATCATGTTTACGGCGCTCAAACCTTCGAATTGAGCGAAATAACATGTTGAAATGAGAAACCCATAACTTGCTTGTAAACTGAAAAGAAACGATCTTAGAACCATCAAAATCGCGTGTTAAGCGTTCTGGAAGAGATTTTAGCGTGAAAACATACTCAAATTACCACCTAAAAATTGCCGTCTTAAATCGATCACGGCGACGTTTTAAAGCTTAAAATGCTGTTTTCAGTGCTAAAGTGAACGAGTTGAGCGCAATGATGTACTGCCATCACGGACCTAAAAGAGACCTTCTAAATGGAATTTGCAGAACTTAGCAAGTCAAGAATCATGTTTTCGGCGCTCAAACCATCGAGATGAGCGAAATAACATGTTGAAATGAGAAACCTATAACTTGCTTGTAAACTGAAAAGAAACGATCTTAGAACCATCAAAATCGCGTTTTAAGCGTTCTAGAAGTGATTTGAGCGTGAAAACATGCTCAAATCAGCAACTAAAAATTGCCGTCTTAAATCGATCACGGCGACGTTTTACAGCTTAAAATGCTTTTTTCAGTGCTAAAGTGAACGAGTTGAGCGCAATGATGTACTGCAACCACGGATCTAAAAGAGACCTTCTAAATGGAAATTGCAGAACTTAGCAAGTCGGCAATCATGTTTACGGCGCTCAAACCATCGAATTGAGCGAAATAACATGTTGAAATGAGAGACCCATAACTTGCTTGTAAACTGAAAAGAAACGATCTTAGAACCATCAAAATCGCGTGTTAAGCGTTCTGGAAGAGATTTTAGCGTGAAAACATACTCAAATTACCACCTAAAAGTTGCCGTCTTAAATCGATCACGGCGACGTTTTAAAGCTTAAAATGCTGTTTTCAGTGCTAAAGTGAACGAGTTGAGCGCAATGATGTACTTCCATCACGGACCTAAAAGAGACCTTCTAAATGGAATTTGCAGAACTTAGCAAGTCAAGAATCATGTTTTCGGCGCTCAAACCATCGAGATGAGCGAAATAACATGTTGAAATGAGAAACCTATAACTTGCTTGTAAACTGAAAAGAAACGATCTTAGAACCATCAAAATCGCGTTTTAAGCGTTCTAGAAGTGATTTGAGCGTGAAAACATGCTCAAATCAGCAATTAAAAATTGCCGTCTTAAATCGATCACGGCGACGTTTTACAGCTTAAAATGCTTTTTTCCACGCTTGGCAAAAATGTATGCAAAATCGCCAATTCAAAATGTCCCAATTTTTTGCCGTCCGTGCGTAAATTAACGGGAGACTGGTGACTAATGTGTCTTCTAAAATTGCGCAATATTTCGAGCGGTGCTAGAAGTTTAGGGTTGTCGGGGAGTATAGGAAACCTAGTGAATTTGAAAGGGGGAATTACGAGGATAATTTTGATACCAAAGTTGCTATGGTTACGTTGTTTCCCTTTCTGTGAACGAATTTTGCTTCGAGGGTGCGTGCGCGAATCGGGTGAATTGCGAATTTTCGAAAAAATTCGCAATTTTCGGCTAGTTATATCTTTTTGATTTTTACTCCGATCGTACAAATTTTTGCGTATTTTTAAAGTTAAGATGGAAACTTAAAATCGTATGTTTTTTGTTTTCAAAGTTTTGTTTTATAAAGTCATAAAAAAAGGCATGTTTTACGGGTGATACCTGGAACTCCAGTAATAACAATTGATTGTCTGCACACATATGAAGTAGAGAAACGGATATAAAGACTGTCAAAGAAAGCAAAAAACAGAGGATACTGGATAAATCATTTAGATTAAGAGGTAAATAAACTGTTAGGTGTTATTTATCGGTAATCAGGCCCATGTTCTGACAGATTTCTCTTGTATGACTGTAGCATACAATTGCTAATTTAAATATGTAAATATTAGTAAAGCATATAAAAGGCGAGAGTGTGGTATAAACATTGCTTAGTTTGTTTGTGAAAGTAAACCGTGTACATCGTCAACAAATTCCTGAACGTTAACTTAGTTGACTTAGAGCCTTATTGGCAGTTAATATTTGTATTCTTTATAAGAATGAGAAGACAGTAAATCATTTTATTTGAAGTGTTGTTCAATCCTTGTTTAAGCTATTATTGGCAGTAACAATAGTTCAGGAATTTGACGATTATATCAAGTTTGTATATGGAGTTTTTGGAGCAAGGAACAGGAACTGAACATGTAGCTCATACAGACGAAGACGTTCGTGACTCTTCAAGCTTGCCGTCCTCTGATGGAAGCGATATTACAATACGGCAAAATTCGAAATTTCGTATGCCAAGTTCAGAAAACAATTATGATAAAGAAGCCAGTCTGGAAGAACAATTAAAGCGCCTGAAGAACAGTCGAAGCGGCTCTCTGTCGGCAGTTACAGCGAAGAAGAACGAGATAAACACTTTACTGATCGAAGATGTTGATGTTAAACTGGTTAAGGAGAAATACGAAAGTTTGAAGCGATTATTCGACAAATACTTTTATGCTCATCGAGCGTATCAATGCAAATTACCGAATTCAAAAGCTATAAAACAAGCCGAAGAGCAATACGAAGAACAAGAGATATCGTACCGAAATTTTACGGACAAAATAACCGAGTGGATTTACACTAAAGATTCCCGTTCAGATGATATATCACCTAACGACTCAGCAAGTCAAGTTGCTTCGAAAGTTTCGTCCTCAAGACAGTCTGCTCGCTCATCTGTAACGTCTGAATTACGAGCTAAAGAGGCGACAAGGATGGCTGAGCTTATGGTGCAAGCTAAGTCATTAGAGACTCAGCAACGACTGGAGCAAGAAAAACTACGATTACAGCAAGAAGAAACCCGCGTAATGTTGGAGATGGAAATCGCTAAAACTGCGGCGAAAGAAAAAGCATTAGCGGCCCTACAAGTACCACAACCGTCTACGTCCAATACACTTGAAAATACGGGAGTTTTCAAGGGCTCACTAGGACACCGAACGCCGATATCTCGCTCAACCGGAAGGAAATTACCGCAAGTACCATCTATCAGTAAAACAAACGAAGACGCAAGTGTCGAGAAGCAAGTCGGACAGCATGATCGTTCGGAAAGACGTCATGAACCGGAACAAGCATTGCCAGTGACGTCGACTCTAGAGACAATAGCGACCTTTAGAAACAAGACGGCAGTATAACAGGACGGCGTTTCTTGTTCACCTGATCAGCTGTTGCAATAACTGCGCATGCGCAAAATCCTTCGCTTTGCCGTCTTGCTTCGTTCACAACGTGAATTCTTACTGTTTGCCGTCAGGTGGAGAACGAAGTAAATATGACCACTGTAGAACAGATAAAACAAAGCAAAACCAAAGCAAAACGAACGTAAGTGTTTAAAAATGCATTATGTTGATTTGGACATTTATACTTACAATAATTTGTTGTAAAATAACATATTATTTATACGACAATATTTTGCTTGTTTACAACAGGCCACCATTTCACTGGACAGAACAACATGACATCATGTTTTGCTATGAGATTCGAACTATTGAACCGTATCAGTTTAAAGCAGGGACTCGAGAAAGTGGAACCGCTTGGGAGCAGATAGCTTTAAACCTTAACTCTCTTGAAAAACCAAAGTTCTCGGTAAATAAAAGATCAGTTCGCGACAGATACAACGTATTGAAAGGAAATTTTTTGAGGAACATCTCGAACGAGGAACAAAGTTCTGGAATCGATCCCGAAAATGACGAACTGGACCAGTTGCTCGAGGAAATATGTGCTTGTGCGACCGAATACGAGAGACGTATTCTAGAAGTTAACGAAGCAGACATCGCCCGTAAGAACCAGGAGCAGCAGACTGCAGAAGAAATGAGAAGAAAATCTATGGAAACATTTGCAGAAACTGCAAAAAGAAAAGGCATCGAAGAACCAGCCACAGGTCAGAAAAAGAAAAGAATTGGTGGGAATCAAACTGTCGCATATCTCAGAGAGAAATTAGAGAAGGAGACAGAGATAAGAAATAAAGAAATTGAACTTAGGCAGGCTGAACTGCAAGCAGACCGAAATAAACAAATCGAGATGGAAAAGCAGCAAAATAGAGTGGCAGAACAGCAGATAGAAGTCTTGAAGGCATTTAATACTCATATACAGAATCAATTCCAGCAACAACAGAACCAGCAGCAATTTTCCCAAGCAATCATCCAGTCACAACAGCAACAAACCAATGCTTTAATGGCTTTGATTGAAAGGATGAATAAACCTGGCAAGTAAAAATTACACTTGATCATGCTTGTTAATGTTAACTGTTAATTGCATGACTAAAAGTGTAGGTTTAAAATGTTACTGTTGTAAAGTTTCCCTTCCTGGCAAGGATACAATTGTTTACTTTTACTGTTAACCTTTTGATAATTTCCTTTGTTCATGATATAATTGTTGTAGTTAAAGTTATTGTTGATTATAAAGATGACCCATCATTCATAATTTTAAGCCTGTTTGCATTCATGTGTTTTTTTCGTTAGAATAAATCTCCACAGCTTGCTCTTTTTCTTCTTCTATTGGGAAAAATATTGTCAATTATTTGAGATATATTTAACCCATTGAACTGTTGTCTATCATAGTTATTTGTACACTGCCAGTCAATTTATGGGTCATTCCAGAAAAGATCCATCCCCCACAGAGGAAATTGAAAATGCCCCCTCCTCCCTCTCTGGACATTCAGTAGAAATTTTACAATTTTTTTAGCATTGCACTCCCCCCCCCCCTCGCTGAACGTCGGCAGAAATTGCCTCTGTGGGTGGGTTATGGACCTTTACTGGAACAACCCAATATTCACAGAAGTTCTGTATAATAATGGTCAAGCAAAATGTATTTATTCATTTTCCCTTGTTTTCACAGTACTATATGGTGGGCTTTATTTCTTGACAATGTGATTTGCTTACCAAAAAACCCATTTGTTATTTAACTACATCATATTCTCAATGCATTATTGTTGGTGATTTAAATTAAAGGCAAACAACAAAATTTGCATCCTTTGCATTATATAACCATTTTAAGTTATAGTCTTCAAGTGGTTGTCAACGTAAATTGAAATAGTCTTCGAGACTTGGTGGAGGAATACCAAAATACTTTGAAGTGTTGTTTCCATACAAACAGGTATGGGCATTTTTCAGGAGGGCACATGTTACGTACATTTTACCAACTGCACTGAGACCAATTTTTAAATTTTTTTTAAAATCCAGAAATTTATAGTAATTTATGATTTCTCCAAATAACCACTCCACAGATACTCGAACTCGACTCATAGATTTGTTAAATTCTTTCTCATTTGGTGTTAACCCTACCCCTTTAAATGGCCTTTGCATGTGTACTCGTAGAGGATAGGCAGCATCACCAAATATACATAATGGATCACCATTAGGAGCAAAAGAAATTTCTTCAAGCTTAGGAAGAATACCAGAGAAAGCAAGCATTGCGCAATCATGTCTTTTTCCCTCTAGGGGGCCATACAGATTTGCAATCATTCCGTTAGGCGTTACAACACTTTGGAATTTCAAAGAGTGCACACGTTTATGACCATTGTAGACAGCTCGTTGGTTCTTGCGTGGCCTTGACACAGGGCGAACTGTCCCATCGACAAAGCCCCAACAGTTAGACAGATATGCACCCTTTGAATGTATAGCATTGGCATACAATTGCAAGTGCTCCCGTGACAACCAAGATTGATCCATATTTTCCAATAGGTTATGATGCTCGTTATAGATGTGATTCATCATGGCATTTGAAATTAGACAAATCTGGGGAATATCTCGAGCAAACCGTGGAATTAAATCAGAATAACGACATGGATATGCGAATCTTTTAAGATACACACACAATGCTTCTATCCCCGTAACTTTAACACCATTCTGGCATATAATAAACTCAGGCACACGAAGTACCCTAGAAAGTCTGTAAATATCATCCTTAAAAAATCTAAAGTCAGTTTTACATTCATCGTCAGAAAGCTCTTCCAAAACAAACGGTGAGTATAGCCAAAACGGAATGTCCGGATTTTTTGATTTATTCAAGTCATAAAGAAGCAGCATTTCTTCATCGTCAATGAGGCTTTCGCAATGGGAGAGCAGTATTAAATCTCGCGTTTCTCTTAAAGACACCATTGTGCAAGAAGTTTTAAATTTTTATTTACATTTGTTTCCCGCCAAAAAAGTGCAGGCACAAGCCGTCATCTCTGTCCCGTTGTCATTTCTAAAGGATGATTTGTAGAGAACGAACGCCGTTCTCGCCTTAGTCCTACCGCGTTTCTATTGCCGTCCTATTCTACCGCCGTCTTGTTTCTAAAGGTCGCTAATGTTGCGACTCCAGGAACAACAAAATGACTTAAATATTCAGCAAAATGAAATTATGAAAGGTTTGTCATTACAGCAGCAAAAATCCACTTTACCACAGCAGCGAGTTCAAGTATTCGAAGGAAATCCTATGGAGTATAATAACTTTATACGTGCATTTGAGAACATTATCGAAGCCAAAGTTGCCAACGCTTCCGAGCGGTTGTATTATTTGGAGCAGTTTACTGCTGGTCAAGCGAGAGAATTGGTAAAGTCGTGTTATCATATGTCCTCAGATCGTGGCTACCAAGAAGCAAGAGCCTTGTTGAAGAGAAATTATGGAAATGAATATAAAATCGCAGCCGCTTATATGGACAAAGTCTTGAGATGGCCTGAATTGAAACCTGAAGATAATGGGAACTTGCATAGATTTTCAATCCTTCTTGTATGCTGCAAAAATGTTATGGATGGAAACGAATCTATGACTAGATTCGACAACCCTGAAAATATTTATCAGATCGTGCAGAAACTACCATTTAGTATGAGGTGCAGATGGCGCAGGACAGTGGACGATATTACAGAAATCAACCGAAGAATGATAACATTCTCTGACCTCGCAAACTTTGTTGAGAAAGAGTCAAGAATTGCGAATCATCCTGTTTTTGGAAACATTACCACTGCAAAGGCACCTAGCAATCGATTAAAGCCCGTGAAACCCAAACTCGGGGGATCAAATTTTGCCATCAATATAGAAGAACCTTGTCAATATTGTTGCAACAATGGTCGTGCAAAAGTCAATCATACAATTGAATGTTGTGAAGTATTGAAGGGCAAGCCTTATAAAGAGCGTATTGAATTCTTGAAAGGACTACAGTTATGTTTTGGGTGTCTACGTAAAGGACATCTCGCCAAGTCTTGTACTACACGACGTACATGCAAAGTTACGAACTGTTTCAAGAAACATCCAACTGTATTGCATACCATCCCTAATATCCAAATGAACAACAAGGTAGACAAGTCAACTCTGACAGATGAAGTTCATTTCCAAGTAGCTGGCGATGGTCCGTCGACATTAAATGATCGTGCTAATGCTTTCCATGTTGGCCTTACAAATGGAGAAACCGGCACAGTAATTCCGGACCAAACAGGGGCCGGAAAGCCCGAAATCGCTAGAGCTATAATTCCAGTCAAAGTGAGGAGCAAAGAAACGAATAAGACAATCGTTACTTACGCATTTCTAGACAACGGGAGTGATTCGTCGTTCTGTACTGAAAGTCTGGCTGAACAATTGGGTGTTAAGGGTATCGAAACAGCGATTTCACTAACAACGATGGAAAAGAAGAATAGCATTATCAATAGCTCAATTATCCAACACTTGGAAGTCTCGGATTTGGACCAGAATTGTTGTATTGACTTACCACTTATCTATACTGCAGCTGATATTCCTGTCTCCAGTGAAGACATTCCAACTCAAGAAGACGTTGATCAGTGGCCACATCTTCAAGGCGTTCAGCTACCAGTCCTCGACGCTCAGATTGGTATTCTTATCGCAAGTGACGTTCCGAAAGCGCTAGACCCTATTGAAGTCAGAAATAGTGAGAATGGTGGTCCGTACGCGACTAAAACCTTGCTAGGATGGGCAATCAACGGACCTTTATTTCGTCGGAATAAAGCTAAGAGAATTGAAAATTTCTACGTGAACGCTGATGTGAAATTAAATCAATTGGTGATGGACGCTATAAAAAGAGACTTTAACGAATCAATCTCCGATGTCAAGACTGAAATGTCTCAAGAAGAAGCACAGTTCATAGCCAACGTTCGAAGTACAGTCACACTTGAAAACGGTCACTATGTAATCGCATTGCCATTCAAGAACAAAGAATGTCAAATGCCAAACAACAGAGAGCAGGTAGAACAACGCGCCCGTTGGTTGAAACAAAAGTTACTGAAAAACCCAAAGCTGTTCGAGGACTATAAAGCGTTTATTGATAATCTCCTCGACAAATCGTATGCTCGAAAGATCCCACCAGAACATTTATGCAAGAGTGATGGCAAAGTCTGGTACATACCACACCATGGTGTTTACCATCCACACAAGCCAGGCAAAATAAGAGTGGTGTTCGACTGTTCCTGTAGATATAAAGGCACATCCTTAAACGATCACCTGTTGAAAGGTCCTGATCTAAGCAATCACCTGATTGGAGTCCTGTTAAGGTTTCGTGAAGAACGCGTTGCTTTCATGGCAGATATAGAATCTATGTTCTACCAAGTTAAAATACCAGATTCCGACGCTGATTCCCTTCGTTTCTTATGGTGGACCGAAGGCGACTTAACAAAGGATCCAGAAGAATACCAAATGCTTGTACACCTCTTCGGAGCTACATCTTCACCTAGCTGCTCAAACTTTGCCCTCCTGAAGACTGCAGAAGACAACGAAGGAAAGTTCAATAGTGAAGTGATCAGTACAGTCAAGAGACATTTTTATGTAGACGACTGCCTCAAGTCCTCTCCTACAGTTAGTAGTGCGATTCCGCTGGTCGAAGACCTACGTGACCTCTTGATGAAAGGCGGCTTCCATTTAACAAAGTGGACGAGCAACAGCCGTGAATTGTTGGCAAGTATTCCGAAAGACGAACGCGCCAAAGAGGTCAAAGATCTTGACCTAGATAAACTACCAATTGAAAGAGCTCTTGGAATTCAATGGTCTGTAGAATCTGACGAATTCTACTTCAAGATTGTTATTAAAGAAAGACCGCTGACTAGACGAGGAATCCTTTCAGTAATGAGTTCCATCTACGATCCACTTGGCTTGTTATCACCAGTTATCTTACCTGTGAAAGTCATCCTACAAGAATTATGTAGATTGAAGTTAGGCTGGGATGATACAATACCCGACGAGTATCGATCAGCATGGTTACGATGGTTGGAAGATCTCCCTAAGCTGTCTCAGCTATCAATCCCACGTTGTTACAAACCTTCAGATTTCGAAGTCAAGTCAAGCGAGCTGCATCACTTTTCAGACGCATCTGAATCAGGGTACGGGTCAGTATCTTACATTCGCCAAGAAAGTCATGACGAAAGAATTCATTGTTCACTCGTGCTTGGAAAGGCTCGCGTAACACCGCTGAAGACAATCTCTATTCCTCGCCTTGAGCTTTCAGCCGCTACAGTGTCTGTTCGCGTTGACTCTATGTTGCAGAAAGAATTGGATATTCCGCTCGAAAGTACAACGTTTTGGACGGACAGTACGGCAGTAATACGTTATGTAGAAAATGAGAATCGAAGATTCCAAACATTTGTCGCTAATCGTATTGCCATTATTCGAGATCGATCAAAGTCCGCGCAGTGGAGATTCGTGGACGGTACGTTGAATCCTGCAGATTTAGCATCACGTGGCTTGACTGCCGTCAAATTCCTAAAGTCCAACGTCTGGATGAATGGTCCCGACTTTCTATGGAAGCCTCGATCGAGCTGGCCAGAACGTCCGGAGAGTCTTCAATCCACCGAAGTACCTCTCGACGACCCGGAATTGAAGCGTAATACGATTTCTGGCATCACCAATGTCCACAACACCTCGCTGAAAGAGGACTTTCTTCTTAACCTTTTACAAGGAATTTCTTCCTGGTATCATGCGCTAAAACTAGTAGCATGGATTCTGCGTTATCGTAGAAAGTTGATCGAAGCTATTCGAAAGCGTAAACAGAAGTTGTTCAGAAGCAAAGAATCTCGAGAATCAAATGGTACGAGGTTGACCGTGGACGAGCTTAAAGCAGCAGAAAGAGTCATTCTGATATGTGTCCAACAAAAGTACTTCCCAGAAGAAATGACGGCGTTACAAGGACAAGGATCAAAACCAAGATATATAAAGAAGTCTAGTCGACTATCCAAGCTAGATCCAATTTTACCAGACGGCCTACTTCGCGTGGGTGGACGACTGAGGCATGCTGTAATTCCCGAACATTCGAAGCATCCAGTTATTCTACCGAAAGGAATTCACGTAACTAACATTATTATTCAATACTATCATGTCATCTCTGGTCATCTTGGCAGAGAATACATGTTGGCACTTCTACGTAGAAGATACTGGATCATTCAAGCTAATTCAGCCGTAAGAAGATTATTGTCGCGTTGTGTCAGTTGCAGAAAATGGAAAGCACCAGTTTTGGAGCAGAAAATGGCCGACTTACCGAAAGATCGCTTGACCCCTGACCATCCTCCATTTACCTTCGTCGGAGTAGACTATTTTGGTCCGTTTCAAGTTCGTCGTGGCAGAAGTTTAGTTAAGAGATATGGAGTAATCTTCACATGTCTAGCAATACGAGCTGTTCATATTGAAATCTCGCACAGTCTCGACACAGATTCATTTATTTTGGCCCTACGACGATTCCTTGCCAGACGAGGACAAGTAAAAGAAATAAGATCTGATAATGGTACCAATTTTACAAGTGGCGAAAAGGAATTAAGAGAAGCTATCAACAATTGGAACCAAGATAAAATCCATGGTCACCTTTTACAGAAGCATATTACGTGGACATTCAATCCTCCCTATGGTTCCCATTATGGAGGTATTTGGGAAAGATGCATCAGATCTATTCGTGGCATTTTGAGAGTATTACTAAAAGAGCAAGTAATCGATGACGAAGGACTGCATACCATCTTGTGCGAAGTTGAAGCTTTGTTGAATGGTCGACCCATTACGAAAGTTAGCGACGATCCAAAAGACCTTCACGCATTAACCCCAAACCACCTGTTGCTTACTCAGTCCAACCAACCCCTACCACCTGGAGTGTTCCACAAGGCTGACGTCTATTCTAAACGACGATGGAGACAAGTACAATATCTTGTCGATATATTCTGGAAGAGATGGATCCGCGAAGATATCCCTATCCTACAGAAGAGACAGAAATGGCTCCAGCCGAAACGTAACGTAGCAGTTGGCGACTTAGTATTGCTAACTGATTCATCCATGCCCAGGAACATGTGGCTAATGGGAAAGGTCGTTAAGATTGTACCCGACAAGAAAGGCTTGGTACGACGTGTGCAAGTCAGAACGAAGTCTAGTGTATTAGAAAGACCAATAGACAAACTAGTACTATTATTAGAAACGGACAGTGTTGATGAAGATAGTGTTGATGATTAAGTTTTGTATTAATATAATAAGTGTTTGATGGTCTCGCACACTTAAGGGGCCGGTGTGTAGCATACAATTGCTAATTTAAATATGTAAATATTAGTAAAGCATATAAAAGGCGAGAGTGTGGTATAAACATTGCTTAGTTTGTTTGTGAAAGTAAACCGTGTACATCGTCAACAAATTCCTGAACGTTAACTTAGTTGACTTAGAGCCTTATTGGCAGTTAATATTTGTATTCTTTATAAGAATGAGAAGACAGTAAATCATTTTATTTGAAGTGTTGTTCAATCCTTGTTTAAGCTATTATTGGCAGTAACAATGACTATATGTCTATTTGTTTGTACTTTGTACATTTAGGCAAATTATATTTTTACGTATTGTTTCTATTTTAAAATACTGGCCTTCCACATTTGGTAGTAAATACTTACGCGACATTTTTCCAGTTCTATGGTAGTATTACAAAGTATTTCAGCTCTTTTTTGTATCATGTAAAGAATTCACGAGCTGGCCAATACATTTAGTTTTATTATACATAAAGTGACAGAGTCTGTGATTGAGATGTGTGTTGACACTTAATTTCCAAATGTGTTATTAAGAAATCATGTCATCTTATTTTACTACCTAAAACGGGGAAAGGGTCAGATTTGTTTTTAAATACACTGCAGCAGCAACATGGAAAATTCATCCTGTGTGTGTGTGCTTTTATTAAAATCACACACGTCAGGCAGTCAGCTCATCACTACATTGCATCTTGATTGCTGACACACCAGAATGACACTGGGTTTATCTTCTTTAGGTCATTATTTACCTGACTACATCAGCTGGCAGCAAAAGTCTTTACCACAACCTATGTGTGCTCTCAATCCAAGCAGGCCTTTGCCAGCCAGTTCAAAGCACAATTAATGAAATACTTGAAAGGACAACTTCATAGATATAGCAGCACAAAAGTTCTTTTGATGTGCTCCAATGCATACTGTTATATTATTTTGCCTTTTCTAATCTTAAACAATATTACTGAATGAGGAAAAGGGGGCACTGAATTTGGTCAACAAATAAAATTAATAGTATGTGAGGCCTTTGCCAGCCAGTTCAAAGAACAATTAATGAAATACTTGAAAGGGCAATTTCATAGATATAGCAGCACAAAAGTTTTGATGTGCTCCAATGCATACTGTTATATTATTTTGCCTTTTCTAATCTTAAACAATATTACTGAATGAGGAAAAGGGGGCACTGAATTTGGTCAACAAATAAAATTAATAGTATGTGAGGCCTTTGCCAGCCAGTTCCAAGAACAATTAATGAAATACTTGAAAGGGCAATTTCATAGCTATAGCAGCACAAAAGTTCTTTCGATGTGCTCCAATGCATACTGTTATATTATTTTGCCTTTTCTAATCTTAAACAATATTACTGAATGAGGAAAAGGAAGCACTGAATTTGGTCAACAAATAAAATTAATAGTATGTGAGGCCTTTGCCAGCCAGTTCCAAGAACAATTAATGAAATACTTGAAAGGGCAATTTCATAGATATAGCAGCACAAAAGCTCTTTTGATGTGCTCCAATGCATACTATTATATTATTTTGCCTTTTCTAATGTTAAACAATATTACTGAATGAGGAAAAGGGGGCACTGAATTTGGTCAACAAATAAAATTAATAGCATGTGTCACTTGCTGATTGACATAAAAATTCTTTCCTTCACAATTAATCATGTGCCAATAAATTTGGGCCCATTTACTTGCATTGTACAGTACTAAACAATGGCCAGAAATAGATCAATTTCAGTGGATCAAAGAAGTGGAAAGGGGAGGGGGCATTGTAGAATAGCCTAACTCAAGGATCTGTCAACACAATGCATGTATGGAATTGCACTTTGTAAAGCTATATAGTGCTGCCACACTGCTCATTACTCACTCTATTGCTGTACAAATCTATTTGTGAATGTTATGATCTTTCATCATAGTCAATTAGCAAACCCAATCTTTGTTGTTTGAGCCCAATGGATGATAAAGACTCACTTTACTTGTCAAGGAAAGAGTTTTTATCTTGCTTATGCATACTAAAAGTCCAAACCAATGAGAATACAAAGTAAACTAAAACAGTAAAAGACATTGTATATAATACATAATATATAATTGTAAAATAGACCAATTACAACCATTATATGAATTACTGTACACTAAAAGTATTGATTATAAACAAGACACTTGTACATCCTGACACCTGATAAATTAGTTACTAAGCAGTATATAATAGGTAAAAGTCTGAGAATTTTTCCATAATTGTCTGATCATGTGTTGAGTTTGGTGGGCAAGGGGAATGGTTGGGGAATAGCAGGTGTTATCCACATTTATTGCATTTAAGTACTAAAAAGGAATGAAGTAAGGTAGGTCATTAAGAACTTCCCACTCACCCAGGTTTCTTTTTTCCCTTGAGCATTGTTACTTGCTATAACATCAGAGTTCTTGTATTATCAAGACATCTCACACAGCACAAGATTACTGTGCCTATTGTCCAACCATACTGTTCGTATGCCATATGTACATTTATATAATATTTCATATGTAATTGCGAGGATGAAAATGGAAAGCTTCCTTGCTTTACTTTATATTTTGATGGCTATACTTTACAATGTATAGGTAAATTTTGTTTACAAATTCATACATGTCATTTCAATCCTACATTTTATGACCCAAATGCGCAATTCAGCGAGCTATTTCTTTTCATGACTGCTTTTCGAGAATACCCAACAGGTAAAAACTTGTAAACAAAATTTTTTTCCACAAATATCCTGAATAGATTTTGCTAAAACTTGCACATTATATTCAGATTCACTTCAGAATACAACCACAGCAGTCTTCACAGAAGAAAAACATGGCGTAGCTCACTGTCACGCCATAGTCCATCAACAGTAAAATGCTCACAATTCATGTACCACATCTCTTCTATTTAGTTTCGCCAAATTTTGTATCATTTGGCAAAATATTGGGTTTTATTCTTTATTGCGTTTTTAGCAGTGGTTCGCCATTTTGAAAGAATGAAGCGAACTACTTCATCTAGGCAGCCAATATTGGATATTTTCACTTGAATAACCGCTGGGTATGCATATCGCATATTGGCGATTTTGTGTGAACGAGTTGAGCGCAATGATGTACTGCAACCACGGATCTAAAAGAGACCTTCTAAATGGAAATTGCAGAACTTAGCAAGTCGGCAATCATGTTTACGGCGCTCAAACCATCGAATTGAGCGAAATAACATGTTGAAATGAGAGACCCATAACTTGCTTGTAAACTGAAAAGAAACGATCTTAGAACCATCAAAATCGCGTTTTAAGCGTTCTGGAAGCGATTTGAGAGTAAAAACATACTCAAATCACCACCTAAAAATTGCCGTCTTAAATCGATCACGGCGACGTTTTAAAGCTTAAATAATGTTTTCAGTGCTAAAGTGAACGAGTTGAGCGCAATGATGTACTGCAATCACGGACCTAAAAGAGACATTCTAAATGGAATTTGCACAACTTAGCAAGTCGGAAATCATGTTTTCGGCGCTCAAACCATCGAGATGAGCGAAACAACATGTTGAATGAGAAACCTATAACTTGATTGTAAACTGAAAAGAAACGATCTTAGAACCATCAAAATCGCGTTTTAAGCCTTCTAAAAGCGATTTGAGCGTAAAAACATGTTCAAATAACTAACTATAAATTGCCGTCTTAAATCGATAACGGCGACGTTTTACAGCTTAAAATGGTGTTTTCAGTGCTAAAGTGAACGAGTTGAGCGCAATGATGTACTGCAATCACGGATCTAAAAGAGGCCTTCTAAATGGATATTGCAGAACTTAGCAAGTCGGGAATCATGTTTTCTGCGCTCAAACCATCGAGAAGAGCGAAACAACATGTTGAAATGAGAAACCTATAATTTGCTTGTAAACTGAAAAGAAAAAATCTTAGAACCATCAAAATCGCGTTTTAAGCGTTCTAGAAGCGATTTTAGCGTGAAAACATGCGCAAATCACTAACTAAAAATTGCCGTCTTAAATCGATCACGGCGACGTTTTACAGCTTAAAATGCTGTTTTCAGTGCTAAAGTGAACGAGTTGAGCGCAATGATGTACTGCAATCACGGATCTAAAAGACACCTTCTAAATGGAAATTGAAGAACTTAGCAAGTCGGCAATCATGTTTACGGCGCTCAAACCATCGAAATGAGCGAAATAACATGTTGAAATGAGAAACCCATAACTTGCTTGTAAACTGAAAAGAAACGATCTTAGAACCATCAAAGTCGCGTTTTAAGCGTTCTGGAAGCGATTTGAGCGTGAAAACATACTCAAATCACCACCAAAAATTGCCGTCTTAAATCGATCACGGCGACGTTTTAAAGCTTAAAATAATGTTTTCAGTGCTAAAGTGAACGAGTTGAGCGCAATGATGTACTGCAATCACGGATCTAAAAGAGACCTTCTAAATGGATATTGCAGAACTTAGCAAGTCGAGAATCATGTTTACGGCGGTCAAACCATCGAGATGACCGAAACAACATGTTGAAATGTGAAACCTATAACTTGCTTGTAAACTGAAAAGAAACGATCTTAGAAGCATCAAAATCGCGTTTTAAGCGTCCTAAAAGCGATTTGAGAGTAAAAACATACTCAAATCACCACCTAAAAATTGCCGTCTTAAATCGATCACGGCGACGTTTTAAAGCTTAAAATAATGTTTTCAGTGCTAAAGTGAACGAGTTTAGCGCAATGATGTACTGCAATCACGGACCTAAAAGAGACCTTCTAAATGGAATTTGCAGAACTTAGCAAGTCGGGAATCATGTTTTCGGCGCTAAAACCATCGAGATGAGCGAAATAACATGTTGAAATGAGAAACCTATAACTTGCTTGTAAACTCAAAAGAAACGACCTTAGAACCATCAAAATCGCGTTTTAAGCGCTCAAAAAGCGATTTGAGCGTAAAAACATGCTCAAATCACCAACTAAAAATTGCTATCTTAAATCGACCACGGCGACGTTTTAGAGCTTAAAATGGTGTTTTTAGTGCTAGAACGAACGAGTTGAGCGCAATGATGTACTGCAATCAGGGACCTAAAAGAGACCTTCTAAATGGAAATTGCAGAACTTACCAAGTCGGGAATCATGATTTCGGCGCTCAAACCATCGAGATGAATGACACATCATGTTGAAATGAGAAACCTATAACTTTCTTGTAAACTGAAAAGAAACGATCTTAGAAGCATCAAAATCGCGTTTTAAGCGTTCTAGAAGCGATTTGAGCGGGAAAACATGCTCAAATCACTAACTAAAAATTGCCGTCTTAAATCGATCACATCGACGTTTTACAGCTTAAAATGCTGTTTTCAGTGCTAAAGTGAACGAGTTGAGCGCAATGATGTACTGCAATGACGGATCTTAAAAAAGACCTTCTAATTTGATATTGCAGAACTTAGCAAGTCGGGAATCATGTTTTCGGCGCTCAAACCATCGAGATGACCGAAACAACATGTTGAAATGTGAAACCTATAACTTGCTTGTAAACTGAAAAGAAACGACCTTAGAACCATCAAAATCGCGTTTTAAGCCTTCTAGAAGCGATTTGAGCGTGAAAACATGCTCAAATCACTAACTAAAAATTGCCGTCTTAAATCGATCACGGCGACGTTTTACAGCTTAAAATGCGGTTTTCAGTGCTAAAGTGAACGAGTTGAGCGCAATGATGTACTGCAATCACGGATCTAAAAGAGACCTTCTAAATGGATATTGCAGAACTTAGCAAGTCGAGAATCATGTTTACGGCGGTCAAACCATCGAGATGACCGAAACAACATGTTGAAATGTGAAACCTATAACTTGCTTGTAAACTCAAAAGAAACGACCTTAGAACCATCAAAATCGCGTTTTAAGCGTGCTAAAAGCGATTTGAGCGTAAAAACATGCTCAAATCACCAACAAAAAATTGCCGTCTTAAATCGATCACGGCGACGTTTTAAAGCTTAAAATAATGTTTTCAGTGCTAAAGTGAACGAGTTGAGCGCAATGATGTACTGCAATCACGGACCTAAAAGAGACCTTTTAAATGGAATTTGCAGAACTTAGCAAGTCAAGAATCATGTTTTCGGCGCTCAAACCATCGAGATGAGCGAAATAACATGTTGAAATGAGAAACCTATAACTTGCTTGTAAACTGAAAAGAAACGATCTAAGAACCATCAAAATCGCGTTTTAAGCGTTCTAGAAGTGATTTGAACGTGAAAACATGCTCAAATCACCAACTAAAAATTGCCGTCTTAAATCGATCACGGCGACGTTTTACAGCTTAAAATGCTGTTTTCAGTGCTAAAGTGAACGAGTTGAGCGCAATGATGTACTGCAATCACGAATCTAAAAGAGACCTTCTAACTGGAAATTGCAGAACTTAGCAAGTCGGCAATCATGTTTACGGCGCTCAAACCATCGAATTGAGCGAAAAAACATGTTGAAATGAGAAACCCATAACTTGCTTGTAAACTGAAAAGAAACGATCTTAGAACCATCAAAATCGCGTTTTAAGCGTTCTGGAAGCGATTTGAGAGTAAAAACATACTCAAATCACCACCTAAAAATTGCCGTCTTAAATCGATCACGGCGACGTTTTAAAGCTTAAAATAATGTTTTCAGTGCTAAAGTGAACGAGTTGAGCGCAATGATGTACTGCAATCACGGACCTAAAAGAGACATTCTAAATGGAATTTGCACAACTTAGCAAGTCAGAAATCATGTTTTCGGCGCTCAAACCATCGAGATGAGCGAAACAACATGTTGAATGAGAAACCTATAACTTGATTGTAAACTGAAAAGAAACGATCTTAGAACCATCAAAATCGCGTTTTAAGCCTTCTAGAAGCGATTTAAGCGTGAAAACATGCTTAAATCACTAACTATAAAGTGCCGTCTTAAATCGATAACGGCGACGTTTTACAGCTTAAAATGCTGTTTTCAGTGCTAAAGTGAACGAGTTGAGCGCAATGATGTACTGCAATCACGGATCTAAAAGAGACCTTCTAAATGGATATTGCAGAACTTAGCAAGTCGGGAATCATGTTTTTGGCGCTCAAACCATCGAGATGACCGAAACAACATGTTGAAATGTGAAACCTATAACTTGCTTGTAAACTCAAAAGAAACGACCTTAGAACCATCAAAATCGGGTTTTAAGCGTTCTAGAAGCGATTTGAGCGTGAAAACATGCTCAAATCACCAACTAAAAATTGCCGTCTTAAATCGACCACGGCGACGTTTTAGGGCTTAAAATGGTGTTTTTAGTGCTAGAGTGAACGAGTTGAGCACAATCATGTACTGTAATCACGGACCTAAAAAAGACTTTCTAAATGGAATTTGCAGAACTTAGCAAGTCGGGAATCATGTTTTAGGCGCTCAAACCATCGAGATGACCGAAACAACATGTTGAAATGAGAAACCTATCACTTGCTTGTAAACTGAAAAGAAACGATCTTAAACCATCAAAATCGCGTTTTAAGCGTTCTAGAAGCGATTTTAGCGTGAAAACATGCTCAAATCACTAACTAAAAATTGCCGTCTTAAATCGATCACGGCGACGTTTTACAGCTTAAAATGCTGTTTTCAGTGCTAAAGTGAACGAGTTGAGCGCAATGATGTACTGCAATCACGGATCTAAAAAAGACCTTCTAAATGGAAATTGAAGAACTTACCAAGTCGGGAATCATGTTTACGGCGCTCAAACCTTCGAATTGAGCGAAATAACATGTTGAAATGAGAAACCCATAACTTGCTTGTAAACTGAAAAGAAACGATCTTAGAACCATCAAAATCGCGTGTTAAGCGTTCTGGAAGAGATTTTAGCGTGAAAACATACTCAAATTACCACCTAAAAATTGCCGTCTTAAATCGATCACGGCGACGTTTTAAAGCTTAAAATGCTGTTTTCAGTGCTAAAGTGAACGAGTTGAGCGCAATGATGTACTGCCATCACGGACCTAAAAGAGACCTTCTAAATGGAATTTGCAGAACTTAGCAAGTCAAGAATCATGTTTTCGGCGCTCAAACCATCGAGATGAGCGAAATAACATGTTGAAATGAGAAACCTATAACTTGCTTGTAAACTGAAAAGAAACGATCTTAGAACCATCAAAATCGCGTTTTAAGCGTTCTAGAAGTGATTTGAGCGTGAAAACATGCTCAAATCAGCAACTAAAAATTGCCGTCTTAAATCGATCACGGCGACGTTTTACAGCTTAAAATGCTTTTTTCAGTGCTAAAGTGAACGAGTTGAGCGCAATGATGTACTGCAACCACGGATCTAAAAGAGACCTTCTAAATGGAAATTGCAGAACTTAGCAAGTCGGCAATCATGTTTACGGCGCTCAAACCATCGAATTGAGCGAAATAACATGTTGAAATGAGAGACCCATAACTTGCTTGTAAACTGAAAAGAAACGATCTTAGAACCATCAAAATCGCGTTTTAAGCGTTCTGGAAGCGATTTGAGAGTAAAAACATACTCAAATCACCACCTAAAAATTGCCGTCTTAAATCGATCACGGCGACGTTTTAAAGCTTAAATAATGTTTTCAGTGCTAAAGTGAACGAGTTGAGCGCAATGATGTACTGCAATCACGGACCTAAAAGAGACATTCTAAATGGAATTTGCACAACTTAGCAAGTCGGAAATCATGTTTTCGGCGCTCAAACCATCGAGATGAGCGAAACAACATGTTGAATGAGAAACCTATAACTTGATTGTAAACTGAAAAGAAACGATCTTAGAACCATCAAAATCGCGTTTTAAGCCTTCTAAAAGCGATTTGATCGTAAAAACATGTTCAAATAACTAACTATAAATTGCCGTCTTAAATCGATAACGGCGACGTTTTACAGCTTAAAATGGTGTTTTCAGTGCTAAAGTGAACGAGTTGAGCGCAATGATGTACTGCAATCACGGATCTAAAAGAGGCCTTCTAAATGGATATTGCAGAACTTAGCAAGTCGGGAATCATGTTTTCTGCGCTCAAACCATCGAGAAGAGCGAAACAACATGTTGAAATGAGAAACCTATAATTTGCTTGTAAACTGAAAAGAAAAAATCTTAGAACCATCAAAATCGCGTTTTAAGCGTTCTAGAAGCGATTTTAGCGTGAAAACATGCGCAAATCACTAACTAAAAATTGCCGTCTTAAATCGATCACGGCGACGTTTTACAGCTTAAAATGCTGTTTTCAGTGCTAAAGTGAACGAGTTGAGCGCAATGATGTACTGCAATCACGGATCTAAAAGAGACCTTCTAAATGGAAATTGAAGAACTTAGCAAGTCGGCAATCATGTTTACGGCGCTCAAACCATCGAAATGAGCGAAATAACATGTTGAAATGAGAAACCCATAACTTGCTTGTAAACTGAAAAGAAACGATCTTAGAACCATCAAAGTCGCGTTTTAAGCGTTCTGGAAGCGATTTGAGCGTGAAAACATACTCAAATCACCACCAAAAATTGCCGTCTTAAATCGATCACGGCGACGTTTTAAAGCTTAAAATAATGTTTTCAGTGCTAAAGTGAACGAGTTGAGCGCAATGATGTACTGCAATCACGGACCTAAAAGAGACCTTCTAAATGGAAATTGCAGAACTTAGCAAGTCGGCAATCATGTTTTCGGCGCTCAAACCATCGAGATGAATGAAACAACATGTTGAAATGAGAAACCTATAACTTGCTTGTAAACTGAAAAGAAACGATCTTAGAAGCATCAAAATCGCGTTTTAAGCGTCCTAAAAGCGATTTGAGAGTAAAAACATACTCAAATCACCACCTAAAAATTGCCGTCTTAAATCGATCACGGCGACGTTTTAAAGCTTAAAATAATGTTTTCAGTGCTAAAGTGAATGAGTTTAGCGCAATGATGTACTGCAATCACGGACCTAAAAGAGACCTTCTAAATGGAATTTGCAGAACTTAGCAAGTCGGGAATCATGTTTTCGGCGCTCAAACCATCGAAAAGAGCGAAACAACATGTTGAAATGAGAAACCTATAATTTGCTTGTAAACTGAAAAGAAACGACCTTAGAACCATCAAAATCGCGTTTTAAGCGCTCAAAAAGCGATTTGAGCGTAAAAACATGCTCAAATCACCAACTAAAAATTGCTATCTTAAATCGACCACGGCGACGTTTTAGAGCTTAAAATGGTGTTTTTAGTGCTAGAACGAACGAGTTGAGCGCAATGATGTACTGCAATCAGGGACCTAAAAGAGACCTTCTAAATGGAAATTGCAGAACTTACCAAGTCGGGAATCATGATTTCGGCGCTCAAACCATCGAGATGAATGACACATCATGTTGAAATGAGAAACCTATAACTTTCTTGTAAACTGAAAAGAAACGATCTTAGAAGCATCAAAATCGCGTTTTAAGCGTTCTAGAAGCGATTTGAGCGGGAAAACATGCTCAAATCACTAACTAAAAATTGCCGTCTTAAATCGATCACATCGACGTTTTACAGCTTAAAATGCTGTTTTCAGTGCTAAAGTGAACGAGTTGAGCGCAATGATGTACTGCAATGACGGATCTTAAAAAAGACCTTCTAATTTGATATTGCAGAACTTAGCAAGTCGGGAATCATGTTTTCGGCGCTCAAACCATCGAGATGACCGAAACAACATGTTGAAATGTGAAACCTATAACTTGCTTGTAAACTGAAAAGAAACGACCTTAGAACCATCAAAATCGCGTTTTAAGCCTTCTAGAAGCGATTTGAGCGTGAAAACATGCTCAAATCACTAACTAAAAATTGCCGTCTTAAATCGATCACGGCGACGTTTTACAGCTTAAAATGCGGTTTTCAGTGCTAAAGTGAACGAGTTGAGCGCAATGATGTACTGCAATCACGGATCTAAAAGAGACCTTCTAAATGGATATTGCAGAACTTAGCAAGTCGAGAATCATGTTTACGGCGGTCAAACCATCGAGATGACCGAAACAACATGTTGAAATGTGAAACCTATAACTTGCTTGTAAACTCAAAAGAAACGACCTTAGAACCATCAAAATCGCGTTTTAAGCGTGCTAAAAGCGATTTGAGCGTAAAAACATGCTCAAATCACCAACAAAAAATTGCCGTCTTAAATCGATCACGGCGACGTTTTAAAGCTTAAAATAATGTTTTCAGTGCTAAAGTGAACGAGTTGAGCGCAATGATGTACTGCAATCACGGACCTAAAAGAGACCTTCTAAATGGAAATTGCAGAACTTAGCAAGTCGGCAATCATGTTTACGAAGCTCAAACCATCGAATTGAGCGAAATAACATGTTGAAACGAGAAACCCATAACTGGCTTGTAAACATAAAAGAAACGATCTTAGAACCATCAAAATCGCGTTTTAAGCGTTCTGGAAGCGATTTCAGAGTAAAAACATACTCAAATCACCACCTAAAAATTGCCGTTTTAAATCGATCACGGCGACGTTTTAAAGCTTAAAATAATTTTTTCAGTGCTAAATTGAACGAGTTGAGCGCAATGATGTACTGCAATCACGGACCTAAAAGAGACCTTCTAAATGGAATTTGCAGAACTTAGCAAGTCAAGAATCATGTTTTCGGCGCTCAAACCATCGAGATGAGCGAAATAACATGTTGAAATGAGAAACCTATAACTTGCTTGTAAACTGAAAAGAAACGATCTAAGAACCATCAAAATCGCGTTTTAAGCGTTCTAGAAGTGATTTGAACGTGAAAACATGCTCAAATCACCAACTAAAAATTGCCGTCTTAAATCGATCACGGCGACGTTTTACAGCTTAAAATGCTGTTTTCAGTGCTAAAGTGAACGAGTTGAGCGCAATGATGTACTGCAATCACGAATCTAAAAGAGACCTTCTAACTGGAAATTGCAGAACTTAGAAAGTCGGCAATCATGTTTTCGGCGCTCAAACCATCGAGATGAGCGAAACAACATGTTGAAATGAGAAACCTATAACTTGATTGTAAACTGAAAAGAAACGATCTTAGAACCATCAAAATCGCGTTTTAAGCCTTCTAGAAGCGATTTGAGCGTGAAAACATGCTCAAATCACCAACTAAAAATTGCCGTCTTAAATCGACCACGGCGACGTTTTAGGGCTTAAAATGGTGTTTTTAGTGCTAGAGTGAACGAGTTGAGCACAATCATGTACTGTAATCACGGACCTAAAAAAGACTTTCTAAATGGAATTTGCAGAACTTAGCAAGTCGGGAATCATGTTTTAGGCGCTCAAACCATCGAGATGACCGAAACAACATGTTGAAATGAGAAACCTATAACTTGCTTGTAAACTGAAAAGAAACGATCTTAGAACCATCAAAATCGCGTTTTAAGCGTTCTAGAAGCGATTTTAGCGTGAAAACATGCTCAAATCACTAACTAAAAATTGCCGTCTTAAATCGATCACGGCGACGTTTTACAGCTTAAAATGCTGTTTTCAGTGCTAAAGTGAACGAGTTGAGCGCAATGATGTACTGCAATCACGGATCTAAAAGAGACCTTCTAAATGGAAATTGAAGAACTTACCAAGTCGGGAATCATGTTTACGGCGCTCAAACCTTCGAATTGAGCGAAATAACATGTTGAAATGAGAAACCCATAACTTGCTTGTAAACTGAAAAGAAACGATCTTAGAACCATCAAAATCGCGTGTTAAGCGTTCTGGAAGAGATTTTAGCGTGAAAACATACTCAAATTACCACCTAAAAATTGCCGTCTTAAATCGATCACGGCGACGTTTTAAAGCTTAAAATGCTGTTTTCAGTGCTAAAGTGAACGAGTTGAGCGCAATGATGTACTGCCATCACGGACCTAAAAGAGACCTTCTAAATGGAATTTGCAGAACTTAGCAAGTCAAGAATCATGTTTTCGGCGCTCAAACCATCGAGATGAGCGAAATAACATGTTGAAATGAGAAACCTATAACTTGCTTGTAAACTGAAAAGAAACGATCTTAGAACCATCAAAATCGCGTTTTAAGCGTTCTAGAAGTGATTTGAGCGTGAAAACATGCTCAAATCAGCAACTAAAAATTGCCGTCTTAAATCGATCACGGCGACGTTTTACAGCTTAAAATGCTTTTTTCAGTGCTAAAGTGAACGAGTTGAGCGCAATGATGTACTGCAACCACGGATCTAAAAGAGACCTTCTAAATGGAAATTGCAGAACTTAGCAAGTCGGCAATCATGTTTACGCCGCTCAAACCATCGAATTGAGCGAAATAACATGTTGAAATGAGAGACCCATAACTTGCTTGTAAACTGAAAAGAAACGATCTTAGAACCATCAAAATCGCGTGTTAAGCGTTCTGGAAGAGATTTTAGCGTGAAAACATACTCAAATTACCACCTAAAAGTTGCCGTCTTAAATCGATCACGGCGACGTTTTAAAGCTTAAAATGCTGTTTTCAGTGCTAAAGTGAACGAGTTGAGCGCAATGATGTACTGCCATCACGGACCTAAAAGAGACCTTCTAAATGGAATTTGCAGAACTTAGCAAGTCAAGAATCATGTTTTCGGCGCTCAAACCATCGAGATGAGCGAAATAACATGTTGAAATGAGAAACCTATAACTTGCTTGTAAACAGAAAAGAAACGATCTTAGAACCATCAAAATCGCGTTTTAAGCGTTCTAGAAGTGATTTGAGCGTGAAAACATGCTCAAATCAGCAACTAAAAATTGCCGTCTTAAATCGATCTCGGCGACGTTTTACAGCTTAAAATGCTTTTTTCAGTGCTAAAGTGAACGAGTTGAGCGCAATGATTTACTGCAACCACGGATCTAAAAGAGACCTTCTAAATGGAAATTGCAGAACTTAGCAAGTCGGCAATCATGTTTACGGCGCTCAAACCATCGAATTGAGCGAAATAACATGTTGAAATGAGAGACCCATAACTTGCTTGTAAACTGAAAAGAAACGATCTTAGAACCATCAAAATCGCGTTTTAAGCGTTCTGGAAGCGATTTGAGAGTAAAAACATACTCAAATCACCACCTAAAAATTGCCGTCTTAAATCGATCACGGCGACGTTTTAAAGCTTAAATAATGTTTTCAGTGCTAAAGTGAACGAGTTGAGCGCAATGATGTACTGCAATCACGGACCTAAAAGAGACATTCTAAATGGAATTTTCACAACTTAGCAAGTCGGAAATCATGTTTTCGGCGCTCAAACCATCGAGATGAGCGAAACAACATGTTGAATGAGAAACCTATAACTTGATTGTAAACTGAAAAGAAACGATCTTAGAACCATCAAAATCGCGTTTTAAGTTTTCTAAAAGCGATATGAGCGTAAAAACATGTTCAAATAACTAACAATAAATTGCCGTCTTAAATCGATAACGGCGACGTTTTACAGCTTAAAATGCTGTTTTCAGTGCTAAAGTGAACGAGTTGAGCGCAATGATGTACTGCAATCACGGATCTAAAAGAGGCCTTCTAAATGGATATTGCAGAACTTAGCAAGTCGGGAATCATGTTTTCTGCGCTCAAACCATCGAGAAGAGCGAAACAACATGTTGAAATGAGAAACCTATAATTTGCTTGTAAACTGAAAAGAAAAAATCTTAGAACCATCAAAATCGCGTTTTAAGCGTTCTAGAAGCGATTTTAGCGTGAAAACATGCGCAAATCACTAACTAAAAGTTGCCGTCTTAAATCGATCACGGCGACGTTTTACAGCTTAAAATGCTGTTTTCAGTGCTAAAGTGAACGAGTTGAGCGCAATGATGTACTGCAGTCACGGATCTAAAAGAGACCTTCTAAAATGAATTTGCAGAACTTAGCAAGTCGGGAATCATGTTTTCGGCGCTAAAACCATCGAGATGAGCGAAATAAAATGTTGAAATGAGAAACCTATAACTTGCTTGTAAACTGAAAAGAAACGATCTTAGAACCATCAAAATCGCGTTTTAAGCCTTCTAGAAGCGATTTGAGCGTGAAAACATGCTCAAATCACTAACTAAAAATTGCCGTCTTAAATCGATCACGGCGACGTTTTACAGCTTAAAATGCGGTTTTCAGTGCTAAAGTGAACGAGTTGAGCGCAATGATGTACTGCAATCACGGATCTAAAAGAGACCTTCTAAATGGATATTGCAGAACTTAGCAAGTCGAGAATCATGTTTACGGCGGTCAAACCATCGAGATGACCGAAACAACATGTTGAAATGTGAAACCTATAACTTGCTTGTAAACTCAAAAGAAACGACCTTAGAACCATCAAAATCGCGTTTTAAGCGTGCTAAATCAATAACAAAAAATTGCCGTCTTAAATCGATAACGGCGACGTTTTAGAGCTTAAAATGATGTTTTCAGTGCTAAAGTGAATGAGTTGAGCGCAATGATGTACTGCAATCACGGATCTAAAAGAGACCTTCTAAATGGATATTGCAGAACTTAGCAAGTCGAGAATCATGTTTACGGCGCTCAAACCATCGAGATGACCGAAACAACATGTTGAAATGTGAAACCTATAACTTGCTTGTAAACTCAAAAGAAACGACCTTAGAACAATCAAAATCGCGTTTTAAGCGCTCAAAAAGCGATTTGAGCGTAAAAACATGCTCAAATCACCAACTAAAAATTGCTATCTTAAATCGACCACGGCGACGTTTTAGAGCTTAAAATGGTGTTTTTAGTGCTAGAGTGAACGAGTTGAGCACATTCATGTACTGTAATCACGGACCTAAAAGAGACCTTCTAAATGGAATTTGCAGAACTTAGAAAGTCGGGAATCATGTTTTCGGCGCTCAAACCATCGAGATGAGCGAAATAACATGTTGAAATAAGAAACCTATAACTTGCTTATAAACTCAAAAGAAAGGATCTTAGCACCATAAAAATCGCGTTTTAAGCGTTCTAGAAGCCATTTGAGCGTAAAAACATGCTCAAATCACCAAATAAAAATTGCCGTTTTAGATCGACCACGGCGACGTTTTAGAGCTTAAAATGGTGTTTTCAGTGCTAAAGTGAACGAGTTGAGCGCATTATGTACTGCAATCACGGACCTAAAAGAGACCTTCTAAATGGAAATTGCAGAACTTAGCAAGTCGGGAATCATGTTTTCGGCGCTCATACCAGCGAGATGAGCGAAACAACATGTTAAAATGAGAAACCTATAACTTGCTTGTAAACTGAAAAGAAACGAAGTTAGAACCATAAAAGTCGCGTTTTAAGCGTTCTAGAAGCGATTTGAGCGTAAAAACATGCTCAAATCACCAACTTAAAATTGCCGTCTTAAAACGACCATGGCGACGTTTTAGAGCTTAAAATGGTGTTTTTAGTGCTAGAGTGAACGAGTTGAGCGCAATGATGTACTGCAATCACGGACCTAAAAGAGACCTTCTGAATGGAATTTGCAGAACTTAGCAAGTCGGGAATCATGTTTTCGGCGCTCAAACCATCGGGATGAGCGAAATAACATGTTGAAATGAGAAACCTATAACTTGCTTGTAAACTGAAAAGAAACGATCTTAGAACCATCAAAATCGCGTTTTAAGCCTTCTAGAAGCGATTTGAGCGTGAAAACATGCTCAAATCACTAACTAAAAATTGCCGTCTTAAATCGATCACCCGCGACATTTTACAGCTTAAAATGCTTTTTTCAGTGCTAAAGTGAACGAGTTGAGCGCAATGATGTACTGCAATATCGGATCTAAAAGAGACCTTCTAAATGGATAGTGCAGAACTTAGCAAGTCGGGAATCATGTTTTTGGCGCTCAAACCATCGAGATGACCGAAACAGCATGTTGAAATGTGAAACCTATAACTTGCTTGTAAACTCAAAAGAAACGATCTTAAAACCATCAAAATCGCGTTTTAAGCGTTCTAGAAGCGATTTGAGCGTGAAAACATGCTCAAATCACTAACTAAAAATTGCCGTCTTAAATCGATCACGGCGACGTTTTACAGCTTAAAATGCGGTTTTCAGTGCTAAAGTGAACGAGTTGAGCGCAATGATGTACTGCAATCACGGATCTAAAAGAGACATTCAAATTTGATATTGCAGAACTTAGCAAGACGGGAATCATGTTTTTGGCGCTCAAGCCAACGAGATGACCGAAACAACATGTTGAAATGTGAAACCTATAACTTGCTTGTAAACTCAAAAGAAACGACCTTAGAACCTTCAAAATCGCGTTTTAAGCGTTCTAGAAGCGATTTGAGCGTGAAAACATGCTCAAACCACCAACTAAAAATTGCCGTCTTAAATCGACCACGGCGAAGTTTTAGAGCTTTAAATGGTCTTTTTAGTGCTAGAGTGAACGAGTTGAGCACATTCATGTACTGTAATCACGGACCTAAAAGAGACCTTCTAAATGGAATTTGCAGAACGTAGAAAGTCGGGAATCATGTTTTCGGCGCTCAAACCATCGAGATGAGCGAAATAACATGTTGAAATAAGAAACCTATAACTTGCTTATAAACTCAAAAGAAAGGATCTTAGCACCAAAAAAATCGCGTTTTAAGCGTTCTAGAAGCCATTTGAGCGTAAAAACATGCTCAAATCACCAACTTAAAATTGCCGTCTTAAAACGACCATGGCGACGTTTTAGAGCTTAAAATGGTGTTTTCAGTGCTAAAGTGAACGAGTTGAGCGCATTATGTACTGCAATCACGGACCTAAAAGAGACCTTCTAAATGGAATTTGCAGAACTTAGCAAGTCGGCAATCATGTTTTCGGCGCTCAAACCATCGAGATGAATGAAACAACATGTTGAAATGAGAAACCTATAACTTGCTTGTAAACTGACAAGAAACGATCTTAGAAGCATCAAAATCGCGTTTTAAGCGTCCTAAAAGCGATTTGAGAGTAAAAACATACTCAAATCACCACCTAAAAATTGCCGTCTTAAATCGATCACGGCGACGTTTTAAAGCTTAAAATAATGTTTTCAGTGCTAAAGTGAACGAGTTGAGCGCAATGATGTACTGCAATCACGGATCTAAAAGAGACCTTCTAAATGGAAATTGAAGGACTTACCAAGTCGGGAATCATGTTTACGGCGCTCAAACCTTCGAATTGAGCGAAATAACATGTTGAAATGAGAAACCCATAACTTGCTTGTAAACTGAAAAGAAACGATCTTAGAACCATCAAAATCGCGTGTTAAGCGTTCTGGAAGAGATTTTAGCGTGAAAACATACTCAAATTACCACCTAAAAATTGCCGTCTTAAATCGATCACGGCGACGTTTTAAAGCTTAAAATGCTGTTTTCAGTGCTAAAGTGAACGAGTTGAGCGCAATGATGTACTGAACCACGGATCTAAAAGAGACCTTCTAAATGGAAATTGCAGAACTTAGCAAGTCGGCAATCATGTTTACGGCGCTCAAACCATCGAATTGAGCGAAATAACATGTTGAAATGAGAGACCCATAACTTGCTTGTAAACTGAAAAGAAACGATCTTAGAACCATCAAAATCGCGTGTTAAGCGTTCTGGAAGAGATTTTAGCGTGAAAACATACTCAAATTACCACCTAAAAGTTGCCGTCTTAAATCGATCACGGCGACGTTTTAAAGCTTAAAATGCTGTTTTCAGTGCTAAAGTGAACGAGTTGAGCGCAATGATGTACTGCCATCACGGACCTAAAAGAGACCTTCTAAATGGAGTTTGCAGAACTTAGCAAGTCAAGAATCATGTTTTCGGCGCTCAAACCATCGAGATGAGCGAAATAACATGTTGAAATGAGAAACCTATAACTTGCTTGTAAACTGAAAAGAAACGATCTTAGAACCATCAAAATCGCGTTTTAAGCGTTCTAGAAGTGATTTGAGCGTGAAAACATGCTCAAATCAGCAACTAAAAATTGCCGTCTTAAATCGATCACGGCGACGTTTTACAGCTTAAAATGCTTTTTTCAGTGCTAAAGTGAACGAGTTGAGCGCAATGATGTACTGCAACCACGGATCTAAAAGAGACCTTCTAAATGGAAATTGCAGAACTTAGCAAGTCGGCAATCATGTTTACGGCGCTCAAACCATCGAATTGAGCGAAATAACATGTTGAAATGAGAGACCCATAACTTGCTTGTAAACTGAAAAGAAACGATCTTAGAACCATCAAAATCGCGTTTTAAGCGTTCTGGAAGCGATTTGAGAGTAAAAACATACTCAAATCACCACTTAAAAATTGCCGTCTTAAATCGATCACGGCGACGTTTTAAAGCTTAAATAATGTTTTCAGTGCTAAAGTGAACGAGTTGAGCGCAATGATGTACTGCAATCACGGACCTAAAAGAGACATTCTAAATGGAATTTGCACAACTTAGCAAGTCGGAAATCATGTTTTCGGCGCTCAAACCATCGAGATGAGCGAAACAACATGTTGAATGAGAAACCTATAACTTGATTGTAAACTGAAAAGAAACGATCTTAGAACCATCAAAATCGCGTTTTAAGCCTTCTAAAAGCGATTTGAGCGTAAAAACATGTTCAAATAACTAACTATAAATTGCCGTCTTAAATCGATAACGGCGACGTTTTACAGCTTAAAATGGTGTTTTTAGTGCTAAAGTGAACGAGTTGAGCGCAATGATGTACTGCAATCACGGATCTAAAAGAGGCCTTCTAAATGGATATTGCAGAACTTAGCAAGTCGGGAATCATGTTTTCTGCGCTCAAACCATCGAGAAGAGCGAAACAACATGTTGAAATGAGAAATTTATAATTTGCTTGTAAACTGAAAAGAAAAAATCTTAGAACCATCAAAATCGCGTTTTAAGCGTTCTAGAGGCGATTTTAGCGTGAAAACATGCGCAAATCACTAACTAAAAATTGCCGTCTTAAATCGATCACGGCGACGTTTTACAGCTTAAAATGCTGTTTTCAGTGCTAAAGTGAACGAGTTGAGCGCAATGATGTACTGCAATCACGGATCTAAAAGAGACCTTCTAAATGGAAATTGAAGAACTTAGCAAGTCGGCAATCATGTTTACGGCGCTCAAACCATCGAAATGAGCGAAATAACATGTTGAAATGAGAAACCCATAACTTGCTTGTAAACTGAAAAGAAACGATCTTAGAACCATCAAAGTCGCGTTTTAAGCGTTCTGGAAGCGATTTGAGCGTGAAAACATACTCAAATCACCACCAAAAATTGCCGTCTTAAATCGATCACGGCGACGTTTTAAAGCTTAAAATAATGTTTTCAGTGCTAAAGTGAACGAGTTGAGCGCAATGATGTACTGCAATCACGGACCTAAAAGAGACCTTCTAAATGGAAATTGCAGAACTTAGCAAGTCGGCAATCATGTTTTCGGCGCTCAAACCATCGAGATGAATGAAACAACATGTTGAAATGAGAAACCTATAACTTGCTTGTAAACTGAAAAGAAACGATCTTAGAAGCATCAAAATCGCGTTTTAAGCGTCCTAAAAGCGATTTGAGAGTAAAAACATACTCAAATCACCACCTAAAAATTGCCGTCTTAAATCGATCACGGCGACGTTTTAAAGCTTAAACTAATGTTTTCAGTGCTAAAGTGAACGAGTTTAGCGCAATGATGTACTGCAATCACGGACCTAAAAGAGACCTTCTAAATGGAATTTGCAGAACTTAGCAAGTCGGGAATCATGTTTTCGGCGCTAAAACCATCGAGATGAGCGAAATAACATGTTGAAATGAGAAACCTATAACTTGCTTGTAAACTCAAAAGAAACGACCTTAGAACCATCAAAATCGCGTTTTAAGCGCTCAAAAAGCGATTTGAGCGTAAAAACATGCTCAAATCACCAACTAAAAATTGCTATCTTAAATCGACCACGGCGACGTTTTAGAGCTTAAAATGGTGTTTTTAGTGCTAGAACGAACGAGTTGAGCGCAATGATGTACTGCAATATCGGATCTAAAAGAGACCTTCTAAATGGATAGTGCAGAACTTAGCAAGTCGGGAATCATGTTTTTGGCGCTCAAACCATCGAGATGACCGAAAGAGCATGTTGAAATGTGAAACCTATAACTTGCTTGTAAACTCAAAAGAAACGACCTTAGAACCATCAAAACCGCGTGTTTTAAGCGTTCTAAAAGCGATTTGAGCGTAAAAACATGCTCAAATCACCAACTAAAATCTGCCGTCTTAAATCGACCACGGCGACGTTTTAGAGCTTAAAATGGTGTTTTTAGTGCTAGAACGAACGAGTTGAGCGTTATGATGTACTGCAATCAGGGACCTAAAAGAGACCTTCTAAATGGAAATTGCAGAACTTAGCAAGTCGGGAATCAATTTTTCGGCGCTCAAACCATCGAGATGAATGAAACAACATGTTGAAATGAGAAACCTATAACTTGCTTGTAAACTGAAAAAAAACGATCTTAAAACCATCAAAATCGCGTTTTAAGCGTTCTAGAAGCGATTTGAGCGTGAAAACATGCTCAAATCACTAACTAAAAATTGCCGTCTTAAATCGATCACGGCGACGTTTTACAGCTTAAAATGCTGTTTTCAGTGCTAAAGTGAACGAGTTGAGCGCAATGATGTACTGCAATCACGGATCTAAAAGAGACATTCAAATTTGATATTGCAGAACTTAGCAAGTCGGGAATCATGTTTTTGGCGCTCAAGCCAACGAGATGACCGAAACAACATGTTGAAATGTGAAACCTATAACTTGCTTGTAAACTCAAAAGAAACGACCTTAGAACCTTCAAAATCGCGTTTTAAGCGTTCTAGAAGCGATTTGAGCGTGAAAACATGCTCAAACCACCAACTAAAAATTGCCGTCTTAAATCGACCACGGCGAAGTTTTAGAGCTTTAAATGGTCTTTTTAGTGCTAGAGTGAACGAGTTGAGCACATTCATGTACTGTAATCACGGACCTAAAAGAGACCTTCTAAATGGAATTTGCAGAACTTAGAAAGTCGGGAATCATGTTTTCGGCGCTCAAACCATCGAGATGAGCGAAATAACATGTTGAAATAAGAAACCTATAACTTGCTTATAAACTCAAAAGAAAGGATCTTAGCACCATAAAAATCGCGTTTTAAGCGTTCTAGAAGCCATTTGAGCGTAAAAACATGCTCAAATCACCAACTTAAAATTGCCGTCTTAAAACGACCATGGCGACGTTTTAGAGCTTAAAATGGTGTTTTCAGTGCTAAAGTGAACGAGTTGAGCGCATTATGTACTGCAATCACGGACCTAAAAGAGACCTTCTAAATGGAATTTGCAGAACTTAGCAAGTCGGGAATCATGTTTTCGGCGCTCAAACCATCGAGATAAGCGAAATAACATGTTGAAATGAGAAACTTATAACTTGCTTTTAAACTTAAAAGAAACGATCTTAGAACCATCAAAATCGCGTTTTAAGCCTTCTAGAAGCGATTTGAGCGTGAAAACATGCTCAAATCACTAACTAAAAATTGCCGTCTTAAATCGATCACGGCGACGTTTCACAGCTTAAATTGCGGTTTTCAGTGCTAAAGTGAACGATTTGAGCGCAATGATGTACTGCAATCACGGATCTAAAAGAGACCTTCTAAATGGATATTGCAGAACTTAGCAAGTCGGGAATCATGTTTTTGGCGCTCAAACCATCGAGATGACCGAAACAACATGTTGAAATGTGAAACCTATAACTTGCTTGTAAACTCAAAAGAAACGACCTTAGAACCATCAAAATCTCGTTTTAAGCGTTCTAAAAGCGATTTGAGCGTAAAAACATGCTCAAATCACCAACTAAAAATTGCTATCTTAAGTCGACCACGGCGACGTTTTAAAGCTTAAAATGGTGTTTTTAGTGCTAGAACGAACGAGTTGAGCGCAATGATGTACTGCAATCACAGATCTAAAAGAGACGTTCTAAATGGAAATTGAAGGACTTACCAAGTCGGGAATCATGTTTACGGCGCTCAAACCTTCGAATTGAGCGAAATAACATGTTGAAATGAGAAACCCATAACTTGCTTGTAAACTGAAAAGAAACGATCTTAGAACCATCAAAATCGCGTGTTAAGCGTTCTGGAAGAGATTTTAGCGTGAAAACATACTCAAATTACCACCTAAAAATTGCCGTCTTAAATCGATCACGGCGACGTTTTAAAGCTTAAAATGCTGTTTTCAGTGCTAAAGTGAACGAGTTGAGCGCAATGATGTACTGCCATCACGGACCTAAAAGAGACCTTCTAAATGGAATTTGCAGAACTTAGCAAGTCAAGAATCATGTTTTCGGCGCTCAAACCATCGAGATGAGCGAAATAACATGTTGAAATGAGAAACCTATAACTTGATGTAAACTGAAAAGAAACGATCTTAGAACCATCAAAATCGCGTTTTAAGCGTTCTAGAAGTGATTTGAGCGTGAAAACATGCTCAAATCAGCAACTAAAAATTGCCGTCTTAAATCGATCACGGCGACGTTTTACAGCTTAAAATGCTTTTTTCAGTGCTAAAGTGAACGAGTTGAGCGCAATGATGTACTGCAACCACGGATCTAAAAGAGACCTTCTAAATGGAAATTGCAGAACTTAGCAAGTCGGCAATCATGTTTACGGCGCTCAAACCATCGAATTGAGCGAAATAACATGTTGAAATGAGAGACCCATAACTTGCTTGTAAACTGAAAAGAAACGATCTTAGAACCATCAAAATCGCGTGTTAAGCGTTCTGGAAGAGATTTTAGCGTGAAAACATACTCAAATTACCACCTAAAAGTTGCCGTCTTAAATCGATCACGGCGACGTTTTAAAGCTTAAAATGCTGTTTTCAGTGCTAAAGTGAACGAGTTGAGCGCAATGATGTACTGCCATCACGGACCTAAAAGAGACCTTCTAAATGGAGTTTGCAGAACTTAGCAAGTCAAGAATCATGTTTTCGGCGCTCAAACCATCGAGATGAGCGAAATAACATGTTGAAATGAGAAACCTATAACTTGCTTGTAAACTGAAAAGAAACGATCTTAGAACCATCAAAATCGCGTTTTAAGCGTTCTAGAAGTGATTTGAGCGTGAAAACATGCTCAAATCAGCAACTAAAAATTGCCGTCTTAAATCGATCACGGCGACGTTTTACAGCTTAAAATGCTTTTTTCAGTGCTAAAGTGAACGAGTTGAGCGCAATGATGTACTGCAACCACGGATCTAAAAGAGACCTTCTAAATGGAAATTGCAGAACTTAGCAAGTCGGCAATCATGTTTACGGCGCTCAAACCATCGAATTGAGCGAAATAACATGTTGAAATGAGAGACCCATAACTTGCTTGTAAACTGAAAAGAAACGATCTTAGAACCATCAAAATCGCGTTTTAAGCGTTCTGGAAGCGATTTGAGAGTAAAAACATACTCAAATCACCACTTAAAAATTGCCGTCTTAAATCGATCACGGCGACGTTTTAAAGCTTAAATAATGTTTTCAGTGCTAAAGTGAACGAGTTGAGCGCAATGATGTACTGCAATCACGGACCTAAAAGAGACATTCTAAATGGAATTTGCACAACTTAGCAAGTCGGAAATCATGTTTTCGGCGCTCAAACCATCGAGATGAGCGAAACAACATGTTGAATGAGAAACCTATAACTTGATTGTAAACTGAAAAGAAACGATCTTAGAACCATCAAAATCGCGTTTTAAGCCTTCTAAAAGCGATTTGAGCGTAAAAACATGTTCAAATAACTAACTATAAATTGCCGTCTTAAATCGATAACGGCGACGTTTTACAGCTTAAAATGGTGTTTTTAGTGCTAAAGTGAACGAGTTGAGCGCAATGATGTACTGCAATCACGGATCTAAAAGAGGCCTTCTAAATGGATATTGCAGAACTTAGCAAGTCGGGAATCATGTTTTCTGCGCTCAAACCATCGAGAAGAGCGAAACAACATGTTGAAATGAGAAATTTATAATTTGCTTGTAAACTGAAAAGAAAAAATCTTAGAACCATCAAAATCGCGTTTTAAGCGTTCTAGAGGCGATTTTAGCGTGAAAACATGCGCAAATCACTAACTAAAAATTGCCGTCTTAAATCGATCACGGCGACGTTTTACAGCTTAAAATGCTGTTTTCAGTGCTAAAGTGAACGAGTTGAGCGCAATGATGTACTGCAATCACGGATCTAAAAGAGACCTTCTAAATGGAAATTGAAGAACTTAGCAAGTCGGCAATCATGTTTACGGCGCTCAAACCATCGAAATGAGCGAAATAACATGTTGAAATGAGAAACCCATAACTTGCTTGTAAACTGAAAAGAAACGATCTTAGAACCATCAAAGTCGCGTTTTAAGCGTTCTGGAAGCGATTTGAGCGTGAAAACATACTCAAATCACCACCAAAAATTGCCGTCTTAAATCGATCACGGCGACGTTTTAAAGCTTAAAATAATGTTTTCAGTGCTAAAGTGAACGAGTTGAGCGCAATGATGTACTGCAATCACGGACCTAAAAGAGACCTTCTAAATGGAAATTGCAGAACTTAGCAAGTCGGCAATCATGTTTTCGGCGCTCAAACCATCGAGATGAATGAAACAACATGTTGAAATGAGAAACCTATAACTTGCTTGTAAACTGAAAAGAAACGATCTTAGAAGCATCAAAATCGCGTTTTAAGCGTCCTAAAAGCGATTTGAGAGTAAAAACATACTCAAATCACCACCTAAAAATTGCCGTCTTAAATCGATCACGGCGACGTTTTAAAGCTTAAACTAATGTTTTCAGTGCTAAAGTGAACGAGTTTAGCGCAATGATGTACTGCAATCACGGACCTAAAAGAGACCTTCTAAATGGAATTTGCAGAACTTAGCAAGTCGGGAATCATGTTTTCGGCGCTAAAACCATCGAGATGAGCGAAATAACATGTTGAAATGAGAAACCTATAACTTGCTTGTAAACTCAAAAGAAACGACCTTAGAACCATCAAAATCGCGTTTTAAGCGCTCAAAAAGCGATTTGAGCGTAAAAACATGCTCAAATCACCAACTAAAAATTGCTATCTTAAATCGACCACGGCGACGTTTTAGAGCTTAAAATGGTGTTTTTAGTGCTAGAACGAACGAGTTGAGCGCAATGATGTACTGCAATATCGGATCTAAAAGAGACCTTCTAAATGGATAGTGCAGAACTTAGCAAGTCGGGAATCATGTTTTTGGCGCTCAAACCATCGAGATGACCGAAAGAGCATGTTGAAATGTGAAACCTATAACTTGCTTGTAAACTCAAAAGAAACGACCTTAGAACCATCAAAACCGCGTGTTTTAAGCGTTCTAAAAGCGATTTGAGCGTAAAAACATGCTCAAATCACCAACTAAAATCTGCCGTCTTAAATCGACCTCGGCGACGTTTTAGAGCTTAAAATGGTGTTTTTAGTGCTAGAACGAACGAGTTGAGCGTTATGATGTACTGCAATCAGGGACCTAAAAGAGACCTTCTAAATGGAAATTGCAGAACTTAGCAAGTCGGGAATCATGTTTTCGGCGCTCAAACCATCGAGATGAATGAAACAACATGTTGAAATGAGAAACCTATAACTTGCTTGTAAACTGAAAAAAAACGATCTTAAAACCATCAAAATCGCGTTTTAAGCGTTCTAGAAGCGATTTGAGCGTGAAAACATGCTCAAATCACTAACTAAAAATTGCCGTCTTAAATCGATCACGGCGACGTTTTACAGCTTAAAATGCTGTTTTCAGTGCTAAAGTGAACGAGTTGAGCGCAATGATGTACTGCAATCACGGATCTAAAAGAGACATTCAAATTTGATATTGCAGAACTTAGCAAGTCGGGAATCATGTTTTTGGCGCTCAAGCCAACGAGATGACCGAAACAACATGTTTAAATGTGAAACCTATAACTTGCTTGTAAACTCAAAAGAAACGACCTTAGAACCTTCAAAATCGCGTTTTAAGCGTTCTAGAAGCGATTTGAGCGTGAAAACATGCTCAAACCACCAACTAAAAATTGCCGTCTTAAATCGACCACGGCGAAGTTTTAGAGCTTTAAATGGTCTTTTTAGTGCTAGAGTGAACGAGTTGAGCACATTCATGTACTGTAATCACGGACCTAAAAGAGACCTTCTAAATGGAATTTGCAGAACTTAGAAAGTCGGGAATCATGTTTTCGGCGCTCAAACCATCGAGATGAGCGAAATAACATGTTGAAATAAGAAACCTATAACTTGCTTATAAACTCAAAAGAAAGGATCTTAGCACCATAAAAATCGCGTTTTAAGCGTTCTAGAAGCCATTTGAGCGTAAAAACATGCTCAAATCACCAACTTAAAATTGCCGTCTTAAAACGACCATGGCGACGTTTTAGAGCTTAAAATGGTGTTTTCAGTGCTAAAGTGAACGAGTTGAGCGCATTATGTACTGCAATCACGGACCTAAAAGAGACCTTCTAAATGGAATTTGCAGAACTTAGCAAGTCGGGAATCATGTTTTCGGCGCTCAAACCATCGAGATAAGCGAAATAACATGTTGAAATGAGAAACTTATAATTTGCTTTTAAACTTAAAAGAAACGATCTTAGAACCATCAAAATCGCGTTTTAAGCCTTCTAGAAGCGATTTGAGCGTGAAAACATGCTCAAATCACTAACTAAAAATTGCCGTCTTAAATCGATCACGGCGACGTTTCACAGCTTAAAATGCGGTTTTCAGTGCTAAAGTGAACGATTTGAGCGCAATGATGTACTGCAATCACGGATCTAAAAGAGACCTTCTAAATGGATATTGCAGAACTTAGCAAGTCGGGAATCATGTTTTTGGCGCTCAAACCATCGAGATGACCGAAACAACATGTTGAAATGTGAAACCTATAACTTGCTTGTAAACTCAAAAGAAACGACCTTAGAACCGTCAAAATCTCGTTTTAAGCGTTCTAAAAGCGATTTGAGCGTAAAAACATGCTCAAATCACCAACTAAAAATTGCTATCTTAAGTCGACCACGGCGACGTTTTAAAGCTTAAAATGGTGTTTTTAGTGCTAGAACGAACGAGTTGAGCGCAATGATGTACTGCAATCACAGATCTAAAAGAGACGTTCTAAATGGAAATTGAAGAACTTAGCAAGTCGGCAATCATGTTTACGGCGCTCAAACCATCGAATTGAGCGAAATAACATGTTGAAATGAGAAACCCATAACTTGCTTGTAAACTGAAAAGAAACGATCTTAGAACCATCAAAATCGCGTTTTAAGCGTTCTGGAAGCGATTTGAGCGTGAAAACATACTCAAATCACCACCTAAAAATTTCCGTCTTAAATCGATCACGGCGACGTTTTAAAGCTTAAAATAATGTTTTCAGTGCTAAAGTGAACGAGTTGAGCGCAATGATATACTGCAATCACGGATCTAAAAGAGACCTTCCAATTTGATATTGCAGAACTTAGCAAGTGCGGAATCATGTTTTCGGCGCTCAAGCCATCGAGGTGACCGAAACAACATGTTGAAATGTGAAACCTATAACTTGCTTGTAAACTCAAAAGAAACGACCTTAGAACCACCAAAATCGCGTTTTAAGCGTTCTAGAAGCGATTCTAGCGTGTAAACATGCTCAAATCACCAACTAAAAATATCCGTCTTAAATCGACCACGGCGACGTTTTAGAGCTTAAAATGGTTTTTTTAGTGCTAGAGTGAACGAGTTGAGCACAATCATGTACTGTAATCAGGGACCTAAAAGAGACCTTCTAAATAGAAATTGCAGAACTTAGCAAGTCGGGAATCATGTTTTCTGCGCTCAAACCATCGAGATGAGCGAAACAACATGTTGAAATGAGAAACCCATAACTTGCTTGTAAACTGAAAAGAAACGATCTTAGAACCATCAAAATCGCGTTTTAAGCGTTCTAGAAGCGATTTTAAAGTGAAAACATGCTCAAATCACTAACTAAAAATTGCCGTCTTAAATCGATCACGGCAACGTTTTAAAGCTTAAAATAATTTTTTCAGTGCTAAATTGAACGAGTTGAGCGCAATGATGTACTGCAATCACGGACCTAAAAGAGACCTTCTAAATGGAATTTGCAGAACTTAGCAAGTCAAGAATCATGTTTTCGGCGCTCAAATCATCGAGATGAGCGAAATAACATGTTGAAATGAGAAACCCATAACTTGCTTGTAAACTGAAAAGAAACGATCTTAGAACCATCAAAATCGCATTTTAAGCGTTCTGGAAGCGATTTGAGAGTAAAAACATACTCAAATCACCACCTAAAAATTGCCGTCTTAAATCGATCACGGCGACGTTTTAAAGCTTAAAATAATGTTTTCAGTGCTAAAGTGAACGAGTTGAGCGCAATGATGTACTGCAATCACGGATTTAAAAGAGACCTTCTAAATGGATATTGCAGAACTTAGCAAGTCGGGAATCATGTTTTTGGCGCTCAAACCATCGAGATGACCGAAACAACATGTTGAAATGTGAAACCTATAACTTGCTTGTAAACTCAAAAGAAACGACCTTAGAACCACCAAAATCGCGTTTTAAGCGTTCTAGAAGCGATTCTAGCGTGTAAACATGCTCAAATCACCAACTAAAAATATCCGTCTTAAATCGACCACGGCGACGTTTTAGAGCTTAAAATGGTTTTTTTAGTGCTAGAGTGAACGAGTTGAGCACAATCATGTACTGTAATCAGGGACCTAAAAGAGACCTTCTAAATAGAAATTGCAGAACTTAGCAAGTCGGGAATCATGTTTTCTGCGCTCAAACCATCGAGATGAGCGAAACAACATGTTGAAATGAGAAACCCATAACTTGCTTGTAAACTGAAAAGAAACGATCTTAGAACCATCAAAATCGCGTTTTAAGCGTTCTAGAAGCGATTTTAAAGTGAAAACATGCTCAAATCACTAACTAAAAATTGCCGTCTTAAATCGATCACGGCAACGTTTTAAAGCTTAAAATAATTTTTTCAGTGCTAAATTGAACGAGTTGAGCGCAATGATGTACTGCAATCACGGACCTAAAAGAGACCTTCTAAATGGAATTTGCAGAACTTAGCAAGTCAAGAATCATGTTTTCGGCGCTCAAATCATCGAGATGAGCGAAATAACATGTTGAAATGAGAAACCCATAACTTGCTTGTAAACTGAAAAGAAACGATCTTAGAACCATCAAAATCGCATTTTAAGCGTTCTGGAAGCGATTTGAGAGTAAAAACATACTCAAATCACCACCTAAAAATTGCCGTCTTAAATCGATCACGGCGACGTTTTAAAGCTTAAAATAATGTTTTCAGTGCTAAAGTGAACGAGTTGAGCGCAATGATGTACTGCAATCACGGACCTAAAAGAGATATTCTAAATGGAATTTGCACAACTTAGCAAGTCGGAAATCATGTTTTCGGCGCTCAAACCATCGAGATGAGCGAAACAACATGTTGAATGAGAAACCTATAACTTGATTGTAAACTGAAAAGAAACGATCTTAGAACCATCAAAATCGCGTTTTAAGCCTTCTAAAAGGGATTTGAGCGTAAAAACATGTTCAAATAACTAACTATAAATTGCCGTCTTAAATCGATAACGGCGACGTTTTACAGCTTAAAATGCTTTTTTCAGTGCTAAAGTGAACGAGTTGAGCGCAATGATGTACTGCAATCACGGATCTGAAAGAGGCCTTCTAAATGGATATTGCAGAACTTAGCAAGTCGGGAATCATGTTTTCTGCGCTCAAACCATCGAGAAGAGCGAAACAACATGTTGAAATGAGAAACCTATAATTTGCTTGTAAACTGAAAAGAAAAATCTTAGAACCATCAAAATCGCGTTTTAAGCGTTCTAGAAGCGATTTTAGCGTGAAAACATGCGCAAATCACTAACTAAAAATTGCCGTCTTAAATCGATCACGGCGACGTTTTACAGCTTAAAATGCTGTTTTCAGTGCTAAAGTGAACGAGTTGAGCGCAATGATGTACTGCAATCACGGATCTAAAGAGACCTTCTAAATGGAAATTGAAGAACTTAGCAAGTCGGCAATCATGTTTACGGCGCTCAAACCATCGAAATGAGCGAAATAACATGTTGAAATGAGAAACCCATAACTTGCTTGTAAACTGAAAAGAAACGATCTTAGAACCATCAAAGTCGCGTTTTAAGCGTTCTGGAAGCGATTTGAGCGTGAAAACATACTCAAATCACCACCAAAAATTGCCGTCTTAAATCGATCACGGCGACGTTTTAAAGCTTAAAATAATGTTTTCAGTGCTAAAGTGAACGAGTTGAGCGCAATGATGTACTGCAATCACGGACCTAAAAGAGACCTTCTAAATGGAAATTGCAGAACTTAGCAAGTCGGCAATCATGTTTTCGGCGCTCAAACCATCGAGATGAATGAAACAACATGTTGAAATGAGAAACCTATAACTTGCTTGTAAACTGAAAAGAAACGATCTTAGAAGCATCAAAATCGCGTTTTAAGCGTTCTAAAAGCGATTTGAGAGTAAAAAGATACTCAAATCACCACCTAAAAATTGCCGTCTTAAATCGATCACGGCGACGTTTTAAAGCTTAAAATAATGTTTTCAGTGCTAAAGTGAACGAGTTTAGCGCAATGATGTACTGCAATCACGGACCTAAAAGAGACCTTCTAAATGGAATTTGCAGAACTTAGCAAGTCGGGAATCATGTTTTCGGCGCTAAAACCATCGAGATGAGCGAAATAACATGTTGAAATGAGAAACCTATAACTTGCTTGTAAACTCAAAAGAAACGACCTTAGAACCATCAAAATCGCGTTTTAAGCGCTCAAAAAGCGATTTGAGCGTAAAAACATGCTCAAATCACCAACTAAAAATTGCTATCTTAAATCGACCACGGCGACGTTTTAGAGCTTAAAATGGTGTTTTTAGTGCTAGAACGAACGAGTTGAGCGCAATGATGTACTGCAATCAGGGACCTAAAAGAGACCTTCTAAATGGAAATTGCAAAACTTACCAAGTTGGGAATCATGATTTCGGCGCTCAAACCATCGAGATGAATGACACAACATGTTGAAATGAGAAACCTATAACTTTCTTGTAAACTGAAAAGAAACGATCTTAGAAGCATCAAAATCGCGTTTTAAGCGTTCTAGAAGCGATTTGAGCGGGAAAACATGGTCAAATCACTAAATAAAAATTGCCGTCTTAAATCGATCACATCGACGTTTTACAGCTTAAAATGCTGTTTTCAGTGCTAAAGTGAACGAGTTGAGCGCAATGATGTACTGCAATGACGGATCTTAAAAAAGACCTTCTAATTTGATATTGCAGAACTTAGCAAGTCGGGAATCATGTTTTCGGCGCTCAAACCATCGAGATGACCGAAACAACATGTTGAAATGTGAAACCTATAACTTGCTTGTAAACTGAAAAGAAACGACCTTAGAACCATCAAAATCGCGTTTTAAGCGTTCTAGAAGGAATTTGAGCGTGAAAACATGCTCAAATCACCAACTTAAAATTGCCGTCATAAATCGACCACGGCGACGTTTTAGAGCTTAAAATGGTGTTTTTAGTCCTATAGTGAACGAGTTGAGCGCAATGATGTACTGCAATCACGGACCTAAAAGAGACCTTCTAAATGGAATTTGCAGAACATACCAAGTCGGGAATCATGATTTCGGCGCTCAAACCGTCGAGATGAATGAAAAAACATGTTGAAATGAGAAACCTATAACTTGCTTGTAAACTGAAAAGAAACGATCTTAGAACCATCAAAATCGCGTTTTAAGCGTTCCAGAAGCAATTTGAGCGTGAAAACATGTTAAAATCACTAACTAAAAATTGCCGTCTTAAATCGATCACATCGACGTTTTACAGCTTGAAATGCTGTTTTCAGTGCTAAAGTGAACGAGTTGAGCGCAATGATGTACTGCAATGACGGTTCTAAAAAAAGACTTTCTAATTTGATATTGCAGAACTTAGCAAGTCGGGAATCATGTTTTTGGCGGTCAAACCATCGAGATGACCGAAACAACATGTTGAAATGTGAAACCTATAACTTGCTTGTACACTGAAAAAAAACGACCTTAGAACCATCAAAATCGCGTTTTAAGCGTTCTAGAAGTAATTTGAGCGTGAAAACATGTTCAAATCACCAACTAAAAATTGCCGTTTTAAATCGACCACGGCGACGTTTTAGAGCTTAAAATGGTGTTTTTAGTGCTAGAGTGAATGAGTTGAGCACAATCATGTACTGTAATCACGGACCTAAAAGAGACCTTCTAAATGGAATTTGCAGAACTTACCAAGTCGGGAATCATGATTTCGGCGCTCAAACCATCGAGATGAATGAAAAAACATGTTGAAATGAAAAACCTATAACTTGCTTGTAAACTGAAAAGAAACGATCTTAGAACCATCAAAATCGCGTTTTAAGCGTTTAGAAGCAATTTGAGCGTGAAAACATGTTAAAATCACTAACTAAAAATTGCCGTCTTAAATCGATCACATCGACGTTTTACAGCTTGAAATGCTGTTTTCAGTGCTAAAGTGAACGAGTTGAGCGCAATGATGTACTGCAATGACGGTTCTAAAAAAAGATTTTCTAATTTGATATTGCAGAACTTAGCAAGTCGGGAATCATGTTTTTGGCGCTCAAACCATCGAGATGACCGAAACAACATGTTGAAATGTGAAACCTATAACTTGCTTGTACACTGAAAAGAAACGACCTTAGAACCATCAAAATCGCGTTTTAAGCGTTCTAGAAGTAATTTGAGCGTGAAAACATGCTCAAATCACCAACTAAAAATTGCCGTTTTAAATCGACCACGGCGACGTTTTAGAGCTTAAAATGGTGTTTTTAGTGCTAGAGTGAATGAGTTGAGCACAATCATGTACTGTAATCACGGACCTAAAAAAGACTTTCTAAATGGAATTTGCAGAACTTAGCAAGTCGGGAATCATGTTTTAGGCGCTCAAACCATCGAGATGACCGAAACAACATGTTGAAATGTGAAACCTATAACTTGCTTGTAAACTGAAAAGTAACGATCTTAGAACCATAAACGTCGCGTTTTAAGCCTTCTAGAAGCGATTTGAGCGTGAAAACATGCTTAAATCACTAACTAAAAATTTCCGTCTTAAATCGATCACGGCGACGTTTTACAGCTTAAAATGCGGTTTTCAGTGCTAAAGTGAACGAGTTGAGCGCAATGATGTACTGCAATCACGGATCTAAAAGAGACCTTCTAAATGGATATTGCAGAACTTAGCAAGTCGAGAATCATGTTTACGGCGGTCAAACCATCGAGATGACCGAAACAACATGTTGAAATGTGAAACCTATAACTTGCTTGTAAACTCAAAAGAAACGACCTTAGAACCATCAAAATCGCGTTTTAAGCGTTCTAGAAGTAATTTGAGCGTGAAAACATGTTCAAATCACCAACTAAAAATTGCCGTTTTAAATCGACCACGGCGACGTTTTAGAGCTTAAAATGGTGTTTTTAGTGCTAGAGTGAATGAGTTGAGCACAATCATGTACTGTAATCACGGACCTAAAAGAGACCTTCTAAATGGAATTTGCAGAACTTACCAAGTCGGGAATCATGATTTCGGCGCTCAAACCATCGAGATGAATGAAAAAACATGTTGAAATGAAAAACCTATAACTTGCTTGTAAACTGAAAAGAAACGATCTTAGAACCATCAAAATCGCGTTTTAAGCGTTCTAGAAGCAATTTGAGCGTGAAAACATGTTAAAATCACTAACTAAAAATTGCCGTCTTAAATCGATCACATCGACGTTTTACAGCTTGAAATGCTGTTTTCAGTGCTAAAGTGAACGAGTTGAGCGCAATGATGTACTGCAATGACGGTTCTAAAAAAAGATTTTCTAATTTGATATTGCAGAACTTAGCAAGTCGGGAATCATGTTTTTGGCGCTCAAACCATCGAGATGACCGAAACAACATGTTGAAATGTGAAACCTATAACTTGCTTGTACACTGAAAAGAAACGACCTTAGAACCATCAAAATCGCGTTTTAAGCGTTCTAGAAGTAATTTGAGCGTGAAAACATGCTCAAATCACCAACTAAAAATTGCCGTTTTAAATCGACCACGGCGACGTTTTAGAGCTTAAAATGGTGTTTTTAGTGCTAGAGTGAATGAGTTGAGCACAATCATGTACTGTAATCACGGACCTAAAAAAGACTTTCTAAATGGAATTTGCAGAACTTAGCAAGTCGGGAATCATGTTTTAGGCGCTCAAACCATCGAGATGACCGAAACAACATGTTGAAATGTGAAACCTATAACTTGCTTGTAAACTGAAAAGTAACGATCTTAGAACCATAAACGTCGCGTTTTAAGCCTTCTAGAAGCGATTTGAGCGTGAAAACATGCTTAAATCACTAACTAAAAATTTCCGTCTTAAATCGATCACGGCGACGTTTTACAGCTTAAAATGCGGTTTTCAGTGCTAAAGTGAACGAGTTGAGCGCAATGATGTACTGCAATCACGGATCTAAAAGAGACCTTCTAAATGGATATTGCAGAACTTAGCAAGTCGAGAATCATGTTTACGGCGGTCAAACCATCGAGATGACCGAAACAACATGTTGAAATGTGAAACCTATAACTTGCTTGTAAACTCAAAAGAAACGACCTTAGAACCATCAAAATCGCGTTTTAAGCGTTCTAGAAGCGATTTGAGCGTGAAAACATGCTCAAATTACCAACTAAAAATTGCCGTCTTAAATCGACCACGGCGACGTTTTAGGGCTTAAAATGGTGTTTTTAGTGCTAGAGTGAACGAGTTGAGCACAATCATGTACTGTAATCACGGACCTAAAAAAGACTTTCTAAATGGAATTTGCAGAACTTAGCAAGGCGGGAATCATGTTTTAGGCGCTCAAACCATCGAGATGACCGAAACAACATGTTGAAATGAGAAACCTATAACTTGCTTGTAAACTGAAAAGAAACGATCTTAGAACCATCAAAATCGCGTTTTAAGCGTTCTAGAAGCGATTTTAGCGTGAAAACATGCTCAAATCACTAACTAAAAATTGCCGTCTTAAATCGATCACGGCGACGTTTTACAGCTTAAAATGCTGTTTTCAGTGCTAAAGTGAACGAGTTGAGCGCAATGATGTACTGCAACCACGGATCTAAAAGAGACCTTCTAAATGGAAATTGCAGAACTTAGCAAGTCGGGAATCATGATTTCGGCGCTCAAACCATCGAGATGAATGAAAAAACATGTTGAAATGAAAAACCTATAACTTGCTTGTAAACTGAAAAGAAACGATCTTAGAACCATCAAAATCGCGTTTTAAGCGTTCTAGAAGCAATTTGAGCGTGAAAACATGTTAAAATCACTAACTAAAAATTGCCGTCTTAAATCGATCACATCGACGTTTTACAGCTTAAAATGCTGTTTTCAGTGCTAAAGTGAACGAGTTGAGCGCAATGATGTACTGCAATGACGGTTCTAAAAAAAGATTTTCTAATTTGATATTGCAGAACTTAGCAAGTCGGGAATCATGTTTTTGGCGCTCAAACCATCGAGATGACCGAAACAACATGTTGAAATGTGAAACCTATAACTTGCTTGTACACTGAAAAGAAACGACCTTAGAACCATCAAAATCGCGTTTTAAGCGTTCTAGAAGTAATTTGAGCGTGAAAACATGCTCAAATCACCAACTAAAAATTGCCGTTTTAAATCGACCACGGCGACGTTTTAGAGCTTAAAATGGTGTTTTTAGTGCTAGAGTGAATGAGTTGAGCACAATCATGTACTGTAATCACGGACCTAAAAAAGACTTTCTAAATGGAATTTGCAGAACTTAGCAAGTCGGGAATCATGTTTTAGGCGCTCAAACCATCGAGATGACCGAAACAACATGTTGAAATGTGAAACCTATAACTTGCTTGTAAACTGAAAAGTAACGATCTTAGAACCATAAACGTCGCGTTTTAAGCCTTCTAGAAGCGATTTGAGCGTGAAAACATGCTTAAATCACTAACTAAAAATTTCCGTCTTAAATCGATCACGGCGACGTTTTACAGCTTAAAATGCGGTTTTCAGTGCTAAAGTGAACGAGTTGAGCGCAATGATGTACTGCAATCACGGATCTAAAAGAGACCTTCTAAATGGATATTGCAGAACTTAGCAAGTCGAGAATCATGTTTACGGCGGTCAAACCATCGAGATGACCGAAACAACATGTTGAAATGTGAAACCTATAACTTGCTTGTAAACTCAAAAGAAACGACCTTAGAACCATCAAAATCGCGTTTTAAGCGTTCTAGAAGCGATTTGAGCGTGAAAACATGCTCAAATTACCAACTAAAAATTGCCGTCTTAAATCGACCACGGCGACGTTTTAGGGCTTAAAATGGTGTTTTTAGTGCTAGAGTGAACGAGTTGAGCACAATCATGTACTGTAATCACGGACCTAAAAAAGACTTTCTAAATGGAATTTGCAGAACTTAGCAAGGCGGGAATCATGTTTTAGGCGCTCAAACCATCGAGATGACCGAAACAACATGTTGAAATGAGAAACCTATAACTTGCTTGTAAACTGAAAAGAAACGATCTTAGAACCATCAAAATCGCGTTTTAAGCGTTCTAGAAGCGATTTTAGCGTGAAAACATGCTCAAATCACTAACTAAAAATTGCCGTCTTAAATCGATCACGGCGACGTTTTACAGCTTAAAATGCTGTTTTCAGTGCTAAAGTGAACGAGTTGAGCGCAATGATGTACTGCAACCACGGATCTAAAAGAGACCTTCTAAATGGAAATTGCAGAACTTAGCAAGTCGGCAATCATGTTTACGGCGCTCAAACCATCGAATTGAGCGAAATAACATGTTGAAATGAGAGACCCATAACTTGCTTGTAAACTGAAAAGAAACGATCTTAGAACCATCAAAATCGCGTTTTAAGCGTTCTGGAAGCGATTTGAGAGTAAAAACATACTCAAATCACCACCTAAAAATTGCCGTCTTAAATCGATCACGGCGACGTTTTAAAGCTTAAATAATGTTTTCAGTGCTAAAGTGAACGAGTTGAGCGCAATGATGTACTGCAATCACGGACCTAAAAGAGACATTCTAAATGGAATTTGCACAACTTAGCAAGTCGGAAATCATGTTTTCGGCGCTCAAACCATCGAGATGAGCGAAACAACATGTTGAATGAGAAACCTATAACTTGATTGTAAACTGAAAAGAAACGATCTTAGAACCATCAAAATCGCGTTTTAAGCCTTCTAAAAGCGATTTGAGCGTAAAAACATGTTCAAATAACTAACTATAAATTGCCGTCTTAAATCGATAACGGCGACGTTTTACAGCTTAAAATGCTTTTTTCAGTGCTAAAGTGAACGAGTTGAGCGCAATGATGTACTGCAATCACGGATCTGAAAGAGGCCTTCTAAATGGATATTGCAGAACTTAGCAAGTCGGGAATCATGTTTTCTGCGCTCAAACCATCGAGAAGAGCGAAACAACATGTTGAAATGAGAAACCTATAATTTGCTTGTAAACTGAAAAGAAAAATCTTAGAACCATCAAAATCGCGTTTTAAGCGTTCTAGAAGCGATTTTAGCGTGAAAACATGCGCAAATCACTAACTAAAAATTGCCGTCTTAAATCGATCACGGCGACATTTTACAGCTTAAAATGCTGTTTTCAGTGCTAAAGTGAACGAGTTGAGCGCAATGATGTACTGCAATCACGGATCTAAAAGAGACCTTCTAAATGGAAATTGAAGAACTTAGCAAGTCGGCAATCATGTTTACGGCGCTCAAACCATCGAAATGAGCGAAATAACATGTTGAAATGAGAAACCCATAACTTGCTTGTAAACTGAAAAGAAACGATCTTAGAACCATCAAAGTCGCGTTTTAAGCGTTCTGGAAGCGATTTGAGCGTGAAAACATACTCAAATCACCACCAAAAATTGCCGTCTTAAATCGATCACGGCGACGTTTTAAAGCTTAAAATAATGTTTTCAGTGCTAAAGTGAACGAGTTGAGCGCAATGATGTACTGCAATCACGGACCTAAAAGAGACCTTCTAAATGGAAATTGCAGAACTTAGCAAGTCGGCAATCATGTTTTCGGCGCTCAAACCATCGAGATGAATGAAACAACATGTTGAAATGAGAAACCTATAACTTGCTTGTAAACTGAAAAGAAACGATCTTAGAAGCATCAAAATCGCGTTTTAAGCGTTCTAAAAGCGATTTGAGAGTAAAAAGATACTCAAATCACCACCTAAAAATTGCCGTCTTAAATCGATCACGGCGACGTTTTAAAGCTTAAAATAATGTTTTCAGTGCTAAAGTGAACGAGTTTAGCGCAATGATGTACTGCAATCACGGACCTAAAAGAGACCTTCTAAATGGAATTTGCAGAACTTAGCAAGTCGGGAATCATGTTTTCGGCGCTAAAACCATCGAGATGAGCGAAATAACATGTTGAAATGAGAAACCTATAACTTGCTTGTAAACTCAAAAGAAACGACCTTAGAACCATCAAAATCGCGTTTTAAGCGCTCAAAAAGCGATTTGAGCGTAAAAACATGCTCAAATCACCAACTAAAAATTGCTATCTTAAATCGACCACGGCGACGTTTTAGAGCTTAAAATGGTGTTTTTAGTGCTAGAACGAACGAGTTGAGCGCAATGATGTACTGCAATCAGGGACCTAAAAGAGACCTTCTAAATGGAAATTGCAGAACTTACCAAGTCGGGAATCATGATTTCGGCGCTCAAACCATCGAGATGAATGACACAACATGTTGAAATGAGAAACCTATAACTTTCTTGTAAACTGAAAAGAAACGATCTTAGAAGCATCAAAATCGCGTTTTAAGCGTTCTAGAAGCGATTTGAGCGGGAAAACATGGTCAAATCACTAACTAAAAATTGCCGTCTTAAATCGATCACATCGACGTTTTACAGCTTAAAATGCTGTTTTCAGTGCTAAAGTGAACGAGTTGAGCGCAATGATGTACTGCAATGACGGATCTTAAAAAAGACCTTCTAATTTGATATTGAAGAACTTATCAAGTCGGGAATCATGTTTTCGGCGCTCAAACCATCGAGATGACCGAAACAACATGTTGAAATGTGAAACCTATAACTTGCTTGTAAACTGAAAAGAAACGACCTTAGAACCATCAAAATCGCGTTTTAAGCGTTCTAGAAGGAATTTGAGCGTGAAAACATGCTCAAATCACCAACTTAAAATTGCCGTCTTAAATCGACCACGGCGACGTTTTAGAGCTTAAAATGGTGTTTTTATTCCTTTAGTGAACGAGTTGAGCGCAATGATGTACTGCAATCACGGACCTAAAAGAGACCTTCTAAATGGAATTTGCAGAACATACCAAGTCGGGAATCATGATTTCGGCGCTCAAACCATCGAGATGAATGAAAAAACATGTTGAAATGAGAAACCTATAACTTGCTTGTAAACTGAAAAGAAACGATCTTAGAACCATCAAAATCGCGTTTTAAGCGTTCTAGAAGCAATTTGAGCGTGAAAACATGTTAAAATCACTAACTAAAAATTGCCGTCTTAAAGCGATCACATCGACGTTTTCAGCTTGAAATGCTGTTTTCAGTGCTAAAGTGAACGAGTTGAGCGCAATGATGTACTGCAATGACGGTTCTAAAAAAAGACTTTCTAATTTGATATTGCAGAACTTAGCAAGTCGGGAATCATGTTTTTGGCGCTCAAACCATCGAGATGACCGAAACAACATGTTGAAATGTGAAACCTATAACTTGCTTGTACACTGAAAAGAAACGACCTTAGAACCATCAAAATCGCGTTTTAAGCGTTCTAGAAGTAATTTGAGCGTGAAAACATGCTCAAATCACCAACTAAAAATTGCCGTTTTAAATCGACCACGGCGACGTTTTAGAGCTTAAAATGGTGTTTTTAGTGCTAGAGTGAATGAGTTGAGCACAATCATGTACTGTAATCACGGACCTAAAAGAGACCTTCTAAATGGAATTTGCAGAACTTACCAAGTCGGGAATCATGATTTCGGCGCTCAAACCATCGAGATGAATGAAAAAACATGTTGAAATGAGAAACCTATAACTTGCTTGTAAACTGAAAAGAAACGATCTTAGAACCATCAAAATCGCGTTTTAAGCGTTCTAGAAGCAATTTGAGCGTGAAAACATGTTAAAATCACTAACTAAAAATTGCCGTCTTAAATCGATCACATCGACGTTTTACAGCTTGAAATGCTGTTTTCAGTGCTAAAGTGAACGAGTTGAGCGCAATGATGTACTGCAATGACGGTTCTAAAAAAAGACCTTCTAATTTGATATTGCAGAACTTAGCAAGTCGGGAACCATGTTTTTGGCGCTCAAACCATCGAGATGACCGAAACAACATGTTGAAATGTGAAACCTATAACTTGCTTGTACACTGAAAAGAAACGACCTTAGAACCATCAAAATCGCGTTTTAAGCGTTCTAGAAGTAATTTGAGCGTGAAAACATGCTCAAATCACCAACTAAAAATTGCCGTTTTAAATCGACCACGGCGACGTTTTAGAGCTTAAAATGGTGTTTTTAGTGCTAGAGTGAATGAGTTGAGCACAATCTTGTACTGTAATCACGGACCTAAAAAAGACTTTCTAAATGGAATTTGCAGAACTTAGCAAGTCGGGAATCATGTTTTAGGCGCTCAAACCATCGAGATGACCGAAACAACATGTTGAAATGTGAAACCTATAACTTGCTTGTAAACTGAAAAGTAACGATCTTAGAACCATAAACGTCGCGTTTTAAGCCTTCTAGAAGCGATTTGAGCGTGAAAACATGCTTAAATCACTAACTAAAAATTTCCGTCTTAAATCGATCACGGCGACGTTTTACAGCTTAAAATGCGGTTTTCAGTGCTAAAGTGAACGAGTTGAGCGCAATGATGTACTGCAATCACGGATCTAAAAGAGACCTTCTAAATGGATATTGCAGAACTTAGCAAGTCGAGAATCATGTTTACGGCGCTCAAACCATCGAGATGACCGAAACAACATGTTGAAATGTGAAACCTATAACTTGCTTGTAAACTCAAAAGAAACGACCTTAGAACCATCAAAATCGCGTTTTAAGCGTGCTAAAAGCGATTTGAGCGTAAAAACATGCTCAAATCACCAACAAAAAATTGCCGTCTTAAATCGATCACGGCGACGTTTTAAAGCTTAAAATAATGTTTTCAGTGCTAAAGTGAACGAGTTTAGCGCAATGATGTACTGCAATCACGGACCTAAAAGAGACCTTCTAAATGGAAATTGCAGAACTTAGCAAGTCGGCAATCATGTTTTCGGCGCTCAAACCATCGAGATGAATGAAACAACATGTTGAAATGAGAAACCTATAACTTGCTTGTAAACTGAAAAGAAACGATCTTAGAAGCATCAAAATCGCGTTTTAAGCGTTCTAAAAGCGATTTGAGAGTAAAAACATACTCAAACCACCACCTAAAAATTGCCGTCTTAAATCGATCACGGCGACGTTTTACAGCTTAAAATGCTGTTTTCAGTGCTAAAGTGAACGAGTTGAGCGCAATGATGTACTGCAACCACGGATCTAAAAGAGACCTTCTAAATGGAAATTGCAGAACTTAGCAAGTCGGCAATCATGTTTACGGCGCTCAAACCATCGAATTGAGCGAAATAACATGTTGAAATGAGAGACCCATAACTTGCTTGTAAACTGAAAAGAAACGATCTTAGAACCATCAAAATCGCGTTTTAAGCGTTCTGGAAGCGATTTGAGAGTAAAAACATACTCAAATCACCACCTAAAAATTGCCGTCTTAAATCGATCACGGCGACGTTTTAAAGCTTAAATAATGTTTTCAGTGCTAAAGTGAACGAGTTGAGCGCAATGATGTACTGCAATCACGGACCTAAAAGAGACATTCTAAATGGAATTTGCACAACTTAGCAAGTCGGAAATCATGTTTTCGGCGCTCAAACCATCGAGATGAGCGAAACAACATGTTGAATGAGAAACCTATAACTTGATTGTAAACTGAAAAGAAACGATCTTAGAACCATCAAAATCGCGTTTTAAGCCTTCTAAAAGCGATTTGAGCGTAAAAACATGTTCAAATAACTAACTATAAATTGCCGTCTTAAATCGATAACGGCGACGTTTTACAGCTTAAAATGCTTTTTTCAGTGCTAAAGTGAACGAGTTGAGCGCAATGATGTACTGCAATCACGGATCTGAAAGAGGCCTTCTAAATGGATATTGCAGAACTTAGCAAGTCGGGAATCATGTTTTCTGCGCTCAAACCATCGAGAAGAGCGAAACAACATGTTGAAATGAGAAACCTATAATTTGCTTGTAAACTGAAAAGAAAAATCTTAGAACCATCAAAATCGCGTTTTAAGCGTTCTAGAAGCGATTTTAGCGTGAAAACATGCGCAAATCACTAACTAAAAATTGCCGTCTTAAATCGATCACGGCGACATTTTACAGCTTAAAATGCTGTTTTCAGTGCTAAAGTGAACGAGTTGAGCGCAATGATGTACTGCAATCACGGATCTAAAAGAGACCTTCTAAATGGAAATTGAAGAACTTAGCAAGTCGGCAATCATGTTTACGGCGCTCAAACCATCGAAATGAGCGAAATAACATGTTGAAATGAGAAACCCATAACTTGCTTGTAAACTGAAAAGAAACGATCTTAGAACCATCAAAGTCGCGTTTTAAGCGTTCTGGAAGCGATTTGAGCGTGAAAACATACTCAAATCACCACCAAAAATTGCCGTCTTAAATCGATCACGGCGACGTTTTAATGCTTAAAATAATGTTTTCAGTGCTAAAGTGAACGAGTTGAGCGCAATGATGTACTGCAATCACGGACCTAAAAGAGACCTTCTAAATGGAAATTGCAGAACTTAGCAAGTCGGCAATCATGTTTTCGGCGCTCAAACCATCGAGATGAATGAAACAACATGTTGAAATGAGAAACCTATAACTTGCTTGTAAACTGAAAAGAAACGATCTTAGAAGCATCAAAATCGCGTTTTAAGCGTTCTAAAAGCGATTTGAGAGTAAAAAGATACTCAAATCACCACCTAAAAATTGCCGTCTTAAATCGATCACGGCGACGTTTTAAAGCTTAAAATAATGTTTTCAGTGCTAAAGTGAACGAGTTTAGCGCAATGATGTACTGCAATCACGGACCTAAAAGAGACCTTCTAAATGGAATTTGCAGAACTTAGCAAGTCGGGAATCATGTTTTCGGCGCTAAAACCATCGAGATGAGCGAAATAACATGTTGAAATGAGAAACCTATAACTTGCTTGTAAACTCAAAAGAAACGACCTTAGAACCATCAAAATCGCGTTTTAAGCGCTCAAAAAGCGATTTGAGCGTAAAAACATGCTCAAATCACCAACTAAAAATTGCTATCTTAAATCGACCACGGCGACGTTTTAGAGCTTAAAATGGTGTTTTTAGTGCTAGAACGAACGAGTTGAGCGCAATGATGTACTGCAATCAGGGACCTAAAAGAGACCTTCTAAATGGAAATTGCAGAACTTACCAAGTCGGGAATCATGATTTCGGCGCTCAAACCATCGAGATGAATGACACAACATGTTGAAATGAGAAACCTATAACTTTCTTGTAAACTGAAAAGAAACGATCTTAGAAGCATCAAAATCGCGTTTTAAGCGTTCTAGAAGCGATTTGAGCGGGAAAACATGGTCAAATCACTAACTAAAAATTGCCGTCTTAAATCGATCACATCGACGTTTTACAGCTTAAAATGCTGTTTTCAGTGCTAAAGTGAACGAGTTGAGCGCAATGATGTACTGCAATGACGGATCTTAAAAAAGACCTTCTAATTTGATATTGCAGAACTTAGCAAGTCGGGAATCATGTTTTCGGCGCTCAAACCATCGAGATGACCGAAACAACATGTTGAAATGTGAAACCTATAACTTGCTTGTAAACTGAAAAGAAACGACCTTAGAACCATCAAAATCGCGTTTTAAGCGTTCTAGAAGGAATTTGAGCGTGAAAACATGCTCAAATCACCAACTTAAAATTGCCGTCTTAAATCGACCACGGCGACGTTTTAGAGCTTAAAATGGTGTTTTTATTCCTTTAGTGAACGAGTTGAGCGCAATGATGTACTGCAATCACGGACCTAAAAGAGACCTTCTAAATGGAATTTGCAGAACATACCAAGTCGGGAATCATGATTTCGGCGCTCAAACCATCGAGATGAATGAAAAAACATGTTGAAATGAGAAACCTATAACTTGCTTGTAAACTGAAAAGAAACGATCTTAGAACCATCAAAATCGCGTTTTAAGCGTTCTAGAAGCAATTTGAGCGTGAAAACATGTTAAAATCACTAACTAAAAATTGCCGTCTTAAAGCGATCACATCGACGTTTTCAGCTTGAAATGCTGTTTTCAGTGCTAAAGTGAACGAGTTGAGCGCAATGATGTACTGCAATGACGGTTCTAAAAAAAGACTTTCTAATTTGATATTGCAGAACTTAGCAAGTCGGGAATCATGTTTTTGGCGCTCAAACCATCGAGATGACCGAAACAACATGTTGAAATGTGAAACCTATAACTTGCTTGTACACTGAAAAGAAACGACCTTAGAACCATCAAAATCGCGTTTTAAGCGTTCTAGAAGTAATTTGAGCGTGAAAACATGCTCAAATCACCAACTAAAAATTGCCGTTTTAAATCGACCACGGCGACGTTTTAGAGCTTAAAATGGTGTTTTTAGTGCTAGAGTGAATGAGTTGAGCACAATCATGTACTGTAATCACGGACCTAAAAGAGACCTTCTAAATGGAATTTGCAGAACTTACCAAGTCGGGAATCATGATTTCGGCGCTCAAACCATCGAGATGAATGAAAAAACATGTTGAAATGAGAAACCTATAACTTGCTTGTAAACTGAAAAGAAACGATCTTAGAACCATCAAAATCGCGTTTTAAGCGTTCTAGAAGCAATTTGAGCGTGAAAACATGTTAAAATCACTAACTAAAAATTGCCGTCTTAAATCGATCACATCGACGTTTTACAGCTTGAAATGCTGTTTTCAGTGCTAAAGTGAACGAGTTGAGCGCAATGATGTACTGCAATGACGGTTCTAAAAAAAGACCTTCTAATTTGATATTGCAGAACTTAGCAAGTCGGGAACCATGTTTTTGGCGCTCAAACCATCGAGATGACCGAAACAACATGTTGAAATGTGAAACCTATAACTTGCTTGTACACTGAAAAGAAACGACCTTAGAACCATCAAAATCGCGTTTTAAGCGTTCTAGAAGTAATTTGAGCGTGAAAACATGCTCAAATCACCAACTAAAAATTGCCGTTTTAAATCGACCACGGCGACGTTTTAGAGCTTAAAATGGTGTTTTTAGTGCTAGAGTGAATGAGTTGAGCACAATCTTGTACTGTAATCACGGACCTAAAAAAGACTTTCTAAATGGAATTTGCAGAACTTAGCAAGTCGGGAATCATGTTTTAGGCGCTCAAACCATCGAGATGACCGAAACAACATGTTGAAATGTGAAACCTATAACTTGCTTGTAAACTGAAAAGTAACGATCTTAGAACCATAAACGTCGCGTTTTAAGCCTTCTAGAAGCGATTTGAGCGTGAAAACATGCTTAAATCACTAACTAAAAATTTCCGTCTTAAATCGATCACGGCGACGTTTTACAGCTTAAAATGCGGTTTTCAGTGCTAAAGTGAACGAGTTGAGCGCAATGATGTACTGCAATCACGGATCTAAAAGAGACCTTCTAAATGGATATTGCAGAACTTAGCAAGTCGAGAATCATGTTTACGGCGCTCAAACCATCGAGATGACCGAAACAACATGTTGAAATGTGAAACCTATAACTTGCTTGTAAACTCAAAAGAAACGACCTTAGAACCATCAAAATCGCGTTTTAAGCGTGCTAAAAGCGATTTGAGCGTAAAAACATGCTCAAATCACCAACAAAAAATTGCCGTCTTAAATCGATCACGGCGACGTTTTAAAGCTTAAAATAATGTTTTCAGTGCTAAAGTGAACGAGTTTAGCGCAATGATGTACTGCAATCACGGACCTAAAAGAGACCTTCTAAATGGAAATTGCAGAACTTAGCAAGTCGGCAATCATGTTTTCGGCGCTCAAACCATCGAGATGAATGAAACAACATGTTGAAATGAGAAACCTATAACTTGCTTGTAAACTGAAAAGAAACGATCTTAGAAGCATCAAAATCGCGTTTTAAGCGTTCTAAAAGCGATTTGAGAGTAAAAACATACTCAAACCACCACCTAAAAATTGCCGTCTTAAATCGATCACGGCGACGTTTTACAGCTTAAAATGCTGTTTTCAGTGCTAAAGTGAACGAGTTGAGCGCAATGATGTACTGCAACCACGGATCTAAAAGAGACCTTCTAAATGGAAATTGCAGAACTTAGCAAGTCGGCAATCATGTTTACGGCGCTCAAACCATCGAATTGAGCGAAATAACATGTTGAAATGAGAGACCCATAACTTGCTTGTAAACTGAAAAGAAACGATCTTAGAACCATCAAAATCGCGTTTTAAGCGTTCTGGAAGCGATTTGAGAGTAAAAACATACTCAAATCACCACCTAAAAATTGCCGTCTTAAATCGATCACGGCGACGTTTTAAAGCTTAAATAATGTTTTCAGTGCTAAAGTGAACGAGTTGAGCGCAATGATGTACTGCAATCACGGACCTAAAAGAGACATTCTAAATGGAATTTGCACAACTTAGCAAGTCGGAAATCATGTTTTCGGCGCTCAAACCATCGAGATGAGCGAAACAACATGTTGAATGAGAAACCTATAACTTGATTGTAAACTGAAAAGAAACGATCTTAGAACCATCAAAATCGCGTTTTAAGCCTTCTAAAAGCGATTTGAGCGTAAAAACATGTTCAAATAACTAACTATAAATTGCCGTCTTAAATCGATAACGGCGACGTTTTACAGCTTAAAATGCTTTTTTCAGTGCTAAAGTGAACGAGTTGAGCGCAATGATGTACTGCAATCACGGATCTGAAAGAGGCCTTCTAAATGGATATTGCAGAACTTAGCAAGTCGGGAATCATGTTTTCTGCGCTCAAACCATCGAGAAGAGCGAAACAACATGTTGAAATGAGAAACCTATAATTTGCTTGTAAACTGAAAAGAAAAATCTTAGAACCATCAAAATCGCGTTTTAAGCGTTCTAGAAGCGATTTTAGCGTGAAAACATGCGCAAATCACTAACTAAAAATTGCCGTCTTAAATCGATCACGGCGACATTTTACAGCTTAAAATGCTGTTTTCAGTGCTAAAGTGAACGAGTTGAGCGCAATGATGTACTGCAATCACGGATCTAAAAGAGACCTTCTAAATGGAAATTGAAGAACTTAGCAAGTCGGCAATCATGTTTACGGCGCTCAAACCATCGAAATGAGCGAAATAACATGTTGAAATGAGAAACCCATAACTTGCTTGTAAACTGAAAAGAAACGATCTTAGAACCATCAAAGTCGCGTTTTAAGCGTTCTGGAAGCGATTTGAGCGTGAAAACATACTCAAATCACCACCAAAAATTGCCGTCTTAAATCGATCACGGCGACGTTTTAAAGCTTAAAATAATGTTTTCAGTGCTAAAGTGAACGAGTTGAGCGCAATGATGTACTGCAATCACGGACCTAAAAGAGACCTTCTAAATGGAAATTGCAGAACTTAGCAAGTCGGCAATCATGTTTTCGGCGCTCAAACCATCGAGATGAATGAAACAACATGTTGAAATGAGAAACCTATAACTTGCTTGTAAACTGAAAAGAAACGATCTTAGAAGCATCAAAATCGCGTTTTAAGCGTTCTAAAAGCGATTTGAGAGTAAAAAGATACTCAAATCACCACCTAAAAATTGCCGTCTTAAATCGATCACGGCGACGTTTTAAAGCTTAAAATAATGTTTTCAGTGCTAAAGTGAACGAGTTTAGCGCAATGATGTACTGCAATCACGGACCTAAAAGAGACCTTCTAAATGGAATTTGCAGAACTTAGCAAGTCGGGAATCATGTTTTCGGCGCTAAAACCATCGAGATGAGCGAAATAACATGTTGAAATGAGAAACCTATAACTTGCTTGTAAACTCAAAAGAAACGACCTTAGAACCATCAAAATCGCGTTTTAAGCGCTCAAAAAGCGATTTGAGCGTAAAAACATGCTCAAATCACCAACTAAAAATTGCTATCTTAAATCGACCACGGCGACGTTTTAGAGCTTAAAATGGTGTTTTTAGTGCTAGAACGAACGAGTTGAGCGCAATGATGTACTGCAATCAGGGACCTAAAAGAGACCTTCTAAATGGAAATTGCAGAACTTACCAAGTCGGGAATCATGATTTCGGCGCTCAAACCATCGAGATGAATGACACAACATGTTGAAATGAGAAACCTATAACTTTCTTGTAAACTGAAAAGAAACGATCTTAGAAGCATCAAAATCGCGTTTTAAGCGTTCTAGAAGCGATTTGAGCGGGAAAACATGGTCAAATCACTAACTAAAAATTGCCGTCTTAAATCGATCACATCGACGTTTTACAGCTTAAAATGCTGTTTTCAGTGCTAAAGTGAACGAGTTGAGCGCAATGATGTACTGCAATGACGGATCTTAAAAAAGACCTTCTAATTTGATATTGCAGAACTTAGCAAGTCGGGAATCATGTTTTCGGCGCTCAAACCATCGAGATGACCGAAACAACATGTTGAAATGTGAAACCTATAACTTGCTTGTAAACTGAAAAGAAACGACCTTAGAACCATCAAAATCGCGTTTTAAGCGTTCTAGAAGGAATTTGAGCGTGAAAACATGCTCAAATCACCAACTTAAAATTGCCGTCTTAAATCGACCACGGCGACGTTTTAGAGCTTAAAATGGTGTTTTTATTCCTTTAGTGAACGAGTTGAGCGCAATGATGTACTGCAATCACGGACCTAAAAGAGACCTTCTAAATGGAATTTGCAGAACATACCAAGTCGGGAATCATGATTTCGGCGCTCAAACCATCGAGATGAATGAAAAAACATGTTGAAATGAGAAACCTATAACTTGCTTGTAAACTGAAAAGAAACGATCTTAGAACCATCAAAATCGCGTTTTAAGCGTTCTAGAAGCAATTTGAGCGTGAAAACATGTTAAAATCACTAACTAAAAATTGCCGTCTTAAAGCGATCACATCGACGTTTTCAGCTTGAAATGCTGTTTTCAGTGCTAAAGTGAACGAGTTGAGCGCAATGATGTACTGCAATGACGGTTCTAAAAAAAGACTTTCTAATTTGATATTGCAGAACTTAGCAAGTCGGGAATCATGTTTTTGGCGCTCAAACCATCGAGATGACCGAAACAACATGTTGAAATGTGAAACCTATAACTTGCTTGTACACTGAAAAGAAACGACCTTAGAACCATCAAAATCGCGTTTTAAGCGTTCTAGAAGTAATTTGAGCGTGAAAACATGCTCAAATCACCAACTAAAAATTGCCGTTTTAAATCGACCACGGCGACGTTTTAGAGCTTAAAATGGTGTTTTTAGTGCTAGAGTGAATGAGTTGAGCACAATCATGTACTGTAATCACGGACCTAAAAGAGACCTTCTAAATGGAATTTGCAGAACTTACCAAGTCGGGAATCATGATTTCGGCGCTCAAACCATCGAGATGAATGAAAAAACATGTTGAAATGAGAAACCTATAACTTGCTTGTAAACTGAAAAGAAACGATCTTAGAACCATCAAAATCGCGTTTTAAGCGTTCTAGAAGCAATTTGAGCGTGAAAACATGTTAAAATCACTAACTAAAAATTGCCGTCTTAAATCGATCACATCGACGTTTTACAGCTTGAAATGCTGTTTTCAGTGCTAAAGTGAACGAGTTGAGCGCAATGATGTACTGCAATGACGGTTCTAAAAAAAGACCTTCTAATTTGATATTGCAGAACTTAGCAAGTCGGGAACCATGTTTTTGGCGCTCAAACCATCGAGATGACCGAAACAACATGTTGAAATGTGAAACCTATAACTTGCTTGTACACTGAAAAGAAACGACCTTAGAACCATCAAAATCGCGTTTTAAGCGTTCTAGAAGTAATTTGAGCGTGAAAACATGCTCAAATCACCAACTAAAAATTGCCGTTTTAAATCGACCACGGCGACGTTTTAGAGCTTAAAATGGTGTTTTTAGTGCTAGAGTGAATGAGTTGAGCACAATCTTGTACTGTAATCACGGACCTAAAAAAGACTTTCTAAATGGAATTTGCAGAACTTAGCAAGTCGGGAATCATGTTTTAGGCGCTCAAACCATCGAGATGACCGAAACAACATGTTGAAATGTAAAACCTATAACTTGCTTGTAAACTGAAAAGTAACGATCTTAGAACCATAAACGTCGCGTTTTAAGCCTTCTAGAAGCGATTTGAGCGTGAAAACATGCTTAAATCACTAACTAAAAATTTCCGTCTTAAATCGATCACGGCGACGTTTTACAGCTTAAAATGCGGTTTTCAGTGCTAAAGTGAACGAGTTGAGCGCAATGATGTACTGCAATCACGGATCTAAAAGAGACCTTCTAAATGGATATTGCAGAACTTAGCAAGTCGAGAATCATGTTTACGGCGCTCAAACCATCGAGATGACCGAAACAACATGTTGAAATGTGAAACCTATAACTTGCTTGTAAACTCAAAAGAAACGACCTTAGAACCATCAAAATCGCGTTTTAAGCGTGCTAAAAGCGATTTGAGCGTAAAAACATGCTCAAATCACCAACAAAAAATTGCCGTCTTAAATCGATCACGGCGACGTTTTAAAGCTTAAAATAATGTTTTCAGTGCTAAAGTGAACGAGTTTAGCGCAATGATGTACTGCAATCACGGACCTAAAAGAGACCTTCTAAATGGAAATTGCAGAACTTAGCAAGTCGGCAATCATGTTTTCGGCGCTCAAACCATCGAGATGAATGAAACAACATGTTGAAATGAGAAACCTATAACTTGCTTGTAAACTGAAAAGAAACGATCTTAGAAGCATCAAAATCGCGTTTTAAGCGTTCTAAAAGCGATTTGAGAGTAAAAACATACTCAAACCACCACCTAAAAATTGCCGTCTTAAATCGATCACGGCGACGTTTTAAAGCTTAAAATAATGTTTTCAGTGCTAAAGTGAACGAGTTTAGCGCAATGATGTACTGCAATCACGGACCTAAAAGAGACCTTCTAAATGGAATTTGCAGAACTTAGCAAGTCGGGAATCATGTTTTCGGCGCTAAAACCATCGAGATGAGCGAAATAACATGTTGAAATGAGAAACCTATAACTTGCTTGTAAACTGAAAAGAAACGATCTTAGAACCATCAAAATCGCGTTTTAAGCCTTCTAGAAGCGATTTGAGCGTGAAAACATGCTCAAATCACTAACTAAAAATTGCCGTGTTAAATCGATCACGGCGACGTTTTACAGCTTAAAATGCGGTTTTCAGTGCTAAAGTGAACGAGTTGAGCGCAATGATGTACTGCAATGACGGATCTTAAAAAAGACCTTCTAATTTGACATTGCAGAACTTAGCAAGTCGGGAATCAAGTTTTCGGCGCTCAAACCATCGAGATGACCGAAACAACATGTTGAAATGTGAAACCTATAACTTGCTTGTAAACTGAAAAGAAACGACCTTAGAACCATCAAAATCGCGTTTTAAGCGTTCTAGAAGGAATTTGAGCGTGAAAACATGCTCAAATCACCAACTTAAAATAGCCGTCCTAAATCGACCACGGCGACGTTTTAGAGCTTAAAATGGTGTTTTTAGTCCTATAGTGAACGAGTTGAGCGCAATGATGTACTGCAATCACGGACCTAAAAGAGACCTTCTAAATTGAATTTGCAGAACATACCAAGTCGGGAATCATGATTTCGGCGCTCAAACCATCGAGATGAATGAAAAAACATGTTGAAATGAGAAACCTATAACTTGCTTGTAAACTGAAAAGAAACGATCTTAGAACCATCAAAATCGCGTTTTAAGCGTTCTAGAAGCAATTTGAGCGTGAAAACATGTTAAAATCACTAACTAAAAATTGCCGTCTTAAATCGATCACATCGACGTTTTACAGCTTGAAATGCTGTTTTCAGTGCTAAATTGAACGAGTTGAGCGCAATGATGTACTGCAATGACGGTTCTAAAAAAAGACCTTCTAATTTGATATTGCAGAACTTAGGAAGTCGGGAATCATGTTTTTGGCGCTCAAACCATCGAGATGACCGAAACAACATGTTGAAATGTGAAACCTATAACTTGCTTATACACTGAAAAGAAACGACCTTAGAACCATCAAAATCGCGTTTTAAGCGTTCTAGAAGTAATTTGAGCGTGAAAACATGCTCAAATCACCAACTAAAAATTGCCGTTTTAAATCGACCACGGCGACGTTTTAGAGCTTAAAATGGTGTTTTTAGTGCTAGAACGAACGAGTTGAGCGTTATGATGTACTGCAATCAGGGACCTAAAAGAGACCTTCTAAATGGAAATTGCAGAACTTAGCAAGACGGGAATCATGTTTTCGGCGCTCAAACCATCGAGATGAATGAAACAACATGTTGAAATGAGAAACCTATAACTTGCTTGTAAACTGAAAAGAAACGATCTTAAAACCATCAAAATCGCGTTTTAAGCGTTCTAGAAGCGATTTGAGCGTGAAAACATGCTCAAATCACTAACTAAAAATTGCCGTCTTAAATCGATCACGGCGACGTTTTACAGCTTAAAATGCTGTTTTCAGTGCTAAAGTGAACGAGTTGAGCGCAATGATGTACTGCAATCACGGATCTAAAAGAGACATTCAAATTTGATATTGCAGAACTTAGCAAGTCGGGAATCATGTTTTTGGCGCTCAAGCCAACGAGATGACCGAAACAACATGTTGAAATGTGAAACCTATAACTTGCTTGTAAACTCAAAAGAAACGACCTTAGAACCTTCAAAATCGCGTTTTAAGCGTTCTAGAAGCGATTTGAGCGTGAAAACATGCTCAAACCACCAACTAAAAATTGCCGTCTTAAATCGACCACGGCGAAGTTTTAGAGCTTTAAATGGTCTTTTTAGTGCTAGAGTGAACGAGTTGAGCACATTCATGTACTGTAATCACGGACCTAAAAGAGACCTTCTAAATGGAATTTGCAGAACTTAGAAAGTCGGGAATCATGTTTTCGGCGCTCAAACCATCGAGATGAGCGAAATAACATGTTGAAATAAGAAACCTATAACTTTTTTTATTTAATAATTTATTGAGAAGACCGATTTAACAGTCGGAGACTGAATTACACCGGTTTACAAGATTAAAAGAGTTAAGATGAGAATTACAATCAATTATAAGAACTATTATAGCAATAATTGCATAGATAATTATATTAAGTTTTACTAATGTTAAAAGCTTTACTACTAGCCATTATGAAACTGTTTGCGTATCTATCAGTTCTACACCTAGGTATTGATAATATGTTATTACCACCACGGAGGGAATATTCTGTATCCCGATTAGAAGGGACAAGGGAATGTAACTTGTGTGATTCGTCGGTACGCATTCGTTCAAAAAATCTCTTACAGATCGTCTCTCTCCGTATGAACAATGACACCGCGCCGGCACGGACCATTGCAATATCATAACAACAATCTGGGAAGATAATTCGTAGAGCTCTGCGTTGGATCCTTTCGATCTGATCGCTTAAATACTTGGGCAAACTGTGATGCCATACTTCGCACGCGTACTCCAAGATTGGTCGGATGCATGTATTAAACACTCGCAGTAACCTGCTAGATGGAATGGAAGATCTCTTTAATAATCGTAGAGCATACAGACGCTTCGCAGCTTTCTTACAAATGAAATTAACATGAAGAACCCACTTGAGGTCTTCCGAGATGATTAATCCGAGTAATTTAGCGTGTGACACGACAGAAATGATACAGCCATCAATGGTAAGTGGTGGAAGTGCTTTGGTATCATAGGTCGAAAAACATACTCGTATTTCCTTGGTTTTAGTGGGATTCAATTTCATATTGTTTTTGGCCACCCAACTGGAGCATTCACTAATTTGTGCCTGTAAGACTGAAGTGGACGATTGGGCACTCGTAATAATTTCCCATAAAGTAGTGTCGTCTACGAATTTAACAGAATCGTCAGAGACCTTCAGGTCGTTCACCATGATTAAAAAGAGCAAGGGGCCAAGTTTAGTACCCTGTGGGACACCACCATTGATTGGTCTCCAACAAGAATAATTCTGGCCGATTCTTGTACGCTGTCTTCTGTCAGTAAGAAAGTTGGCTATCCAATTAATAAGGACAGGATGTATGCCCATATTTATCAGTTTATGAAGTAGGATGTTAAAGTCGATCCGGTCAAATGCTTTTGAGAAATCCAACGTACAGATTCGAAGACAGGTGCCGGGTGTGTCCATAGCTTCGTACCATTTATGTAACATATATAATAATGCCATTGTGGAACTTGATCTCTTAAGTGCACCAAATTGGAGGTTATCAATTTGACCGCTAACTGATCGCAGAAGCCAACTATAAGGGAACGACTCCAAGATCTTGCTTACAATTGGCGTAAGAGATATTGGTCTAAAATCGGAATCAATGTCCAGGGCAGGTGACGATTTTGGCACAGGAGACACATTGGCGGATTTCCACAACAATGGAATGATTCCTTCTTGAATAGAAGCATTAAAAATTGATGCCAATGGGCGAGATAGGGAGGCAGAGTTCTCACGGAGGAACCAAGGGGAAATCTCATCTGGGCCTGCCGCCGAATGGGATTTTACAGATATTAGTGCTTTCTCAACTTCATCAACGGAGATAAAGAAATCTGATGGAACATCATCAACAGCAATGGGTGACCATGAGAATGGCGGAAGGGTGCTTCCTACAGCAACAAACTTGTCGTTAAACAAGTTGGCTAGGGCGGACCCTGAGTAGGATTGACCATTGTATAAGATAGTGGAAACATTTTTTGTTGCACCAAGGCCAGCTATGTTTTTGATGTTAGACCACCACTTATGCGGATTTGATGTAAAACAATCGGCGACATTGCTGTTGTAAAATCTTGAACGGGCTCTCTTACAAAGCATATTAACTTTGTTTCTGTAGAGAAGGAACATGATATTATTTCCGCTATTCCAAGCTTCTTGACGTTTGGAGATTAGTCTTTTGATCTCAGATGTTATCCAGGGCTAATTGCTACTATCCGATTTTATACGTTTCATTGGAAGGTACTGGTCTACGATACCATTAACAAGGGATGAAAAGTAATGAAACTTATCATTGCAAAAGTCCATTCTATACAGGGGGGACCAGTTTATTCTCGACAAAGCCTCGAAGACTAACTTTCGATTAGAAGGACGCGTGTCTCTGACCATTCGGGTACTCCGGGAGTTCATACATTGCTTCAGCGGTTTTATCAACACTGAGTTATGGTCGGAGAAACCTACAGGTTATAAAACCTGTAGGTTTTATAACCTACTTGCTTATAAACTCAAAAGAAAGGATCTTAGCACCATAAAAATCGCGTTTTAAGCGTTCTAGAAGCCATTTGAGCGTAAAAACATGCTCAAATCACCAACTTAAAATTGCCGTCTTAAAACGACCATGGCGACGTTTTAGAGCTTAAAATGGTGTTTTCAGTGCTAAAGTGAACGAGTTGAGCGCATTATGTACTGCAATCACGGACCTAAAAGAGACCTTCTAAATGGAATTTGCAGAACTTAGCAAGTCGGGAATCATGTTTTCGGCGCTCAAACCATCGAGATAAGCGAAATAACATGTTGAAATGAGAAACCTATAACTTGCTTGTAAACTTAAAAGAAACGATCTTAGAACCATCAAAATCGCGTTTTAAGCCTTCTAGAAGCGATTTGAGCGTGAAAACATGCTCAAATCACTAACTAAAAATTGCCGTCTTAAATCGATCACGCCGACGTTTCACAGCTTAAAATGCGGTTTTCAGTGCTAAAGTGAACGATTTGAGCGCAATGATGTACTGCAATCACGGATCTAAAAGAGACCTTCTAAATGGATATTGCAGAACTTAGCAAGTCGGGAATCATGTTTTTGGCGCTCAAACCGTCGAGATGACCGAAACAACATGTTGAAATGTGAAACCTATAACTTGCTTGTAAACTCAAAAGAAACGACCTTAGAACCATCAAAATCTCGTTTTAAGCGTTCTAAAAGCGATTTGAGCGTAAAAACATGCTCAAATCACGAACTAAAAATTGCTATCTTAAATCGACCACGGCGACGTTTTAAAGCTTAAAATGGTGTTTTTAGTGCTAGAACGAACGAGTTGAGCGCAATGATGTACTGCAATCACAGATCTAAAAGAGACGTTCTAAATGGAAATTGAAGAACTTAGCAAGTCGGCAATCATGTTTACGGCGCTCAAACCATCGAATTGAGCGAAATAACATGTTGAAATGAGAAACCCATAACTTGCTTGTAAACTGAAAAGAAACGATCTTAGAACCATCAAAATCGCGTTTTAAGCGTTCTGGAAGCGATTTGAGCGTGAAAACATACTCAAATCACCACCTAAAAATTTCCGTCTTAAATCGATCACGGCGACGTTTTAAAGCTTAAAATAATGTTTTCAGTGCTAAAGTGAACGAGTTGAGCGCAATGATGTACTGCAATCACGGATCTAAAAGAGACCTTCTAATTTGATATTGCAGAACTTAGCAAGTGCGGAATCATGTTTTCGGCGCTCAAGCCATCGAGGTGACCGAAACAACATGTTGAAATGTGAAACCTATAACTTGCTTGTAAACTCAAAAGAAACGACCTTAGAACCACCAAAATCGCGTTTTAAGCGTTCTAGAAGCGATTCTAGCGTGTAAACATGCTCAAATCACCAACTAAAAATATCCGTCTTAAATCGACCACGGCGACGTTTTAGAGCTTAAAATGGTTTTTTTAGTGCTAGAGTGAACGAGTTGAGCACAATCATGTACTGTAATCAGGGACCTAAAAGAGACCTTCTAAATAGAAATTGCAGAACTTAGCAAGTCGGGAATCATGTTTTCTGCGCTCAAACCATCGAGATGAGCGAAACAACATATTGAATGAGAAACCTATAACTTGATTGTAAACTGAAAAGAAACGATCTTAGAACCATCAAAATCGCGTTTTAAGCCTTCTAGAAGCGATTTAAGCGTGAAAACATGCTTAAATCACTAACTATAAATTGCCGTCTTAAATCGATAACGGCGACGTTTTACAGCTTAAAATGCTGTTTTCAGTGCTAAAGTGAACGAGTTGAGCGCAATGATGTACTGCAATCACGGATCTAAAAGAGACCTTCTAAATGGATATTGCAGAACTTAGCAAGTCGGGAATCATGTTTTTGGCGCTCAAACCATCGAGATGACCGAAACAACATGTTGAAATGTGGAACCTATAACTTGCTTGTAAACTCAAAAGAAACGACCTTAGAACCATCAAAATCGCGTTTTAAGCGTTCTAGAAGCGATTTGAGCGTGAAAACATGCTCAAATCACCAACTAAAAATTGCCGTCTTAAATCGACCACGGCGACGTTTTAGAGCTTAAAATGGTTTTTTTAGTGCTAGAGTGAACGAGTTGAGCACAATCATGTACTGTAATCAGGGACCTAAAAGAGACCTTCTAAATAGAAATTGCAGAACTTAGCAAGTCGGGAATCATGTTTTCTGCGCTCAAACCATCGAGATGAGCGAAACAACATGTTGAATGAGAAACCTATAACTTGATTGTAAACTGAAAAGAAACGATCTTAGAACCATCAAAATCGCGTTTTAAGCCTTCTAGAAGCGATTTAAGCGTGAAAACATGCTTAAATCACTAACTATAAATTGCCGTCTTAAATCGATAACGGCGACGTTTTACAGCTTAAAATGCTGTTTTCAGTGCTAAAGTGAACGAGTTGAGCGCAATGATGTACTGCAATCACGGATCTAAAAGAGACCTTCTAAATGGATATTGCAGAACTTAGCAAGTCGGGAATCATGTTTTTGGCGCTCAAACCATCGAGATGACCGAAACAACATGTTGAAATGTGAAACGTATAACTTGCTTGTAAACTCAAAAGAAACGACCTTAGAACCATCAAAATCGCGTTTTAAGCGTTCTAGAAGCGATTTGAGCGTGAAAACATGCTCAAATCACCAACTAAAAATTGCCGTCTTAAATCGACCACGGCGACGTTTTAGGGCTTAAAATGGTGTTTTTAGTGCTAGAGTGAACGAGTTGAGCACAATCATGTACTGTAATCACGGACCTAAAAAAGACTTTCTAAATGGAATTTGCAGAACTTAGGAAGTCGGGAATCATGTTTTAGGCGCTCAAACCATCGAGATGACCGAAACAACATGTTGAAATGAGAAACCTATAACTTGCTTGTAAACTGAAAAGAAACGATCTTAGAACCATCAAAATCGCGTTTTAAGCGTTCTAGAAGCGATTTTAGCGTGAAAACATGCTCAAATCACTAACTAAAAATTGCGGTCTTAAATCGATCACGGCGACGTTTTACAGCTTAAAATGCTGTTTTCAGTGCTAAAGTGAACGAGTTGAGCGCAATGATGTACTGCAATCACGGATCTAAAAGAGACCTTCTAAATGGAAATTGAAGAACTTACCAAGTCGGGAATCATGTTTACGGCGCTCAAACCTTCGAATTGAGCGAAATAACATGTTGAAATGAGAAACCCATAACTTGCTTGTAAACTGAAAAGAAACGATCTTAGAACCATCAAAATCGCGTGTTAAGCGTTCTGGAAGAGATTTTAGCGTGAAAACATACTCAAATTACCACCTAAAAATTGCCGTCTTAAATCGATCACGGCGACGTTTTAAAGCTTAAAATGCTGTTTTCAGTGCTAAAGTGAACGAGTTGAGCGCAATGATGTACTGCCATCACGGACCTAAAAGAGACCTTCTAAATGGAATTTGCAGAACTTAGCAAGTCAAGAATCATGTTTTCGGCGCTCAAACCATCGAGATGAGCGAAATAACATGTTGAAATGAGAAACCTATAACTTGCTTGTAAACTGAAAAGAAACGATCTTAGAACCATCAAAATCGCGTTTTAAGCGTTCTAGAAGTGATTTGAGCGTGAAAACATGCTCAAATCAGCAACTAAAAATTGCCGTCTTAAATCGATCACGGCGACGTTTTACAGCTTAAAATGCTTTTTTCAGTGCTAAAGCGAACGAGTTGAGCGCAATGATGTACTGCAACCACGGATCTAAAAGAGACCTTCTAAATGGAAATTGCAGAACTTAGCAAGTCGGCAATCATGTTTACGGCGCTCAAACCATCGAATTGAGCGAAATAACATGTTGAAATGAGAGACCCATAACTTGCTTGTAAACTGAAAAGAAACGATCTTAGAACCATCAAAATCGCGTGTTAAGCGTTCTGGAAGAGATTTTAGCGTGAAAACATACTCAAATTACCACCTAAAAATTGCCGTCTTAAATCGATCACGGCGACGTTTTAAAGCTTAAAATGCTGTTTTCAGTGCTAAAGTGAACGAGTTGAGCGCAATGATGTACTGCCATCACGGACCTAAAAGAGACCTTCTAAATGGAATTTGCAGAACTTAGCAAGTCAAGAATCATGTTTTCGGCGCTCAAACCATCGAGATGAGCGAAATAACATGTTGAAATGAGAAACCTATAACTTGCTTGTAAACTGAAAAGAAACGATCTTAGAACCATCAAAATCGCGTTTTAAGCGTTCTAGAAGTGATTTGAGCGTGAAAACATGCTCAAATCAGCAACTAAAAATTGCCGTCTTAAATCGATCACGGCGACGTTTTACAGCTTAAAATGCTTTTTTCAGTGCTAAAGCGAACGAGTTGAGCGCAATGATGTACTGCAACCACGGATCTAAAAGAGACCTTCTAAATGGAAATTGCAGAACTTAGCAAGTCGGCAATCATGTTTACGGCGCTCAAACCATCGAATTGAGCGAAATAACATGTTGAAATGAGAGACCCATAACTTGCTTGTAAACTGAAAAGAAACGATCTTAGAACCATCAAAATCGCGTGTTAAGCGTTCTGGAAGAGATTTTAGCGTGAAAACATACTCAAATTACCACCTAAAAGTTGCCGTCTTAAATCGATCACGGCGACGTTTTAAAGCTTAAAATGCTGTTTTCAGTGCTAAAGTGAACGAGTTGAGCGCAATGATGTAGTGCCATCACGGACCTAAAAGAGGCCTTCTAAATGGATATTGCAGAACTTAGCAAGTCGGGAATCATGTTTTCTGCGCTCAAACCATCGAGAAGAGCGAAACAACATGTTGAAATGAGAAACCTATAATTTGCTTGTAAACTTAAAAGAAAAAATCTTAGAACCATCAAAATCGCGTTTTAAGCGTTCTAGAAGCGATTTTAGCGTGAAAACATGCGCAAATCACTAACTAAAAATTGCCGTCTTAAATCGATCACGGCGACGTTTTACAGCTTAAAATGCTGTTTTCAGTGCTAAAGTGAACGAGTTGAGCGCAATGATGTACTGCAATCACGGATCTAAAAGAGACCTTCTAAATGGAAATTGAAGAACTTAGCAAGTCGGCAATCATGTTTACGGCGCTCAAACCATCGAAATGAGCGAAATAACATGTTGAAATGAGAAACCCATAACTTGCTTGTAAACTGAAAAGAAACGATCTTAGAACCATCAAAGTCGCGTTTTAAGCGTTCTGGAAGCGATTTGAGCGTGAAAACATACTCAAATCACCACCAAAAATTGCCGTCTTAAATCGATCACGGCGACGTTTTAAAGCTTAAAATAATGTTTTCAGTGCTAAAGTGAACGAGTTGAGCGCAATGATGTACTGCAATCACGGACCTAAAAGAGACCTTCTAAATGGAAATTGCAGAACTTAGCAAGTCGGCAATCATGTTTTCGGCGCTCAAACCATCGAGATGAATGAAACAACATGTTGAAATGAGAAACCTATAACTTGCTTGTAAACTGAAAAGAAACGATCTTAGAAAAATCAAAATCGCGTTTTAAGCGTCCTAAAAGCGATTTGAGAGTAAAAACATACTCAAATCACCACCTAAAAATTGCCGTCTTAAATCGATCACGGCGACGTTTTAAAGCTTAAACTAATGTTTTCAGTGCTAAAGTGAACGAGTTTAGCGCAATGATGTACTGCAATCACGGACCTAAAAGAGACCTTCTAAATGGAATTTGCAGAACTTAGCAAGTCGGGAATCATGTTTTCGGCGCTAAAACCATCGAGATGAGCGAAATAACATGTTGAAATGAGAAACCTATAACTTGCTTGTAAACTCAAAAGAAACGACCTTAGAACCATCAAAATCGCGTTTTAAGCGCTCAAAAAGCGATTTGAGCGTAAAAACATGCTCAAATCACCAACTAAAAATTGCTATCTTAAATCGACCACGGCGACGTTTTAGAGCTTAAAATGGTGTTTTTAGTGCTAGAACGAACGAGTTGAGCGCAATGATGTACTGCAATCAGGGACCTAAAAGAGACCTTCTAAATGGAATTTGCAGAACTTAGCAAGTCGGGAATCATGTTTTCGGCACTCAAACCATCGGGATGAGCGAAATAACATGTTGAAATGAGAAACCTATAACTTGCTTGTAAACTGAAAAGAAACGATCTTAGAACCATCGAAATCGCGTTTTAAGCCTTCTAGAAGCGATTTGAGCGTGAAAACATGCTCAAATCACTAACTAAAAATTGCCGTCTTAAATCGATCACATCGACGTTTTACAGCTTAAAATGCTGTTTTCAGTGCTAAAGTGAACGAGTTGAGCGCAATGATGTACTGCAATGACGGATCTTAAAAAAGACCTTCTAATTTGATATTGCACAACTTAGCAAGTCGGGAATCATGTTTTCGGCGCTCAAACCATCGAGATGACCGAAACAACATGTTGAAATGTGAAACCTATAACTTGCTTGTAAACTCAAAAGAAACGACCTTAGAACCATCAAAACCGCGTATTTTAAGCGTTCTAAAAGCGATTTGAGCGTAAAAACATGCTCAAATCACCAACTAAAATCTGCCGTCTTAAATCGACCACGGCGACGTTTTAGAGCTTAAAATGGTGTTTTTAGTGCTAGAACGAACGAGTTGAGCGTTATGATGTACTGCAATCAGGGACCTAAAAGAGACCTTCTAAATGGAAATTGCAGAACTTAGCAAGTCGGGAATCCTGTTTTCGGCGCTCAAGCCATCGAGGTGACCGAAACAACATGTTGAAATGTGAAACCTATAACTTGCTTGTAAACTCAAAAGAAACGACCTTAGAACCACCAAAATCGCGTTTTAAGCGTTCTAGAAGCGATTCTAGCGTGTAAACATGCTCAAATCACCAACTAAAAATATCCGTCTTAAATCGACCACGGCGACGTTTTAGAGCTTAAAATGGTTTTTTTAGTGCTAGAGTGAACGAGTTGAGCACAATCATGTACTGTAATCAGGGACCTAAAAGAGACCTTCTAAATAGAAATTGCAGAACTTAGCAAGTCGGGAATCATGTTGTCTGCGCTCAAACCATCGAGATGAGCGAAACAACATGTTGAAATGAGAAACCCATAACTTGCTTGTAAACTGAAAAGAAACGATCTTAGAACCATCAAAATCGCGTTTTAAGCGTTCTAGAAGCGATTTTAAAGTGAAAACATGCTCAAATCACTAACTAAAAATTGCCGTCTTAAATCGATCACAGCGACGTTTTACAGCTTAAAATGCTGTTTTCAGTGCTAAAGTGAACGAGTTGAGCGCAATGATGTACTGCAATCACGGATCTAAAAGAGACATTCTAAATGGAAATTGCAGAACTTAGCAAGTCGGCAATCATGTTTACGGCGCTCAAACCATCGATATGAGCGAAATAACATGTTGAAACGAGAAACCCATAACTGGCTTGTAAACATAAAAGAAACGATCTTAGAACCATCAAAATCGCGTTTTAAGCGTTCTGGAAGCGATTTCAGAGTAAAAACATACTCAAATCACCACCTAAAAATTGCCGTTTTAAATCGATCACGGCGACGTTTTAAAGCTTAAAATAATTTTTTCAGTGCTAAATTGAACGAGTTGAGCGCAATGATGTACTGCAATCACGGACCCAAAAGAGACCTTCTAAATGGAATTTGCAGAACTTAGCAAGTCAAGAATCATGTTTTCGGCGCTCAAACCATCGAGATGAGCGAAATAACATGTTGAAATGAGAAACCTATAACTTGCTTGTAAACTGAAAAGAAACGATCTTAGAACCATCAAAATCGCGTTTTAAGCGTTCTAGAAGTGATTTGAACGTGAAAACATGCTCAAATCACCAACTAAAAATTGCCGTCTTAAATCGATCACGGCGACGTTTTACAGCTTAAAATGCTGTTTTCAGTGCTAAAGTGAACGAGTTGAGCGCAATGATGTACTGCAATCACGAATCTAAAAGAGACCTTCTAACTGGAAATTGCAGAACTTAGCAAGTCGGCAATAATGTTTACGGCGCTCAAACCATCGAATTGAGCGAAAAAACATGTTGAAATGAGAAACCCATAACTTGCTTGTAAACTGAAAAGAAACGATCTTAGAAGCATCAAAATCGCGTTTTAAGCGTTCTGGAAGCGATTTGAGAGTAAAAACATACTCAAATCACCACCTAAAAATTGCCGTCTTAAATCGATCACGGCGACGTTTTAAAGCTTAAAATAATGTTTTCAGTGCTAAAGTGAACGAGTTGAGCGCAATGATGTACTGCAATCACGGACCTAAAAGAGACATTCTAAATGGAATTTGCACAACTTAGCAAGTCAGAAATCATGTTTTCGGCGCTCAAACCATCGAGATGAGCGAAACAACATGTTGAATGAGAAACCTATAACTTGATTGTAAACTGAAAAGAAACGATCTTAGAACCATCAAAATCGCGTTTTAAGCCTTCTAGAAGCGATTTAAGCGTGAAAACATGCTTAAATCACTAACTATAAATTGCCGTCTTAAATCGATAACGGCGACGTTTTACAGGTTAAAATGCTGTTTTCAGTGCTAAAGTGAACGAGTTGAGCGCAATGATGTACTGCAATCACGGATTTAAAAGAGACCTTCTAAATGGATATTGCAGAACTTAGGAAGTCGGCAATCATGTTTACGGCGCTCAAACCATCGAATTGAGCGAAATAACATGTTGAAATGAGAGACCCATAACTTGCTTGTAAACTGAAAAGAAACGATCTTAGAACCATCAAAATCGCGTTTTAAGCGTTCTGGAAGCGATTTGAGAGTAAAAACATACTCAAATCACCACCTAAAAATTGCCGTCTTAAATCGATCACGGCGACGTTTTAAAGCTTAAATAATGTTTTCAGTGCTAAAGTGAACGAGTTTAGCGCAATGATGTACTGCAATCACGGACCTAAAAGAGACATTCTAAATGGAATTTGCACAACTTAGCAAGTCGGAAATCATGTTTTCGGCGCTCAAACCATCGAGATGAGCGAAACAACATGTTGAATGAGAAACCTATAACTTGATTGTAAACTGAAAAGAAACGATCTTAGAACCATCAAAATCGCGTTTTAAGCCTTCTAAAAGCGATTTGAGCGTAAAAACATGTTCAAATAACTAACTATAAATTGCCGTCTTAAATCGATAACGGCGACGTTTTACAGCTTAAAATGCTTTTTTCAGTGCTAAAGTGAACGAGTTGAGCGCAATGATGTACTGCAATCACGGATCTGAAAGAGGCCTTCTAAATGGATATTGCAGAACTTAGCAAGTCGGGAATCATGTTTTCTGCGCTCAAACCATCGAGAAGAGCGAAACAACATGTTGAAATGAGAAACCTATAATTTGCTTGTAAACTGAAAAGAAAAATCTTAGAACCATCAAAATCGCGTTTTAAGCGTTCTAGAAGCGATTTTAGCGTGAAAACATGTTCAAATAACTAACTATAAATTGCCGTCTTAAATCGATAACGGCGACGTTTTACAGCTTAAAATGCTTTTTTCAGTGCTAAAGTGAACGAGTTGAGCGCAATGATGTACTGCAATCACGGATCTGAAAGAGGCCTTCTAAATGGATATTGCAGAACTTAGCAAGTCGGGAATCATGTTTTCTGCGCTCAAACCATCGAGAAGAGCGAAACAACATGTTGAAATGAGAAACCTATAATTTGCTTGTAAACTGAAAAGAAAAATCTTAGAACCATCAAAATCGCGTTTTAAGCGTTCTAGAAGCGATTTTAGCGTGAAAACATGCGCAAATCACTAACTAAAAATTGCCGTCTTAAATCGATCACGGCGACGTTTTACAGCTTAAAATGCTGTTTTCAGTGCTAAAGTGAACGAGTTGAGCGCAATGATGTACTGCAATCACGGATCTAAAAGAGACCTTCTAAATGGAAATTGAAGAACTTAGCAAGTCGGCAATCATGTTTACGGCGCTCAAACCATCGAAATGAGCGAAATAACATGTTGAAATGAGAAACCCATAACTTGCTTGTAAACTGAAAAGAAACGATCTTAGAACCATCAAAGTCGCGGTTTAAGCGTTCTGGAAGCGATTTGAGCGTGAAAACATACTCAAATCACCACCAAAAATTGCCGTCTTAAATCGATCACGGCGACGTTTTAAAGCTTAAAATAATGTTTTCAGTGCTAAAGTGAACGAGTTGAGCGCAATGATGTACTGCAATCACGGACCTAAAAGAGACCTTCTAAATGGAAATTGCAGAACTTAGCAAGTCGGCAATCATGTTTTCGGCGCTCAAACCATCGAGATGAATGAAACAACATGTTGAAATGAGAAACCTATAACTTGCTTGTAAATTGAAAAGAAACGATCTTAGAAGCATCAAAATCGCGTTTTAAGCGTTCTAAAAGCGATTTGAGAGTAAAAAGATACTCAAATCACCACCTAAAAATTGCCGTCTTAAATCGATCACGGCGACGTTTTAAAGCTTAAAATAATGTTTTCAGTGCTAAAGTGAACGAGTTTAGCGCAATGATGTACTGCAATCACGGACCTAAAAGAGACCTTCTAAATGGAATTTGCAGAACTTAGCAAGTCGGGAATCATGTTTTCGGCGCTAAAACCATCGAGATGAGCGAAATAACATGTTGAAATGAGAAACCTATAACTTGCTTGTAAACTCAAAAGAAACGACCTTAGAACCATCAAAATCGCGTTTTAAGCGCTCAAAAAGCGATTTGAGCGTAAAAACATGCTCAAATCACCAACTAAAAATTGCTATCTTAAATCGACCACGGCGACGTTTTAGAGCTTAAAATGGTGTTTTTAGTGCTAGAACGAACGAGTTGGGCGCAATGATGTACTGCAATCAGGGACCTAAAAGAGACCTTCTAAATGGAAATTGCAGAACTTACCAAGTCGGGAATCATGATTTCGGCGCTCAAACCATCGAGATGAATGACACAACATGTTGAAATGAGAAACCTATAACTTTCTTGTAAACTGAAAACAAACGATCTTAGAAGCATCAAAATCGCGTTTTAAGCGTTCTAGAAGCGATTTGAGCGGGAAAACATGGTCAAATCACTAACTAAAAATTGCCGTCTTAAAGCGATCACATCGACGTTTTACAGCTTAAAATGCTGTTTTCAGTGCTAAAGTGAACGAGTTGAGCGCAATGATGTACTGCAATGACGGATCTTAAAAAAGACCTTCTAATTTGATATTGCAGAACTTAGCAAGTCGGGAATCATGTTTTTGGCGCTCAAACCATCGAGATGACCGAAACAACATGTTGAAATGTGAAACCTATAACTTGCTTGTACACTGAAAAGAAACGACCTTAGAACCATCAAAATCGCGTTTTAAGCGTTCTAGAAGTAATTTGAGCGTGAAAACATGCTCAAATCACCAACTAAAAATTGCCGTTTTAAATCGACCACGGCGACGTTTTAGAGCTTAAAATGGTGTTTTTAGTGCTAGAGTGAATGAGTTGAGCACAATCATGTACTGTAATCACGGACCTAAAAGAGACCTTCTAAATGGAATTTGCAGAACTTACCAAGTCGGGAATCATGATTTCGGCGCTCAAACCATCGAGATGAATGAAAAAACATGTTGAAATGAGAAACCTATAACTTGCTTGTAAACTGAAAAGAAACGATCTTAGAACCATCAAAATCGCGTTTTAAGCGTTCTAGAAGCAATTTGAGCGTGAAAACATGTTAAAATCACTAACTAAAAATTGCCGTCTTAAATCGATCACATCGACGTTTTACAGCTTGAAATGCTGTTTTCAGTGCTAAAGTGAACGAGTTGAGCGCAATGATGTACTGCAATGACGGTTCTAAAAAAAGACCTTCTAATTTGATATTGCAGAACTTAGCAAGTCGGGAATCATGTTTTTGGCGCTCAAACCATCGAGATGACCGAAACAACATGTTGAAATGTGAAACCTATAACTTGCTTGTACACTGAAAAGAAACGACCTTAGAACCATCAAAATCGCGTTTTAAGCGTTCTAGAAGTAATTTGAGCGTGAAAACATGCTCAAATCACCAACTAAAAATTGCCGTTTTAAATCGACCACGGCGACGTTTTAGAGCTTAAAATGGTGTTTTTAGTGCTAGAGTGAATGAGTTGAGCACAATCATGTACTGTAATCACGGACCTAAAAAAGACTTTCTAAATGGAATTTGCAGAACTTAGCAAGTCGGGAATCATGTTTTAGGCGCTCAAACCATCGAGATGACCGAAACAACATGTTGAAATGTGAAACCTATAACTTGCTTGTAAACTGAAAAGTAACGATCTTAGAACCATAAACGTCGCGTTTTAAGCCTTCTAGAAGCGATTTGAGCGTGAAAACATGCTTAAATCACTAACTAAAAATTTCCGTCTTAAATCGATCACGGCGACGTTTTACAGCTTAAAATGCGGTTTTCAGTGCTAAAGTGAACGAGTTGAGCGCAATGATGTACTGCAATCACGGATCTAAAAGAGACCTTCTAAATGGATATTGCAGAACTTAGCAAGGCGAGAATCATGTTTACGGCGGTCAAACCATCGAGATGACCGAAACAACATGTTGAAATGTGAAACCTATAACTTGCTTGTAAACTCAAAAGAAACGACCTTAGAACCATCAAAATCGCGTTTTAAGCGTGCTAAAAGCGATTTGAGCGTAAAAACATGCTCAAATCACCAACAAAAAATTGCCGTCTTAAATCGATCACGGCGACGTTTTAAAGCTTAAAATAATGTTTTCAGTGCTAAAGTGAACGAGTTTAGCGCAATGATGTACTGCAATCACGGACCTAAAAGAGACCTTCTAAATGGAAATTGCAGAACTTAGCAAGTCGGCAATCATGTTTTCGGCCTTAAAACCATCGAGATGAGCAAAATAACATGTTGAAATGAGAAACCTATAACTTGCTTGTAAACTGAAAAGAAACGATCTTAGAACCATCAAAATCGCGTTTTAAGCCTTCTAGAAGCGATTTGAGCGTGAAAACATGCTCAAATCACTAACTAAAAATTGCCGTCTTAAATCGATCACGGCGACGTTTTACAGCTTAAAATGCGGTTTTCAGTGCTAAAGTGAACGAGTTGTGCGCAATGATGTACTGCAATGACGGATCTTAAAAAAGACCTTCTAATTTGATATTGCAGAACTTAGCAAGTCGGGAATAAAGTTTTCGGCGCTCAAACCATCGAGATGACCGAAACAACATGTTGAAATGTGAAACCTATAACTTGCTTGTAAACTGAAAAGAAACGACCTTAGAACCATCAAAATCGCGTTTTAAGCGTTCTAGAAGGAATTTGAGCGTGAAAACATGCTCAAATCACCAACTTAAAATTGCCGTCTTAAATCGACCACGGCGACGTTTTAGAGCTTAAAATGGTGTTTTTAGTCCTATAGTGAACGAGTTGAGCGCAATGATGTACTGCAATCACGGACCTAAAAGAGACCTTCTAAATGGAATTTGCAGAACATACCAAGTCGGGAATCATGATTTCGGCGCTCAAACCATCGAGATGAATGAAAAAACATGTTGAAATGAGAAACCTATAACTTGCTTGTAAACTGAAAAGAAACGATCTTAGAACCATCAAAATCGCGTTTTAAGCGTTCTAGAAGCAATTTGAGCGTGAAAACATGTTAAAATCACTAACTAAAAATTGCCGTCTTAAATCGATCACATCGACGTTTTACAGCTTGAAATGCTGTTTTCAGTGCTAAATTGAACGAGTTGAGCGCAATGATGTACTGCAATGACGGTTCTAAAAAAAGACCTTCTAATTTGATATTGCAGAACTTAGGAAGTCGGGAATCATGTTTTTGGCGCTCAAACCATCGAGATGACCGAAACAACATGTTGAAATGTGAAACCTATAACTTGCTTATACACTGAAAAGAAACGACCTTAGAACCATCAAAATCGCGTTTTAAGCGTTCTAGAAGTAATTTGAGCGTAAAAACATGCTCAAATCACCAACAAAAAATTGCCGTCTTAAATCGATCACGGCGACGTTTTAAAGCTTAAAATAATGTTTTCAGTGCTAAAGTGAACGAGTTTAGCGCAATGATGTACTGCAATCACGGACCTAAAAGAGACCTTCTAAATGGAAATTGCAGAACTTAGCATGTCGGCAATCATGTTTTCGGCCTTAAAACCATCGAGATGAGCAAAATAACATGTTGAAATGAGAAACCTATAACTTGCTTGTAAACTGAAAAGAAACGATCTTAGAACCATCAAAATCGCGTTTTAAGCCTTCTAGAAGGGATTTGAGCGTGAAAACATGCTCAAATCACTAACTAAAAATTGCCGTCTTAAATCGATCACGGCGACGTTTTACAGCTTAAAATGCGGTTTTCAGTGCTAAAGTGAACGAGTTGTGCGCAATGATGTACTGCAATGACGGATCTTAAAAAAGACCTTCTAATTTGATATTGCAGAACTTAGCAAGTCGGGAATCAAGTTTTCGGCGCTCAAACCATCGAGATGACCGAAACAACATGTTGAAATGTGAAACCTATAACTTGCTTGTAAACTGAAAAGAAACGACCTTAGAACCATCAAAATCGCGTTTTAAGCGTTCTAGAAGGAATTTGAGCGTGAAAACATGCTCAAATCACCAACTTAAAATTGCCGTCTTAAATCGACCACGGCGACGTTTTAGAGCTTAAAATGGTGTTTTTAGTCCTATAGTGAACGAGTTGAGCGCAATGATGTACTGCAATCACGGACCTAAAAGAGACCTTCTAAATGGAATTTGCAGAACATACCAAGTCGGGAATCATGATTTCGGCGCTCAAACCATCGAGATGAATGAAAAAACATGTTGAAATGAGAAACCTATAACTTGCTTGTAAACTGAAAAGAAACGATCTTAGAACCATCAAAATCGCGTTTTAAGCGTTCTAGAAGCAATTTGAGCGTGAAAACATGTTAAAATCACTAACTAAAAATTGCCGTCTTAAATCGATCACATCGACGTTTTACAGCTTGAAATGCTGTTTTCAGTGCTAAATTGAACGAGTTGAGCGCAATGATGTACTGCAATGACGGTTCTAAAAAAAGACCTTCTAATTTGATATTGCAGAACTTAGGAAGTCGGGAATCATGTTTTTGGCGCTCAAACCATCGAGATGACCGAAACAACATGTTGAAATGTGAAACCTATAACTTGCTTATACACTGAAAAGAAACGACCTTAGAACCATCAAAATCGCGTTTTAAGCGTTCTAGAAGTAATTTGAGCGTGAAAACATGCTCAAATCACCAACTAAAAATTGCCGTTTTAAATCGACCACGGCGACGTTTTAGAGCTTAAAATGGTGTTTTTAGTGCTAGAGTGAATGAGTTGAGCACAATCATGTACTGTAATCACGGACCTAAAAAAGACTTTCTAAATGGAATTTGCAGAACTTAGCAAGTCGGCAATCATGTTTACGGCGCTCAAACCATCGAATTGAGCGAAATAACATGTTGAAATGAGAGACCCATAACTTGCTTGTAAACTGAAAAGAAACGATCTTAGAACCATCAAAATCGCGTGTTAAGCGTTCTGGAAGAGATTTTAGCGTGAAAACATACTCAAATTACCACCTAAAAGTTGCCGTCTTAAATCGATCACGGCGACGTTTTAAAGCTTAAAATGCTGTTTTCAGTGCTAAATTGAACGAGTTGAGCGCAATGATGTACTGCAATGACGGTTCTAAAAAAAGACCTTCTAATTTGATATTGCAGAACTTAGGAAGTCGGGAATCATGTTTTTGGCGCTCAAACCATCGAGATGACCGAAACAACATGTTGAAATGTGAAACCTATAACTTGCTTATACACTGAAAAGAAACGACCTTAGAACCATCAAAATCGCGTTTTAAGCGTTCTAGAAGTAATTTGAGCGTGAAAACATGCTCAAATCACCAACTAAAAATTGCCGTTTTAAATCGACCACGGCGACGTTTTAGAGCTTAAAATGGTGTTTTTAGTGCTAGAGTGAATGAGTTGAGCACAATCATGTACTGTAATCACGGACCTAAAAAAGACTTTCTAAATGGAATTTGCAGAACTTAGCAAGTCGGCAATCATGTTTACGGCGCTCAAACCATCGAATTGAGCGAAATAACATGTTGAAATGAGAGACCCATAACTTGCTTGTAAACTGAAAAGAAACGATCTTAGAACCATCAAAATCGCGTGTTAAGCGTTCTGGAAGAGATTTTAGCGTGAAAACATACTCAAATTACCACCTAAAAGTTGCCGTCTTAAATCGATCACGGCGACGTTTTAAAGCTTAAAATGCTGTTTTCAGTGCTAAAGTGAACGAGTTGAGCGCAATGATGTACTGCCATCACGGACCAAAAAGAGACCTTCTAAATGGAATTTGCACAACTTAGCAAGTCAAGAATCATGTTTTCGGCGCTCAAACCATCGAGATGAGCGAAATAACATGTTGAAATGAGAAACCTATAACTTGCTTGTAAACTGAAAAGAAACGATCTTAGAACCATCAAAATCGCGTTTTAAGCGTTCTAGAAGTGATTTGAGCGTGAAAACATGCTCAAATCAGCAACTAAAAATTGCCGTCTTAAATCGATCACGGCGACGTTTTACCGGTTAAAATGCTTTTTTCAGTGCTAAAGTGAACGAGTTGAGCGCAATGATGTACTGCAACCACGGATCTAAAAGAGACCTTCTAAATGGAAATTGCAGAACTTAGCAAGTCGGCAATCATGTTTACGGCGCTCAAACCATCGAATTGAGCGAAATAACATGTTGAAATGAGAGACCCATAACTTGCTTGTAAACTGAAAAGAAACGATCTTAGAACCATCAAAATCGCGTTTTAAGCGTTCTGGAAGCGATTTGAGAGTAAAAACATACTCAAATCACCACCTAAAAATTGCCGTTTTAAATCGATCACGGCGACGTTTTAAAGCTTAAATAATGTTTTCAGTGCTAAAGTGAACGAGTTGAGCGCAATGATGTACTGCAATGACGGATCTTAAAAAAGACCTTCTAATTTGATATTGCAGAACTTAGCAAGTCGGGAATCAAGTTTTCGGCGCTCAAACCATCGAGATGACCGAAACAACATGTTGAAATGTGAAACCTATAACTTGCTTGTAAACTGAAAAGAAACGACCTTAGAACCATCAAAATCGCGTTTTAAGCGTTCTAGAAGGAATTTGAGCGTGAAAACATGCTCAAATCACCAACTTAAAATTGCCGTCTTAAATCGACCACGGCGACGTTTTAGAGCTTAAAATGGTGTTTTTAGTCCTATAGTGAACGAGTTGAGCGCAATGATGTACTGCAATCACGGACGTAAAAGAGACCTTCTAAATGGAATTTGCAGAACATACCAAGTCGGGAATCATGATTTCGGCGCTCAAACCATCGAGATGAATGAAAAAACATGTTGAAATGAGAAACCTATAAATTGCTTGTAAACTGAAAAGAAACGATCTTAGAACCATCAAAATCGCGTTTTAAGCGTTCTAGAAGCAATTTGAGCGTGAAAACATGTTAAAATCACTAACTAAAAATTGCCGTCTTAAATCGATCACATCGACGTTTTACAGCTTGAAATGCTGTTTTCAGTGCTAAATTGAACGAGTTGAGCGCAATGATGTACTGCAATGACGGTTCTAAAAAAAGACCTTCTAATTTGATATTGCAGAACTTAGGAAGTCGGGAATCATGTTTTTGGCGCTCAAACCATCGAGATGACCGAAACAACATGTTGAAATGTGAAACCTATAACTTGCTTATACACTGAAAAGAAACGACCTTATAACCATCAAAATCGCGTTTTAAGCGTTCTAGAAGTAATTTGAGCGTGAAAACATGCTCAAATCACCAACTAAAAATTGCCGTTTTAAATCGACCACGGCGACGTTTTAGAGCTTAAAATGGTGTTTTTAGTGCTAGAGTGAATGAGTTGAGCACAATCATGTACTGTAATCACGGACCTAAAAAAGACTTTCTAAATGGAATCTGCAGAACTTAGCAAGTCGGCAATCATGTTTACGGCGCTCAAACCATCGAATTGAGCGAAATAACATGTTGAAATGAGAGACCCATAACTTGCTTGTAAACTGAAAAGAAACGATCTTAGAACCATCAAAATCGCGTGTTAAACGTTCTGGAAGAGATTTTAGCGTGAAAACATACTCAAATTACCACCTAAAAGTTGCCGTCTTAAATCAATCACGGCGACGTTTTAAAGCTTAAAATGCTGTTTTCAGTGCTAAAGTGAACGAGTTGAGCGCAATGATGTACTGCCATCACGGACCAAAAAGAGACCTTCTAAATGGAATTTGCACAACTTAGCAAGTCAAGAATCATGTTTTCGGCGCTCAAACCATCGAGATGAGCGAAATAACATGTTGAAATGAGAAACCTATAACTTGCTTGTAAACTGAAAAGAAACGATCTTAGAACCATCAAAATCGCGTTTTAAGCGTTCTAGAAGTGATTTGAGCGTGAAAACATGCTCAAATCAGCAACTAAAAATTGCCGTCTTAAATCGATCACGGCGACGTTTTACCGGTTAAAATGCTTTTTTCAGTGCTAAAGTGAACGAGTTGAGCGCAATGATGTACTGCAACCACGGATCTAAAAGAGACCTTCTAAATGGAAATTGCAGAACTTAGCAAGTCGGCAATCATGTTTACGGCGCTCAAACCATCGAATTGAGCGAAATAACATGTTGAAATGAGAGACCCATAACTTGCTTGTAAACTGAAAAGAAACGATCTTAGAACCATCAAAATCGCGTTTTAAGCGTTCTGGAAGCGATTTGAGAGTAAAAACATACTCAAATCACCACCTAAAAATTGCCGTTTTAAATCGATCACGGCGACGTTTTAAAGCTTAAATAATGTTTTCAGTGCTAAAGTGAACGAGTTGAGCGCAATGATGTACTGCAATCACGGACCTAAAAGAGACATTCTAAATGGAATTTGCACAACTTAGCAAGTCGGAAATCATGTTTTCGGCGCTCAAACCATCGAGATGAGCGAAACAACATGTTGAATGAGAAACCTATAACTTGATTTTAAACTGAAAAGAAACGATCTTAGAACCATCAAAATCGCGTTTTAAGCCTTCTAAAAGCGATTTGAGCGTAAAAACATGTTCAAATAACTAACTATAAATTGCCGTCTTAAATCGATAACGGCGACGTTTTACAGCTTAAAATGGTGTTTTCAGTGCTAAAGTGAACGAGTTGAGCGCAATGATGTACTGCAATCACGGATCTGAAAGAGGCCTTCTAAATGGATATTGCAGAACTTAGCAAGTCGGGAATCATGTTTTCTGCGCTCAAACCATCGAGAAGAGCGAAACAACATGTTGAAATGAGAAACCTATAATTTGCTTGTAAACTGAAAAGAAAAAATCTTAGAACCATCAAAATCGCGTTTTAAGCGTTCTAGAAGCGATTTTAGCGTGAAAACATGCGCAAATCACTAACTAAAAATTGCCGTCTTAAATCGATCACGGCGACGTTTTACAGCTTAAAATGCTGTTTTCAGTGCTAAAGTGAACGAGTTGAGCGCAATGATGTACTGCAATCACGGCACTAAAAGAGACCTTCTAAATGGAAATTGAAGAACTTAGCAAGTCGGCAATCATGTTTACGGCGCTCAAACCATCGAAATGAGCGAAATAACATGTTGAAATGAGAAACCCATAACTTGCTTGTAAACTGAAAAGAAACGATCTTAGAACCATCAAAGTCGCGTTTTAAGCGTTCTGGAAGCGATTTGAGCGTGAAAACATACTCAAATCACCACCAAAAATTGCCGTCTTAAATCGATCACGGCGACGTTTTACAGCTTAAAATGCTGTTTTCAGTGCTAAAGTGAACGAGTTGAGCGCAATGATGTACTGCAATCACGGACCTAAAAGAGACCTTCTAAATGGAAATTGCAGAACTTAGCAAGTCGGCAATCATGTTTTCGGCGCTCAAACCATCGAGATGAATGAAACAACATGTTGAAATGAGAAACCTATAACTTGCTTGTAAACTCAAAAGAAACGACCTTAGAACCATCAAAACCGCGTGTTTTAAGCGTTCTAAAAGCGATTTGAGCGTAAAAACATGCTCAAATCACCAACTAAAATCTGCCGTCTTAAATCGACCACGGCGACGTTTTAGAGCTTAAAATGGTGTTTTTAGTGCTAGAACGAACGAGTTGAGCATTATGATGTACTGCAATCAGGGACCTAAAAGAGACCTTCTAAATGGAAATTGCAGAACTTAGCAAGTCGGGAATCATGTTTTCGGCGCTCAAACCATCGAGATGAATGAAACAACATGTTGAAATGAGAAACCTATAACTTGCTTGTAAACTGAAAAGAAACGATCTTAAAACCATCAAAATCGCGTTTTAAGCGTTCTAGAAGCAATTTGAGCGTGAAAACATGCTCAAATCACTAACTAAAAATTGCCGTCTTAAATCGATCACGGCGACGTTTTACAGCTTAAAATGCTGTTTTCAGTGCTAAAGTGAACGAGTTGAGCGCAATGATGTACTGCAATCACGGATCTAAAAGAGACATTCAAATTTGATATTGCAGAACTTAACAAGTCGGGAATCATGTTTTTGGCGCTCAAGCCAACGAGATGACCGAAACAACATGTTGAAATGTGAAACCTATAACTTGCTTGTAAACTCAAAAGAAACGACCTTAGAACCTTCAAAATCGCGTTTTAAGCGTTCTAGAAGCGATTTGAGCGTGAAAACATGCTCAAACCACCAACTAAAAATTGCCGTCTTAAATCGACCACGGCGAAGTTTTAGAGCTTTAAATGGTCTTTTTAGTGCTAGAGTGAACGAGTTGAGCACATTCATGTACTGTAATCACGGACCTAAAAGAGACCTTCTAAATGGAATTTGCAGAACTTAGAAAGTCGGGAATCATGTTTTCGGCGCTCAAACCATCGAGATGAGCGAAATAACATGTTTAAATAAAAAACCTATAACTTGCTTATAAACTCAAAAGAAAGGATCTTAGCACCATAAAAATCGCGTTTTAAGCGTTCTAGAAGCCATTTGAGCGTAAAAACATGCTCAAATCACCAAATAAAAATTGCCGTTTTAGATCGACCACGGCGACGTTTTAGAGCTTAAAATGGTGTTTTCAGTGCTAAAGTGAACGAGTTGAGCGCATTATGTACTGCAATCACGGACCTAAAAGAGACCTTCTAAATGGAAATTGCAGAACTTAGCAAGTCGGGAATCATGTTTTCGGCGCTCATACCATCGAGATGAGCGAAACAACATGTTAAAATGAGAAACCTATAACTTGCTTGTAAACTCAAAAGAAACGACCTTAGAACCATCAAAACCGCGTGTTTTAAGCGTTCTAAAAGCGATTTGAGCGTAAAAACATGCTCAAATCACCAACTAAAATCTGCCGTCTTAAATCGACCACGGCGACGTTTTAGAGCTAAAAATGGTGTTTTTAGTGCTAGAACGAACGAGTTGAGCATTATGATGTACTGCAATCAGGGACCTAAAAGAGACCTTCTAAATGGAAATTGCAGAACTTAGCAAGTCGGGAATCATGTTTTCGGCGCTCAAACCATCGAGATGAATGAAACAACATGTTGAAATGAGAAACCTATAACTTGCTTGTAAACTGAAAAGAAACGATCTTAAAACAATCAAAATCGCGTTTTAAGCGTTCTAGAAGCGATTTGAGCGTGAAAACATGCTCAAATCACTAACTAAAAATTGCCGTCTTAAATCGATCACGGCGACGTTTTACAGCTTAAAATGCTGTTTTCAGTGCTAAAGTGAACGAGTTGAGCGCAATGATGTACTGCAATCACGGATCTAAAAGAGACATTCAAATTTGATATTGCAGAACTTAGCAAGTCGGGAATCATGTTTTTGGCGCTCAAGCCAACGAGATGACCGAAACAACATGTTGAAATGTGAAACCTATAACTTGCTTGTAAACTCAAAAGAAACGACCTTAGAACCTTCAAAATCGCGTTTTAAGCGTTCTAGAAGCGATTTGAGCGTGAAAACATGCTCAAACCACCAACTAAAAATTGCCGTCTTAAATCGACCACGGCGAAGTTTTAGAGCTTTAAATGGTCTTTTTAGTGCTAGAGTGAACGAGTTGAGCACATTCATGTACTGTAATCACGGACCTAAAAGAGACCTTCTAAATGGAATTTGCAGAACTTAGAAAGTCGGGAATCATGTTTTCGGCGCTCAAACCATCGAGATGAGCGAAATAACATGTTGAAATAAGAAACGTATAACTTGCTTATAAACTCAAAAGAAAGGATCTTAGCACCATAAAAATCGCGTTTTAAGCGTTCTAGAAGCCATTTGAGCGTAAAAACATGCTCAAATCACCAAATAAAAATTGCCGTTTTAGATCGACCACGGCGACGTTTTAGAGCTTAAAATGGTGTTTTCAGTGCTAAAGTGAACGAGTTGAGCGCATTATGTACTGCAATCACGGACCTAAAAGAGACCTTCTAAATGGAAATTGCAGAACTTAGCAAGTCGGGAATCATGTTTTCGGCGCTCATACCATCGAGATGAGCGAAACAACATGTTAAAATGAGAAACCTATAACTTGCTTGTAAACTGAAAAGAAACGAAGTTAGAACCATAAAAGTCGCGTTTTAAGCGTTCTAAAAGCGATTTGAGCGTAAAAACATGCTCAAATCACCAACTTAAAATTGCCGTTTTAAAACGACCATGGCGACGTTTTAGAGCTTAAAATGGTGTTTTTAGTGCTAGAGTGAACGAGTTGAGCGCAATGATATACTGCAATCACTGACCTAAACGAGACCTTCTAAATGGAATTTGCAGAACTTAGCAAGTCGGGAATCATGTTTTCGGCGCTCAAACCATCGAGATGAATGAAACAACATGTTGAAATGAGAAACCTATAACTTGCTTGTAAACTGAAAAGAAAGGATCTTAGAAGCATCAAAATCGCGTTTTAAGCCTTCTAGAAGCGATTTGAGCGTGAAAACATGCTCAAATCACTAACTAAAAATTGCCGTCTTAAATCGATCACCCGCGACATTTTACAGCTTAAAATGCTGTTTTCAGTGCTAAAGTGAACGAGTTGAGCGCAATGATTTACTGCAATATCGGATCTAAAAGAGACCTTCTAAATGGATAGTGCAGAACTTAGCAAGTCGGGAATCATGTTTTTGGCGCTCAAACCATCGAGATGACCGAAACAGCATGTTGAAATGTGAAACCTATAACTTGCTTGTAAACTCAAAAGAAACGACCTTAGAACCATCAAAACCGCGTGTTTTAAGCGTTCTAAAAGCGATTTGAGCGTAAAAACATGCTCAAATCACCAACTAAAATCTGCCGTCTTAAATCGACCACGGCGACGTTTTAGAGCTTAAAATGGTGTTTTTAGTGCTAGAACGAACGAGTTGAGCATTATGATGTACTGCAATCAGGGACCTAAAAGAGACCTTCTAAATGGAAATTGCAGAACTTAGCAAGTCGGGAATCATGTTTTCGGCGCTCAAACCATCGAGATGAATGAAACAACATGTTGAAATGAGAAACCTATAACTTGCTTGTAAACTGAAAAGAAACGATCTTAAAACCATCAAAATCGCGTTTTAAGCGTTCTGAAGCGATTTGAGCGTGAAAACATGCTCAAATCACTAACTAAAAATTGCCGTCTTAAATCGATCACGGCGACGTTTTACAGCTTAAAATGCTGTTTTCAGTGCTAAAGTGAACGAGTTGAGCGCAATGATGTACTGCAATCACGGATCTAAAAGAGACATTCAAATTTGATATTGCAGAACTTACCAAGTCGGGAATCATGTTTTTGCGCTCAAGCCAACGAGATGACCGAAACAACATGTTGAAATGTGAAACCTATAACTTGCTTGTAAACTCAAAAGAAACGACCTTAGAACCTTCAAAATCGCGTTTTAAGCGTTCTAGAAGCGATTTGAGCGTGAAAACATGCTCAAACCACCAACTAAAAATTGCCGTCTTAAATCGACCACGGCGAAGTTTTAGAGCTTTAAATGGTCTTTTTAGTGCTAGAGTGAACGAGTTGAGCACATTCATGTACTGTAATCACGGACCTAAAAGAGACCTTTTAAATGGAATTTGCAGAACTTAGAAAGTCGGGAATCATGTTTTCGGCGCTCAAACCATCGAGATGAGCGAAATAACATGTTGAAATAAGAAACCTGTAACTTGCTTATAAACTCAAAAGAAAGGATCTTAGCACCATAAAAATCGCGTTTTAAGCGTTCTAGAAGCCATTTGAGCGTAAAAATATGCTCAAATCACCAAATAAAAATTGCCGTTTTAGATCGACCACGGCGACGTTTTAGAGCTTAAAATGGTGTTTTCAGTGCTAAAGTGAACGAGTTGAGCGCATTATGTACTGCAATCACGGACCTAAAAGAGACCTTCTAAATGGAAATTGCAGAACTTAGCAAGTCGGGAATCATGTTTTCGGCGCTCATACCATCGAGATGGGCGAAACAACATGTTAAAATGAGAAACCTATAACTTGCTTGTAAACTGAAAAGAAACGAAGTTAGAACCATAAAAGTCGCGTTTTAAGCGTTCTAGAAGCGATTTGAGCGTAAAAACATGCTCAAATCACCAACTTAAAATTGCCGTCTTAAAACGACCATGGCGACGTTTTAGAGCTTAAAATGGTGTTTTTAGTGCTAGAGTGAACGAGTTGAGCGCAATGATGTACTGCAATCACGGACCTAAAAGAGACCTTCTAAATGGAATTTGCAGAACTTAGCAAGTCGGGAATCATGTTTTCGGCGCTCAAACCATCGGGATGAGCGAAATAACATGTTGAAATGAGAAACCTATAACTTGCTTGTAAACTGAAAAGAAACGATCTTAAAACCATCAAAATCGCGTTTTAAGCGTTCTAGAAGCGATTTGAGCGTGAAAACATGCTCAAATCACTAACTAAAAACTGCCGTCTTAAATCGATCACGGCGACGTTTTACAGCTTAAAATGCTTTTTTCAGTGCTAAAGTGAACGAGTTGAGCGCAATGATGTACTGCAACCACGGATCTAAAAGAGACCTTTTAAATGGAAATTGCAGAACTTAGCAAGTCGGCAATCATGTTTACGGCGCTCAAACCATCGAATTGAGCGAAATAACATGTTGAAATGAGAGACCCATAACTTGCTTGTAAACTGAAAAGAAACGATCTTAGAACCATCAAAATCGCGTTTTAAGCGTTCTGGAAGCGATTTGAGAGTAAAAACATACTCAAATCACCACCTAAAAATTGCCGTCTTAAATCGATCACGGCGACGTTTTAAAGCTTAAATAATGTTTTCAGTGCTAAAGTGAACGAGTTGAGCGCAATGATGTACTGCAATCACGGACCTAAAAGAGACATTCTAAATGGAATTTGCACAACTTAGCAAGTCGGAAATCATGTTTTCGGCGCTCAAACCATGGAGATGAGCGAAACAACATGTTGAATGAGAAACCTATAACTTGATTGTAAACTGAAAAGAAACGATCTTAGAACCATCAAAATCGCGTTTTAAGCCTTCTAAAAGCGATTTGAGCGTAAAAACATGTTCAAATAACTAACTAAAAATTGCCGTCTTAAATCGATCACATCGACGTTTTACAGCTTAAAATGCTGTTTTCAGTGCTAAAGTGAACGAGTTGAGCGCAATGATGTACTGCAATGACGGATCTTAAAAAAGACCTTCTAATTTGATATTGCAGAACTTAGCAAGTCGGGAATCATGTTTTCGGCGCTTAAACCATCGAGATGACCGAAACAACATGTTGAAATGTGAAACCTATAACTTGCTTGTAAACTGAAAAGAAACGACCTTAGAACCATCAAAATCGCGTTTTAAGCCTTCTAGAAGCGATTTGAGCGTGAAAACATGCTCAAATGACTAACTAAAAATTGCCGTCTTAAATCGATCACGGCGACGTTTTACAGCTTAAAATGCGGTTTTCAGTGCTAAAGTGAACGAGTTGAGCGCAATGATGTACTGCAATCACGGATCTAAAGGAGACCTTCTAAATGGATATTGCAGAACTTAGCAAGTCGAGAATCATGTTTACGGCGGTCAAACCATCGAGATGACCGAAACAACATGTTGAAATGTGAAACCTATAACTTGCTTGTAAACTCAAAAGAAACGACCTTAGAACCATCAAAATCGCGTTTTAAGCGTGCTAAAAGCGATTTGAGCGTAAAAACATGCTCAAATCACCAACAAAAAATTGCCGTCTTAAATCGATCACGGCGACGTTTTAAAGCTTAAAATAATGTTTTCAGTGCTAAAGTGAACGAGTTGAGCGCAATGATGTACTGCAATCACGGACCTAAAAGAGACCTTCTAAATGGAAATTGCAGAACTTAGCAAGTCGGCAATCATGTTTTCGGCGCTCAAACCATCGAGATGAATGAAACAACATGTTGAAATGAGAAACCTATAACTTGCTTGTAAACTGAAAAGAAACGATCTTAGAAGCATCAAAATCGCGTTTTAAGCGTTCTAAAAGCGATTTGAGAGTAAAAACATACTCAAATCACCACCTAAAAATTGCCGTCTTAAATCGATCACGGCGACGTTTTAAAGCTTAAAATAATGTTTTCAGTGCTAAAGTGAACGAGTTTAGCGCAATGATGTACTGCAATCACGGACCTAAAAGAGACCTTCTAAATGGAATTTGCAGAACTTAGCAAGTCGGGAATCATGTTTTCGGCGCTAAAACCATCGAGATGAGCGAAATAACATGTTGAAATGAGAAACCTATAACTTGCTTGTAAACTGAAAAGAAACGATCTTAGAACCATCAAAATCGCGTTTTAAGCCTTCTAGAAGCGATTTGAGCGTGAAAACATGCTCAAATCACTAACTAAAAATTGCCGTCTTAAATCGATCACGGCGACGTTTTACAGCTTAAAATGCGGTTTTCAGTGCTAAAGTGAACGAGTTGAGCGCAATGATGTACTGCAATCACGGATCTAAAAGAGACCTTCTAAATGGATATTGCAGAACTTAGCAAGTCGAGAATCATGTTTTCGGCGCTCAAACCATCGAGATGAGCGAAATAACATGTTGAAATAAGAAACCTGTAACTTGCTTATAAACTTAAAAGAAAGGATCTTAGCACCATAGAAATCGCGTTTTAAGCGTTCTAGAAGCGATTTGAGCGTGAAAACATGCTCAAACCACCAACTAAAAATTGCCGTCTTAAATCGACCACGGCGAAGTTTTAGAGCTTTAAATGGTCTTTTTAGTGCTAGAGTGAACGAGTTGAGCACATTCATGTACTGTAATCACGGACCTAAAAGAGACCTTCTAAATGGAATTTGCAGAACTTAGAAAGTCGGGAATCATGTTTTCGGCGCTCAAACCATCGAGATGAGCGAAATAACATGTTGAAATAAGAAACCTGTAACTTGCTTATAAACTCAAAAGAAAGGATCTTAGCACCATAAAAATCGCGTTTTAAGCGTTCTAGAAGCCATTTGAGCGTAAAAATATGCTCAAATCACCAAATAAAAATTGCCGTTTTAGATCGACCACGGCGACGTTTTAGAGCTTAAAATGGTGTTTTCAGTGCTAAAGTGAACGAGTTGAGCGCATTATGTACTGCAATCACGGACCTAAAAGAGACCTTCTAAATGGAAATTGCAGAACTTAGCAAGTCGGGAATCATGTTTTCGGCGCTCATACCATCGAGATGGGCGAAACAACATGTTAAAATGAGAAACCTATAACTTGCTTGTAAACTGAAAAGAAACGAAGTTAGAACCATAAAAGTCGCGTTTTAAGCGTTCTAGAAGCGATTTGAGCGTAAAAACATGCTCAAATCACCAACTTAAAATTGCCGTCTTAAAACGACCATGGCGACGTTTTAGAGCTTAAAATGGTGTTTTTAGTGCTAGAGTGAACGAGTTGAGCGCAATGATGTACTGCAATCACGGACCTAAAAGAGACCTTCTAAATGGAATTTGCAGAACTTAGCAAGTCGGGAATCATGTTTTCGGCGCTCAAACCATCGGGATGAGCGAAATAACATGTTGAAATGAGAAACCTATAACTTGCTTGTAAACTGAAAAGAAACGATCTTAAAACCATCAAAATCGCGTTTTAAGCGTTCTAGAAGCGATTTGAGCGTGAAAACATGCTCAAATCACTAACTAAAAACTGCCGTCTTAAATCGATCACGGCGACGTTTTACAGCTTAAAATGCTTTTTTCAGTGCTAAAGTGAACGAGTTGAGCGCAATGATGTACTGCAACCACGGATCTAAAAGAGACGTTTTAAATGGAAATTGCAGAACTTAGCAAGTCGGCAATCATGTTTACGGCGCTCAAACCATCGAATTGAGCGAAATAACATGTTGAAATGAGAGACCCATAACTTGCTTGTAAACTGAAAAGAAACGATCTTAGAACCATCAAAATCGCGTGTTAAGCGTTCTGGAAGCGATTTGAGAGTAAAAACATACTCAAATCACCACCTAAAAATTGCCGTCTTAAATCGATCACGGCGACGTTTTAAAGCTTAAATAATGTTTTCAGTGCTAAAGTGAACGAGTTGAGCGCAATGATGTACTGCAATCACGGACCTAAAAGAGACATTCTAAACGGAATTTGCACAACTTAGCAAGTCGGAAATCATGTTTTCGGCGCTCAAACCATCGAGATGAGCGAAACAACATGTTGAATGAGAAACCTATAACTTGATTGTAAACTGATAAGAAACGATCTTAGAACCATCAAAATCGCGTTTTAAGCCTTCTAAAAGCGATTTGAGCGTAAAAACATGTTCAAATAACTAACTAAAAATTGCCGTCTTAAATCGATCACATCGACGTTTTACAGCTTAAAATGCTGTTTTCAGTGCTAAAGTGAACGAGTTGAGCGCAATGATGTACTGCAATGACGGATCTTAAAAAAGACCTTCTAATTTGATATTGCAGAACTTAGCAAGTCGGGAATCATGTTTTCGGCGCTTAAACCATCGAGATGACCGAAACAACATGTTGAAATGTGAAACCTATAACTTGCTTGTAAACTGAAAAGAAACGACCTTAGAACCATCAAAATCGCGTTTTAAGCCTTCTAGAAGCGATTTGAGCGTGAAAACATGCTCAAATGACTAACTAAAAATTGCCGTCTTAAATCGACCACGGCGAAGTTTTAGAGCTTTAAATGGTCTTTTTAGTGCTAGAGTGAACGAGTTGAGCACATTCATGTACTGTAATCACGGACCTAAAAGAGACCTTCTAAATGGAATTTGCAGAACTTAGAAAGTCGGGAATCATGTTTTCGGCGCTCAAACCATCGAGATGAGCGAAATAACATGTTGAAATAAGAAACCTGTAACTTGCTTATAAACTCAAAAGAAAGGATCTTAGCACCATAAAAATCGCGTTTTAAGCGTTCTAGAAGCCATTTGAGCGTAAAAATATGCTCAAATCACCAAATAAAAATTGCCGTTTTAGATCGACCACGGCGACGTTTTAGAGCTTAAAATGGTGTTTTCAGTGCTAAAGTGAACGAGTTGAGCGCATTATGTACTGCAATCACGGACCTAAAAGAGACCTTCTAAATGGAAATTGCAGAACTTAGCAAGTCGGGAATCATGTTTTCGGCGCTCATACCATCGAGATGGGCGAAACAACATGTTAAAATGAGAAACCTATAACTTGCTTGTAAACTGAAAAGAAACGATCTTAAAACCATCAAAATCGCGTTTTAAGCGTTCTGAAGCGATTTGAGCGTGAAAACATGCTCAAATCACTAACTAAAAATTGCCGTCTTAAATCGACCACGGCGACGTTTTAGAGCTTAAAATGGTGTTTTTAGTGCTAGAACGAACGAGTTGAGCATTATGATGTACTGCAATCAGGGACCTAAAAGAGACCTTCTAAATGGAAATTGCAGAACTTAGCAAGTCGGGAATCATGTTTTCGGCGCTAAAACCATCGAGATGAGCGAAATAACTTGTTGAAATGAGAAACCTATAACTTGCTTGTAAACTGAAAAGAAACGATCTTAGAACCATCAAAATCGCGTTTTAAGCCTTCTAGAAGCGATTTGAGCGTGAAAACATGCTCAAATCACTAACTAAAAATTGCCGTCTTAAATCGATCACGGCGACGTTTTACAGCTTAAAATGCGGTTTTCAGTGCTAAAGTGAACGAGTTGAGCGCAATGATGTACTGCAATCACGGATCTAAAAGAGACCTTCTAAATGGATATTGCAGAACTTAGCAAGTCGAGAATCATGTTTTCGGCGCTCAAACCATCGAGATGAGCGAAATAACATGTTGAAATAAGAAACCTGTAACTTGCTTATAAACTTAAAAGAAAGGATCTTAGCACCATAGAAATCGCGTTTTAAGCGTTCTAGAAGCGATTTGAGCGTGAAAACATGCTCAAACCACCAACTAAAAATTGCCGTCTTAAATCGACCACGGCGAAGTTTTAGAGCTTTAAATGGTCTTTTTAGTGCTAGAGTGAACGAGTTGAGCACATTCATGTACTGTAATCACGGACCTAAAAGAGACCTTCTAAATGGAATTTGCAGAACTTAGAAAGTCGGGAATCATGTTTTCGGCGCTCAAACCATCGAGATGAGCGAAATAACATGTTGAAATAAGAAACCTGTAACTTGCTTATAAACTCAAAAGAAAGGATCTTAGCACCATAAAAATCGCGTTTTAAGCGTTCTAGAAGCCATTTGAGCGTAAAAATATGCTCAAATCACCAAATAAAAATTGCCGTTTTAGATCGACCACGGCGACGTTTTAGAGCTTAAAATGGTGTTTTCAGTGCTAAAGTGAACGAGTTGAGCGCATTATGTACTGCAATCACGGACCTAAAAGAGACCTTCTAAATGGAAATTGCAGAACTTAGCAAGTCGGGAATCATGTTTTCGGCGCTCATACCATCGAGATGGGCGAAACAACATGTTAAAATGAGAAACCTATAACTTGCTTGTAAACTGAAAAGAAACGAAGTTAGAACCATAAAAGTCGCGTTTTAAGCGTTCTAGAAGCGATTTGAGCGTAAAAACATGCTCAAATCACCAACTTAAAATTGCCGTCTTAAAACGACCATGGCGACGTTTTAGAGCTTAAAATGGTGTTTTTAGTGCTAGAGTGAACGAGTCGAGCGCAATGATGTACTGCAATCACGGACCTAAAAGAGACCTTCTAAATGGAATTTGCAGAACTTAGCAAGTCGGGAATCATGTTTTCGGCGCTCAAACCATCGGGATGAGCGAAATAACATGTTGAAATGAGAAACCTATAACTTGCTTGTAAACTGAAAAGAAACGATCTTAAAACCATCAAAATCGCGTTTTAAGCGTTCTAGAAGCGATTTGAGCGTGAAAACATGCTCAAATCACTAACTAAAAACTGCCGTCTTAAATCGATCACGGCGACGTTTTACAGCTTAAAATGCTTTTTTCAGTGCTAAAGTGAACGAGTTGAGCGCAATGATGTACTGCAACCACGGATCTAAAAGAGACGTTTTAAATGGAAATTGCAGAACTTAGCAAGTCGGCAATCATGTTTACGGCGCTCAAACCATCGAATTGAGCGAAATAACATGTTGAAATGAGAGACCCATAACTTGCTTGTAAACTGGAAAGAAACGATCTTAGAACCATCAAAATCGCGTGTTAAGCGTTCTGGAAGCGATTTGAGAGTAAAAACATACTCAAATCACCACCTAAAAATTGCCGTCTTAAATCGATCACGGCGACGTTTTAAAGCTTAAATAATGTTTTCAGTGCTAAAGTGAACGAGTTGAGCGCAATGATGTACTGCAATCACGGACCTAAAAGAGACATTCTAAATGGAATTTGCACAACTTAGCAAGTCGGAAATCATGTTTTCGGCGCTCAAACCATCGAGATGAGCGAAACAACATGTTGAATGAGAAACCTATAACTTGATTGTAAACTGCAAAGAAACGATCTTAGAACCATCAAAATCGCGTTTTAAGCCTTCTAAAAGCGATTTGAGCGTAAAAACATGTTCAAATAACTAACTAAAAATTGCCGTCTTAAATCGATCACATCGACGTTTTACAGCTTAAAATGCTGTTTTCAGTGCTAAAGTGAACGAGTTGAGCGCAATGATGTACTGCAATGACGGATCTTAAAAAAGACCTTCTAATTTGATATTGCAGAACTTAGCAAGTCGGGAATCATGTTTTCGGCGCTTAAACCATCGAGATGACCGAAACAACATGTTGAAATGTGAAACCTATAACTTGCTTGTAAACTGAAAAGAAACGACCTTAGAACCATCAAAATCGCGTTTTAAGCCTTCTAGAAGCGATTTGAGCGTGAAAACATGCTCAAATGACTAACTAAAAATTGCCGTCTTAAATCGACCACGGCGAAGTTTTAGAGCTTTAAATTGTCTTTTTAGTGCTAGAGTGAACGAGTTGAGCACATTCATGTACTGTAATCACGGACCTAAAAGAGACCTTCTAAATGGAATTTGCAGAACTTAGAAAGTCGGGAATCATGTTTTCGGCGCTCAAACCATCGAGATGAGCGAAATAACATGTTGAAATAAGAAACCTGTAACTTGCTTATAAACTCAAAAGAAAGGATCTTAGCACCATAAAAATCGCGTTTTAAGCGTTCTAGAAGCCATTTGAGCGTAAAAATATGCTCAAATCACCAAATAAAAATTGCCGTTTTAGATCGACCACGGCGACGTTTTAGAGCTTAAAATGGTGTTTTCAGTGCTAAAGTGAACGAGTTGAGCGCATTATGTACTGCAATCACGGACCTAAAAGAGACCTTCTAAATGGAAATTGCAGAACTTAGCAAGTCGGGAATCATGTTTTCGGCGCTCATACCATCGAGATGGGCGAAACAACATGTTAAAATGAGAAACCTATAACTTGCTTGTAAACTGAAAAGAAACGAAGTTAGAACCATAAAAGTCGCGTTTTAAGCGTTCTAGAAGCGATTTGAGCGTAAAAACATGCTCAAATCACCAACTTAAAATTGCCGTCTTAAAACGACCATGGCGACGTTTTAGAGCTTAAAATGGTGTTTTTAGTGCTAGAGTGAACGAGTTGAGCGCAATGATGTACTGCAATCACGGACCTAAAAGAGACCTTCTAAATGGAATTTGCAGAACTTAGCAAGTCGGGAATCATGTTTTCGGCGCTCAAACCATCGGGATGAGCGAAATAACATGTTGAAATGAGAAACCTATAACTTGCTTGTAAACTGAAAAGAAACGATCTTAAAACCATCAAAATCGCGTTTTAAGCGTTCTAGAAGCGATTTGGGCGTGAAAACATGCTCAAATCACTAACTAAAAACTGCCGTCTTAAATCGATCACGGCGACGTTTTACAGCTTAAAATGCTTTTTTCAGTGCTAAAGTGAACGAGTTGAGCGCAATGATGTACTGCAACCACGGATCTAAAAGAGACCTTTTAAATGGAAATTGCAGAACTTAGCAAGTCGGCAATCATGTTTACGGCGCTCAAACCATCGAATTGAGCGAAATAACATGTTGAAATGAGAGACCCATAACTTGCTTGTAAACTGAAAAGAAACGATCTTAGAACCATCAAAATCGCGTTTTAAGCGTTCTGGAAGCGATTTGAGAGTAAAAACATACTCAAATCACCACCTAAAAATTGCCGTCTTAAATCGATCACGGCGACGTTTTAAAGCTCAAATAATGTTTTCAGTGCTAAAGTGAACGAGTTGAGCGCAATGATGTACTGCAATCACGGACCTAAAAGAGACATTCTAAATGGAATTTGCACAACTTAGCAAGTCGGAAATCATGTTTTCGGCGCTCAAACCATCGAGATGAGCGAAACAACATGTTGAATGAGAAACCTATAACTTGATTGTAAACTGAAAAGAAACGATCTTAGAACCATCAAAATCGCGTTTTAAGCCTTCTAAAAGCGATTTGAGCGTAAAAACATGTTCAAATAACTAACTAAAAATTGCCGTCTTAAATCGATCACATCGACGTTTTACAGCTTAAAATGCTGTTTTCAGTGCTAAAGTGAACGAGTTGAGCGCAATGATGTACTGCAATGACGGATCTTAAAAAAGACCTTCTAATTTGATATTGCAGAACTTAGCAAGTCGGGAATCATGTTTTCGGCTCTTAAACCATCGAGATGACCGAAACAACATGTTGAAATGTGAAACCTATAACTTGCTTGTAAACTGAAAAGAAACGACCTTAGAACCATCAAAATCGCGTTTTAAGCCTTCTAGAAGCGATTTGAGCGTGAAAACATGCTCAAATGACTAACTAAAAATTGCCGTCTTAAATCGATCACGGCGACGTTTTACAGCTTAAAATGCGGTTTTCAGTGCTAAAGTGAACGAGTTGAGCGCAATGATGTACTGCAATCACGGATCTAAAGGAGACCTTCTAAATGGATATTGCAGAACTTAGCAAGTCGAGAATCATGTTTACGGCGGTCAAACCATCGAGATGACCGAAACAACATGTTGAAATGTGAAACCTATAACTTGCTTGTAAACTCAAAAGAAACGACCTTAGAACCATCAAAATCGCGTTTTAAGCGTGCTAAAAGCGATTTGAGCGTAAAAACATGCTCAAATCACCAACTTAAAATTGCCGTCTTAAAACGACCATGGCGACGTTTTAGAGCTTAAAATGGTGTTTTTAGTGCTAGAGTGAACGAGTTGAGCGCAATGATGTACTGCAATCACGGACCTAAAAGAGACCTTCTAAATGGAATTTGCAGAACTTAGCAAGTCGGGAATCATGTTTTCGGCGCTCAAACCATCGGGATGAGCGAAATAACATGTTGAAATGAGAAACCTATAACTTGCTTGTAAACTGAAAAGAAACGATCTTAAAACCATCAAAATCGCGTTTTAAGCGTTCTAGAAGCGATTTGAGCGTGAAAACATGCTCAAATCACTAACTAAAAACTGCCGTCTTAAATCGATCACGGCGACGTTTTACAGCTTAAAATGCTTTTTTCAGTGCTAAAGTGAACGAGTTGAGCGCAATGATGTACTGCAACCACGGATCTAAAAGAGACCTTTTAAATGGAAATTGCAGAACTTAGCAAGTCGGCAATCATGTTTACGGCGCTCAAACCATCGAATTGAGCGAAATAACATGTTGAAATGAGAGACCCATAACTTGCTTGTAAACTGAAAAGAAACGATCTTAGAACCATCAAAATCGCGTTTTAAGCGTTCTGGAAGCGATTTGAGAGTAAAAACATACTCAAATCACCACCTAAAAATTGCCGTCTTAAATCGATCACGGCGACGTTTTAAAGCTTAAATAATGTTTTCAGTGCTAAAGTGAACGAGTTGAGCGCAATGATGTACTGCAATCACGGACCTAAAAGAGACATTCTAAATGGAATTTGCACAACTTAGCAAGTCGGAAATCATGTTTTCGGCGCTCAAACCATCGAGATGAGCGAAACAACATGTTGAATGAGAAACCTATAACTTGATTGTAAACTGAAAAGAAACGATCTTAGAACCATCAAAATCGCGTTTTAAGCCTTCTAAAAGCGATTTGAGCGTAAAAACATGTTCAAATAACTAACTAAAAATTGCCGTCTTAAATCGATCACATCGACGTTTTACAGCTTAAAATGCTGTTTTCAGTGCTAAAGTGAACGAGTTGAGCGCAATGATGTACTGCAATGACGGATCTTAAAAAAGACCTTCTAATTTGATATTGCAGAACTTAGCAAGTCGGGAATCATGTTTTCGGCGCTTAAACCATCGAGATGACCGAAACAACATGTTGAAATGTGAAACCTATAACTTGCTTGTAAACTGAAAAGAAACGACCTTAGAACCATCAAAATCGCGTTTTAAGCCTTCTAGAAGCGATTTGAGCGTGAAAACATGCTCAAATGACTAACTAAAAATTGCCGTCTTAAATCGATCACGGCGACGTTTTACAGCTTAAAATGCGGTTTTCAGTGCTAAAGTGAACGAGTTGAGCGCAATGATGTACTGCAATCACGGATCTAAAGGAGACCTTCTAAATGGATATTGCAGAACTTAGCAAGTCGAGAATCATGTTTACGGCGGTCAAACCATCGAGATGACCGAAACAACATGTTGAAATGTGAAACCTATAACTTGCTTGTAAACTCAAAAGAAACGACCTTAGAACCATCAAAATCGCGTTTTAAGCGTGCTAAAAGCGATTTGAGCGTAAAAACATGCTCAAATCACCAACAAAAAATTGCCGTCTTAAATCGATCACGGCGACGTTTTAAAGCTTAAAATAATGTTTTCAGTGCTAAAGTGAACGAGTTGAGCGCAATGATGTACTGCAATCACGGACCTAAAAGAGACCTTCTAAATGGAAATTGCAGAACTTAGCAAGTCGGCAATCATGTTTTCGGCGCTCAAACCATCGAGATGAATGAAACAACATGTTGAAATGAGAAACCTATAACTTGCTTGTAAACTGAAAAGAAACGATCTTAGAAGCATCAAAATCGCGTTTTAAGCGTTCTAAAAGCGATTTGAGAGTAAAAACATACTCAAATCACCACCTAAAAATTGCCGTCTTAAATCGATCACGGCGACGTTTTAAAGCTTAAAATAATGTTTTCAGTGCTAAAGTGAACGAGTTTAGCGCAATGATGTACTGCAATCACGGACCTAAAAGAGACCTTCTAAATGGAATTTGCAGAACTTAGCAAGTCGGGAATCATGTTTTCGGCGCTAAAACCATCGAGATGAGCGAAATAACATGTTGAAATGAGAAACCTATAACTTGCTTGTAAACTGAAAAGAAACGATCTTAGAACCATCAAAATCGCGTTTTAAGCCTTCTAGAAGCGATTTGAGCGTGAAAACATGCTCAAATCACTAACTAAAAATTGCCGTCTTAAATCGATCACGGCGACGTTTTACAGCTTAAAATGCGGTTTTCAGTGCTAAAGTGAACGAGTTGAGCGCAATGATGTACTGCAATCACGGATCTAAAAGAGACCTTCTAAATGGATATTGCAGAACTTAGCAAGTCGAGAATCATGTTTTCGGCGCTCAAACCATCGAGATGAGCGAAATAACATGTTGAAATAAGAAACCTGTAACTTGCTTATAAACTTAAAAGAAAGGATCTTAGCACCATAGAAATCGCGTTTTAAGCGTTCTAGAAGCGATTTGAGCGTGAAAACATGCTCAAACCACCAACTAAAAATTGCCGTCTTAAATCGACCACGGCGAAGTTTTAGAGCTTTAAATGGTCTTTTTAGTGCTAGAGTGAACGAGTTGAGCACATTCATGTACTGTAATCACGGACCTAAAAGAGACCTTCTAAATGGAATTTGCAGAACTTAGAAAGTCGGGAATCATGTTTTCGGCGCTCAAACCATCGAGATGAGCGAAATAACATGTTGAAATAAGAAACCTGTAACTTGCTTATAAACTCAAAAGAAAGGATCTTAGCACCATAAAAATCGCGTTTTAAGCGTTCTAGAAGCCATTTGAGCGTAAAAATATGCTCAAATCACCAAATAAAAATTGCTGTTTTAGATCGACCACGGCGACGTTTTAGAGCTTAAAATGGTGTTTTCAGTGCTAAAGTGAACGAGTTGAGCGCATTATGTACTGCAATCACGGACCTAAAAGAGACCTTCTAAATGGAAATTGCAGAACTTAGCAAGTCGGGAATCATGTTTTCGGCGCTCATACCATCGAGATGGGCGAAACAACATGTTAAAATGAGAAACCTATAACTTGCTTGTAAACTGAAAAGAAACGAAGTTAGAACCATAAAAGTCGCGTTTTAAGCGTTCTAGAAGCGATTTGAGCGTAAAAACATGCTCAAATCACCAACTTAAAATTGCCGTCTTAAAACGACCATGGCGACGTTTTAGAGCTTAAAATGGTGTTTTTAGTGCTAGAGTGAACGAGTTGAGCGCAATGATGTACTGCAATCACGGACCTAAAAGAGACCTTCTAAATGGAATTTGCAGAACTTAGCAAGTCGGGAATCATGTTTTCGGCGCTCAAACCATCGGGATGAGCGAAATAACATGTTGAAATGAGAAACCTATAACTTGCTTGTAAACTGAAAAGAAACGATCTTAAAACCATCAAAATCGCGTTTTAAGCAATCTAGAAGCGATTTGAGCGTGAAAACATGCTCAAATCACTAACTAAAAACTGCCGTCTTAAATCGATCACGGCGACGTTTTACAGCTTAAAATGCTTTTTTCAGTGCTAAAGTGAACGAGTTGAGCGCAATGATGTACTGCAACCACGGATCTAAAAGAGACGTTTTAAATGGAAATTGCAGAACTTAGCAAGTCGGCAATCATGTTTACGGCGCTCAAACCATCGAATTGAGCGAAATAACATGTTGAAATGAGAGACCCATAACTTGCTTGTAAACTGAAAAGAAACGATCTTAGAACCATCAAAATCGCGTGTTAAGCGTTCTGGAAGCGATTTGAGAGTAAAAACATACTCAAATCACCACCTAAAAATTGCCGTCTTAAATCGATCACGGCGACGTTTTAAAGCTTAAATAATGTTTTCAGTGCTAAAGTGAACGAGTTGAGCGCAATGATGTACTGCAATCACGGACCTAAAAGAGACATTCTAAACGGAATTTGCACAACTTAGCAAGTCGGAAATCATGTTTTCGGCGCTCAAACCATCGAGATGAGCGAAACAACATGTTGAATGAGAAACCTATAACTTGATTGTAAACTGAAAAGAAACGATCTTAGAACCATCAAAATCGCGTTTTAAGCCTTCTAAAAGCGATTTGAGCGTAAAAACATGTTCAAATAACTAACTAAAAATTGCCGTCTTAAATCGATCACATCGACGTTTTACAGCTTAAAATGCTGTTTTCAGTGCTAAAGTGAACGAGTTGAGCGCAATGATGTACTGCAATGACGGATCTTAAAAAAGACCTTCTAATTTGATATTGCAGAACTTAGCAAGTCGGGAATCATGTTTTCGGCGCTTAAACCATCGAGATGACCGAAACAACATGTTGAAATGTGAAACCTATAACTTGCTTGTAAACTGAAAAGAAACGACCTTAGAACCATCAAAATCGCGTTTTAAGCCTTCTAGAAGCGATTTGAGCGTGAAAACATGCTCAAATGACTAACTAAAAATTGCCGTCTTAAATCGACCACGGCGAAGTTTTAGAGCTTTAAATGGTCTTTTTAGTGCTAGAGTGAACGAGTTGAGCACATTCATGTACTGTAATCACGGACCTAAAAGAGACCTTCTAAATGGAATTTGCAGAACTTAGAAAGTCGGGAATCATGTTTTCGGCGCTCAAACCATCGAGATGAGCGAAATAACATGTTGAAATAAGAAACCTGTAACTTGCTTATAAACTCAAAAGAAAGGATCTTAGCACCATAAAAATCGCGTTTTAAGCGTTCTAGAAGCCATTTGAGCGTAAAAATATGCTCAAATCACCAAATAAAAATTGCCGTTTTAGATCGACCACGGCGACGTTTTAGAGCTTAAAATGGTGTTTTCAGTGCTAAAGTGAACGAGTTGAGCGCATTATGTACTGCAATCACGGACCTAAAAGAGACCTTCTAAATGGAAATTGCAGAACTTAGCAAGTCGGGAATCATGTTTTCGGCGCTCATACCATCGAGATGGGCGAAACAACATGTTAAAATGAGAAACCTATAACTTGCTTGTAAACTGAAAAGAAACGATCTTAAAACCATCAAAATCGCGTTTTAAGCGTTCTGAAGCGATTTGAGCGTGAAAACATGCTCAAATCACTAACTAAAAATTGCCGTCTTAAATCGACCACGGCGACGTTTTAGAGCTTAAAATGGTGTTTTTAGTGCTAGAACGAACGAGTTGAGCATTATGATGTACTGCAATCAGGGACCTAAAAGAGACCTTCTAAATGGAAATTGCAGAACTTAGCAAGTCGGGAATCATGTTTTCGGCGCTCAAACCATCGAGATGAATGAAACAACATGTTGAAATGAGAAACCTATAACTTGCTTGTAAACTGAAAAGAAACGATCTTAAAACCATCAAAATCGCGTTTTAAGCCTTCTAGAAGCGATTTGAGCGTGAAAACATGCTCAAATGACTAACTAAAAATTGCCGTCTTAAATCGATCACGGCGACGTTTTACAGCTTAAAATGCGGTTTTCAGTGCTAAAGTGAACGAGTTGAGCGCAATGATGTACTGCAATCACGGATCTAAAGGAGACCTTCTAAATGGATATTGCAGAACTTAGCAAGTCGAGAATCATGTTTACGGCGGTCAAACCATCGAGATGACCGAAACAACATGTTGAAATGTGAAACCTATAACTTGCTTGTAAACTCAAAAGAAACGACCTTAGAACCATCAAAATCGCGTTTTAAGCGTGCTAAAAGCGATTTGAGCGTAAAAACATGCTCAAATCACCAACAAAAAATTGCCGTCTTAAATCGATCACGGCGACGTTTTAAAGCTTAAAATAATGTTTTCAGTGCTAAAGTGAACGAGTTGAGCGCAATGATGTACTGCAATCACGGACCTAAAAGAGACCTTCTAAATGGAAATTGCAGAACTTAGCAAGTCGGCAATCATGTTTTCGGCGCTCAAACCATCGAGATGAATGAAACAACATGTTGAAATGAGAAACCTATAACTTGCTTGTAAACTGAAAAGAAACGATCTTAGAAGCATCAAAATCGCGTTTTAAGCGTTCTAAAAGCGATTTGAGAGTAAAAACATACTCAAATCACCACCTAAAAATTGCCGTCTTAAATCGATCACGGCGACGTTTTAAAGCTTAAAATAATGTTTTCAGTGCTAAAGTGAACGAGTTTAGCGCAATGATGTACTGCAATCACGGACCTAAAAGAGACCTTCTAAATGGAATTTGCAGAACTTAGCAAGTCGGGAATCATGTTTTCGGCGCTAAAACCATCGAGATGAGCGAAATAACTTGTTGAAATGAGAAACCTATAACTTGCTTGTAAACTGAAAAGAAACGATCTTAGAACCATCAAAATCGCGTTTTAAGCCTTCTAGAAGCGATTTGAGCGTGAAAACATGCTCAAATCACTAACTAAAAATTGCCGTCTTAAATCGATCACGGCGACGTTTTACAGCTTAAAATGCGGTTTTCAGTGCTAAAGTGAACGAGTTGAGCGCAATGATGTACTGCAATCACGGATCTAAAAGAGACCTTCTAAATGGATATTGCAGAACTTAGCAAGTCGAGAATCATGTTTTCGGCGCTCAAACCATCGAGATGAGCGAAATAACATGTTGAAATAAGAAACCTGTAACTTGCTTATAAACTTAAAAGAAAGGATCTTAGCACCATAGAAATCGCGTTTTAAGCGTTCTAGAAGCGATTTGAGCGTGAAAACATGCTCAAACCACCAACTAAAAATTGCCGTCTTAAATCGACCACGGCGAAGTTTTAGAGCTTTAAATGGTCTTTTTAGTGCTAGAGTGAACGAGTTGAGCACATTCATGTACTGTAATCACGGACCTAAAAGAGACCTTCTAAATGGAATTTGCAGAACTTAGAAAGTCGGGAATCATGTTTTCGGCGCTCAAACCATCGAGATGAGCGAAATAACATGTTGAAATAAGAAACCTGTAACTTGCTTATAAACTCAAAAGAAAGGATCTTAGCACCATAAAAATCGCGTTTTAAGCGTTCTAGAAGCCATTTGAGCGTAAAAATATGCTCAAATCACCAAATAAAAATTGCCGTTTTAGATCGACCACGGCGACGTTTTAGAGCTTAAAATGGTGTTTTCAGTGCTAAAGTGAACGAGTTGAGCGCATTATGTACTGCAATCACGGACCTAAAAGAGACCTTCTAAATGGAAATTGCAGAACTTAGCAAGTCGGGAATCATGTTTTCGGCGCTCATACCATCGAGATGGGCGAAACAACATGTTAAAATGAGAAACCTATAACTTGCTTGTAAACTGAAAAGAAACGAAGTTAGAACCATAAAAGTCGCGTTTTAAGCGTTCTAGAAGCGATTTGAGCGTAAAAACATGCTCAAATCACCAACTTAAAATTGCCGTCTTAAAACGACCATGGCGACGTTTTAGAGCTTAAAATGGTGTTTTTAGTGCTAGAGTGAACGAGTCGAGCGCAATGATGTACTGCAATCACGGACCTAAAAGAGACCTTCTAAATGGAATTTGCAGAACTTAGCAAGTCGGGAATCATGTTTTCGGCGCTCAAACCATCGGGATGAGCGAAATAACATGTTGAAATGAGAAACCTATAACTTGCTTGTAAACTGAAAAGAAACGATCTTAAAACCATCAAAATCGCGTTTTAAGCGTTCTAGAAGCGATTTGAGCGTGAAAACATGCTCAAATCACTAACTAAAAACTGCCGTCTTAAATCGATCACGGCGACGTTTTACAGCTTAAAATGCTTTTTTCAGTGCTAAAGTGAACGAGTTGAGCGCAATGATGTACTGCAACCACGGATCTAAAAGAGACGTTTTAAATGGAAAATGCAGAACTTAGCAAGTCGGCAATCATGTTTACGGCGCTCAAACCATCGAATTGAGCGAAATAACATGTTGAAATGAGAGACCCATAACTTGCTTGTAAACTGGAAAGAAACGATCTTAGAACCATCAAAATCGCGTGTTAAGCGTTCTGGAAGCGATTTGAGAGTAAAAACATACTCAAATCACCACCTAAAAATTGCCGTCTTAAATCGATCACGGCGACGTTTTAAAGCTTAAATAATGTTTTCAGTGCTAAAGTGAACGAGTTGAGCGCAATGATGTACTGCAATCACGGACCTAAAAGAGACATTCTAAATGGAATTTGCACAACTTAGCAAGTCGGAAATCATGTTTTCGGCGCTCAAACCATCGAGATGAGCGAAACAACATGTTGAATGAGAAACCTATAACTTGATTGTAAACTGAAAAGAAACGATCTTAGAACCATCAAAATCGCGTTTTAAGCCTTCTAAAAGCGATTTGAGCGTAAAAACATGTTCAAATAACTAACTAAAAATTGCCGTCTTAAATCGATCACATCGACGTTTTACAGCTTAAAATGCTGTTTTCAGTGCTAAAGTGAACGAGTTGAGCGCAATGATGTACTGCAATGACGGATCTTAAAAAAGACCTTCTAATTTGATATTGCAGAACTTAGCAAGTCGGGAATCATGTTTTCGGCGCTTAAACCATCGAGATGACCGAAACAACATGTTGAAATGTGAAACCTATAACTTGCTTGTAAACTGAAAAGAAACGACCTTAGAACCATCAAAATCGCGTTTTAAGCCTTCTAGAAGCGATTTGAGCGTGAAAACATGCTCAAATGACTAACTAAAAATTGCCGTCTTAAATCGACCACGGCGAAGTTTTAGAGCTTTAAATGGTCTTTTTAGTGCTAGAATGAACGAGTTGAGCACATTCATGTACTGTAATCACGGACCTAAAAGAGACCTTCTAAATGGAATTTGCAGAACTTAGAAAGTCGGGAATCATGTTTTCGGCGCTCAAACCATCGAGATGAGCGAAATAACATGTTGAAATAAGAAACCTGTAACTTGCTTATAAACTCAAAAGAAAGGATCTTAGCACCATAAAAATCGCGTTTTAAGCGTTCTAGAAGCCATTTGAGCGTAAAAATATGCTCAAATCACCAAATAAAAATTGCCGTTTTAGATCGACCACGGCGACGTTTTAGAGCTTAAAATGGTGTTTTCAGTGCTAAAGTGAACGAGTTGAGCGCATTATGTACTGCAATCACGGACCTAAAAGAGACCTTCTAAATGGAAATTGCAGAACTTAGCAAGTCGGGAATCATGTTTTCGGCGCTCATACCATCGAGATGGGCGAAACAACATGTTAAAATGAGAAACCTATAACTTGCTTGTAAACTGAAAAGAAACGAAGTTAGAACCATAAAAGTCGCGTTTTAAGCGTTCTAGAAGCGATTTGAGCGTAAAAACATGCTCAAATCACCAACTTAAAATTGCCGTCTTAAAACGACCATGGCGACGTTTTAGAGCTTAAAATGGTGTTTTTAGTGCTAGAGTGAACGAGTTGAGCGCAATGATGTACTGCAATCACGGACCTAAAAGAGACCTTCTAAATGGAATTTGCAGAACTTAGCAAGTCGGGAATCATGTTTTCGGCGCTCAAACCATCGGGATGAGCGAAATAACATGTTGAAATGAGAAACCTATAACTTGCTTGTAAACTGAAAAGAAACGATCTTAAAACCATCAAAATCGCGTTTTAAGCGTTCTAGAAGCGATTTGGGCGTGAAAACATGCTCAAATCACTAACTAAAAACTGCCGTCTTAAATCGATCACGGCGACGTTTTACAGCTTAAAATGCTTTTTTCAGTGCTAAAGTGAACGAGTTGAGCGCAATGATGTACTGCAACCACGGATCTAAAAGAGACCTTTTAAATGGAAATTGCAGAACTTAGCAAGTCGGCAATCATGTTTACGGCGCTCAAACCATCGAATTGAGCGAAATAACATGTTGAAATGAGAGACCCATAACTTGCTTGTAAACTGAAAAGAAACGATCTTAGAACCATCAAAATCGCGTTTTAAGCGTTCTGGAAGCGATTTGAGAGTAAAAACATACTCAAATCACCACCTAAAAATTGCCGTCTTAAATCGATCACGGCGACGTTTTAAAGCTTAAATAATGTTTTCAGTGCTAAAGTGAACGAGTTGAGCGCAATGATGTACTGCAATCACGGACCTAAAAGAGACATTCTAAATGGAATTTGCACAACTTAGCAAGTCGGAAACCATGTTTTCGGCGCTCAAACCATCGAGATGAGCGAAACAACATGTTGAATGAGAAACCTATAACTTGATTGTAAACTGAAAAGAAACGATCTTAGAACCATCAAAATCGCGTTTTAAGCCTTCTAAAAGCGATTTGAGCGTAAAAACATGTTCAAATAACTAACTAAAAATTGCCGTCTTAAATCGATCACATCGACGTTTTACAGCTTAAAATGCTGTTTTCAGTGCTAAAGTGAACGAGTTGAGCGCAATGATGTACTGCAATGACGGATCTTAAAAAAGACCTTCTAATTTGATATTGCAGAACTTAGCAAGTCGGGAATCATGTTTTCGGCTCTTAAACCATCGAGATGACCGAAACAACATGTTGAAATGTGAAACCTATAACTTGCTTGTAAACTGAAAAGAAACGACCTTAGAACCATCAAAATCGCGTTTTAAGCCTTCTAGAAGCGATTTGAGCGTGAAAACATGCTCAAATGACTAACTAAAAATTGCCGTCTTAAATCGATCACGGCGACGTTTTACAGCTTAAAATGCGGTTTTCAGTGCTAAAGTGAACGAGTTGAGCGCAATGATGTACTGCAATCACGGATCTAAAGGAGACCTTCTAAATGGATATTGCAGAACTTAGCAAGTCGAGAATCATGTTTACGGCGGTCAAACCATCGAGATGACCGAAACAACATGTTGAAATGTGAAACCTATAACTTGCTTGTAAACTCAAAAGAAACGACCTTAGAACCATCAAAATCGCGTTTTAAGCGTGCTAAAAGCGATTTGAGCGTAAAAACATGCTCAAATCACCAACAAAAAATTGCCGTCTTAAATCGATCACGGCGATGTTTTAAAGCTTAAAATAATGTTTTCAGTGCTAAAGTGAACGAGTTGAGCGCAATGATGTACTGCAATCACGGACCTAAAAGAGACCTTCTAAATGGAAATTGCAGAACTTAGCAAGTCGGCAATCATGTTTTCGGCGCTCAAACCATCGAGATGAATGAAACAACATGTTGAAATGAGAAACCTATAACTTGCTTGTAAACTGAAAAGAAACGATCTTAGAAGCATCAAAATCGCGTTTTAAGCGTTCTAAAAGCGATTTGAGAGTAAAAACATACTCAAATCACCACCTAAAAATTGCCGTCTTAAATCGATCACGGCGACGTTTTAAAGCTTAAAATAATGTTTTCAGTGCTAAAGTGAACGAGTTTAGCGCAATGATGTACTGCAATCACGGACCTAAAAGAGACCTTCTAAATGGAATTTGCAGAACTTAGCAAGTCGGGAATCATGTTTTCGGCGCTAAAACCATCGAGATGAGCGAAATAACATGTTGAAATGAGAAACCTATAACTTGCTTGTAAACTGAAAAGAAACGATCTTAGAACCATCAAAATCGCGTTTTAAGCCTTCTAGAAGCGATTTGAGCGTGAAAACATGCTCAAATCACTAACTAAAAATTGCCGTCTTAAATCGATCACGGCGACGTTTTACAGCTTAAAATGCTGTTTTCAGTGCTAAAGTGAACGAGTTGAGCGCAATGATGTACTGCAATCACGGATCTAAAAGAGACATTCAAATTTGATATTGCAGAACTTACCAAGTCGGGAATCATGTTTTTGCGCTCAAGCCAACGAGATGACCGAAACAACATGTTGAAATGTGAAACCTATAACTTGCTTGTAAACTCAAAAGAAACGACCCTAGAACCTTCAAAATCGCGTTTTAAGCGTTCTAGAAGCGATTTGAGCGTGAAAACATGCTCAAACCACCAACTAAAAATTGCCGTCTTAAATCGACCACGGCGAAGTTTTAGAGCTTTAAATGGTCTTTTTAGTGCTAGAGTGAACGAGTTGAGCACATTCATGTACTGTAATCACGGACCTAAAAGAGACCTTTTAAATGGAATTTGCAGAACTTAGAAAGTCGGGAATCATGTTTTCGGCGCTCAAACCATCGAGATGAGCGAAATAACATGTTGAAATAAGAAACCTGTAACTTGCTTATAAACTCAAAAGAAAGGATCTTAGCACCATAAAAATCGCGTTTTAAGCGTTCTAGAAGCCATTTGAGCGTAAAAATATGCTCAAATCACCAAATAAAAATTGCCGTTTTAGATCGACCACGGCGACGTTTTAGAGCTTAAAATGGTGTTTTCAGTGCTAAAGTGAACGAGTTGAGCGCATTATGTACTGCAATCACGGACCTAAAAGAGACCTTCTAAATGGAAATTGCAGAACTTAGCAAGTCGGGAATCATGTTTTCGGCGCTCATACCATCGAGATGGGCGAAACAACATGTTAAAATGAGAAACCTATAACTTGCTTGTAAACTGAAAAGAAACGAAGTTAGAACCATAAAAGTCGCGTTTTAAGCGTTCTAGAAGCGATTTGAGCGTAAAAACATGCTCAAATCACCAACTTAAAATTGCCGTCTTAAAACGACCATGGCGACGTTTTAGAGCTTAAAATGGTGTTTTTAGTGCTAGAGTGAACGAGTTGAGCGCAATGATGTACTGCAATCACGGACCTAAAAGAGATCTTCTAAATGGAATTTGCAGAACTTAGCAAGTCGGGAATCATGTTTTCGGCGCTCAAACCATCGGGATGAGCGAAATAACATGTTGAAATGAGAAACCTATAACTTGCTTGTAAACTGAAAAGAAACGATCTTAAAACCATCAAAATCGCGTTTTAAGCGTTCTAGAAGCGATTTGAGCGTGAAAACATGCTCAAATCACTAACTAAAAACTGCCGTCTTAAATCGATCACGGCGACGTTTTACAGCTTAAAATGCTTTTTTCAGTGCTAAAGTGAACGAGTTGAGCGCAATGATGTACTGCAACCACGGATCTAAAAGAGACCTTTTAAATGGAAATTGCAGAACTTAGCAAGTCGGCAATCATGTTTACGGCGCTCAAACCATCGAATTGAGCGAAATAACATGTTGAAATGAGAGACCCATAACTTGCTTGTAAACTGAAAAGAAACGATCTTAGAACCATCAAAATCGCGTTTTAAGCGTTCTGGAAGCGATTTGAGAGTAAAAACATACTCAAATCACCACCTAAAAATTGCCGTCTTAAATCGATCACGGCGACGTTTTAAAGCTTAAATAATGTTTTCAGTGCTAAAGTGAACGAGTTGAGCGCAATGATGTACTGCAATCACGGACCTAAAAGAGACCTTCTAAATGGATATTGCAGAACTTAGAAAGTCGGGAATCATGTTTTTGGCGCTCAAACCATCGAGATGACCGAAACAACATGTTGAAATGTGAAACCTATAACTTGCTTGTAAACTCAAAAGAAACGACCTTACAACCATCAAAATCTCGTTTTAAGCGTTCTAAAAGCGATTTGAGCGTAAAAACATGCTCAAATCACCAACTAAAAATTGCTATCTTAAATCGACCACGGCGACGTTTTAAAGCTTAAAATGGTGTTTTTAGTGCTAGAACGAACGAGTTGAGCGCAATGATGTACTGCAATCACAGATCTAAAAGAGACGTTCTAAATGGAAATTGAAGAACTTAGCAAGTCGGCAATCATGTTTACGGCGCTCAAACCATCGAATTGAGCGAAATAACATGTTGAAATGAGAAACATATAACTTGCTTGTAAACTGAAAAGAAACGATCTTAGAACCATCAAAATCGCGTTTTAAGCGTTCTGGAAGCGACTTGAGCGTGAAAACATACTCAAATCACCACCTAAAAATTTCCGTCTTAAATCGATCACGGCGACGTTTTAAAGCTTAAAATAATGTTTTCAGTGCTAAAGTGAACGAGTTGAGCGCAATGATGTACTGCAATCACGGATCTAAAAGAGACCTTCTAATTTGATATTGCAGAACTTAGCAAGTGCGGAATCATGTTTTCGGCGCTCAAGCCATCGAGATGACCGAAACAACATGTTGAAATGTGAAACCTATAACTTGCTTGTAAACTCAAAAGAAACGACCTTAGAACCACCAAAATCGCGTTTTAAGCGTGCTAGAAGCGATTCTAGCGTGTAAACATGCTCAAATCACCAACTAAAAATATCCGTCTTAAATCGACCACGGCGACGTTTTAGAGCTTAAAATGGTTTTTTTAGTGCTAGAGTGAACGAGTTGAGCACAATCATGTACTGCAATCAGGGACCTAAAAGAGACCTTCTAAATGGAAATTGCAGAACTTAGCAAGTCGGCAATCATGTTTTCGGCGCTCAAACCATCGAGATGAATGAAACAACATGTTGAAATGAGAAACCTATAACTTGCTTGTAAACTGAAAAGAAACGATCTTAGAAGCATCAAAATCGCGTTTTAAGCGTTCTAAAAGCGATTTGAGAGTAAAAACATACTCAAATCACCACCTAAAAATTGCCGTCTTAAATCGATCACGGCGACGTTTTAAAGCTTAAAATAATGTTTTCAGTGCTAAAGTGAACGAGTTTAGCGCAATGATGTACTGCAATCACGGACCTAAAAGAGACCTTCTAAATGGAATTTGCAGAACTTAGCAAGTCGGGAATCATGTTTTCGGCGCTAAAACCATCGAGATGAGCGAAATAACATGTTGAAATGAGAAACCTATAACTTGCTTGTAAACTGAAAAGAAACGATCTTAGAACCATCAAAATCGCGTTTTAAGCCTTCTAGAAGCGATTTGAGCGTGAAAACATGCTCAAATCACTAACTAAAAATTGCCGTCTTAAATCGATCACGGCGACGTTTTACAGCTTAAAATGCTGTTTTCAGTGCTAAAGTGAACGAGTTGAGCGCAATGATGTACTGCAATCACGGATCTAAAAGAGACATTCAAATTTGATATTGCAGAACTTACCAAGTCGGGAATCATGTTTTTGCGCTCAAGCCAACGAGATGACCGAAACAACATGTTGAAATGTGAAACCTATAACTTGCTTGTAAACTCAAAAGAAACGACCCTAGAACCTTCAAAATCGCGTTTTAAGCGTTCTAGAAGCGATTTGAGCGTGAAAACATGCTCAAACCACCAACTAAAAATTGCCGTCTTAAATCGACCACGGCGAAGTTTTAGAGCTTTAAATGGTCTTTTTAGTGCTAGAGTGAACGAGTTGAGCACATTCATGTACTGTAATCACGGACCTAAAAGAGACCTTTTAAATGGAATTTGCAGAACTTAGAAAGTCGGGAATCATGTTTTCGGCGCTCAAACCATCGAGATGAGCGAAATAACATGTTGAAATAAGAAACCTGTAACTTGCTTATAAACTCAAAAGAAAGGATCTTAGCACCATAAAAATCGCGTTTTAAGCGTTCTAGAAGCCATTTGAGCGTAAAAATATGCTCAAATCACCAAATAAAAATTGCCGTTTTAGATCGACCACGGCGACGTTTTAGAGCTTAAAATGGTGTTTTCAGTGCTAAAGTGAACGAGTTGAGCGCATTATGTACTGCAATCACGGACCTAAAAGAGACCTTCTAAATGGAAATTGCAGAACTTAGCAAGTCGGGAATCATGTTTTCGGCGCTCATACCATCGAGATGGGCGAAACAACATGTTAAAATGAGAAACCTATAACTTGCTTGTAAACTGAAAAGAAACGAAGTTAGAACCATAAAAGTCGCGTTTTAAGCGTTCTAGAAGCGATTTGAGCGTAAAAACATGCTCAAATCACCAACTTAAAATTGCCGTCTTAAAACGACCATGGCGACGTTTTAGAGCTTAAAATGGTGTTTTTAGTGCTAGAGTGAACGAGTTGAGCGCAATGATGTACTGCAATCACGGACCTAAAAGAGATCTTCTAAATGGAATTTGCAGAACTTAGCAAGTCGGGAATCATGTTTTCGGCGCTCAAACCATCGGGATGAGCGAAATAACATGTTGAAATGAGAAACCTATAACTTGCTTGTAAACTGAAAAGAAACGATCTTAAAACCATCAAAATCGCGTTTTAAGCGTTCTAGAAGCGATTTGAGCGTGAAAACATGCTCAAATCACTAACTAAAAACTGCCGTCTTAAATCGATCACGGCGACGTTTTACAGCTTAAAATGCTTTTTTCAGTGCTAAAGTGAACGAGTTGAGCGCAATGATGTACTGCAACCACGGATCTAAAAGAGACCTTTTAAATGGAAATTGCAGAACTTAGCAAGTCGGCAATCATGTTTACGGCGCTCAAACCATCGAATTGAGCGAAATAACATGTTGAAATGAGAGACCCATAACTTGCTTGTAAACTGAAAAGAAACGATCTTAGAACCATCAAAATCGCGTTTTAAGCGTTCTGGAAGCGATTTGAGAGTAAAAACATACTCAAATCACCACCTAAAAATTGCCGTCTTAAATCGATCACGGCGACGTTTTAAAGCTTAAATAATGTTTTCAGTGCTAAAGTGAACGAGTTGAGCGCAATGATGTACTGCAATCACGGACCTAAAAGAGACCTTCTAAATGGATATTGCAGAACTTAGAAAGTCGGGAATCATGTTTTTGGCGCTCAAACCATCGAGATGACCGAAACAACATGTTGAAATGTGAAACCTATAACTTGCTTGTAAACTCAAAAGAAACGACCTTACAACCATCAAAATCTCGTTTTAAGCGTTCTAAAAGCGATTTGAGCGTAAAAACATGCTCAAATCACCAACTAAAAATTGCTATCTTAAATCGACCACGGCGACGTTTTAAAGCTTAAAATGGTGTTTTTAGTGCTAGAACGAACGAGTTGAGCGCAATGATGTACTGCAATCACAGATCTAAAAGAGACGTTCTAAATGGAAATTGAAGAACTTAGCAAGTCGGCAATCATGTTTACGGCGCTCAAACCATCGAATTGAGCGAAATAACATGTTGAAATGAGAAACATATAACTTGCTTGTAAACTGAAAAGAAACGATCTTAGAACCATCAAAATCGCGTTTTAAGCGTTCTGGAAGCGACTTGAGCGTGAAAACATACTCAAATCACCACCTAAAAATTTCCGTCTTAAATCGATCACGGCGACGTTTTAAAGCTTAAAATAATGTTTTCAGTGCTAAAGTGAACGAGTTGAGCGCAATGATGTACTGCAATCACGGATCTAAAAGAGACCTTCTAATTTGATATTGCAGAACTTAGCAAGTGCGGAATCATGTTTTCGGCGCTCAAGCCATCGAGATGACCGAAACAACATGTTGAAATGTGAAACCTATAACTTGCTTGTAAACTCAAAAGAAACGACCTTAGAACCACCAAAATCGCGTTTTAAGCGTGCTAGAAGCGATTCTAGCGTGTAAACATGCTCAAATCACCAACTAAAAATATCCGTCTTAAATCGACCACGGCGACGTTTTAGAGCTTAAAATGGTTTTTTTAGTGCTAGAGTGAACGAGTTGAGCACAATCATGTACTGCAATCAGGGACCTAAAAGAGACCTTCTAAATAGAAATTGCAGAACTTAGCAAGTCGGGAATCATGTTTTCTGCGCTCAAACCATCGAGATGAGCGAAACAACATGTTGAAATGAGAAACCTATAACTTGCTTGTAAACTGAAAAGAAACGATCTTAGAACCATCAAAATCGCGTTTTAAGCGTTCTAGAAGCGATTTTAAAGTGAAAACATGCTCAAATCACTAACTAAAAATTGCCGTCTTAAATCGATCACGGCAACGTTTTACAGCTTAAAATGCTGTTTTCAGTGCTAAAGTGAACGAGTTGAGCGCAATGATGTACTGCAATCACGGATCTAAAAGAGACATTCTAAATGGAAATTGCACAACTTAGCAAGTCAAGAATCATGTTTTCGGCGCTCAAACCATCGAGATGAGCGAAATAACATGTTGAAATGAGAAACCTATAACTTGCTTGTAAACTGAAAAGAAACGATCTAAGAACCATCAAAATCGTGTTTTAAGCGTTCTAGAAGTGATTTGAACGTGAAAACATGCTCAAATCACCAACTAAAAATTGCCGTCTTAAATCGATCACGGCGACGTTTTACAGCTTAAAATGCTGTTTTCAGTGCTAAAGTGAACGAGTTGAGCGCAATGATGTACTGCAATCACGAATCTAAAAGAGACCTTCTAAATGGATAGTGCAGAACTTAGCAAGTCGGGAATCATGTTTTCGGCGCTCATACCATCGAGATGGGCGAAACAACATGTTAAAATGAGAAACCTATAACTTGCTTGTAAACTGAAAAGAAACGAAGTTAGAACCATAAAAGTCGCGTTTTAAGCGTTCTAGAAGCGATTTGAGCGTAAAAACATGCTCAAATCACCAACTTAATATTGCCGTCTTAAAACGACCATGGCGACGTTTTAGAGCTTAAAATGGTGTTTTTAGTGCTAGAGTGAACGAGTTGAGCGCAATGATGTACTGCAATCACGGACCTAAAAGAGACCTTCTAAATGGAATTTGCAGAACTTAGCAAGTCGGGAATCATGTTTTCGGCGCTCAAACCATCGGGATGAGCGAAATAACATGTTGAAATGAGAAACCTATAACTTGCTTGTAAACTGAAAAGAAACGATCTTAGAACCATCAAAATCGCGTTTTAAGCCTTCTAGAAGCGATTTGAGCGTGAAAACATGCTCAAATCACTAACTAAAAATTGCCGTCTTAAATCGATCACCCGCGACATTTTACAGCTTAAAATGCTGTTTTCAGTGCTAAAGTGAACGAGTTGAGCGCAATGATGTACTGCAATATCGGATCTAAAAGAGACCTTCTAAATGGATAGTGCAGAACTTAGCAAGTCGGGAATCATGTTTTTGGCGCTCAAACCATCGAGATGACCGAAACAGCATGTTGAAATGTGAAACCTATAACTTGCTTGTAAACTCAAAAGAAACGACCTTAGAACCATCAAAACCGCGTGTTTTAAGCGTTCTAAAAGCGATTTGAGCGTAAAAACATGCTCAAATCACCAACTAAAATCTGCCGTCTTAAATCGACCACGGCGACGTTTTAGAGCTTAAAATGGTGTTTTTAGTGCTAGAACGAACGAGTTGAGCATTATGATGTACTGCAATCAGGGACCTAAAAGAGACCTTCTAAATGGAAATTGCAGAACTTAGCAAGTCGGGAATCATGTTTTCGGCGCTCAAACCATCGAGATGAATGAAACAACATGTTGAAATGAGAAACCTATAACTTGCTTGTAAACTGAAAAGAAACGATCTTAAAACCATCAAAATCGCGTTTTAAGCGTTCTGAAGCGATTTGAGCGTGAAAACATGCTCAAATCACTAACTAAAAATTGCCGTCTTAAATCGATCACGGCGACGTTTTACAGCTTAAAATGCTGTTTTCAGTGCTAAAGTGAACGAGTTGAGCGCAATGATGTACTGCAATCACGGATCTAAAAGAGACATTCAAATTTGATATTGCAGAACTTAGCAAGTCGGGAATCATGTTTTTGGCGCTCAAGCCAACGAGATGACCGAAACAACATGTTGAAATGTGAAACCTATAACTTGCTTGTAAACTCAAAAGAAACGACCTTAGAACCTTCAAAATCGCGTTTTAAGCGTTCTAGAAGCGATTTGAGCGTGAAAACATGCTCAAACCACCAACTAAAAATTGCCGTCTTAAATCGACCACGGCGAAGTTTTAGAGCTTTAAATGGTCTTTTTAGTGCTAGAGTGAACGAGTTGAGCACATTCATGTACTGTAATCACGGACCTAAAAGAGACCTTCTAAATGGAATTTGCAGAACTTAGAAAGTCGGGAATCATGTTTTCGGCGCTCAAACCATCGAGATGAGCGAAATAACATGTTGAAATAAGAAACCTTTAACTTGCTTATAAACTCAAAAGAAAGGATCTTAGCACCATAAAAATCGCGTTTTAAGCGTTCTAGAAGCCATTTGAGCGTAAAAACATGCTCAAATCACCAAATAAAAATTGCCGTTTTAGATCGACCACGGCGACGTTTTAGAGCTTAAAATGGTGTTTTCAGTGCTAAAGTGAACGAGTTGAGCGCATTATGTACTGCAATCACGGACCTAAAAGAGACCTTCTAAATGGAAATTGCAGAACTTAGGAAGTCGGGAATCATGTTTTCGGCGCTCATACCATCGAGATGGGCGAAACAACATGTTAAAATGAGAAACCTATAACTTGCTTGTAAACTGAAAAGAAACGAAGTTAGAACCATAAAAGTCGCGTTTTAAGCGTTCTAGAAGCGATTTGAGCGTAAAAACATGCTCAAATCACCAACTTAAAATTGCCGTCTTAAAACGACCATGGCGACGTTTTAGAGCTTAAAATGGTGTTTTTAGTGCTAGAGTGAACGAGTTGAGCGCAATGATGTACTGCAATCACGGACCTAAAAGAGACCTTCTAAATGGAATTTGCAGAACTTAGCAAGTCGGGAATCATGTTTTCGGCGCTCAAACCATCGGGATGAGCGAAATAACATGTTGAAATGAGAAACCTATAACTTGCTTGTAAACTGAAAAGAAACGATCTTAGAACCATCAAAATCGCGTTTTAAGCGTTCTAGAAGCGATTTGAGCGTGAAAACATGCTCAAATCACTAACTAAAAATTGCCGTCTTAAATCGATCACGGCGACGTTTTACAGCTTAAAATGCTTTTTTCAGTGCTAAAGTGAACGAGTTGAGCGCAATGATGTACTGCAACCACGGATCTAAAAGAGACCTTCTAAATGGATATTGCAGAACTTAGCAAGTCGGCAATCATGTTTACGGCGCTCAAACCATCGAATTGAGCGAAATAACATGTTGAAATGAGAGACCCATAACTTGCTTGTAAATTGAAAAGAAACGATCTTAGAACCATCAAAATCGCGTTTTAAGCGTTCTGGAAGCGATTTGAGAGTAAAAACATACTCAAATCACCACCTAAAAATTGCCGTCTTAAATCGATCACGGCGACGTTTTAAAGCTTAAATAATGTTTTCAGTGCTAAAGTGAACGAGTTGAGCGCAATGATGTACTGCAATCACGGACCTAAAAGAGACATTCTAAATGGAATTTGCACAACTTAGCAAGTCGGAAATCATGTTTTCGGCGCTCAAACCATCGAGATGAGCGAAACAACATGTTGAATGAGAAACCTATAACATGATTGTAAACTGAAAAGAAACGATCTTAGAACCATCAAAATCGCGTTTTAAGCCTTCTAAAAGCGATTTGAGCGTAAAAACATGTTCAAATAACTAACTAAAAATTGCCGTCTTAAATCGATCACATCGACGTTTTACAGCTTAAAATGCTGTTTTCAGTGCTAAAGTGAACGAGTTGAGCGCAATGATGTACTGCAATGACGGATCTTAAAAAAGACCTTCTAATTTGATATTGCAGAACTTAGCAAGTCGGGAATCATGTTTTCGGCGCTTAAACCATCGAGATGACCGAAACAACATGTTGAAATGTGAAACCTATAACTTGCTTGTAAACTGAAAAGAAACGACCTTAGAACCATCAAAATCGCGTTTTAAGCCTTCTAGAAGCGATTTGAGCGTGAAAACATGCTCAAATGACTAACTAAAAATTGCCGTCTTAAATCGATCACGGCGACGTTTTACAGCTTAAAATGCGGTTTTCAGTGCTAAAGTGAACGAGTTGAGCGCAATGATGTACTGCAATCACGGATCTAAAAGAGACCTTCTAAATGGATATTGCAGAACTTAGCAAGTCGAGAATCATGTTTACGGCGGTCAAACCATCGAGATGACCGAAACAACATGTTGAAATGTGAAACCTATAACTTGCTTGTAAACTCAAAAGAAACGACCTTAGAACCATCAAAATCGCGTTTTAAGCGTGCTAAAAGCGATTTGAGCGTAAAAACATGCTCAAATCACCAACAAAAAATTGCCGTCTTAAATCGATCACGGCGACGTTTTAAAGCTTAAAATAATGTTTTCAGTGCTAAAGTGAACGAGTTGAGCGCAATGATGTACTGCAATCACGGATCTAAAAGAGACCTTCTAAATGGAAATTGCAGAACTTAGCAAGTCGGCAATCATGTTTTCGGCGCTCAAACCATCGAGATGAATGAAACAACATGTTGAAATGAGAAACCTATAACTTGCTTGTAAACTGAAAAGAAACGATCTTAGAAGCATCAAAATCGCGTTTTAAGCGTTCTAAAAGCGATTTGAGAGTAAAAACATACTCAAATCACTAACTAAAAATTGCCGTCTTAAATCGATCACGGCGACGTTTTACAGCTTAAAATGCGGTTTTCAGTGCTAAAGTGAACGAGTTTAGCGCAATGATGTACTGCAATCACGAATCTAAAAGAGACCTTCTAAATGGATATTGCAGAACTTAGCAAGTCGAGAATCATGTTTTCGGCACTCAAACCATCGAGATGAGCGAAATAACATGTTTAAATAAGAAACCTATAACTTGCTTATAAACTCAAAAGAAAGGATCTTAGCACTATAAAAATCGCGTTTTAAGCGTTCTAGAAGCCATTTGAGCGTAAAAACATGCTCAAATCACCAACTTAAAATTGCCGTCTTAAAACGACCATGGCGACGTTTTAGAGCTTAAAATGGTGTTTTCAGTGCTAAAGTGAACGAATTGAGCGCATTATGTACTGCAATCACGGACCTAAAAGAGACCTTCTAAATGGAATTTGCAGAACTTAGCAAGTCGGGAATCATGTTTTCGGCGCTCAAACCATCGAGATAAGCGAAATAACATGTTGAAATGAGAAACCTATAACTTGCTTGTAAACTTAAAAGAAACGATCTTAGAACCATCAAAATCGCGTTTTAAGCCTTCTAGAAGCGATTTGAGCGTGAAAACATGCTCAAATCACTAACTAAAAATTGCCGTCTTAAATCGATCACGGCGACATTTCACAGCTTAAAATGCGGTTTTCAGTGCTAAAGTGAACGATTTGAGCGCAATGATGTACTGCAATCACGGACTAAAAGAGACCTTCTAAATGGATATTGCAGAACTTAGCAAGTCGGGAATCATGTTTTTGGCGCTCAAACCATCGAGATGACCGAAACAACATGTTGAAATGTGAAACCTATAACTTGCTTGTAAACTCAAAAGAAACGACCTTAGAACCATCAAAATCTCGTTTTAAGCGTTCTAAAAGCGATTTGAGCGTAAAAATATGCTCAAATCACCAACTAAAAATTGCTATCTTAAATCGACCACGGCGACGTTTTAAAGCTTAAAATGGTGTTTTTAGTGCTAGAACGAACGAGTTGAGCGCAATGATGTACTGCAATCACAGATCTAAAAGAGACGTTCTAAATGGAAATTGAAGAACTTAGCAAGTCGGCAATCATGTTTACGGCGCTCAAACCATCGAATTGAGCGAAATAACATGTTGAAATGAGAAACATATAACTTGCTTGTAAACTGAAAAGAAACGATCTTAGAACCATCAAAATCGCGTTTTAAGCGTTCTGGAAGCGATTTGAGCGTGAAAACATACTCAAATCACCACCTAAAAATTTCCGTCTTAAATCGATCACGGCGACGTTTTAAAGCTTAAAATAATGTTTTCAGTGCTAAAGTGAACGAGTTGAGCGCAATGATGTACTGCAATCACGGATCTAAAAGAGACCTTCTAATTTGATATTGCAGAACTTAGCAAGTGCGGAATCATGTTTTCGGCGCTCAAGCCATCGAGATGACCGAAACAACATGTTGAAATGTGAAACCTATAACTTGCTTGTAAACTCAAAAGAAACGACGTTAGAACCACCAAAATCGCGTTTTAAGCGTGCTAGAAGCGATTCTAGCGTGTAAACATGCTCAAATCACCAACTAAAAATATCCGTCTTAAATCGACCACGGCGACGTTTGAGAGCTTAAAATGGTTTTTTTAGTGCTAGAGTGAACGAGTTGAGCACAATCATGTACTGCAATCAGGGACTTAAAAGAGACCTTCTAAATAGAAATTGCAGAACTTAGCAAGTCGGGAATCATGTTTTCTGCGCTCAAACCATCGAGATGAGTGAAACAACATGTTGAAATGAGAAACCTATAACTTGCTTGTAAACTGAAAAGAAACGATCTTAGAACCATCAAAATCGCGTTTTAAGCGTTCTAGAAGCGATTTTAAAGTGAAAACATGCTCAAATCACTAACTAAAAATTGCCGTCTTAAATCGATCACGGCGACGTTTTACAGCTTAAAATGCTGTTTTCAGTGCTAAAGTGAACGAGTTGAGCGCAATGATGTACTGCAATCACGGATCTAAAAGAGACATTCTAAATGGAAATTGCAGAACTTAGCAAGTCGGCAATCATGTTTACGGCGCTCAAACCATCGAATTGAGCGAAATAACATGTTGAAACGAGAAACCCATAACTGGCTTCTAAACATAAAAGAAACGATCTTAGAACCATCAAAATCGCGTTTTAAGCGTTCTGGAAGCGATTTCAGAGTAAAAACATACTCAAATCACCACCTAAAAATTGCCGTTTTAAATCGATCACGGCGACGTTTTAAAGCTTAAAATAATTTTTTCAGTGCTAAATTGAACGAGTTGAGCGCAATGATGTACTGCAATCACGGACCTAAAAGAGACCTTCTAAATGGAATTTGCAGAACTTAGCAAGTCAAGAATCATGTTTTCGGCGCTCAAACCATCGAGATGAGCGAAATAACATGTTGAAATGAGAAACCTATAACTTGCTTGTAAACTGAAAAGAAACGATCTAAGAACCATCAAAATCGTGTTTTAAGCGTTCTAGAAGTGATTTGAACGTGAAAACATGCTCAAATCACCAACTAAAAATTGCCGTCTTAAATCGATCACGGCGACGTTTTACAGCTTAAAATGCTGTTTTCAGTGCTAAAGTGAACGAGTTGAGCGCAATGATGTACTGCAATCACGAATCTAAAAGAGACCTTCTAACTGGAAATTGCAGAACTTAGCAAGTCGGCAATCATGTTTACGGCGCTCAAACCATCGAATTGAGCGAAAAAACATGTTGAAATGAGAAACCCATAACTTGCTTGTAAACTGAAAAGAAACGATCTTAGAACCATCAAAATCGCGTTTTAAGCGTTCTGGAAGCGATTTGAGAGTAAAAACATACTCAAATCACCACCTAAAAATTGCCGTCTTAAATCGATCACGGCGACGTTTTAAAGCTTAAAATAATGTTTTCAGTGCTAAAGTGAACGAGTTGAGCGCAATGATGTATTGCAATCACGGACCTAAAAGAGACATTCTAAATGGAATTTGCACAACTTAGCAAGTCAGAAATCATGTTTTCGGCGCTCAAACCATCGAGATGAGCGAAACAACATGTTGAATGAGAAACCTATAACTTGATTGTAAACTGAAAAGAAACGATCTTAGAACCATCAAAATCGCGTTTTAAGCCTTCTAGAAGCAATTTAAGCGTGAAAACATGCTTAAATCACTAACTATAAATTGCCGTCTTAAATCGATAACAGCGACGTTTTACAGGTTAAAATGCTGTTTTCAGTGCTAAAGTGAACGAGTTGAGCGCAATGATGTACTGCAATCACGGATTTAAAAGAGACCTTCTAAATGGATATTGCAGAACTTAGCAAGTCGGGAATCATGTTTTTGGCGCTCAAACCATCGAGATGACCGAAACAACATGTTGAAATGTGAAACCTATAACTTGCTTGTAAACTCAAAAGAAACGACCTTAGAACCATCAAAATCGCGTTTTAAGCGTTCTAGAAGCGATTTGAGCGTGAAAACATGCTCAAATCACCAACTAAAAATTGCCGTCTTAAATCGACCACGGCGACGTTTTAGGGCTTAAAATGGTGTTTTTAGTGCTAGAGTGAACGAATTGAGCACAATCATGTACTGTAATCACGGACCTAAAAAAGACTTTCTAAATGGAATTTGCAGAACTTAGCAAGTCGGGAATCATGTTTTAGGCGCTCAAACCATCGAGATGACCGAAACAACATGTTGAAATGAGAAACCTATAACTTGCTTGTAAACTGAAAAGAAACGATCTTAGAACCTTCAAAATCGCGTTTTAAGCGTTCTAGAAGCGATTTTAGCGTGAAAACATGCTCAAATCACTAACTAAAAATTGCCGTCTTAAATCGATCACGGCGACGTTTTACAGCTTAAAATGCTTTTTTCAGTGCTAAAGTGAACGAGTTGAGCGCAATGATGTACTGCAATCACAGATCTAAAAGAGACGTTCTAAATGGAAATTGAAGAACTTAGCAAGTCGGCAATCATGTTTACGGCGCTCAAACCATCGAATTGAGCGAAATAACATGTTGAAATGAGAAACATATAACTTGCTTGTAAACTGAAAAGAAACGATCTTAGAACCATCAAAATCGCGTTTTAAGCGTTCTGGAAGCGACTTGAGCGTGAAAACATACTCAAATCACCACCTAAAAATTTCCGTCTTAAATCGATCACGGCGACGTTTTAAAGCTTAAAATAATGTTTTCAGTGCTAAAGTGAACGAGTTGAGCGCAATGATGTACTGCAATCACGGATCTAAAAGAGACCTTCTAATTTGATATTGCAGAACTTAGCAAGTGCGGAATCATGTTTTCGGCGCTCAAGCCATCGAGATGACCGAAACAACATGTTGAAATGTGAAACCTATAACTTGCTTGTAAACTCAAAAGAAACGACCTTAGAACCACCAAAATCGCGTTTTAAGCGTGCTAGAAGCGATTCTAGCGTGTAAACATGCTCAAATCACCACCTAAAAGTTGCCGTCTTAAATCGATCACGGCGACGTTTTAAAGCTTAAAATGCTGTTTTCAGTGCTAAAGTGAACGAGTTGAGCGCAATGATGTACTGCCATCACGGACCTAAATAATAATAATAATAATAATACATCATTGCGCTCAACTCGTTCACTTTAGCACTTAAAACATTATTTTAAGCTTTAAAACGTCGCCGTGATCGATTTAAGACGGCAATTTTTAGTTAGTGATTTGCGCATGTTTTCACGCTAAAATCGCTTCTAGAACGCTTAAAACGCGATTAAATAAAAGAGACCTTCTAGAAGACCTAAAAGAGACCTTCTAAATGGAATTTGCAGAACTTAGCAAGTCGGGAATCATGTTTACGGCGCTCAAACCATCGAATTGAGCGAAATAACATGTTGAAATGAGAGACCTATAACTTGCTTGTAAACTGAAAAGAAACGATCTTAGAACCATCAAAATCGCGTTTTAAGCGTTCTGGAAGCGATTTGAGAGTAAAAACATACTCAAATCACCACCTAAAAATTGCCGTCTTAAATCGATCACGGCGACGTTTTAAAGCTTAAATAATGTTTTCAGTGCTAAAGTGAACGAGTTGAGCGCAATGATGTACTGCAATCACGGACCTAAAAGAGACATTCTAAATGGATTTGCACAACTTAGCAAGTCGGAAATCATGTTTTCGGCGCTCAAACCATCGAGATGAGCGAAACAACATGTTGAATGAGAAACCTATAACTTGATTGTAAACTGAAAAGAAACGATCTTAGAACCATCAAAATCGCGTTTTAAGCCTTCTAAAAGCGATTTGAGCGTAAAAACATGTTCAAATAACTAACTATAAATTGCCGTCTTAAATCGATAACGGCGACGTTTTACAGCTTAAAATGGTGTTTTCAGTGCTAAAGTGAACGAGTTGAGCGCAATGATGTACTGCAATCACGGATCTGAAAGAGGCCTTCTAAATGGATATTGCAGAACTTGGCAAGTCGGGAATCATGTTTTCTGCGCTCAAACCATCGAGAAGAGCGAAACAACATGTTGAAATGAGAAACCTATAATTTGCTTGTAAACTGAAAAGAAAAAATCTTACAACCATCAAAATCGCGTTTTAAGCGTTCTAGAAGCGATTTTAGCGTGAAAACATGCGCAAATCACTAACTAAAAATTGCCGTCTTAAATCGATCACGGCGACGTTTTAAAGCTTAAAATAATGTTTTAAGTGCTAAAGTGAACGAGTTGAGCGCAATGATGTACTGCAATCACGGACCTAAAAGAGACCTTCTAAATGGAAATTGCAGAACTTAGCAAGTCGGCAATCATGTTTTCGGCGCTCAAACCATCGAGATGACCGAAACAACATGTTGAAATGTGAAACCTATAACTTGCTTGTAAACTCAAAAGAAACGACCTTAGAACCATCAAAATCGCGTTTTAAGCGTTCTAGAAGCGATTTGAGCGTGAAAACATACTCAAATCACCACCAAAAAATGCCGTCTTAAATCCATCACGGCGACGTTTTAAAGCTTAAAATAATGTTTTCAGTGCTAAAGTGAACGAGTTGAGCGCAATGATGTACTGCAATCACGGACCTAAAAGAGACCTTCTAAATGGAAATTGCAGAACTTAGCAAGTCGGCAATCATGTTTTCGGCGCTCAAACCATCGAGATGACCGAAACAACATGTTGAAATGTGAAACCTATAACTTGCTTGTAAACTCAAAAGAAACGACCTTAGAACCATCAAAATCGCGTTTTAAGCGTTCTAGAAGCGATTTGAGCGTGAAAACATGCTCAAATCACCAACTAAAAATTGCCGTCTTAAATCGACCACGGCGACGTTTTTGGGCTTAAAATGGTGTTTTTAGTGCTAGAGTGAACGAGTTGAGCACAATCATGTACTGTAATCACGGACCTAAAAAAGACTTTCTAAATGGAATTTGCAGAACTTAGCAAGTCGGGAATCATGTTTTAGGCGCTCAAACCATCGAGATGACCGAAATAACATGTTGAAATGAGAAACCTATAACTTGCTTGTAAACTGAAAAGAAACGATCTTAGAACCATCAAAATCTTGTTTTAAGCGTTCTAGAAGCGATTTTAGCGTGAAAACATGCTCAAATCACTAACTAAAAATTGCCGTCTTAAATCGATCACGGCGACGTTTTACAGCTTAAAATGCTGTTTTCAGTGCTAAAGTGAACGAGTTGAGCGCAATGATGTACTGCAACCACGGATCTAAAAGAGACCTTCTAAATGGAAATTGCAGAACTTAGCAAGTCGGCAATCATGTTTACGGCGCTCAAACCATCGAATTGAGCGAAATAACATGTTGAAATGAGAGACCCATAACTTGCTTGTAAACTGAAAAGAAACGATCTTAGAACCATCAAAATCGCGTTTTAAGCGTTCTAGAAGTGATTTGAGCGTGAAAACATGCTCAAATCAGCAACTAAAAATTGCCGTCTTAAATCGATCACGGCGACGTTTTACAGCTTAAAATGCTGTTTTCAGTGCTAAAGTGAACGAGTTGAGCGCAATGATGTACTGCAACCACGGATCTAAAAGAGACCTTCTAAATGGAAATTGCAGAACTTAGCAAGTCGGCAATCATGTTTACGGCGCTCAAACCATCGAATTGAGCGAAATAACATGTTGAAATGAGAGACCCATAACTTGCTTGTAAACTGAAAAGAAACGATCTTAGAACCATCAAAATCGCGTTTTAAGCGTTCTAGAAGTGATTTGAGCGTGAAAACATGCTCAAATCAGCAACTAAAAATTGCCGTCTTAAATCGATCACGGCGACATTTTACAGCTTAAAATGCTTTTTTCAGTGCTAAAGTGAACGAGTTGAGCGCAATGATGTACTGCAACCACGGATCTAAAATAGACCTTCTAAATGGAAATTGCAGAACTTAGCAAGTCGGCAATCATGTTTACGGCGCTCAAACCATCGAATTTAGCGAAATAACATGTTGAAATGAGAGACCCATAACTTGCTTGTAAACTGAAAAGAAACGATCTTAGAACCATCAAAATCGCGTGTTAAGCGTTCTGGAAGAGATTTTAGCGTGAAAACATACTCAAATTACCACCTAAAAGTTGCCGTCTTAAATCGATCACGGCGACGTTTTAAAGCTTAAAATGCTGTTTTCAGTGCTAAAGTGAACGGGTTGAGCGCAATGATGTACTGCCATCACGGACCTAAAAGAGACCTTCTAAATGGAATTTGCAGAACTTAGCAAGTCAAGAATCATGTTTTCGGCGCTCAAACCATCGAGATGAGCGAAATAACATGTTGAAATGAGAAACCTATAACTTGCTTGTAAACTGAAAAGAAACGATCTTAGAACCATCAAAATCGCGTTTTAAGCGTTCTAGAAGTGATTTGAGCGTGAAAACATGCTCAAATCAGCAACTAAAAATTGCCGTCTTAAATCGATCACGGCGACGTTTTACAGCTTAAAATGCTTTTTTCAGTGCTAAAGTGAACGAGTTGAGCGCAATGATGTACTGCAACCACGGATCTAAAAGAGACCTTCTAAATGGAAATTGCAGAACTTAGCAAGTCGGCAATCATGTTTACGGCGCTCAAACCATCGAGATGAGCGAAACAACATGTTGAATGAGAAACCTATAACTTGATTGTAAACTGAAAAGAAACGATCTTAGAACCATCAAAATAGCGTTTTAAGCCTTCTAAAAGCAATTTGAGCGTAAAAACATGTTCAAATAACTAACTATAAATTGCCGTCTTAAATCGATAACAGCGACGTTTTACAGCTTAAAATGGTGTTTTCAGTGCTAAAGTGAACGAGTTGAGCGCAATGATGTACTGCAATCACGGATCTGAAAGAGGCCTTCTAAATGGATATTGCAGAACTTAGCAAGTCGGGAATCATGTTTTCTGCGCTCAAACCATCGAGAAGAGCGAAACAACATGTTGAAATGAGAAACCTATAATTTGCTTGTAAACTGAAAAGAAAAAATCTTACAACCATCAAAATCGCGTTTTAAGCGTTCTAGAAGCGATTTTAGCGGGAAAACATGCGCAAATCACTGACTAAAAATTGCCGTCTTAAATCGATCACGGCGACGTTTTACAGCTTAAAATGCTGTTTTCAGTGCTAAAGTGAACGAGTTGAGCGCAATGATTAACTGCAATCACGGATCTAAAAGAGACCTTCTAAATGGAAATTGAAGAACTTAGCAAGTCGGCAATCATGTTTACGGCGCTCAAACCATCGAAATGAGCGAAATAACATGTTGAAATGAGAAACCCATAACTTGCTTGTAAACTGAAAAGAAACGATCTTAGAACCATCAAAGTCGCGTTTTAATCGTTCTGGAAGCGATTTGAGCGTGAAAACATACTCAAATCACCACCAAAAATTGCCGTCTTAAATCGATCACGGCGACGTTTTAAAGCTTAAAATAATGTTTTCAGTGCTAAAGTGAACGAGTTGAGCGCAATGATGTACTGCAATCACGGACCTAAAAGAGACCTTCTAAATGGAAATTGCAGAACTTAGCAAGTCGGCAATCATGTTTTCGGCGCTCAAACCATCGAGATGAATGAAACAACATGTTGAAATGAGAAACCTATAACTTGCTTGTAAACTGAAAAGAAACGATCTTAGAAGCATCAAAATCGCGTTTTAAGCGTTCTAAAAGCGATTTGAGAGTAAAAACATACTCAAATCACCACCTAAAAATTGCCGTCTTAAATCGATCACGGCGACGTTTTAAAGCTTAAAATAATGTTTTCAGTGCTAAAGTGAACGAGTTTAGCGCAATGATGTACTGCAATCACGGACCTAAAAGAGACCTTCTAAATGGAATTTGCAGAACTTAGCAAGTCGGGAATCATGTTTTCGGCGCTAAAACCATCGAGATGAGCGAAATAACATGTTGAAATGAGAAACCTATAACTTGCTTGTAAACTCAAAAGAAACGACCTTAGAACCATCAAAATCGCGTTTTAAGCGCTCAAAAAGCGATTTGAGCGTAAAAACATGCTCAAATCACCAACTAAAAATTGCTATCTTAAATCGACCACGGCGACGTTTTAGAGCTTAAAATGGTGTTTTTAGTGCTAGAACGAACGAGTTGAGCGCAATGATGTACTGCAATCAGGGACTTAAAAGAGACCTTCTAAATGGAAATTGCAGAACTTACCAAGTCGGGAATCATGATTTCGGCGCTCAAACCATCGAGATGAATGACACAACATGTTGAAATGAGAAACCTATAACTTTCTTGTAAACTGAAAAGAAACGATCTTAGAAGCATCAAAATCGCGTTTTAAGCGTTCTAGAAGCGATTTGAGCGGGAAAACATGCTCAAATCACTAACTAAAAATTGCCGTCTTAAATCGATCACATCGACGTTTTACAGCTTAAAATGCTGTTTTCAGTGCTAAAGTGAACGAGTTGAGCGCAATGATGTACTGCAATGACGGATCTTAAAAAAGACCTTCTAATTTGATATTGCAGAACTTAGCAAGTCGGCAATCATGTTTTCGGCGCTCAAACCATCGAGATGACCGAAACAACATGTTGAAATGTGAAACCTATAACTTGCTTGTAAACTCAAAAGAAACGACCTTAGAACCATCAAAATCGCGTTTTAAGCGTTCTAGAAGCGATTTGAGCGTGAAAACATACTCAAATCACCACCAAAAATTGCCGTCTTAAATCCATCACGGCGACGTTTTAAAGCTTAAAATAATGTTTTCAGTGCTAAAGTGAACGAGTTGAGCGCAATGATGTACTGCAATCACGGACCTAAAAGAGACCTTCTAAATGGAAATTGCAGAACTTAGCAAGTCGGCAATCATGTTTTCGGCGCTCAAACCATCGAGATGACCGAAACAACATGTTGAAATGTGAAACCTATAACTTGCTTGTAAACTCAAAAGAAACGACCTTAGAACCATCAAAATCGCGTTTTAAGCAATCTAGAAGCGATTTGAGCGTGAAAACATGCTCAAATCACCAACTAAAAATTGCCGTCTTAAATCGACCACGGCGACGTTTTAGGGCTTAAAATGGTGTTTTTAGTGCTAGAGTGAACGAGTTGAGCACAATCATGTACTGTAATCACGGACCTAAAAAAGACTTTCTAAATGGAATTTGCAGAACTTAGCAAGTCGGGAATCATGTTTTAGGCGCTCAAACCATCGAGATGACCGAAACAACATGTTGAAATGAGAAACCTATAACTTGCTTGTAAACTGAAAAGAAACGATTATAGAACCATCAAAATCTTGTTTTAAGCGTTCTAGAAGCGATTTTAGCGTGAAAACATGCTCAAATCACTAACTAAAAATTGCCGTCTTAAATCGATCACGGCGACGTTTTACAGCTTAAAATGCTGTTTGCAGTGCTAAAGTGAACGAGTTGAGCGCAATGATGTACTGCAACCACGGATCTAAAAGAGACCTTCTAAATGGAAATTGCAGAACTTAGCAAGTCGGCAATCATGTTTACGGCGCTCAAACCATCGAATTGAGCGAAATAACATGTTGAAATGAGAGACCCATAACTTGCTTGTAAACTGAAAAGAAACGATCTTAGAACCATCAAAATCGCGTTTTAAGCGTTCTAGAAGTGATTTGAGCGTGAAAACATGCTCAAATCAGCAACTAAAAATTGCCGTCTTAAATCGATCACGGCGACATTTTACAGCTTAAAATGCTTTTTTCAGTGCTAAAGTGAACGAGTTGAGCGCAATGATGTACTGCAACCACGGATCTAAAAGAGACCTTCTAAATGGAAATTGCAGAACTTAGCAAGTCGGCAATCATGTTTACGGCGCTCAAACCATCGAATTTAGCGAAATAACATGTTGAAATGAGAGACCCATAACTTGCTTGTAAACTGAAAAGAAACGATCTAAGAACCATCAAAATCGCGTGTTAAGCGTTCTGGAAGAGATTTTAGCGTGAAAACATACTCAAATTACCACCTAAAAGTTGCCGTCTTAAATCGATCACGGCGACGTTTTAAAGCTTAAAATGCTGTTTTCAGTGCTAAAGTGAACGGGTTGAGCGCAATGATGTACTGCCATCACGGACCTAAAAGAGACCTTCTAAATGGAATTTGCAGAACTTAGCAAGTCAAGAATCATGTTTTCGGCGCTCAAACCATCGAGATGAGCGAAATAACATGTTGAAATGAGAAACCTATAACTTGCTTGTAAACTGAAAAGAAACGATCTTAGAACCATCAAAATCGCGTTTTAAGCGTTCTAGAAGTGATTTGAGCGTGAAAACATGCTCAAATCACTGACTAAAAATTGCCGTCTTAAATCGATCACGGCGACGTTTTACAGCTTAAAATGCTGTTTTCAGTGCTAAAGTGAACGAGTTGAGCGCAATGATTAACTGCAATCACGGATCTAAAAGAGACCTTCTAAATGGAAATTGAAGAACTTAGCAAGTCGGCAATCATGTTTACGGCGCTCAAACCATCGAAATGAGCGAAATAACATGTTGAAATGAGAAACCCATAACTTGCTTGTAAACTGAAAAGAAACGATCTTAGAACCATCAAAGTCGCGTTTTAAGCGTTCTGGAAGCGATTTGAGCGTGAAAACATACTCAAATCACCACCAAAAATTGCCGTCTTAAATCGATCACGGCGACGTTTTAAAGCTTAAAATAATGTTTTCAGTGCTAAAGTGAACGAGTTGAGCGCAATGATGTACTGCAATCACGGACCTAAAAGAGACCTTCTAAATGGAAATTGCAGAACTTAGCAAGTCGGCAATCATGTTTTCGGCGCTCAAACCATCGAGATGAATGAAACAACATGTTGAAATGAGAAACCTATAACTTGCTTGTAAACTGAAAAGAAACGATCTTAGAAGCATCAAAATCGCGTTTTAAGCGTTCTAAAAGCGATTTGAGAGTAAAAACATACTCAAATCACCACCTAAAAATTGCCGTCTTAAATCGATCACGGCGACGTTTTAAAGCTTAAAATAATGTTTTCAGTGCTAAAGTGAACGAGTTTAGCGCAATGATGTACTGCAATCACGGACCTAAAAGAGACCTTCTAACTGGAATTTGCAGAACTTAGAGAGTCGGGAATCATGTTTTCGGCGCTAAAACCATCGAGATGAGCGAAATAACATGTTGAAATGAGAAACCTATAACTTGCTTGTAAACTCAAAAGAAACGACCTTAGAACCATCAAAATCGCGTTTTAAGCGCTCAAAAAGCGATTTGAGCGTAAAAACATGCTCAAATCACCAACTAAAAATTGCTATCTTAAATCGACCACGGCGACGTTTTAGAGCTTAAAATGGTGTTTTTAGTGCTAGAACGAACGAGTTGAGCGCAATGATGTACTGCAATCAGGGACCTAAAAGAGACCTTCTAAATGGAAATTGCAGAACTTACCAAGTCGGGAATCATGATTTCGGCGCTCAAACCATCGAGATGATTGACACAACATGTTGAAATGAGAAACCTATAACTTTCTTGTAAACTGAAAAGAAACGACCTTAGAACCATCAAAATCGCGTTTTAAGCGTTCTGGAAGTGATTTGAGCGTGAAAACATGCTCAAATCAGCAACTAAAAATTGCCGTCTTAAATCGATCACGGCGACGTTTTACAGCTTAAAATGCTTTTTTCAGTGCTAAAGTGAACGAGTTGAGCGCAATGATGTACTGCAACCACGGATCTAAAAGAGACCTTCTAAATGGAAATTGCAGAACTTAGCAAGTCGGCAATCATGTTTACGGCGCTCAAACCATCGAATTGAGCGAAATAACATGTTGAAATGAGAGACCCATAACTTGCTTGTAAACTGAAAAGAAACGATCTTAGAACCATCAAAATCGCGTTTTAAGCGTTCTGGAAGCGATTTGAGGGTAAAAACATACTCAAATCACCACCTAAAAATTGCCGTCTTAAATCGATCACGGCGACGTTTTAAAGCTTAAATAATGTTTTCAGTGCTAAAGTGAACGAGTTGAGCGCAATGATGTACTGCAATCACGGACCTAAAAGAGACATTCTAAATGGAATTTGCACAACTTAGCAAGTCGGAAATCATGTTTTCGGCGCTCAAACCATCGAGATGAGCGAAACAACATGTTGAATGAGAAACCTATAACTTGATTGTAAACTGAAAAGAAACGATCTTAGAACCATCAAAATCGCGTTTTAAGCCTTCTAAAAGCGATTTGAGCGTAAAAACATGTTCAAATAACTAACTATAAATTGCCGTCTTAAATCGATAACGGCGACGTTTTACAGCTTTAAATGGTGTTTTCAGTGCTAAAGTGAACGAGTTGAGCGCAATGATGTACTGCAATCACGGATCTGAAAGAGGCCTTCTAAATGGATATTGCAGAACTTAGCAAGTCGGGAATCATGTTTTCTGCGCTCAAACCATCGAGAAGAGCGAAACAACATGTTGAAATGAGAAACCTATAATTTGCTTATAAACTGAAAAGAAAAAATCTTAAAACCATCAAAATCGCGTTTTAAGCGTTCTGGAAGCGATTTGAGCGTGAAAACATACTCAAATCACCACCAAAAATTGCCGTCTTAAATCGATCACGGCGACGTTTTAAAGCTTAAAATAATGTTTTCAGTGCTAAAGTGAACGAGTTGAGCGCAATGATGTACTGCAATCACGGACCTAAAAGAGACCTTCTAAATGGAAATTGCAGAACTTAGCAAGTCGGCAATCATGTTTTCGGCGCTCAAACCATCGAGATGAATGAAACAACATGTTGAAATGAGAAACCTATAACTTGCTTGTAAACTGAAAAGAAACGATCTTAGAAGCATCAAAATCGCGTTTTAAGCGTTCTAAAAGCGATTTGAGAGTAAAAACATACTCAAATCACCACCTAAAAATTGCCGTCTTAAATCGATCACGGCGACGTTTTAAAGCTTAAAATAATGTTTTCAGTGCTAAAGTGAACGAGTTGAGCGCAATGATGTACTGCAATCACGGATCTAAAAGAGACCTTCTAAATGGATATTGCAGAACTTAGCAAGTCGAGAATCATGTTTTCGGCGCTCAAACCATCGAGATGAGCGAAATAACATGTTGAAATAAGAAACCTGTAACTTGCTTATAAACTCAAAAGAAAGGATCTTAGCACCATAGAAATCGCGTTTTAAGCGTTCTAGAAGCCATTTGAGCGTAAAAACATGCTCAAATCACCAAATAAAAATTGCCGTTTTAGATCGATCACGGCGACGTTTTAGAGGTTAAAATGGTGTTTTCAGTGCTAAATTGAACGAGTTGAGCGCATTATGTACTGCAATCACGGACCTAAAAGAGACCTTCTAAATGGAAATTGCAGAACTTAGCAAGTCGGGAATCATGTTTTCGGCGCTCTTACCATCGAGATGGGCGAAACAACATGTTAAAATGAGAAACCTATAACTTGCTTGTAAACTGAAAAGAAACGAAGTTAGAACCATAAAAGTCGCGTTTTAAGCGTTCTAGAAACGATTTGAGCGTAAAAACATGCTCAAATCACCAACTTAATATTGCCGTCTTAAAACGACCATGGCGACGTTTTAGAGCTTAAAATGGTGCTTTTAGTGCTAGAGTGAACGAGTTGAGCGCAATGATGTACTGCAATCACGGACCTAAAGGAGACCTTCTAAATGGAATTTGCAGAACTTAGCAAGTCGGGAATCATGTTTTCGGCGCTCAAACCATCGGGATGAGCGAAATAACATGTTGAAATGAGAAACCTATAACTTGCTTGTAAACTGAAAAGAAACGATCTTAGAACCATCAAAATCGCGTTTTAAGCCTTCTAGAGGCGATTTGAGCGTGAAAACATGCTCAAATCACTAACTAAAAATTGCCGTCTTAAATCGATCACCCGCGACATTTTACAGCTTAAAATGCTGTTTTCAGTGCTAAAGTGAACGAGTTGAGCGCAATGATGTACTGCAATCACGGATCTAAAAGAGACATTCAAATTTGATATTGCAGAACTTAGCAAGTCGGGAATCATGTTTTTGGCGCTCCAGCCAACGAGATGACCGAAACAACATGTTGAAATGTGAAACCTATAACTTGCTTGTAAACTCAAAAGAAACGACCTTAGAACCTTCAAAATCGCGTTTTAAGCGTTCTAGAAGCGATTTGAGCGTGAAAACATGCTCAAACCACCAACTAAAAATTGCCGTCTTAAATCGACCACGGCGAAGTTTTAGAGCTTTAAATGGTCTTTTTAGTGCTAGAGTGAACGAGTTGAGCACATTCATGTACTGTAATCACGGACCTAAAAGAGACCTTCTAAATGGAATTTGCAGAACTTAGAAAGTCGGGAATCATGTTTTCGGCGCTCAAACCATCGAGATGAGCGAAATAACATGTTGAAATAAGAAACCTATAACTTGCTTATAAACTCAAAAGAAAGGATCTTAACACTATAAAAATCGCGTTTTAAGCGTTCTAGAAGCCATTTGAGCGTAAAAACATGCTCAAATCACCAACTTAAAATTGCCGTCTTAAAACGACCATGGCGACGTTTTAGAGCTTAAAATGGTGTTTTCAGTGCTAAATTGAACGAGTTGAGCGCATTATGTACTGCAATCACGGACCTAAAAGAGACCTTCTAAATGGAAATTGCAGAACTTAGCAAGTCGGGAATCATGTTTTCGGCGCTCATACCATCGAGATGGGCGAAACAACATGTTAAAATGAGAAACCTATAACTTGCTTGTAAACTGAAAAGAAACGAAGTTAGAACCATAAAAGTCGCGTTTTAAGCGTTCTAGAAGCGATTTGAGCGTAAAAACATGCTCAAATCACCAACTTAATATTGCCGTCTTAAAACGACCATGGCGACGTTTTAGAGCTTAAAATGGTGCTTTTAGTGCTAGAGTGAACGAGTTGAGCGCAATGATGTACTGCAATCACGGACCTAAAGGAGACCTTCTAAATGGAATTTGCAGAACTTAGCAAGTCGGGAATCATGTTTTCGGCGCTCAAACCATCGGGATGAGCGAAATAACATGTTGAAATGAGAAACCTATAACTTGCTTGTAAACTGAAAAGAAACGATCTTAGAACCATCAAAATCGCGTTTTAAGCCTTCTAGAGGCGATTTGAGCGTGAAAACATGCTCAAATCACTAACTAAAAATTGCCGTCTTAAATCGATCACCCGCGACATTTTACAGCTTAAAATGCTGTTTTCAGTGCTAAAGTGAACGAGTTGAGCGCAATGATGTACTGCAATCACGGATCTAAAAGAGACATTCAAATTTGATATTGCAGAACTTAGCAAGTCGGGAATCATGTTTTTGGCGCTCAAGCCAACGAGATGACCGAAACAACATGTTGAAATGTGAAACCTATAACTTGCTTGTAAACTCAAAAGAAACGACCTTAGAACCTTCAAAATCGCGTTTTAAGCGTTCTAGAAGCGATTTGAGCGTGAAAACATGCTCAAACCACCAACTAAAAATTGCCGTCTTAAATCGACCACGGCGAAGTTTTAGAGCTTTAAATGGTCTTTTTAGTGCTAGAGTGAACGAGTTGAGCACATTCATGTACTGTAATCACGGACCTAAAAGAGACCTTCTAAATGGAATTTGCAGAACTTAGAAAGTCGGGAATCATGTTTTCGGCGCTCAAACCATCGAGATGAGCGAAATAACATGTTGAAATAAGAAACCTATAACTTGCTTATAAACTCAAAAGAAAGGATCTTAACACTATAAAAATCGCGTTTTAAGCGTTCTAGAAGCCATTTGAGCGTAAAAACATGCTCAAATCACCAACTTAAAATTGCCGTCTTAAAACGACCATGGCGACGTTTTAGAGCTTAAAATGGTGTTTTCAGTGCTAAAGTGAACGAGTTGAGCGCATTATGTACTGCAATCACGGACCTAAAAGAGACCTTCTCAATGGAATTTGCAGAACTTAGCAAGTCGGGAATCATGTTTTCGGCGCTCAAACCATCGAGATAAGCGAAATAACATGTTGAAATGAGAAACCTATAACTTGCTTGTAAACTTAAAAGAAACGATCTTAGAACCATCAAAATCGCGTTTTAAGCCTTCTAGAAGCGATTTGAGCGTGAAAACATGCTCAAATCACTAACTAAAAATTGCCGTCTTAAATGGATCACGGCGACGTTTCACAGCTTAAAATGCGGTTTTCAGTGCTAAAGTGAACGATTTGAGCGCAATGATGTACTGCAAACACGGATCTAAAAGAGACCTTCTAAATGGATATTGCAGAACTTAGCAAGTCGGGAATCATGTTTTTGGCGCTCAAACCATCGAGATGACCGAAACAACATGTTGAAATGTGAAACCTATAACTTGCTTGTAAACTCAAAAGAAACGACCTTAGAACCATCAATATCTCGTTTTAAGCGTTCTAAAAGCGATTTGAGCGTAAAAACATGCTCAAATCACCAACTAAAAATTGCTATCTTAAATCGACCACGGCGACGTTTTAAAGCTTAAAATGGTGTTTTTAGTGCTAGAACGAACGAGTTGAGCGCAATGATGTACTGCAATCACAGATCTAAAAGAGACGTTCTAAATGGAAATTGAAGAACTTAGCAAGTCGGCAATCATGTTTACGGCGCTCAAACCATCGAATTGAGCGAAATAACATGTTGAAATGAGAAACCAATCACTTGCTTGTAAACTGAAAAGAAACGATCTTAGAACCATCAAAATCGCGTTTTAAGCGTTGTGGAAGCGATTTGAGCGTGAAAACATACTCAAATCACCACCTAAAAATTTCCGTCTTAAATCGATCACGGCGACGTTTTAAAGCTTAAAATAATGTTTTCAGTGCTAAAGTGAACGAGTTGAGCGCAATGATGTACTGCAATCACGGATCTAAAAGAGACCTTCTAATTTGATATTGCAGAACTTAGCAAGTGCGGAATCATGTTTTCGGCGCTCAAGCCATCGAGATGACCGAAACAACATGTTGAAATGTGAAACCTATAACTTGCTTGTAAACTGAAAAGAAACGATCTTAGAACCATCAAAATCGCGTTTTAAGCGTTCTAGAAGCGATTTTAAAGTGAAAACATGCTCAAATCACTAACTAAAAATTGCCGTCTTAAATCGATCACGGCGACGTTTTACAGCTTAAAATGCTGTTTTCAGTGCTAAAGTGAACGAGTTGAGCGCAATGATGTACTGCAATCACGGATCTAAAAGAGACATTCTAAATGGAAATTGCAGAACTTAGCAAGTCGGCAATCATGTTTACGGCGCTCAAACCATCGAATTGAGCGAAATAACATGTTGAAACGAGAAACCCATAACTGGCTTGTAAACATAAAAGAAACGATCTTAGAACCATCAAAATCGCGTTTTAACCGTTCTGGAAGCGATTTGAGAGTAAAAACATACTCAAATCACCACCTAAAAATTGCCGTTTTAAATCGATCACGGCGACGTTTTAAAGCTTAAAATAATTTTTTCAGTGCTAAATTGAACGAGTTGAGCGCAATGATGTACTGCAATCACGGACCTAAAAGAGACATTCTAAATGGAATTTGCACAACTTAGCAAGTCAGAAATCATGTTTTCGGCGCTCAAACCATCGAGATGAGCGAAATAACATGTTGAATGAGAAACCTATAACTTGATTGTAAACTGAAAAGAAACGATCTTAGAACCATCAAAATCGCGTTTTAAGCGTTCTAGAAGCGATTTTAAAGTGAAAACATGCTCAAATCACTAACTAAAAATTGCCGTCTTAAATCGATCACGGCGACGTTTTACAGCTTAAAATGCTGTTTTCAGTGCTAAAGTGAACGAGTTGAGCGCAATGATGTACTGCAATCACTGATCTAAAAGAGACATTCTAAATGGAAATTGAAGAACTTAGCAAGTCGGCAATCATGTTTACGGCGCTCAAACCATCGAATTGAGCGAAATAACATGTTGAAACGAGAAACCCATAACTGGCTTGTAAACATAAAAGAAACGATCTTAGAACCATCAAAATCGCGTTTTAAGCGTTCTGGAAGCGATTTCTGAGTAAAAACATACTCAAATCACCACCTAAAAATTGCCGTTTTAAATCGATCACGGCGACGTTTTAAAGCTTAAAATAATTTTTTCAGTGCTAAATTGAACGAGTTGAGCGCAATGATGTACTGCAATCACGGACCTAAAAGAGACCTTCTAAATGGAATTTGCAGAACTTAGCAAGTCAAGAATCATGTTTTCGGCGCTCAAACCATCGAGATGAGCGAAATAACATGTTGAAATGAGAAACCTATAACTTGCTTGTAAACTGAAAAGAAACGATCTAAGAACCATCAAAATCGTGTTTTAAGCGTTCTAGAAGTGATTTGAACGTGAAAACATGCTCAAATCACCACCTAAAAATTGCCGTCTTAAATCGATCACGGCGACGTTTTACAGCTTAAAATGCTGTTTTCAGTGCTAAAGTGAACGAGTTGAGCGCAATGATGTACTGCAATCACGAATCTAAAAGAGACCTTCTAACTGGAAATTGCACAACTTAGCAAGTCGGCAATCATGTTTACGGCGCTCAAACCATCGAATTGAGCGAAAAAACATGTTGAAATGAGAAACCCATAACTTGCTTGTAAACTGAAAAGAAACGATCTTAGAACCATCAAAATCGCGTTTTAAGCGTTCTGGAAGCGATTTGAGAGTAAAAACATACTCAAATAACCACCTAAAAATTGCCGTCTTAAATCGATCACGGCGACGTTTTAAAGCTTAAAATAATGTTTTCAGTGCTAAAGTGAACGAGTTGAGCGCAATGATGTACTGCAATCACGTACCTAAAATTAAGAGACATTCTAAATGGAATTTGCACAACTTAGCAAGTCAAAAATCATGTTTTCGGCGCTCAAACCATCGAGATGAGCGAAACAACATGTTGAATGAGAAACCTATAACTTGATTGTAAACTGAAAAGAAACGATCTTAAAACCATCAAAATCGCGTTTTAAGCCTTCTAGAAGCGATTTAAGCGTGAAAACATGCTTAAATCACTAACTATAAATTGCCGTCTTAAATCGATAACGGCGACGTTTTACAGGTTAAAATGCTGTTTTCAGTGCTAAAGTGAACGAGTTGAGCGCAATGATGTACTGCAATCACGGATTTAAAAGAGACCTTCTAAATGGATATTGCAGAACTTAGCAAGTCGGGAATCATGTTTTTGGCGCTCAAACCATCGCGATGACCGAAACAACATGTTGAAATGTGAAACCTATAACTTGCTTGTAAACTCAAAAGAAACGACCTTAGAACCATCAAAATCGCGTTTTAAGCGTTCTAGAAGCGATTTGAGCGTGAAAACATGCTCAAATCACCAACTAAAAATTGCCGTCTTAAATCGACCACGGCGACGTTTTAGGGCTTAAAATGGTGTTTTTAGTGCTAGAGTGAACGAGTTGAGCACAATCATGTACTGTAATCACGGACCTAAAAAAGACTTTCTAAATGGAATTTGCAGAACTTAGCAAGTCGGGAATCATGTTTTAAGCGCTCAAACCATCGAGATGACCGAAACAACATGTTGAAATGAGAAACCTATAACTTGCTTGTAAACTGAAAAGAAACGATCTTAGAACCATCAAAATCGCGTTTTAAGCGTTCTAGAAGCGATTTTAGCGTGAAAACATGCTCAAATCACTAACTAAAAATTGCCGTCTTAAATCGATCACGGCGACGTTTTACAGCTTAAAATGCTGTTTTCAGTGCTAAAGTGAACGAGTTGAGCGCAATGATGTACTGCAATCACGGATCTAAAAGAGACCTTCTAAATGGAAATTGAAGAACTTAGCAAGTCGGCAATCATGTTTACGGCGCTCAAACCATCGAATTGAGCGAAATAACATGTTGAAATGAGAAACCCATAACTTGCTTGTAAACTGAAAAGAAACGATCTTAGAACCATCAAAATCGCGTTTTAAGCGTTGTGGAAGCGATTTGAGCGTGAAAACATACTCAAATCACCACCTAAAAATTTCCGTCTTAAATCGATCACGGCGACGTTTTAAAGCTTAAAATAATGTTTTCAGTGCTAAAGTGAACGAGTTGAGCGCAATGATGTACTGCAATCACGGATCTAAAAGAGACCTTCTAATTTGATATTGCAGAACTTAGCAAGTGCGGAATCATGTTTTCTGCGCTCAAGCCATCGAGATGACCGAAACAACATGTTGAAATGTGAAACCTATAACTTGCTTGTAAACTCAAAAGAAACGACCTTAGAACCACCAAAATCGCGTTTTAAGCGTGCTAGAAGCGATTCTAGCGTGTAAACATGCTCAAATCACCAACTAAAAATATCCGTCTTAAATCGACCACGGCGACGTTTTAGAGCTTAAAATGGTTTTTTTAGTGCTAGAGTGAACGAGTTGAGCACAATCATGTACTGCAATCAGGGACCTAAAAGAGACCTTCTAAACAGAAATTGCAGAACTTAGCAAGTCGGGAATCATGTTTTCTGCGCTCAAACCATCGAGATGAGCGAAACAACATGTTGAAATGAGAAACCTATAACTTGCTTGTAAACTGAAAAGAAACGATCTTAGAACCATCAAAATCGCGTTTTAAGCGTTCTAGAAGCGATTTTAAAGTGAAAACATGCTCAAATCACTAACTAAAAATTGCCGTCTTAAATCGATCACGGCGACGTTTTACAGCTTAAAATGCTGTTTTCAGTGCTAAAGTGAACGAGTTGAGCGCAATGATGTACTGCAATCACGGATCTAAAAGAGACATTCTAAATGGAAATTGCAGAACTTAGCAAGTCGGCAATCATGTTTACGGCGCTCAAACCATCGAATTGAGCGAAATAACATGTTGAAACGAGAAACCCATAACTGGCTTGTAAACATAAAAGAAACGATCTTAGAACCATCAAAATCGCGTTTTAAGCGTTCTGGAAGCGATTTAAGAGTAAAAACATACTCAAATCACCACCTAAAAATTGTCGTTTTAAATCGATCACGGCGACGTTTTAAAGCTTAAAATAATTTTTTCAGTGCTAAATTGAACGAGTTGAGCGCAATGATGTACTGCAATCACGGACCTAAAAGAGACATTCTAAATGGAATTTGCACAACTTAGCAAGTCAGAAATCATGTTTTCGGCGCTCAAACCATCGAGATGAGCGAAACAACATGTTGAATGAGAAACCTATAACTTGATTGTAAACTGAAAAGAAACGATCTTAGAACCATCAAAATCGCGTTTTAAGCGTTCTAGAAGCCATTTTAAAGTGAAAACATGCTCAAATCACTAACTAAAAATTGCCGTCTTAAATCGATCACGGCGACGTTTTACAGCTTAAAATGCTGTTTTCAGTGCTAAAGTGAACGAGTTGAGCGCAATGATGTACTGCAATCACGGATCTAAAAGAGACATTCTAAATGGAAATTGCAGAACTTAGCAAGTCGGCAATCATGTTTACGGCGCTCAAACCATCGAATTGAGCGAAATAACATGTTGAAACGAGAAACCCATAACTGGCTTGTAAACATAAAAGAAACGATCTTAGAACCATCAAAATCGCGTTTTAAGCGTTCTGGAAGCGATTTCAGAGTAAAAACATACTCAAATCACCACCTAAAAATTGTCGTTTTAAATCGATCACGGCGACGTTTTAAAGCTTAAAATAATTTTTTCAGTGCTAAATTGAACGAGTTGAGCGCAATGATGTACTGCAATCACGGACCTAAAAGAGACATTCTAAATGGAATTTGCACAACTTAGCAAGTCAGAAATCATGTTTTCGGCGCTCAAACCATCGAGATGAGCGAAACAACATGTTGAATGAGAAACCTATAACTTGATTGTAAACTGAAAAGAAACGATCTTAGAACCATCAAAATCGCGTTTTAAGCGTTCTAGAAGCCATTTTAAAGTGAAAACATGCTCAAATCACTAACTAAAAATTGCCGTCTTAAATCGATCACGGCGACGTTTTACAGCTTAAAATGCTGTTTTCAGTGCTAAAGTGAACGAGTTGAGCGCAATGATGTACTGCAATCACGGATCTAAAAGAGACATTCTAAATGGAAATTGCAGAACTTAGCAAGTCGGCAATCATGTTTACGGCGCTCAAACCATCGAATTGAGCGAAATAACATGTTGAAACGAGAAACCCATAACTGGCTTGTAAACATAAAAGAAACGATCTTAGAACCATCAAAATCGCGTTTTAAGCGTTCTGGAAGCGATTTCAGAGTAAAAACATACTCAAATCACCACCTAAAAATTGTCGTTTTAAATCGATCACGGCGACGTTTTAAAGCTTAAAATAATTTTTTCAGTGCTAAATTGAACGAGTTGAGCGCAATGATGTACTGCAATCACGGACCTAAAAGAGACATTCTAAATGGAATTTGCACAACTTAGCAAGTCAGAAATCATGTTTTCGGCGCTCAAACCATCGAGATGAGCGAAACAACATGTTGAATGAGAAACCTATAACTTGATTGTAAACTGAAAAGAAACGATCTTAGAACCATCAAAATCGCGTTTTAAGCGTTCTAGAAGCCATTTTAAAGTGAAAACATGCTGAAATCACTAACTAAAAATTGCCGTCTTAAATCGATCACGGCGACGTTTTACAGCTTAAAATGCTGTTTTCAGTGCTAAAGTGAACGAGTTGAGCGCAATGATGTACTGCAATCACGGATCTAAAAGAGACATTCTAAATGGAAATTGCAGAACTTAGCAAGTCGGCAATCATGTTTACGGCGCTCAAACCATCGAATTGAGCGAAATAACATGTTGAAACGAGAAACCCATAACTGGCTTGTAAACATAAAAGAAACGATCTTAGAACCATCAAAATCGCGTTTTAAGCGTTCTGGAAGCGATTTCAGAGTAAAAACATACTCAAATCACCACCTAAAAATTGCCGTTTTAAATCGATCACGGCGACGTTTTAAAGCTTAAAATAATTTTTTCAGTGCTAAATTGAACGAGTTGAGCGCAATGATGTACTGCAATCACGGACCTAAAAGAGACATTCTAAATGGAATTTGCACAACTTAGCAAGTCAGAAATCATGTTTTCGGCGCTCAAACCATCGAGATGAGCGAAACAACATGTTGAATGAGAAACCTATAACTTGATTGTAAACTGAAAAGAAACGATCTTAGAACCATCAAAATCGCGTTTTAAGCGTTCTAGAAGCCATTTTAAAGTGAAAACATGCTCAAATCACTAACTAAAAATTGCCGTCTTAAATCGATCACGGCGACGTTTTACAGCTTAAAATGCTGTTTTCAGTGCTAAAGTGAACGAGTTGAGCGCAATGATGTACTGCAATCACGGATCTAAAAGAGACATTCTAAATGGAAATTGCAGAACTTAGCAAGTCGGCAATCATGTTTACGGCGCTCAAACCATCGAATTGAGCGAAATAACATGTTGAAACGAGAAACCCATAACTGGCTTGTAAACATAAAAGAAACGATCTTAGAACCATCAAAATCGCGTTTTAAGCGTTCTGGAAGCGATTTCAGAGTAAAAACATACTCAAATCACCACCTAAAAATTGCAGTTTTAAATCGATCACGGCGACGTTTTAAAGCTTAAAATAATTTTTTCAGTGCTAAATTGAACGAGTTGAGCGCAATGATGTACTGCAATCACGGACCTAAAAGAGACCTTCTAAATGGAATTTGCAGAACTTAGCAAGTCAAGAATCATGTTTTCGGCGCTCAAACCATCGAGATGAGCGAAATAACATGTTGAAATGAGAAACCTATAACTTGCTTGTAAACTGAAAAGAAACGATCTAAGAACCATCAAAATCGTGTTTTAAGCGTTCTAGAAGTGATTTGAACGTGAAAACATGCTCAAATCACCAACTAAAAATTGCCGTCTTAAATCGATCACGGCGACGTTTTACAGCTTAAAATGCTGTTTTCAGTGCTAAAGTGAACGAGTTGAGCGCAATGATGTACTGCAATCACGAATCTAAAAGAGACCTTCTAACTGGAAATTGCAGAACTTAGCAAGTCGGCAATCATGTTTACGGCGCTCAAACCATCGAATTGAGCGAAAAAACATGTTGAAATGAGAAACCCATAACTTGCTTGTAAACTGATAAGAAACGATCTTAGAACCATCAAAATCGCGTTTTAAGCGTTCTGGAAGCGATTTGAGAGTAAAAACATACTCAAATCACCACCTAAAAATTGCCGTCTTAAATCGATCACGGCGACGTTTTAAAGCTTAAAATAATGTTTTCAGTGCTAAAGTGAACGAGTTGAGCGCAATGATGTACTGCAATCACGGACCTAAAAGAGACATTCTAAATGGAATTTGCACAACTTAGCAAGTCAGAAATCATGTTTTCGGCGCTCAAACCATCGAGATGAGCGAAACAACATGTTGAATGAGAAACCTATAACTTGATTGTAAACTGAAAAGAAACGATCTTAGAACCATCAAAATCGCGTTTTAAGCCTTCTAGAAGCGATTTAAGCGTGAAAACATGCTTAAATCACTAACTATAAATTGCCGTCTTAAATCGATAACGGCGGCGTTTTACAGGTTAAAATCTGTTTTCAGTGCTAAAGTGAACGAGTTGAGCGCAATGATGTACTGCAATCACGGATTTAAAAGAGACCTTCTAAATGGATATTGCAGAACTTAGCAAGTCGGGAATCATGTTTTTGGCGCTCAAACCATCGAGATGACCGAAACAACATGTTGAAATGTGAAACCTATAACTTGCTTGTAAACTCAATAGAAACGACCTTAGAACCATCAAAATCGCGTTTTAAGCGTTCCAGAAGCGATTTGAGCGTGAAAACATGCTCAAATCACCAACTAAAAATTGCCGTCTTAAATCAACCACGGCGACGTTTTAGGGCTTAAAATGGTGTTTTTAGTGCTAGAGTGAACGAGTTGAGCACAATCATGTACTGTAATCACGGACCTAAAAAAGACTTTCTAAATGGAATTTGCAGAACTTAGCAAGTCGGGAATCATGTTTTAGGCGCTGAAACCATCGAGATGACCGAAACAACATGTTGAAATGAGAAACCTATAACTTGCTTGTAAACTGAAAAGAAACGATCTTAGAACCATCAAAATCGCGTTTTAAGCGTTCTAGAAGCGATTTTAGCGTGAAAACATGCTCAAATCACTAACTAAAAATTGCCGTCTTAAATCGATCACGGCGACGTTTTACAGCTTAAAATGCTGTTTTCAGTGCTAAAGGGAACGAGTTGAGCGCAATGATGTTCTGCAACCACGGATCTAAAAGAGACCTTCTAAATGGAAATTGCAGAACTTAGCAAGTCGGCAATCATGTTTACGGCGCTCAAACCATCGAATTGAGCGAAATAACATGTTGAAATGAGAGACCCATAACTTGCTTGTAAACTGAAAAGAAACGATCTTAGAACCATCAAAATCGCGTTTTAAGCGTTCTAGAAGTGATTTGAGCGTGAAAACATGCTCAAATCAGCAACTAAAAATTGCCGTCTTAAATCGATCACGGCGACGTTTTACAGCTTAAAATGCTTTTTTCAGTGCTAAAGTGAACGAGTTGAGCGCAATGATGTACTGTAACCACGGATCTAAAAGAGACCTTCTAAATGGAAATTGCAGAACTTAGCAAGTCGGCAATCATGTTTACGGCGCTCAAACCATCGAATTGAGCGAAATAACATGTTGAAATGAGAGACCCATAACTTGCTTGTAAACTGAAAAGAAACGATCTTAGAACCATCAAAATCGCGTGTTAAGCGTTCTGGAAGAGATTTTAGCGTGAAAACATACTCAAATTACCACCTAAAAGTTGCCGTCTTAAATCGATCACGGCGACGTTTTAAAGCTTAAAATGCTGTTTTCAGTGCTAAAGTGAACGAGTTGAGCGCAATGATGTACTGCCATCACGGACCTAAAAGAGACCTTCTAAATGGAATTTGCAGAACTTAGCAAGTCAAGAATCATGTTTTCGGCGCTCAAACCATCGAGATGAGCGAGATAACATGTTGAAATGAGAAACCTATAACTTGCTTGTAAACTGAAAAGAAACGATCTTAGAACCATCAAAATCGCGTTTTAAGCGTTCTAGAAGTGATTTGAGCGTGAAAACATGCTCAAATCAGCAACTAAAAATTGCCGTCTTAAATCGATCACGGCGACGTTTTACAGCTTAAAATGCTTTTTTCAGTGCTAAAGTGAACGAGTTGAGCGCAATGATGTACTGCAACCACGGATCTAAAAGAGACCTTCTAAATGGAAATTGCAGAACTTAGCAAGTCGGCAATCATGTTTACGGCGCTCAAACCATCGAATTGAGCGAAATAACATGTTGAAATGAGAGACCCATAACTTGCTTGTAAACTGAAAAGAAACGATCTTAGAACCATCAAAATCGCGTTTTAAGCGTTCTGGAAGCGATTTGAGAGTAAAAACATACTCAAATCACCACCTAAAAATTGCCGTCTTAAATCGAACACGGCGACCTTTTAAAGCTTAAATAATGTTTTCAGTGCTAAAGTGAACGAGTTGAGCGCAATGATGTACTGCAATCACGGACCTAAAAGAGACATTCTAAATGGAATTTGCACAACTTAGCAAGTCGGAAATCATGTTTTCGGCGCTCAAACCATCGAGATGAGCGAAACAACATGTTGAATGAGAAACCTATAACTTGATTGTAAACTGAAAAGAAACGATCTTAGAACCATCAAAATCGCGTTTTAAGCCTTCTAAAAGCGATTTGAGCGTAAAAACATGTTCAAATAACTAACTATAAATTGCCGTCTTAAATCGATAACGGCGACGTTTTACAGCTTAAAATGGTGTTTTCAGTGCTAAAGTGAACGAGTTGAGCGCAATGATGTACTGCAATCACGGATCTGAAAGAGGCCTTCTAAATGGATATTGCAGAACTTAGCAAGTCGGGAATCATGTTTTCTGCGCTCAAACCATCGAGAAGAGCGAAACAACATGTTGAAATGAGAAACCTATAACTTGCTTGTAAACTGAAAAGAAACGATCTTAGAACCATCAAAATCGCGTTTTAAGCGTTCTAGAAGCGATTTTAGCGTGAAAACATGCTCAAATCACTAACTAAAAATTGCCGTCTTAAATCGATCACGGCGACGTTTTACAGCTTAAAATGCTGTTTTCAGTGCTAAAGGGAACGAGTTGAGCGCAATGATGTTCTGCAACCACGGATCTAAAAGAGACCTTCTAAATGGAAATTGCAGAACTTAGCAAGTCGGCAATCATGTTTACGGCGCTCAAACCATCGAATTGAGCGAAATAACATGTTGAAATGAGAGACCCATAACTTGCTTGTAAACTGAAAAGAAACGATCTTAGAACCATCAAAATCGCGTTTTAAGCGTTCTAGAAGTGATTTGAGCGTGAAAACATGCTCAAATCAACAACTAAAAATTGCCGTCTTAAATCGATCACGGCGACGTTTTACAGCTTAAAATGCTTTTTTCAGTGCTAAAGTGAACGAGTTGAGCGCAATGATGTACTGTAACCACGGATCTAAAAGAGACCTTCTAAATGGAAATTGCAGAACTTAGCAAGTCGGCAATCATGTTTACGGCGCTCAAACCATCGAATTGAGCGAAATAACATGTTGAAATGAGAGACCCATAACTTGCTTGTAAACTGAAAAGAAACGATCTTAGAACCATCAAAATCGCGTGTTAAGCGTTCTGGAAGAGATTTTAGCGTGAAAACATACTCAAATTACCACCTAAAAGTTGCCGTCTTAAATCGATCACGGCGACGTTTTAAAGCTTAAAATGCTGTTTTCAGTGCTAAAGTGAACGAGTTGAGCGCAATGATGTACTGCCATCACGGACCTAAAAGAGACCTTCTAAATGGAATTTGCAGAACTTAGCAAGTCAAGAATCATGTTTTCGGCGCTCAAACCATCGAGATGAGCGAGATAACATGTTGAAATGAGAAACCTATAACTTGCTTGTAAACTGAAAAGAAACGATCTTAGAACCATCAAAATCGCGTTTTAAGCGTTCTAGAAGTGATTTGAGCGTGAAAACATGCTCAAATCAGCAACTAAAAATTGCCGTCTTAAATCGATCACGGCGACGTTTTACAGCTTAAAATGCTTTTTTCAGTGCTAAAGTGAACGAGTTGAGCGCAATGATGTACTGCAACCACGGATCTAAAAGAGACCTTCTAAATGGAAATTGCAGAACTTAGCAAGTCGGCAATCATGTTTACGGCGCTCAAACCATCGAATTGAGCGAAATAACATGTTGAAATGAGAGACCCATAACTTGCTTGTAAACTGAAAAGAAACGATCTTAGAACCATCAAAATCGCGTTTTAAGCGTTCTGGAAGCGATTTGAGAGTAAAAACATACTCAAATCACCACCTAAAAATTGCCGTCTTAAATCGAACACGGCGACCTTTTAAAGCTTAAATAATGTTTTCAGTGCTAAAGTCAACGAGTTGAGCGCAATGATGTACTGCAATCACGGACCTAAAAGAGACATTCTAAATGGAATTTGCACAACTTAGCAAGTCGGAAATCATGTTTTCGGCGCTCAAACCATCGAGATGAGCGAAACAACATGTTGAATGAGAAACCTATAACTTGATTGTAAACTGAAAAGAAACGATCTTAGAACCATCAAAATCGCGTTTTAAGCCTTCTAAAAGCGATTTGAGCGTAAAAACATGTTCAAATAACTAACTATAAATTGCCGTCTTAAATCGATAACGGCGACGTTTTACAGCTTAAAATGGTGTTTTCAGTGCTAAAGTGAACGAGTTGAGCGCAATGATGTACTGCAATCACGGATCTGAAAGAGGCCTTCTAAATGGATATTGCAGAACTTAGCAAGTCGGGAATCATGTTTTCTGCGCTCAAACCATCGAGAAGAGCGAAACAACATGTTGAAATGAGAAACCTATAATTTGCTTGTAAATTGAAAAGAAAAAATCTTACAACCATCAAAATCGCGTTTTAAGCGTTCTAGAAGCGATTTTAGCGTGAAAACATGCGCAAATCACTAACTAAAAATTGCCGTCTTAAATCGATCACGGCGACGTTTTAAAGCTTAAAATAATGTTTTCAGTGCTAAAGTGAACGAGTTGAGCGCAATGATGTACTGCAATCACGGATCTAAAAGAGACCTTCTAATTTGATATTGCAGAACTTAGCAAGTCGGCAATCATGTTTTCGGCGCTCAAACCATCGAGATGACCGAAACAACAGGTTGAAATGTGAAACCTATAACTTGCTTGTAAACTCAAAAGAAACGACCTTAGAACCATCAAAATCGCGTTTTAAGCGTTCTAGAAGCGATTTGAGCGTGAAAACATGCTCAAATCACCAACTAAAAATTGCCGTCTTAAATCGACCACGGCGACGTTTTAGGGCTTAAAATGGTGTTTTTAGTGCTAGAGTGAACGAGTTGAATACAATCATGTACTGTAATCACGGACCTAAAAAAGACTTTCTAAATGGAATTTGCAGAACTTAGCAAGTCGGGAATCATGTTTTAGGCGCTCAAACCATCGAATTGAGCGAAATAACATCTTGAAATGAGAGACCTATAACTTGCTTGTAAACTGAAAAGAAACGATCTTAGAACCATCAAAATCGCGTTTTAAGCGTTCTAGAAGTGATTTGAGCGTGAAAACATGCTCAAATCAGCAACTAAAAATTGCCGTCTTAAATCGATCACGGCGACGTTTTACAGATTAAAATGCTTTTTTCAGTGCTAAAGTGAACGAGTTGAGCGCAATGATGTACTGCAACCACGGATCTAAAAGAGACCTTCTAAATGGAAATTGCAGAACTTAGCAAGTCGGCAATCATGTTTACGCCGCTCAAACCATCGAATTGAGCGAAATAACATGTTGAAATGAGAGACCCATAACTTGCTTGTAAACTGAAAAGAAACGATCTTAGAACCATCAAAATCGCGTGTTAAGCGTTCTGGAAGAGATTTTAGCGTGAAAACATACTCAAATTACCACCTAAAAGTTGCCGTCTTAAATCGATCACGGCGACGTTTTAAAGCTTAAAATGCTGTTTTCAGTGCTAAAGTGAACGAGTTGAGCGCAATGATGTACTGCCATCACGGACCTAAAAGAGACCTTCTAAATGGAATTTGCAGAACTTAGCAAGTCAAGAATCATGTTTTCGGCGCTCAAACCATCGAGATGAGCGAAATAACATGTTGAAATGAGAAACCTATAACTTGCTTGTAAACTGAAAAGAAACGATCTTAGAACCATCAAAATCGCGTTTTAAGCGTTCTAGAAGTGATTTGAGCGTGAAAACATGCTCAAATCAGCAACTAAAAATTGCCGTCTTAAATCGATCACGGCGACGTTTTACAGCTTAAAATGCTTTTTTCAGTGCTAAAGTGAACGAGTTGAGCGCAATGATGTACTGCAACCACGGATCTAAAAGAGACCTTCTAAATGGAAATTGCAGAACTTAGCAAGTCGGCAATCATGTTTACGGCGCTCAAACCATCGAATTGAGCGAAATAACATGTTGAAATGAGAGACCCATAACTTGCTTGTAAACTGAAAAGAAACGATCTTAGAACCATCAAAATCGCGTTTTAAGCGTTCTGGAAGCGATTTGAGAGTAAAAACATACTCAAATCACCACCTAAAAATTGCCGTCTTAAATCGATCACGGCGACCTTTTAAAGCTTAAATAATGTTTTCAGTGCTAAAGTGAACGAGTTGAGCGCAATGATGTACTGCAATCACGGACCTAAAAGAGACATTCTAAATGGAATTTGCACAACTTAGCAAGTCGGAAATCATGTTTTCGGCGCTCAAACCATCGAGATGAGCGAAACAACATGTTGAATGAGAAACCTATAACTTGATTGTAAACTGAAAAGAAACGATCTTAGAACCATCAAAATCGCGTTTTAAGCCTTCTAAAAGCGATTTGAGCGTAAAAACATGTTCAAATAACTAACTATAAATTGCCGTCTTAAATCGATAACGGCGACGTTTTACAGCTTAAAATGGTGTTTTCAGTGCTAAAGTGAACGAGTTGAGCGCAATGATGTACTGCAATCACGGATCTGAAAGAGGCCTTCTAAATGGATATTGCAGAACTTAGCAAGTCGGGAATCATGTTTTCTGCGCTCAAACCATCGAGAAGAGCGAAACAACATGTTGAAATGAGAAACCTATAATTTGCTTGTAAACTGAAAAGAAAAAATCTTACAACCATCAAAATCGCGTTTTAAGCGTTCTAGAAGCGATTTTAGCGTGAAAACATGCGCAAATCACTAACTAAAAATTGCCGTCTTAAATCGATCACGGCGACGTTTTAAAGCTTAAAATAATGTTTTCAGTGCTAAAGTGAACGAGTTGAGCGCAATGATGTACTGCAATCACGGATCTAAAAGAGACCTTCTAATTTGATATTGCAGAACTTAGCAAGTCGGCAATCATGTTTTCGGCGCTCAAACCATCGAGATGACCGAAACAACAGGTTGAAATGTGAAACCTATAACTTGCTTGTAAACTCAAAAGAAACGACCTTAGAACCATCAAAATCGCGTTTTAAGCGTTCTAGAAGCGATTTGAGCGTGAAAACATGCTCAAATCACCAACTAAAAATTGCCGTCTTAAATCGACCACGGCGACGTTTTAGGGCTTAAAATGGTGTTTTTAGTGCTAGAGTGAACGAGTTGAGCACAATCATGTACTGTAATCACGGACCTAAAAAAGACTTTCTAAATGGAATTTGCAGAACTTAGCAAGTCGGGAATCATGTTTTAGGCGCTCAAACCATCGAGATGACCGAAACAACATGTTGAAATGAGAAACCTATAACTTGCTTGTAAACTGAAAAGAAACGATCTTAGAACCATCAAAATCTTGTTTTAAGCGTTCTAGAAGCGATTTTAGCGTGAAAACATGCTCAAATCACTAACTAAAAATTGCCGTCTTAAATCGATCACGGCGACGTTTTACAGCTTAAAATGCTGTTTTCAGTGCTAAAGTGAACGAGTTGAGCGCAATGATGTACTGCAACCACGGATCTAAAAGAGACCTTCTAAATGGAAATTGCAGAACTTAGCAAGTCGGCAATCATGTTTACGGCGCTCAAACCATCGAATTGAGCGAAATAACATCTTGAAATGAGAGACCCATAACTTGCTTGTAAACTGAAAAGAAACGATCTTAGAACCATCAAAATCGCGTTTTAAGCGTTCTAGAAGTGATTTGAGCGTGAAAACATGCTCAAATCAGCAACTAAAAATTGCCGTCTTAAATCGATCACGGCGACGTTTTACAGATTAAAATGCTTTTTTCAGTGCTAAAGTGAACGAGTTGAGCGCAATGATGTACTGCAACCACGGATCTAAAAGAGACCTTCTAAATGGAAATTGCAGAACTTAGCAAGTCGGCAATCATGTTTACGCCGCTCAAACCATCGAATTGAGCGAAATAACATGTTGAAATGAGAGACCCATAACTTGCTTGTAAACTGAAAAGAAACGATCTTAGAACCATCAAAATCGCGTGTTAAGCGTTCTGGAAGAGATTTTAGCGTGAAAACATACTCAAATTACCACCTAAAAGTTGCCGTCTTAAATCGATCACGGCGACGTTTTAAAGCTTAAAATGCTGTTTTCAGTGCTAAAGTGAACGAGTTGAGCGCAATGATGTACTGCCATCACGGACCTAAAAGAGACCTTCTAAATGGAATTTGCAGAACTTAGCAAGTCAAGAATCATGTTTTCGGCGCTCAAACCATCGAGATGAGCGAAATAACATGTTGAAATGAGAAACCTATAACTTGCTTGTAAACTGAAAAGAAACGATCTTAGAACCATCAAAATCGCGTTTTAAGCGTTCTAGAAGTGATTTGAGCGTGAAAACATGCTCAAATCAGCAACTAAAAATTGCCGTCTTAAATCGATCACGGCGACGTTTTACAGCTTAAAATGCTTTTTTCAGTGCTAAAGTGAACGAGTTGAGCGCAATGATGTACTGCAACCACGGATCTAAAAGAGACCTTCTAAATGGAAATTGCAGAACTTAGCAAGTCGGCAATCATGTTTACGGCGCTCAAACCATCGAATTGAGCGAAATAACATGTTGAAATGAGAGACCCATAACTTGCTTGTAAACTGAAAAGAAACGATCTTAGAACCATCAAAATCGCGTTTTAAGCGTTCTGGAAGCGATTTGAGAGTAAAAACATACTCAAATCACCACCTAAAAATTGCCGTCTTAAATCGATCACGGCGACGTTTTAAAGCTTAAATAATGTTTTCAGTGCTAAAGTGAACGAGTTGAGCGCAATGATGTACTGCAATCACGGACCTAAAGAGACATTCTAAATGGAATTTGCACAACTTTGCAAGTCGGAAATCATGTTTTCGCCGCTCAAACCATCGAGATGAGCGAAACAACATGTTGAATGAGAAACCTATAACTTGATTGTAAACTGAAAAGAAACGATCTTAGAACCATCAAAATCGCGTTTTAAGCCTTCTAAAAGCGATTTGAGCGTAAAAACATGTTCAAATAACTAACTATAAATTGCCGTCTTAAATCGATAACGGCGACGTTTTACAGCTTAAAATGCGGTTTTCAGTGCTAAAGTGAACGAGTTGAGCGCAATGATGTACTGCAATCACGGATCTAAAAGAGACCTTCTAAATGGATATTGCAGAACTTAGCAAGTCGAGAATCATGTTTACGGCGGTCAAACCATCGAGATGACCGAAACAACATGTTGAAATGTGAAACCTATAACTTGCTTGTAAACTCAAAAGAAACGACCTTAGAACCATCAAAATCGCGTTTTAAGCGTGCTAAAAGCGATTTGAGCGTAAAAACATGCTCAAATCACCAACAAAAAATTGCCGTCTTAAATCGATAACGGCGACGTTTTAGAGCTTAAAATGATGTTTTCAGTGCTAAAGTGAATGAGTTGAGCGCAATGATGTACTGCAATCACGGATCTAAAAGAGACCTTCTAAATGGATATTGCAGAACTTAGCAAGTCGAGAATCATGTTTACGGCGCTCAAACCATCGAGATGACCGAAACAACATGTTGAAATGTGAAACCTATAACTTGCTTGTAAACTCAAAAGAAACGACCTTAGAACCATCAAAATCGCGTTTTAAGCGCTCAAAAAGCGATTTGAGCGTGAAAACATGCTCAAATCACCAACTAAAAATTGCTATCTTAAATCGACCACGGCGACGTTTTAGAGCTTAAAATGGTGTTTTTAGTGCTAGAGTGAACGAGTGTAGCACATTCGTGTACTGTAATCACGGACCTAAAAGAGACCTTGTAAATGGAATTTGCAGATTTTAGAAAGTCGGGAATCATGTTTTCGGCGCTCAAACCATCGAGATGAGCGAAATAACATGTTGAAATAAGAAACCTATAACTTTCTTATAAACTCAAAAGAAAGGATCTTAGCACCATAAAAATCGCGTTTTAAGCGTTCTAGAAGCCATTTGAGCGTAAAAACATGCTCAAATCACTAACTAAAAATTGCCGTCTTAAATCGATCACGGCGACGTTTTACAGCTTAAAATGCTGTTTTCAGTGCTAAAGTGAACGAGTTGAGCGCAATGATGTACTGCAATCACGGATCTAAAAGAGACCTTCTAAATGGAAATTGAAGAACTTACCAAGTCGGGAATCATGTTTACGGCGCTCAAACCATCGAATTGAGCGAAATAACATGTTGAAATGAGAAACCCATAACTTGCTTGTAAACTGAAAAGAAACGATCTTAGAACCATCAAAATCGCGTGTTAAGCGTTCTGGAAGAGATTTTAGCGTGAAAACATACTCAAATTACCACCTAAAAATTGCCGTCTTAAATCGATCACGGCGACGTTTTAAAGCTTAAAATGCTGTTTTCAGTGCTAAAGTGAACGAGTTGAGCGCAATGATGTACTGCCATCACGGACCTAAAAGAGACCTTCTAAATGGAATTTGCAGAACTTAGCATGTCAAGAATCATGTTTTCGGCGCTCAAACCATCGAGATGAGCGAAATAACATGTTGAAATGAGAAACCTATAACTTGCTTGTAAACTGAAAAGAAACGATCTTAGAACCATCAAAATCGCGTTTTAAGCGTTCTAGAAGTGATTTGAGCGTGAAAACATGCTCAAATCAGCAACTAAAAATTGCCGTCTTAAATCGATCACGGCGACGTTTTACAGCTTAAAATGCTTTTTTCAGTGCTAAAGTGAACGAGTTGAGCGCAATGATGTACTGCAACCACGGATCTGAAAGAGACCTTCTAAATGGAAATTGCAGAACTTAGCAAGTCGGCATTCATGTTTACGGCGCTCAAACCATCGAATTGAGCGAAATAACATGTTGAAATGAGAGACCCATAACTTGCTTGTAAACTGAAAAGAAACGATCTTAGAACCATCAAAATCGCGTGTGAAGCGTTCTGGAAGAGATTTTAGCGTGAAAACATACTCAAATTACCACCTAAAAGTTGCCGTCTTAAATCGATCACGGCGACGTTTTAAAGCTTAAAATGCTGTTTTCAGTGCTAAAGTGAACGAGTTGAGCGCAAAGATGTACTGCCATCACGGACCTAAAAGAGACCTTCTAAATGGAATTTGCACAACTTAGCAAGTCAAGAATCATGTTTTCGGCGCTCAAACCATCGAGATGAGCGAAATAACATGTTGAAATGAGAAACCTATAACTTGCTTGTAAACTCAAAAGAAACGACCTTAGAACCATCAAAATCGCGTTTTAAGCGTTCTAGAAGCGATTTGAGCGTGAAAACATACTCAAATCACCACCAAAAATTGCCGTCTTAAATCCATCACGGCGACGTTTTAAAGCTTAAAATAATGTTTTCAGTGCTAAAGTGAACGAGTTGAGCGCAATGATGTACTGCAATCACGGACCTAAAAGAGACCTTCTAAATGGAAATTGCAGAACTTAGCAAGTCGGCAATCATGTTTTCGGCGCTCAAACCATCGAGATGACCGAAACAACATGTTGAAATGTGAAACCTATAACTTGCTTGTAAACTCAAAAGAAACGACCTTAGAACCATCAAAATCGCGTTTTAAGCGTTCTAGAAGCGATTTGAGCGTGAAAACATACTCAAATCACCACCAAAAATTGCCGTCTTAAATCCATCACGGCGACGTTTTAAAGCTTAAAATAATGTTTTCAGTGCTAAAGTGAACGAGTTGAGCGCAATGATGTACTGCAATCACGGACCTAAAAGAGACCTTCTAAATGGAAATTGCAGAACTTAGCAAGTCGGCAATCATGTTTTCGGCGCTCAAACCATCGAGATGACCGAAACAACATGTTGAAATGTGAAACCTATAACTTGCTTGTAAACTCAAAAGAAACGACCTTAGAACCATCAAAATCGCGTTTTAAGCGTTCTAGAAGCGATTTGAGCGTGAAAACATGCTCAAATCACCAACTAAAAATTGCCGTCTTAAATCGACCACGGCGACGTTTTAGGGCTTAAAATGGTGTTTTTAGTGCTAGAGTGAACGAGTTGAGCACAATCATGTACTGTAATCACGGACCTAAAAAAGACTTTCTAAATGGAATTTGCAGAACTTAGCAAGTCGGGAATCATGTTTTAGGCGCTCAAACCATCGAGATGACCGAAACAACATGTTGAAATGAGAAACCTATAACTTGCTTGTAAACTGAAAAGAAACGATCTTAGAAGCATCAAAATCTTGTTTTAAGCGTTCTAGAAGCGATTTTAGCGGGAAAACATGCGCAAATCACTGACTAAAAATTGCCGTCTTAAATCGATCACGGCGACGTTTTACAGCTTAAAATGCTGTTTTCAGTGCTAAAGTGAACGAGTTGAGCGCAATGATTAACTGCAATCACGGATCTAAAAGAGACCTTCTAAATGGAAATTGAAGAACTTAGCAAGTCGGCAATCATGTTTACGGCGCTCAAACCATCGAAATGAGCGAAATAACATGTTGAAATGAGAAACCCATAACTTGCTTGTAAACTGAAAAGAAACGATCTTAGAACCATCAAAGTCGCGTTTTAAGCGTTCTAGAAGCGATTTGAGCGTGAAAACATACTCAAATCACCACCAAAAATTGCCGTCTTAAATCCATCACGGCGACGTTTTAAAGCTTAAAATAATGTTTTCAGTGCTAAAGTGAACGAGTTGAGCGCAATGATGTACTGCAATCACGGACCTAAAAGAGACCTTCTAAATGGAAATTGCAGAACTTAGCAAGTCGGCAATCATGTTTTCGGCGCTCAAACCATCGAGATGACCGAAACAACATGTTGAAATGTGAAACCTATAACTTGCTTGTAAACTCAAAAGAAACGACCTTAGAACCATCAAAATCGCGTTTTAAGCGTTCTAGAAGCGATTTGAGCGTGAAAACATACTCAAATCACCACCAAAAATTGCCGTCTTAAATCCATCACGGCGACGTTTTAAAGCTTAAAATAATGTTTTCAGTGCTAAAGTGAACGAGTTGAGCGCAATGATGTACTGCAATCACGGACCTAAAAGAGACCTTCTAAATGGAAATTGCAGAACTTAGCAAGTCGGCAATCATGTTTTCGGCGCTCAAACCATCGAGATGACCGAAACAACATGTTGAAATGTGAAACCTATAACTTGCTTGTAAACTCAAAAGAAACGACCTTAGAACCATCAAAATCGCGTTTTAAGCGTTCTAGAAGCGATTTGAGCGTGAAAACATGCTCAAATCACCAACTAAAAATTGCCGTCTTAAATCGACCACGGCGACGTTTTAGGGCTTAAAATGCTGTTTTTAGTGCTAGAGTGAACGAGTTGAGCACAATCATGTACTGTAATCACGGACCTAAAAAAGACTTTCTAAATGGAATTTGCAGAACTTAGCAAGTCGGGAATCATGTTTTAGGCGCTCAAACCATCGAGATGACCGAAACAACATGTTGAAATGAGAAACCTATAACTTGCTTGTAAACTGAAAAGAAACGATCTTAGAACCATCAAAATCTTGTTTTAAGCGTTCTAGAAGCGATTTTAGCGTGAAAACATGCTCAAATCACTAACTAAAAATTGCCGTCTTAAATCGATCACGGCGACGTTTTACAGCTTAAAATGCTGTTTTCAGTGCTAAAGTGAACGAGTTGAGCGCAATGATGTACTGCAACCACGGATCTAAAAGAGACCTTCTAAATGGAAATTGCAGAACTTAGCAAGTCGGCAATCATGTTTACGGCGCTCAAACCATCGAATTGAGCGAAATAACATGTTGAAATGAGAGACCCATAGCTTGCTTGTAAACTGAAAAGAAACGATCTTAGAACCATCAAAATCGCGTCTTAAGCGTTCTAGAAGTGATTTGAGCGTGAAAACATGCTCAAATCAGCAACTAAAAATTGCCGTCTTAAATCGATCACGGCGACATTTTACAGCTTAAAATGCTTTTTTCAGTGCTAAAGTGAACGAGTTGAGCGCAATGATGTACTGCAACCACGGATCTAAAAGAGACCTTCTAAATGGAAATTGCAGAACTTAGCAAGTCGGCAATCATGTTTACGGCGCTCAAACCATCGAATTTAGCGAAATAACATGTTGAAATGAGAGACCCATAACTTGCTTGTAAACTGAAAAGAAACGATCTTAGAACCATCAAAATCGCGTGTTAAGCGTTCTGGAAGAGATTTTAGCGTGAAAACATACTCAAATTACCACCTAAAAGTTGCCGTCTTAAATCGATCACGGCGACGTTTTAAAGCTTAAAATGCTGTTTTCAGTGCTAAAGTGAACGGGTTGAGCGCAATGATGTACTGCAATCACGGACCTAAAAGAGACCTTCTAAATGGAATTTGCAGAACTTAGCAAGTCAAGAATCATGTTTTCAGCGCTCAAACCATCGAGATGAGCGAAATAACATGTTGAAATGAGAAACCTATAACTTGCTTGTAAACTGAAAAGAAACGATCTTAGAACCATCAAAATCGCGTTTTAAGCGTTCTAGAAGTGATTTGAGCATGAAAACATGCTCAAATCAGCAACTAAAAATTGCCGTCTTAAATCGATCACGGCGACGTTTTACAGCTTAAAATGCTTTTTTCAGTGCTAAAGTGAACGAGTTGAGCGCAATGATGTACTGCAACCACGGATCTAAAAGAGACCTTCTAAATGGAAATTGCAGAACTTAGCAAGTCGGCAATCATGTTTACGGCGCTCAAACCATCGAGATGAGCGAAACAACATGTTGAATGAGAAACCTATAACTTGATTGTAAACTGAAAAGAAACGATCTTAGAACCATCAAAATCGCGTTTTAAGCCTTCTAAAAGCAATTTGAGCGTAAAAACATGTTCAAATAACTAACTATAAATTGCCGTCTTAAATCGAAAACCGCTACGTTTTACAGCTTAAAATGGTGTTTTCAGTGCTAAAGTGAACGAGTTGAGCGCAATGATGTACTGCAATCACGGATCTGAAAGAGGCCTTCTAAATGGATATTGCAGAACTTAGCAAGTCGGGAATCATGTTTTCTGCGCTCAAACCATCGAGAAGAGCGAAACAACATGTTGAAATGAGAAACCTATAATTTGCTTGTAAACTGAAAAGAAAAAATCTTACAACCATCAAAATCGCGTTTTAAGCGTTCTAGAAGCGATTTTAGCGGGAAAACATGCGCAAATCACTGACTAAAAATTGCCGTCTTAAATCGATCACGGCGACGTTTTACAGCTTAAAATGCTGTTTTCAGTGCTAAAGTGAACGAGTTGAGCGCAATAATTAACTGCAATCACGGATCTAAAAGAGACCTTCTAAATGGAAATTGAAGAACTTAGCAAGTCGGCAATCATGTTTTCGGCGCTCAAACCATCGAGATGAATGAAACAACATGTTGAAATGAGAAACCTATAACTTGCTTGTAAACTGAAAAGAAACGATCTTAGAAGCATCAAAATCGCGTTTTAAGCGTTCTAAAAGCGATTTGAGAGTAAAAACATACTCAAATCACCACCTAAAAATTGCCGTCTTAAATCGATCACGGCGACGTTTTAAAGCTTAAAATAATGTTTTCAGTGCTAAAGTGAACGAGTTTAGCGCAATGATGTACTGCAATCACGGACCTAAAAGAGACCTTCTAAATGGAATTTGCAGAACTTAGCAAGTCGGGAATCATGTTTTCGGCGCTAAAACCATCGAGATGAGCGAAATAACATGTTGAAATGAGAAACCTATAACTTGCTTGTAAACTCAAAAGAAACGACCTTAGAACCATCAAAATCGCGTTTTAAGCGCTCAAAAAGCGATTTGAGCGTAAAAACATGCTCAAATCACCAACTAAAAATTGCTATCTTAAATCGACCACGGCGACGTTTTAGAGCTTAAAATGGTGTTTTTAGTGCTAGAACGAACGAGTTGAGCGCAATGATGTACTGCAATCAGGGACCTAAAAGAGACCTTCTCAATGGAAATTGCAGAACTTACCAAGTCGGGAATCATGATTTCGGCGCTCAAACCATCGAGATGATTGACACAACATGTTGAAATCAGAAACCTATAACTTTCTTGTAAACTGAAAAGAAACGATCTTAGAAGCATCAAAATCGCGTTTTAAGCGTTCTAGAAGCGATTTGAGCGGGAAAACATGCTCAAATCACTAACTAAAAATTGCCGTCTTAAATCGATCACATCGACGTTTTACAGCTTAAAATGCTGTTTTCAGTGCTAAAGTGAACGAGTTGAGCGCAATGATGTACTGCAATGACGGATCTTAAAAAAGACCTTCTAATTTGATATTGCAGAACTTAGCAAGTCGGGAATCATGTTTTCGGCGCTCAAACCATCGAGATGACCGAAACAACATGTTGAAATGTGAAACCTATAACTTGCTTGTAAACTGAAAAGAAACGACCTTAGAACCATCAAAATCGCGTTTTAAGCCTTCTAGAAGCGATTTGAGCGTGAAAACATGCTCAAATCACTAACTAAAAATTGCCGTCTTAAATCGATCACGGCGACGTTTTACAGCTTAAAATGCGGTTTTCAGTGCTAAAGTGAACGAGTTGAGCGCAATGATGTACTGCAATCACGGATCTAAAAGAGACCTTCTAAATGGATATTGCAGAACTTAGCAAGTCGAGAATCATGTTTACGGCGGTCAAACCATCGATATGACCGAAACAACATGTTGAAATGTGAAACCTATAACTTGCTTGTAAACTGAAAAGAAACGATCTTAGAAGCATCAAAATCGCGTTTTAAGCGTTCTAAAAGCGATTTGAGCGTGAAAACATGCTCAAATCAGCAACTAAAAATTGCCGTCTTAAATCGATCACGGCGACGTTTTAAAGCTTAAAATGCTGTTTTCAGTGCTAAAGTGAACGAGTTGAGCACAATGATGTACTGCCATCACGGACCTAAAAGAGACCTTCTAAATGGAATTTGCAGAACTTAGCAAGTCAAGAATCATGTTTTCGGCGCTCAAACCATCGAGATGAGCGAAATAACATGTTGAAATGAGAAACCTATAACTTGCTTGTAAACTGAAAAGAAACGACCTTAGAACCATCAAAATCGCGTTTTAAGCGTTCTAGAAGTGATTTGAGCGTGAAAACATGCTCAAATCAGCAACTAAAAATTGCCGTCTTAAATCGATCACGGCGACGTTTTACAGCTTAAAATGCTTTTTTCAGTGCTAAAGTGAACGAGTTGAGCGCAATGATGTACTGCAACCACGGATCTAAAAGAGACCTTCTAAATGGAAATTGCAGAACTTAGCAAGTCGGCAATCATGTTTACGGCGCTCAAACCATCGAATTGAGCGAAATAACATGTTGAAATGAGAGACCCATAACTTGCTTGTAAACTGAAAAGAAACGATCTTAGAACCATCAAAATCGCGTTTTAAGCGTTCTGGAAGCGATTTGAGGGTAAAAACATACTCAAATCACCACCTAAAAATTGCCGTCTTAAATCGATCACGGCGACGTTTTAAAGCTTAAATAATGTTTTCAGTGCTAAAGTGAACGAGTTGAGCGCAATGATGTACTGCAATCACGGACCTAAAAGAGACATTCTAAATGGAATTTGCACAACTTAGCAAGTCGGAAATCATGTTTTCGGCGCTCAAACCATCGAGATGAGCGAAACAACATGTTGAATGAGAAACCTATAACTTCATTGTAAACTGAAAAGAAACGATCTTAGAACCATCAAAATCGCGTTTTAAGCCTTCTAAAAGCGATTTGAGCGTAAAAACATGTTCAAATAACTAACTATAAATTGCCGTCTTAAATCGATAACGGCGACGTTTTACAGCTTAAAATGGTGTTTTCAGTGCTAAAGTGAACGAGTTGAGCGCAATGATGTACTGCAATCACGGATCTGAAAGAGGCCTTCTAAATGGATATTGCAGAACTTAGCAAGTCGGGAATCATGTTTTCTGCGCTCAAACCATCGAGAAGAGCGAAAAAACATGTTGAAATGAGAAACCTATAATTTGCTTATAAACTGAAAAGAAAAAATCTTAAAACCATCAAAATCGCGTTTTAAGCGTTCTGGAAGCGATTTGAGCGTGAAAACATACTCAAATCACCACCAAAAATTGCCGTCTTAAATCGATCATGGCGACGTTTTAAAGCTTAAAATAATGTTTTCAGTGCTAAATTGAACGAGTTGAGCGCAATGATGTACTGCAATCACGGACCTAAAAGAGACCTTCTAAATGGAATTTGCAGAACTTAGCAAGTCAAGAATCATGTTTTCGGCGCTCAAACCATCGAGATGAGCGAAATAACATGTTGAAATGAGAAACCTATAACTTGCTTGTAAACTGAAAAGAAACGATCTAAGAACCATCAAAATCGTGTTTTAAGCGTTCTAGAAGTGATTTGAACGTGAAAACATGCTCAAATCACCAACTAAAAATTGCCGTCTTAAATCGATCACGGCGACGTTTTACAGCTTAAAATGCTGTTTTCAGTGCTAAAGTGAACGAGTTGAGCGCAATGATGTACTGCAATCACGAATCTAAAAGAGACCTTCTAACTGGAAATTGCACAACTTAGCAAGTCGGCAATCATGTTTACGGCGCTCAAACCATCGAATTGAGCGAAAAAACATGTTGAAATGAGAAACCCATAACTTGCTTGTAAACTGAAAAGAAACGATCTTAGAACCATCAAAATCGCGTTTTAAGCGTTCTGGAAGCGATTTGAGAGTAAAAACATACTCAAATAACCACCTAAAAATTGCCGTCTTAAATCGATCACGGCGACGTTTTAAAGTTTAAAATAATGTTTTCAGTGCTAAAGTGAACGAGTTGAGCGCAATGATGTACTGCAATCACGTACCTAAAATTAAGAGACATTCTAAATGGAATTTGCACAACTTAGCAAGTCAGAAATCATGTTTTCGGCGCTCAAACCATCGAGATGAGCGAAACAACATGTTGAATGAGAAACCTATAACTTGATTGTAAACTGAAAAGAAACGATCTTAGAACCATCAAAATCGCGTTTTAAGCCTTCTAGAAGCGATTTAAGCGTGAAAACATGCTTAAATCACTAACTATAAATTGCCGTCTTAAATCGATAACGGCGACGTTTTACAGGTTCAAATGCTGTTTTCAGTGCTAAAGTGAACGAGTTGAGCGCAATGATGTACTGCAATCACGGATTTAAAAGAGACCTTCTAAATGGATATTGCAGAACTTAGCAAGTCGGGAATCATGTTTTTGGCGCTCAAACCATCGAGATGACCGAAACAACATGTTGAAATGTGAAACCTATAACTTGCTTGTAAACTCAAAAGAAATGACATTAGAACCATCAAAATCGCGTTTTAAGCGTTCTAGAAGCGATTTGAGCGTGAAAACATGCTCAAATCACCAACTAAAAATTGCCGTCTTAAATCGACCACGGCGACGTTTTAGGGCTTAAAATGGTGTTTTTAGTGCTAGAGTGAACGAGTTGAGCACAATCATGTACTGTAATCACGGACCTAAAAAAGACTTTCTAAATGGAATTTGCAGAACTTAGCAAGTCGGGAATCATGTTTTAAGCGCTCAAACCATCGAGATGACCGAAACAACATGTTGAAATGAGAAACCTATAACTTGCTTGTAAACTGAAAAGAAACGATCTTAGAACCATCAAAATCGCGTTTTAAGCGTTCTAGAAGCGATTTTAGCGTGAAAACATGCTCAAATCACTAACTAAAAATTGCCGTCTTAAATCGATCACGGCGACGTCTTACAGCTTAAAATGCTGTTTTCAGTGCTAAAGTGAACGAGTTGAGCGCAATGATGTACTGCAATCACGGATCTAAAAGAGACCTTCTAAATGGAAATTGAAGAACTTAGCAAGTCGGCAATCATGTTTACGGCGCTCAAACCATCGAATTGAGCGAAATAACATGTTGAAATGAGAAACCCATAACTTGCTTGTAAACTGAAAAGAAACGATCTTAGAACCATCAAAATCGCGTTTTAAGCGTTGTGGAAGCGATTTGAGCGTGAAAACATACTCAAATCACCACCTAAAAATTTCCGTCTTAAATCGATCACGGCGACGTTTTAAAGCTTAAAATAATGTTTTCAGTGCTAAAGTGAACGAGTTGAGCGCAATGATGTACTGCAATCACGGATCTAAAAGAGACCTTCTAATTTGATATTGCAGAACTTAGCAAGTGCGGAATCATGTTTTCGGCGCTCAAGCCATCGAGATGACCGAAACAACATGTTTAAATGTGAAACCTATAACTTGCTTGTAAACTCAAAAGAAACGACCTTAGAACCACCAAAATCGCGTTTTAAGCGTGCTAGAAGCGATTCTAGCGTGTAAACATGCTCAAATCACCAACTAAAAATATCCGTCTTAAATCGACCACGGCGACGTTTTAGAGCTTAAAATGGTTTTTTTAGTGCTAGAGTGAACGAGTTGAGCACAATCATGTACTGCAATCAGGGACCTAAAAGAGACCTTCTAAATAGAAATTGCAGAACTTAGCAAGTCGGGAATCATGTTTTCTGCGCTCAAACCATCGAGATGAGCGAAACAACATGTTGAAATGAGAAACCTATAACTTGCTTGTAAACTGAAAAGAAACGATCTTAGAACCATCAAAATCGCGTTTTAAGCGTTCTAGAAGCGATTTTAAAGTGAAAACATGCTCAAATCACTAACTAAAAATTGGCGTCTTAAATCGATCACGGCGACGTTTTACAGCTTAAAATGCTGTTTTCAGTGCTAAAAAGAACGAGTTGAGCGCAATGATGTACTGCAATCACGGATCTAAAAGAGACATTCTAAATGGAAATTGCAGAACTTAGCAAGTCGGCAATCATGTTTACGGCGCTCAAACCATCGAATTGAGCGAAATAACATGTTGAAACGAGAAACCCATAACTGGCTTGTAAACATAAAAGAAACGATCTTAGAACCATCAAAATCGCGTTTTAAGCGTTCTGGAAGCGATTTCAGAGTAAAAACATACTCAAATCACCACCTAAAAATTGTCGTTTTAAATCGATCACGGCGACGTTTTAAAGCTTAAAATAATTTTTTCAGTGCTAAATTGAACGAGTTGAGCGCAATGATGTACTGCAATCACGGACCTAAAAGAGACATTCTAAATGGAATTTGCACAACTTAGCAAGTCAGAAATCATGTTTTCGGCGCTCAAACCATCGAGATGAGCGAAACAACATGTTGAATGAGAAACCTATAACTTGATTGTAAACTGAAAAGAAACGATGTTAGAACCATCAAAATCGCGTTTTAAGCGTTCTAGAAGCGATTTTAAAGTGAAAACATGCTCAAATCACTAACTAAAAATTGCCGTCTTAAATCGATCACGGCGACGTTTTACAGCTTAAAATGCTGTTTTCAGTGCTAAAGTGAACGAGTTGAGCGCAATGATGTACTGCAATCACGGATCTAAAAGAGACATTCTAAATGGAAATTGCAGAACTTAGCAAGTCGGCAATCATGTTTACGGCGCTCACCATCGAATTGAGCGAAATAACATGTTGAAACGAGAAACCCATAACTTGCTTGTAAACATAAAAGAAACGATCTTAGAACCATCAAAATCGCGTTTTAAGCGTTCTGGAAGCGATTTCAGAGTAAAAACATACTCAAATCACCACCTAAAAATTGCCGTTTTAAATCGATCACGGCGACGTTTTAAAGCTTAAAATAATTTTTTCAGTGCTAAATTGAACGAGTTGAGCGCAATGATGTACTGCAATCACGGACCTAAAAGAGACATTCTAAATGGAATTTGCACAACTTAGCAAGTCAGAAATCATGTTTTCGGCGCTCAAACCATCGAGATGAGCGAAACAACATGTTGAATGAGAAACCTATAACTTGATATTAAACTGAAAAGAAACGATCTTAGAACCATCAAAATCGCGTTTTAAGCGTTCTAGAAGCGATTTTAAAGTGAAAACATGCTCAAATCACTAACTAAAAATTGCCGTCTTAAATCGATCACGGCGACGTTTTACAGCTTAAAATGCTGTTTTCAGTGCTAAAGTGAACGAGTTGAGCGCAATGATGTACTGCAATCACGGATCTAAAAGAGACATTCTAAATGGAAATTGCAGAACTTAGCAAGTCGGCAATCATGTTTACGGCGCTCAAACCATCGAATTGAGCGAAATAACATGTTGAAACGAGAAACCCATAACTGGCTTGTAAACATAAAAGAAACGATCTTAGAACCATCAAAATCGCGTTTTAAGCGTTCTGGAAGCGATTTCAGAGTAAAAACATACTCAAATCACCACCTAAAAATTGCCGTTTTAAATCGATCACGGCGACGTTTTAAAGCTTAAAATAATTTTTTCAGTGCTAAATTGAACGAGTTGAGCGCAATGATGTACTGCAATCACGGACCTAAAAGAGACCTTCTAAATGGAATTTGCAGAACTTAGCAAGTCAAGAATCATGTTTTCGGCGCTCAAACCATCGAGATGAGCGAAATAACATGTTGAAATGAGAAACCTATAACTTGCTTGTAAACTGAAAAGAAACGATCTAAGAACCATCAAAATCGTGTTTTAAGCGTTCTAGAAGTGATTTGAACGTGAAAACATGCTCAAATCACCAACTAAAAATTTCCGTCTTAAATCGATCACGGCGACGTTTTACAGCTTAAAATGCTGTTTTCAGTGCTAAAGTGAACGAGTTGAGCGCAATGATGTACTGCAATCACGAATCTAAAAGAGACCTTCTAACTGGAAATTGCAGAACTTAGCAAGTCGGCAATCATGTTTACGGCGCTCAAACCATCGAATTGAGCGAAAAAACATGTTGAAATGAGAAACCCATAACTTGCTTGTAAACTGAAAAGAAACGATCTTAGAACCATCAAAATCGCGTTTTAAGCGTTCTGGAAGCGATTTGAGAGTAAAAACATACTCAAATCACCACCTAAAAATTGCCGTCTTAAATCGATCACGGCGACGTTTTAAAGCTTAAAATAATGTTTTCAGTGCTAAAGTAAACGAGTTGAGCGCAATGATGTACTGCGATCACGGACCTAAAAGAGACATTCTAAATGGAATTTGCACAACTTAGCAAGTCAGAAATCATGTTTTCGGCGCTCAAACCATCGAGATGAGCGAAACAACATGTTGAATGAGAAACCTATAACTTGATTGTAAACTGAAAAGAAACGATCTTAGAACCATCAAAATCGCGTTTTAAGCCTTCTAGAAGCGATTTAAGCGTGAAAACATGCTTAAATCACTAACTATAAATTGCCGTCTTAAATCGATAACGGCGACGTTTTACAGGTTAAAATGCTGTTTTCAGTGCTAAAGTGAACGAGTTGAGCGCAATGATGTACAGCAATCACGGATTTAAAAGAGACCTTCTAAATGGATATTGCAGAACTTAGCAAGTCGGGAATCATGTTTTTGGCGCTCAAACCATCGAGATGACCGAAACAACATGTTGAAATGTGAAACCTATAACTTGCTTGTAAACTCAAAAGAAACGACCTTAGAACCATCAAAGTCGCGTTTTAAGCGTTCCAGAAGCGATTTGAGCGTGAAAAGATGCTCAAATCACCAACTAAAAATTGCCGTCTTAAATCAACCACGGCGACGTTTTAGGGCTTAAAATGGTGTTTTTAGTGCTAGAGTGAACGAGTTGAGCACAATCATGTACTGTAATCACGGACCTAAAAAAGACTTTCTAAATGGAATTTGCAGAACTTAGCAAGTCGGGAATCATGTTTTAGGCGCTCAAACCATCGAGATGACCGAAACAACATGTTGAAATGAGAAACCTATAACTTGCTTGTAAACTGAAAAGAAACGATCTTAGAACCATCAAAATCGCGTTTTAAGCGTTCTAGAAGCGATTTTAGCGTGAAAACATGCTCAAATCACTAACTAAAAATTGCCGTCTTAAATCGATCACGGCGACGTTTTACAGCTTAAAATGCTGTTTTCAGTGCTAAAGTGAACGAGTTGAGCGCAACGATGTTCTGCAACCACGGATCTAAAAGAGACCTTCTAAATGGAAATTGCAGAACTTAGCAAGTCGGCAATCATGTTTACGGCGCTCAAACCATCGAATTGAGCGGAATAACGTGTTGAAATGAGAGACCCATAACTTGCTTGTAAACTGAAAAGAAACGATCTTAGAACCATCAAAATCGCGTTTTAAGCGTTCTAGAAGTGATTTGAGCGTGAAAACATGCTCAAATCAGCAACTAAAAATTGCCGTCTTAAATCGATCACGGCGACGTTTTACAGCTTAAAATGCTTTTTTCAGTGCTAAAGTGAACGAGTTGAGCGCAATGATGTACTGCAACCACGGATCTAAAAGAGACCTTCTAAATGGAAATTGCAGAACTTAGCAAGTCGGCAATCATGTTTACGGCGCTCAAACCATCGAATTGAGCGAAATAACATGTTGAAATGAGAGACCCATAACTTGCTTGTAAACTGAAAAGAAACGATCTTAGAACCATCAAAATCGCGTGTTAAGCGTTCTGGAAGAGATTTTAGCGTGAAAACATACTCAAATTACCACCTAAAAGTAACCGTCTTAAATCGATCACGGCGACGTTTTAAAGCTTAAAATGCTGTTTTCAGTGCTAAAGTGAACGAGTTGAGCGCAATGATGTACTGCCATCACGGACCTAAAAGAGACCTTCTAAATGGAATTTGCAGAACTTAGCAAGTCAAGAATCATGTTTTCGGCGCTCAAACCATCGAGATGAGCGAAATAACATGTTAAAATGAGAAACCTATAACTTGCTTGTAAACTCAAAAGAAACGACCTTAGAACCATCAAAATCGCGTTTTAAGCGTTCTGGAAGCGATTTGAGAGTAAAAACATACTCAAATCACCACCTAAAAATTGCCGTCTTAAATCGATCACGGCGACCTTTTAAAGCTTAAATAATGTTTTCAGTGCTAAAGTGAACAAGTTGAGCGCAATGATGTACTGCAATCACGGACCTAAAAGAGACATTCTAAATGGAATTTGCACAACTTAGCAAGTCGGAAATCATGTTTTCGGCGCTCAAACCTTTGAGATGAGCGAAACAACATGTTGAATGAGAAACCTATAACTTGATTGTAAACTGAAAAGAAACGATCTTAGAACCATCAAAATCGCGTTTTAAGCCTTCTAAAAGCGATTTGAGCGTAAAAACATGTTCAAATAACTAACTATAAATTGCCGTCTAAAATCGATAACGGCGACGTTTTACAGCTTAAAATGGTGTTTTCAGTGCTAAAGTGAACGAGTTGAGCGCAATGATGTACTGCAATCACGGATCTGAAAGAGGCCTTCTAAATGGATATTGCAGAACTTAGCAAGTCGGGAATCATGTTTTCTGCGCTCAAACCATCGAGAAGAGCGAAACAACATGTTGAAATGAGAAACCTATAATTTGCTTGTAAACTGAAAAGAAAAAATCTTACAACCATCAAAATCGCGTTTTAAGCGTTCTAGAAGCGATTTTAGCGTGAAAACATGCGCAAATCACTAACTAAAAATTGCCGTCTTAAATCGATCACGGCGACGTTTTAAAGCTTAAAATAATGTTTTCAGTGCTAAAGTGAACGAGTTGAGCGCAATGATGTACTGCAATCACGGACCTAAAAGAGACCTTCTAAATGGAAATTGCAGAACTTAGCAAGTCGGCAATCATGTTTTCGGCGCTCAAACCATCGAGATGACCGAAAGAACATGTTGAAATGTGAAACCTATAACTTGCTTGTAAACTCAAAAGAAACGACCTTAGAACCATCAAAATCGCGTTTTAAGCGTTCTAGAAGCGATTTGAGCGTGAAAACATGCTCAAATCACCAACTAAAAATTGCCGTCTTAAATCGACCACGGCGACGTTTTAGGGCTTAAAATGGTGTTTTTAGTGCTAGAGTGAACGAGTTGAGCACAATCATGTACTGTAATCACGGACCTAAAAAAGACTTTCTAAATGGAATTTGCAGAACTTAGCAAGTCGGGAATCATGTTTTCGGCGCTCAAACCATCGAGATGACCGAAACAACATGTTGAAATGAGAAACCTATAACTTGCTTGTAAACTGAAAAGAAACGATCTTAGAACCATCAAAATCTTGTTTTAAGCGTTCTAGAAGCGATTTTAGCGTGAAAACATGCTCAAATCACTAACTAAAAATTGCCGTCTTAAATCGATCACGGCGACGTTTTACAGCTTAAAATGCTGTTTTCAGTGCTAAAGTGAACGAGTTGAGCGCAATGATGTACTGCAACCACGGATCTAAAAGAGACCTTCTAAATGGAAATCGCAGAACTTAGCAAGTCGGCAATCATGTTTACGGCGCTCAAACCATCGAATTGAGCGAAATAACATGTTGAAATGAGAGACCCATAACTTGCTTGTAAACTGAAAAGAAACGATCTTAGAACCATCAAAATCGCGTTTTAAGCGTTCTGGAAGCGATTTCAGAGTAAAAACATACTCAAATCACCACCTAAAAATTGCCGTTTTAAATCGATCACGGCGACGTTTTAAAGCTTAAAATAATTTTTTCAGTGCTAAATTGAACGAGTTGAGCGCAATGATGTACTGCAATCACGGACCTAAAAGAGACATTCTAAATGGAATTTGCACAACTTAGCAAGTCAGAAATCATGTTTTCGGCGCTCAAACCATCGAGATGAGCGAAACAACATGTTGAATGAGAAACCTATAACTTGATTGTAAACTGAAAAGAAACGATCTTAGAACCATCAAAATCACGTTTTAAGCGTTCTAGAAGCGATTTTAAAGTGAAAACATGCTCAAATCACTAACTAAAAATTGCCGTCTTAAATCGATCACGGCGACGTTTTACAGCTTAAAATGCTGTTTTCAGTGCTAAAGTGAACGAGTTGAGCGCAATGATGTACTGCAATCACGGATCTAAAAGAGACATTCTAAATGGAAATTGCAAAACTTAGCAAGTCGGCAATCATGTTTACGGCGCTCACCATCGAATTGAGCGAAATAACATGTTGAAACGAGAAACCCATAACTTGCTTGTAAACATAAAAGAAACGATCTTAGAACCATCAAAATCGCGTTTTAAGCGTTCTGGAAGCGATTTCAGAGTAAAAACATACTCAAATCACCACCTAAAAATTGCCGTTTTAAATCGATCACGGCGACGTTTTAAAGCTTAAAATAATTTTTTCAGTGCTAAATTGAACGAGTTGAGCGCAATGATGTACTGCAATCACGGACCTAAAAGAGACATTCTAAATGGAATTTGCACAACTTAGCAAGTCAGAAATCATGTTTTCGGCGCTCAAACCATCGAGATGAGCGAAACAACATGTTGAATGAGAAACCTATAACTTGATTGTAAACTGAAAAGAAACGATCTTAGAACCATCAAAATCGCGTTTTAACCGTTCTAGAAGCGATTTTAAAGTGAAAACATGCTCAAATCACTAACTAAAAATTGCCGTCTTAAATCGATCACGGCGACGTTTTACAGCTTAAAATGCTGTTTTCAGTGCTAAAGTGAACGAGTTGAGCGCTATGATGTACTGCAATCACGGATCTAAAAGAGACATTCTAAATGGAAATTGCAGAACTTAGCAAGTCGGCAATCATGTTTACGGCGCTCAAACCATCGAATTGAGCGAAATAACATGTTGAAACGAGAAACCCATAACTGGCTTGTAAACATAAAAGAAACGATCTTAGAACCATCAAAATCGCGTTTTAAGCGTTCTGGAAGCGATTTCAGAGTAAAAACATACTATCACCACCTAAAAATTGCCGTTTTAAATCGATCACGGCGACGTTTTAAAGCTTAAAATAATTTTTTCAGTGCTAAATTGAACGAGTTGAGCGCAATGATGTACTGCAATCACGGACCTAAAAGAGACCTTCTAAATGGAATTTGCAGAACTTAGCAAGTCAAGAATCATGTTTTCGGCGCTCAAACCATCGAGATGAGCGAAATAACATGTTGAAATGAGAAACCTATAACTTGCTTGTAAACTGAAAAGAAACGATCTAAGAACCATCAAAATCGTGTTTTAAGCGTTCTAGAAGTGATTTGAACGTGAAAACATGCTCAAATCACCAACTAAAAATTGCCGTCTTAAATCGATCACGGCGACGTTTTACAGCTTAAAATGCTGTTTTCAGTGCTAAAGTGAACGAGTTGAGCGCAATGATGTACTGCAATCACGAATCTAAAAGAGACCTTCTAACTGGAAATTGCAGAACTTAGCAAGTCGGCAATCATGTTTACGGCACTCAAACCATCGAATTGAGCGAAAAAACATGTTGAAATGAGAAACCCATAACTTGCTTGTAAACTGAAAAGAAACGATCTTAGAACCATCAAAATCGCGTTTTAAGCGTTCTGGAAGCGATTTGAGAGTAAAAACATACTCAAATCACCACCTAAAAATTGCCGTCTTAAATCGATCACGGCGACGTTTTAAAGCTTCAAATAATGTTTTCAGTGCTAAAGTAAACGAGTTGAGCGCAATGATGTACTGCGATCACGGACCTAAAAGAGACATTCTAAATGGAATTTGCACAACTTAGCAAGTCAGAAATCATGTTTTCGGCGCTCAAACCATCGAGATGAGCGAAACAACATGTTGAATGAGAAACCTATAACTTGATTGTAAACTGAAAAGAAACGATCTTAGAACCATCAAAATCGCGTTTTAAGCGTTCCAGAAGCGATTTGAGCGTGAAAAGATGCTCAAATCACCAACTAAAAATTGCCGTCTTAAATCAACCACGGCGACGTTTTAGGGCTTAAAATGGTGTTTTTAGTGCTAGAGTGAACGAGTTGAGCACAATCATGTACTGTAATCACGGACCTAAAAAAGACTTTCTAAATGGAATTTGCAGAACTTAGCAAGTCGGGAATCATGTTTTAGGCGCTCAAACCATCGAGATGACCGAAACAACATGTTGAAATGAGAAACCTATAACTTGCTTGTAAACTGAAAAGAAACGATCTTAGAACCATCAAAATCGCGTTTTAAGCGTTCTAGAAGCGATTTTAGCGTGAAAACATGCTCAAATCACTAACTAAAAATTGCCGTCTTAAATCGATCACGGCGACGTTTTACAGCTTAAAATGCTGTTTTCAGTGCTAAAGTGAACGAGTTGAGCGCAATGATGTTCTGCAACCACGGATCTAAAAGAGACCTTCTAAATGGAAATTGCAGAACTTAGCAAGTCGGCAATCATGTTTACGGCGCTCAAACCATCGAATTGAGCGAAATAACATGTTGAAATGAGAGACCCATAACTTGCTTGTAAACTGAAAAGAAACGATCTTAGAACCATCAAAATCGCGTTTTAAGCGTTCTAGAAGTGATTTGAGCGTGAAAACATGCTCAAATCAGCAACTAAAAATTGCCGTCTTAAATCGATCACGGCGACGTTTTACAGCTTAAAATGCTTTTTTCAGTGCTAAAGTGAACGAGTTGAGCGCAATGATGTACTGCAACCACGGATCTAAAAGAGACCTTCTAAATGGAAATTGCAGAACTTAGCAAGTCGGCAATCATGTTTACGGCGCTCAAACCATCGAATTGAGCGAAATAACATGTTGAAATGAGAGACCCATAACTTGCTTGTAAACTGAAAAGAAACGATCTTAGAACCATCAAAATCGCGTGTTAAGCGTTCTGGAAGAGATTTTAGCGTGAAAACATACTCAAATTACCACCTAAAAGTAACCGTCTTAAATCGATCACGGCGACGTTTTAAAGCTTAAAATGCTGTTTTCAGTGCTAAAGTGAACGAGTTGAGCGCAATGATGTACTGCCATCACGGACCTAAAAGAGACCTTCTAAATGGAATTTGCAGAACTTAGCAAGTCAAGAATCATGTTTTCGGCGCTCAAACCATCGAGATGAGCGAAATAACATGTTGAAATGAGAAACCTATAACTTGCTTGTAAACTCAAAAGAAACGACCTTAGAACCATCAAAATCGCGTTTTAAGCGTTCTGGAAGCGATTTGAGAGTAAAAACATACTCAAATCACCACCTAAAAATTGCCGTCTTAAATCGATCACGGCGACCTTTTAAAGCTTAAATAATGTTTTCAGTGCTAAAGTGAACGAGTTGAGCGCAATGATGTACTGCAATCACGGACCTAAAAGAGACATTCTAAATGGAATTTGCACAACTTAGCAAGTCGGAAATCATGTTTTCGGCGCTCAAACCATCGAGATGAGCGAAACAACATGTTGAATGAGAAACCTATAACTTGATTGTAAACTGAAAAGAAACGATCTTAGAACCATCAAAATCGCGTTTTAAGCCTTCTAAAAGCGATTTGAGCGTAAAAACATGTTCAAATAACTAACTATAAATTGCCGTCTTAAATCGATAACGGCGACGTTTTACAGCTTAAAATGGTGTTTTCAGTGCTAAAGTGAACGAGTTGAGCGCAATGATGTACTGCAATCACGGATCTGAAAGAGGCCTTCTAAATGGATATTGCAGAACTTAGCAAGTCGGGAATCATGTTTTCTGCGCTCAAACCATCGAGAAGAGCGAAACAACATGTTGAAATGAGAAACCTATAATTTGCTTGTAAACTGAAAAGAAAAAATCTTACAACCATCAAAATCGCGTTTTAAGCGTTCTAGAAGCGATTTTAGCGTGAAAACATGCGCAAATCACTAACTAAAAATTGCCGTCTTAAATCGATCACGGCGACGTTTTAAAGCTTAAAATAATGTTTTCAGTGCTAAAGTGAACGAGTTGAGCGCAATGATGTACTGCAATCACGGACCTAAAAGAGACCTTCTAAATGGAAATTGCAGAACTTAGCAAGTCGGCAATCATGTTTTCGGCGCTCAAACCATCGAGATGACCGAAAGAACATGTTGAAATGTGAAACCTATAACTTGCTTGTAAACTCAAAAGAAACGACCTTAGAACCATCAAAATCGCGTTTTAAGCGTTCTAGAAGCGATTTGAGCGTGAAAACATGCTCAAATCACCAACTAAAAATTGCCGTCTTAAATCGACCACGGCGACGTTTTAGGGCTTAAAATGGTGTTTTTAGTGCTAGAGTGAACGAGTTGAGCACAATCATGTACTGTAATGACGGACCTAAAAAAGACTTTCTAAATGGAATTTGAAGAACTTAGCAAGTCGGGAATCATGTTTTAGGCGCTCAAACCATCGAGATGACCGAAACAACATGTTGAAATGAGAAACCTATAACTTGCTTGTAAACTGAAAAGAAACGATCTTAGAACCATCAAAATCTTGTTTTAAGCGTTCTAGAAGCGATTTTAGCGTGAAAACATGCTCAAATCACTAACTAAAAATTGCCGTCTTAAATCGATCACGGCGACGTTTTACAGCTTAAAATGCTGTTTTCAGTGCTAAAGTGAACGAGTTGAGCGCAATGATGTACTGCAACCACGGATCTAAAAGAGACCTTCTAAATGGAAATTGCAGAACTTAGCAAGTCGGCAATCATGTTTACGGCGCTCAAACCATCGAATTGAGCGAAATAACATGTTGAAATGAGAGACCCATAACTTGCTTGTAAACTGAAAAGAAACGATCTTAGAACCATCAAAATCGCGTTTTAAGCGTTCTAGAAGTGATTTGAGCGTGAAAACATGCTCAAATCAGCAACTAAAAATTGCCGTCTTAAATCGATCACGGCGACGTTTTACAGCTTAAAATGCTTTTTTCAGTGCTAAAGTGAACGAGTTGAGCGCAATGATGTACTGCAACCACGGATCTAAAAGAGACCTTCTAAATGGAAATTGCAGAACTTAGCAAGTCGGCAATCATGTTTACGGCGCTCAAACCATCGAATTGAGCGAAATAACATGTTGAAATGAGAGACCCATAACTTGCTTGTAAACTGAAAAGAAACGATCTTAGAACCATCAAAATCGCGTGTTAAGCGTTCTGGAAGAGATTTTAGCGTGAAAACATACTCAAATTACCACCTAAAAGTTGCCGTCTTAAATCGATCACGGCGACGTTTTAAAGCTTAAAATGCTGTTTTCAGTGCTAAAGTGAACGAGTTGAGCGCAATGATGTACTGCCATCACGGACCTAAAAGAGACCTTCTAAATGGAATTTGCAGAACTTAGCAAGTCAAGAATCATGTTTTCGGCGCTCAAACCATCGAGATGAGCGAAATAACATGTTGAAATGAGAAACCTATAACTTGCTTGTAAACTGAAAAGAAACGATCTTAGAACCATCAAAATCGCGTTTTAAGCGTTCTAGAAGTGATTTGAGCGTGAAAACATGCTCAAATCAGCAACTAAAAATTGCCGTCTTAAATCGATCACGGCGACGTTTTACAGCTTAAAATGCTTTTTTCAGTGCTAAAGTGAACGAGTTGAGCGCAATGATGTACTGCAACCACGGATCTAAAAGAGACCTTCTAAATGGAAATTGCAGAACTTAGCAAGTCGGCAATCATGTTTACGGCGCTCAAACCATCGAATTGAGCGAAATAACATGTTGAAATGAGAGACCCATAACTTGCTTGTAAACTGAAAAGAAACGATCTTAGAACCATCAAAATCGCGTTTTAAGCGTTCTGGAAGCGATTTGAGAGTAAAAACATACTCAAATCACCACCTAAAAATTGCCGTCTTAAATCGATCACGGCGACGTTTTAAAGCTTAAATAATGTTTTCAGTGCTAAAGTGAACGAGTTGAGCGCAATGATGTACTGCAATCACGGACCTAAAGAGACATTCTAAATGGAATTTGCACAACTTAGAGAGTCGGAAATCATGTTTTCGGCGCTCAAACCATCGAGATGAGCGAAACAACATGTTGAATGAGAAACCTATAACTTGATTGTAAACTGAAAAGAAACGATCTTAGAACCATCAAAATCGCGTTTTAAGCCTTCTAAAAGCGATTTGAGCGTAAAAACATGTTCAAATAACTAACTATAAATTGCCGTCTTAAATCGATAACGGCGACGTTTTACAGCTTAAAATGGTGTTTTCAGTGCTAAAGTGAACGAGTTGAGCGCAATGATGTACTGCAATCACGGATCTGAAAGAGGCCTTCTAAATGGATATTGCAGAACTTAGCAAGTCGGGAATCATGTTTTCTGCGCTCATACCATCGAGAAGAGCGAAACAACATGTTGAAATGAGAAACCTATAATTTGCTTGTAAACTGAAAAGAAAAAATCTTACAACCATCAAAATCGCGTTTTAAGCGTTCTAGAAGCGATTTTAGCGTGAAAACATGCGCAAATCACTAACTAAAAATTGCCGTCTTAAATCTATCACGGCGACGTTTTACAGCTTAAAATGCTGTTTTCAGTGCTAAAGTGAACGAGTTGAGCGCAATGATGTACTGCAATCACGGATCTAAAAGAGACCTTCTAAATGGAAATTGAAGAACTTAGCAAGTCGGCAATCATGTTTACGGCGCTCAAACCATCGAAATGAGCGAAATAACATGTTGAAATGAGAAACCCATAACTTGCTTGTAAACTGAAAAGAAACGATCTTAGAACCATCAAAGTCGCGTTTTAAGCGTTCTGGAATCGATTTGAGCGTGAAAACATACTCAAATCACCACCAAAAATTGCCGTCTTAAATCGATCCCGGCGACGTTTTAAAGCTTAAAATAATGTTTTCAGTGCTAAAGTGAACGAGTTGAGCGCAATGATGTACTGCAATCACGGACCTAAAAGAGACCTTCTAAATGGAAATTGCAGAACTTAGCAAGTCGGCAATCATGTTTTCGGCGCTCAAACCATCGAGATGAAAGAAACAACATGTTGAAATGAGAAACCTATAACTTGCTTGTAAACTGAAAAGAAACGATCTTAGAAGCATCAAAATCGCGTTTTAAGCGTTCTAAAAGCGATTTGAGAGTAAAAACATACTCAAATCACCACCTAAAAATTGCCGTCTTAAATCGATCACGGCGACGTTTTAAAGCTTAAAATAATGTTTTCAGTGCTAAAGTGAACGAGTTTAGCGCAATGATGTACTGCAATCACGGACCTAAAAGAGACCTTCTAAATGGAATTTGCAGAACTTAGCAAGTCGGGAATCATGTTTTCGGCGCTAAAACCATCGTGATGAGCGAAATAACATGTTGAAATTAGAAACCTATAACTTGCTTGTAAACTCAAAAGAAACGACCTTAGAACCATCAAAATCGCGTTTTAAGCACTCAAAAAGCGATTTGAGCGTAAAAAAATGCTCAAATCACCAACTAAAAATTGCTATCTTAAATCGACCACGGCGACGTTTTAGAGCTTAAAATGGTGTTTTTAGTGCTAGAACGAACGAGTTGAGCGCAATGATGTACTGCAATCAGGGACCTAAAAGAGACCTTCTAAATGGAAATTGCAGAACTTACCAAATCGGGAATCATGATTTCGGCGCTCAAACCATCGAGATGAATGACACAACATGTTGAAATGAGAAACCTATAACTTTCTTGTAAACTGAAAAGAAACGATCTTAGAAGAATCAAAATCGCGTTTTAAGCGTTCTAGAAGCGATTTGAGCGGGAAAACATGCTCAAATCACTAACTAAAAATTGCCGTCTTAAATCGATCACATCGACGTTTTACAGCTTAAAATGCTGTTTTCAGTGCTAAAGTGAACGAGTTGAGCGCAATGATGTACTGCAATGACGGATCTTAAAAAAGACCTTCTAATTTGATATTGCAGAACTTAGCAAGTCGGGAATCATGTTTTCGGCGCTCAAACCATCGAGATGACCGAAACAACATGTTGAAATGTGAAACCTATAACTTGCTTGTAAACTGAAAAGAAACGACCTTAGAACCATCAAAATCGCGTTTTAAGCCTTCTAGAAGCGATTTGAGCGTGAAAACATGCTCAAATCACTAACTAAAAATTGCCGTCTTAAATCGATCACGGCGACGTTTTACAGCTTAAAATGCGGTTTTCAGTGCTAAAGTGAACGAGTTGAGCGCAATGATGTACTGCAATCACGGATCTAAAAGAGACCTTCTAAATGGATATTGCAGAACTTAGCAAGTCGAGAATCATGTTTACGGCGGTCAAACCATCGAGATGACCGAAACAACATGTTGAAATGTGAAACCTATAACTTGCTTGTAAACTCAAAAGAAACGACCTTAGAACCATCAAAATCGCGTTTTAAGCGTGCTAAAAGCGATTTGAGCGTAAAAACATGCTCAAATCACCAACAAAAAATTGCCGTCTTAAATCGATCACGGCGACGTTTTAAAGCTTAAAATAATGTTTTCAGTGCTAAAGTGAACGAGTTGAGCGCAATGATGTACTACAATCACGGACCTAAAAGAGACCTTCTAAATGGAAATTGCAGAACTTGGCAAGTCGGCAATCATGTTTTCGGCGCTCAAACCATCGAGATGAATGAAACAACATGTTGAAATGAGAAACCTATAACTTGCTTGTAAACTGAAAAGAAACGATCTTAGAAGCATCAAAATCGCGTTTTAAGCGTTCTAAAAGCGATTTGAGCGTAAAAACATATTCAAATCACCACCTAAAAATTACCGTCTTAAATCGATCACGGCGACGTTTTAAAGCTTAAAATAATGTTTTCAGTGCTAAAGTGAACGAGTTTAGCGCAATGATGTACTGCAATCACGGACCTAAAAGAGACCTTCTAAATGGAATTTGCAGAACTTAGCAAGTCGGGAATCATGTTTTCGGCGCTAAAACCATCGAGATGAGCGAAATAACACGTTGAAATGAGAAACCTATACCTTGCTTGTAAACTGAAAAGAAACGATCTTAGAACCATCAAAATCGCGTTTTAAGCCTTCTAGAAGCGATTTGAGCGTGAAAACATGCTCAAATCACTAACTAAAAATTGCCGTCTTAAATCGATCACGGCGACGTTTTACAGCTTAAAATGCGGTTTTCAGTGCTAAAGTGAACGAGTTGAGCGCAATGATGTACTGCAATCACGGATCTAAAAGAGACCTTCTAAATGGATATTGCAGAACTTAGCAAGTCGAGAATCATGTTTACGGCGGTCAAACCATGGAGATCACCGAAACAACATGTTGAAATGTAAAACCTATAACTTGCTTGTAAACTCAAAAGAAACGACCTTAGAACCATCAAAATCGCGTTTTAAGCGTGCTAAAAGCGATTTGAGCGTAAAAACATGCTCAAATCACCAACAAAAAATTGCCGTCTTAAATCGATAACGGCGACGTTTTAGAGCTTAAAATGATGTTTTCAGTGCTAAAGTGAATGAGTTGAGCGCAATGATGTACTGCAATCACGGATCTAAAAGAGACCTTCTAAATGGATATTGCAGAACTTAGCAAGTCGAGAATCATGTTTACGGCGCTCAAACCATCGAGATGACCGAAACAACATGTTGAAATGTGAAACCTATAACTTGCTTGTAAACTCAAAAGAAACGACCTTAGAACCATCAAAATCGCGTTTTAAGCGCTCAAAAAGCGATTTGAGCGTAAAAACATGCTCAAATCACCAACTAAAAATTGCTATCTTAAATCGACCACGACGACGTTTTAGAGCTTAAAATGGTGTTTTTAGTGCTAGAGTGAACGAGTGTAGCACATTCATGTACTGTAATCACGGACCTAAAAGAGACCTTGTAAATGGAATTTGCAGATTTTAGAAAGTCGGGAATCATGTTTTCGGCGCTCAAACCATCGAGATGAGCGAAATAACATGTTGAAATAAGAAACCTATAACTTTCTTATAAACTCAAAAGAAACGATCTTAGAACCATCAAAATCGCGTTTTAAGCGTTCTAGAAGCGATTTTAAAGTGAAAACATGCTCAAATCACTAACTAAAAATTGCCGTCTTAAATCGATCACGGCGACGTTTTACAGCTTAAAATGCTGTTTTCAGTACTAAAGTGAACGAGTTGAGCGCAATGATGTACTGCAATCACGGATCTAAAAGAGACATTCTAAATGGAAATTGCAAAACTTAGCAAGTCGGCAATCATGTTTACGGCGCTCAAACCATCGAATTGAGCGAAATAACATGTTGAGACGAGAAACCCATAACTGGCTTGTAAACATAAAAGAAACGATCTTAGAACCATCAAAATCACGTTTTAAGCGTTCTGGAAGCGATTTCAGAGTAAAAACATACTCAAATCACCACCTAAAAATTGCCGTTTTAAATCGATCACGGCGACGTTTTAAAGCTTAAAATAATTTTTTCAGTGCTAAATTGAACGAGTTTAGCACAATGATGTACTGCAATCACGGACCTAAAAGAGACCTTCTAAATGGAATTTGCAGAACTTAGCAAGTCAAGAATCATGTTTTCGGCGCTCAAACCATCGAGATGAGCGAAATAACATGTTGAAATGAGAAACCTATAACTTGCTTGTAAACTGAAAAGAAACGATCTAAGAACCATCAAAATCGTGTTTTAAGCGTTCTAGAAGTGATTTGAACGTGAAAACATGCTCAAATCACCAACTAAAAATTGCCGTCTTAAATCGATCACGGCGACGTTTTACAGCTTAAAATGCTGTTTTCAGTGCTAAAGTGAACGAGTTGAGCGCAATGATGTACTGCAATCACGAATCTAAAAGAGACCTTCTAACTGGAAATTGCAGAACTTAGCAAGTCGGCAATCATGTTTACGGCGCTCAAACCATCGAATTGAGCGAAATAACATGTTGAGACGAGAAACCCATAACTGGCTTGTAAACATAAAAGAAACGATCTTAGAACCATCAAAATCACGTTTTAAGCGTTCTGGAAGCGATTTCAGAGTAAAAACATACTCAAATCACCACCTAAAAATTGCCGTTTTAAATCGATCACGGCGACGTTTTAAAGCTTAAAATAATTTTTTCAGTGCTAAATTGAACGAGTTTAGCGCAATGATGTACTGCAATCACGGACCTAAAAGAGACCTTCTAAATGGAATTTGCAGAACTTAGCAAGTCAAGAATCATGTTTTCGGCGCTCAAACCATCGAGATGAGCGAAATAACATGTTGAAATGAGAAACCTATAACTTGCTTGTAAACTGAAAAGAAACGATCTAAGAACCATCAAAATCGTGTTTTAAGCGTTCTAGAAGTGATTTGAACGTGAAAACATGCTCAAATCACCAACTAAAAATTGCCGTCTTAAATCGATCACGGCGACGTTTTACAGCTTAAAATGCTGTTTTCAGTGCTAAAGTGAACGAGTTGAGCGCAATGATGTACTGCAATCACGAATCTAAAAGAGACCTTCTAACTGGAAATTGCAGAACTTAGCAAGTCGGCAATCATGTTTACGGCGCTCAAACCATCGAATTGAGCGAAAAAACATGTTGAAATGAGAAACCCATAACTTGCTTGTAAACTGAAAAGAAACGATCTTAGAACCATCAAAATCGCGTTTTAAGCGTTCTGGAAGCGATTTGAGAGTAAAAACATACTCAAATCACCACCTAAAAATTGCCGTCTTAAATCGATCACGGCGACGTTTTAAAGCTTAAAATAATGTTTTCAGTGCTAAAGTGAACGAGTTGAGCGCAATGATGTACTGCAATCACGGACCTAAAAGAGACATTCTAAATGGAATTTGCACAACTTAGCAAGTCAGAAATCATGTTTTCGGCGCTCAAACCATCGAGATGAGCGAAACAACATGTTGAATGAGAAACCTATAACTTGATTGTAAACTGAAAAGAAACGATCTTAGAACCATCAAAATCGCGTTTTAAGCCTTCTAGAAGCGATTTAAGCGTGAAAACATGCTTAAATCACTAACTATAAATTGCCGTCTTAAATCGATAACGGCGACGTTTTACAGGTTAAAATGCTGTTTTCAGTGCTAAAGTGAACGAGTTGAGCGCAATGATGTACTGCAATCACGGATTTAAAAGAGACCTTCTAAATGGATATTGCAGAACTTAGCAAGTCGGGAATCATGTTTTTGGCGCTCAAACCATCGAGATGACCAAAACAACATGTTGAAATGTGAAACCTATAACTTGCTTGTAAACTCAAAAGAAACGACCTTAGAACCATCAAAATCGCGTTTTAAGCGTTCTAGAAGCGATTTGAGCGTGAAAACATGCTCAAATCACCAACTAAAAATTGCCGTCTTAAATCGACCACGGCGACGTTTTAGGGGTTAAAATGGTGTTTTTAGTGCTAGAGTGAACGAGTTGAGCACAATCATGTACTGTAATCACGGACCTAAAAGAGACATTCTAAATGGAATTTGCACAACTTAGCAAGTCGGGAATCATGTTTTAGGCGCTCAAACCATCGAGATGACCGAAACAACATGTTGAAATGAGAAACCTATAACTTGCTTGTAAACTTAAAAGAAACGATCTTAGAACCATCAAAATCGCATTTCAAGCCTTCTAGAAGCGATTTGAGCGTGAAAACATGCTCAAATCACTAACTAAAAATTGCCGTCTTAAATCGATCACGGCGACGTTTCACAGCTTAAAATGCGGTTTTCAGTGCTAAAGTGAACGATTTGAGCGCAATGATGTACTGCAATCACGGACTAAAAGAGACCTTCTAAATGGATATTGCAGAACTTAGCAAGTCGGGAATCATGTTTTTGGCGCTCAAACCATCGAGATGACCGAAACAACATGTTGAAATGTGAAACCTATAACTTGCTTGTAAACTCAAAAGAAACGACCTTAGAACCATCAAAATCTCGTTTTAAGCGTTCTAAAAGCGATTTGAGCGTAAAAACGTGCTCAAATCACCAACTAAAAATTGCTATCTTAAATCGACCACGGCGACGTTTTAAAGCTTAAAATGGTGTTTTTAGTGCTAGAACGAACGAGTTGAGCGCAATGATGTACTGCAATCACAGATCTAAAAGAGACGTTCTAAATGGAAATTGAAGAACTTAGCAAGTCGGCAATCATGTTTACGGCGCTCAAACCATCGAATTGAGCGAAATAACATGTTGAAATGAGAAACCCATAACTTGCTTGTAAACTGAAAAGAAACGATCTTAGAACCATCAAAATCGCGTTTTAAGCGTTCTGGAAGCGATTTGAGCGTGAAAACATACTCAAATCACCACCTAAAAATTTCCGTCTTAAATCGATCACGGCGACGTTTCAAAGCTTAAAATAATGTTTTCAGTGCTAAAGTGAACGAGTTGAGCGCAATGATGTACTGCAATCACGGATCTAAAAGAGACCTTCTAATTTGATATTGCAGAACTTAGCAAGTGCGGAATCATGTTTTCGGCGCTCAAGCCATCGAGATGACCGAAACAACATGTTGAAATGTGAAACCTATAACTTGCTTGTAAACTCAAAAGAAACGACCTTAGAACCACCAAAATCGCGTTTTAAGCGTGCTAGAAGCGATTCTAGCGTGTAAACATGCTCAAATCACCAACTAAAAATATCCGTCTTAAATCGACCACGGCGACGTTTTAGAGCTTAAAATGGTTTTTTTAGTGCTAGAGTGAACGAGTTGAGCACAATCATGTACTGCAATAAGGGACCTAAAAGAGACCTTCTAAATAGAAATTGCAGAACTTAGCAAGTCGGGAAGCATGTTTTCTGCGCTCAAACCATCGAGATGAGCGAAACAACATGTTGAAATGAGAAACCTATAACTTGCTTGTAAACTGAAAAGAAACGATCTTAGAATCATCAAAATCGCGTTTTAAGCGTTCTAGAAGCGATTTTAAAGTGAAAACATGCTCAAATCACTAACTAAAAATTGCCGTCTTAAATCGATCACGGCGACGTTTTACAGCTTAAAATGCTGTTTTCAGTGCTAAAGTGAACGAGTTGAGCGCAATGATGTACTGCAATCACGGATCTAAAAGAGACATTCTAAATGGAAATTGCAGAACTTAGCAAGTCGGCAATCATGTTTACGGCGCTCAAACCATCGAATTGAGCGAAATAACATGTTGAGACGAGAAACCCATAACTGGCTTGTAAACATAAAAGAAACGATCTTAGAACCATCAAAATCACGTTTTAAGCGTTCTGGAAGCGATTTCAGAGTAAAAACATACTCAAATCACCACCTAAAAATTGCCGTTTTAAATCGATCACGGCGACGTTTTAAAGCTTAAAATAATTTTTTCAGTGCTAAATTGAACGAGTTTAGCGCAATGACGTACTGCAATCACGGACCTAAAAGAGACCTTCTAAATGGAATTTGCAGAACTTAGCAAGTCAAGAATCATGTTTTCGGCGCTCAAACCATCGAGATGAGCGAAATAACATGTTGAAATGAGAAACCTATAACTTGCTTGTAAACTGAAAAGAAACGATCTAAGAACCATCAAAATCGCGTTTTAAGCGTTCTAGAAGTGATTTGAACGTGAAAACATGCTCAAATCACCAACTAAAAATTGCCGTCTTAAATCGATCACGGCGACGTTTTACAGCTTAAAATGCTGTTTTCAGTGCTAAAGTGAACGAGTTGAGCGCAATGATGTACTGCAATCACGAATCTAAAAGAGACCTTCTAACTGGAAATTGCAGAACTTAGCAAGTCGGCAATCATGTTTACGGCGCTCAAACCATCGAATTGAGCGAAAAAACATGTTGAAATGAGAAACCCATAACTTGCTTGTAAACTGAAAAGAAACGATCTTAGAACCATCAAAATCGCGTTTTAAGCGTTCTGGAAGCGATTTGAGAGTAAAAACATACTCAAATAACCACCTAAAAATTGCCGTCTTAAATCGATCACGGCGACGTTTTAAAGCTTAAAATAATGTTTTCAGTGCTAAAGTGAACGAGTTGAGCGCAATGATGTACTGCAATCACGGACCTAAAAGAGACATTCTAAATGGAATTTGCACAACTTAGCAAGTTAAAAATCATGTTTTCGGCGCTCAAACCATCGAGATGAGCGAAACAACATGTTGAATGAGAAACCTATAACTTGATTGTAAACTGAAAAGAAACGATCTTAGAACCATCGAAATCGCGTTTTAAGCCTTCTAGAAGCGATTTAAGCGTGAAAACATGCTCAAATCACCAAATAAAAATTGCCGTTTTAGATCGACCACGGCGACGTTTTAGAGCTTAAAATGGTGTTTTCAGTGCTAAAGTGAACGAGTTGAGCGCATTATCTACTGCAATCACGGACCTAAAAGAGACCTTCTAAATGGAAATTGCAGAACTTAGCAAGTCGGGAATCACGTTTTCGGCGCTCATACCATCGAGATGGGCGAAACAACATGTTAAAATGAGAAACCTATAACTTGCTTGTAAACTGAAAAGAAACGAAGTTAGAACCATAAAAGTCGCGTTTTAAGCGTTCTAGAAGCGATTTGAGCGTAAAAACATGCTCAAATCACCAACTTAAAATTGCCGTCTTAAAACGACCATGGCGACATTTTAGAGCTTAAAATGGTGTTTTTAGTGCTAGAGTGAACGAGTTGAGCGCAATGATGTACTGCAATCACGGACCTAAAAGAGACCTTCTAAATGGAATTTGCAGAACTTAGAAAGTCGGGAATCATGTTTTCGGCGCTCAAACCATCGGGATGGGCGAAATAACATGTTGAAATGAGAAACCTATAACTTGCTTGTAAACTGAAAAGAAACGATCTTAAAACCATCAAAATCGCGTTTTAAGCGTTCTAGAAGCGATTTGAGCGTGAAAACATGCTCAAATCACTAACTAAAAATTGCCGTCTTAAATCGATCACGGCGACGTTTTACAGCTTAAAATGCTTTTTTCAGTGCTAAAGTGAACGAGTTGAGCGCAATGATGTACTGCAACCACGGATCTAAAAGAGACCTTCTAAATGGAAATTGCAGAACTTAGCAAGTCGGCAATCATGTTTACGGCGCTCAAACCATCGAATTGAGCGAAATAACATGTTGAAATGAGAGACCCATAACTTGCTTGTAAACTGAAAAGAAACGATCTTAGAACCATCAAAATCGCGTTTTAAGCGTTCTGGAAGCGATTTGAGAGTAAAAACATACTCAAATCACCACCTAAAAATTGCCGTCTTAAATCGATCACGGCGACGTTTTAAAGCTTAAATAATGTTTTCAGTGCTAAAGTGAACGAGTTGAGCGCAATGATGTACTGCAATCACGGACCTAAAAGAGACATTCTAAATGGAATTTGCAGAACTTAGCAAGTCGGCAATCATGTTTTCGGCGCTCAAACCATCGAGATGAATGAAACAACATGTTGAAATGAGAAACCTATAACTTGCTTGTAAACTGAAAAGAAACGATCTTAGAAGCATCAAAATCGCGTTTTAAGCGTTCTAAAAGCGATTTGAGAGTAAAAACATACTCAAATCACCACCTAAAAATTGCCGTCTTAAATCGATCACGGCGACGTTTTAAAGCTTAAAATAATGTTTTCAGTGCTAAAGTGAACGAGTTTAGCGCAATGATGTACTGCAATCACGGACCTAAAAGAGACCTTCTAAATGGAATTTGCAGAACTTAGCAAGTCGGGAATCATGTTTTCGGCGCTAAAACCATCGAGATGAGCGAAATAACATGTTGAAATGAGAAACCTATAACTTTTTTGTAAACTGAAAAGAAACGATCTTAGAACCATCAAAATCGCGTTTTAAGCCTTCTAGAAGCGATTTGAGCGTGAAAACATGCTCAAATCACTAACTAAAAATATCCGTCTTAAATCGATCACGGCGACGTTTTACAGCTTAAAATGCGGTTTTCAGTGCTAAAGTGAACGAGTTGAGCGCAATGATGTACTGCAATGACGGATCTTAAAAAAGACTTTCTAATTTGATATTGCAGAACTTAGCAAGTCGGGAATCAAGTTTTCGGCGCTCAAACCATCGAGATGACCGAAACAACATGTTGAAATGTGAAACCTATAACTTGCTTGTAAACTGAAAAGAAACGACCTTAGAACCATCAAAATCGCGTTTTAAGCGTTCTAGAAGGAATTTGAGCGTGAAAACATGCTCAAATCACCAACTTAAAATTGCCGTCTTAAATCGACCACGGCGACGTTTTAGAGCTTAAAATGGTGTTTTTAGTCCTATAGTGAACGAGTTGAGCGCAATGATGTACTGCAATCACGGACCTAAAAGAGACCTTCTAAATGGAATTTGCAGAACATACCAAGTCGGGAATCATGATTTCGGCGCTCAAACCATCGAGATGAATGAAAAAACATGTTGAAATGAGAAACCTATAACTTGCTGTTAAACTGAAAAGAAACGATCTTAGAACCATCAAAATCGCGTTTTAAGCGTTCTAGAAGCAATTTGAGCGTGAAAACATGTTAAAATCACTAACTAAAAATTGCCGTCTTAAATCGATCACATCGACGTTTTACAGCTTGAAATGCTGTTTTCAGTGCTAAATTGAACGAGTTGAGCGCAATGATGTACTGCAATGACGGTTCTAAAAAAAGACCTTTTAATTTGATATTGCAGAACTTAGGAAGTCGGGAATCATGTTTTTGGCGCTCAAACCATCGAGATGACCGAAACAACATGTTGAAATGTGAAACCTATAACTTGCTTATACACTGAAAAGAAACGACCTTAGAACCATCAAAATCGCGTTTTAAGCATTCTAGAAGTAATTTGAGCGTGAAAACATGCTCAAATCACCAACTAAAAATTGCCGTTTTAAATCGACCACGGCGACGTTTTAGAGCTTAAAATGGTGTTTTTAGTGCTAGAGTGAATGAGTTGAGCACAATCATGTACTGTAATCACGGACCTAAAAAAGACTTTCTAAATGGAATTTGCAGAACTTAGCAAGTCGGCAATCATGTTTACGGCGCTCAAACCATCGAATTGAGCGAAATAACATGTTGAAATGAGAGACCCATAACTTGATTGTAAACTGAAAAGAAACGATCTTAGAACCATCAAAATCCCGTGTTAAGCGTTCTGGAAGAGATTTTAGCGTGAAAACATACTCAAATTACCACCTAAAAGTTGCCGTCTTAAATCGATCACGGCGACGTTTTAAAGCTTAAAATGCTGTTTTCAGTGCTAAAGTGAACGAGTTGAGCGCAATGATGTACTGCCATCACGGACCAAAAAGAGACCTTCTAAATGGAATTTGCAGAACTTAGCAAGTCAAGAATCATGTTTTCGGCGCCCAAACCATCGAGATGAGCGAAATAACATGTTGAAATGAGAAACCTATAACTTGCTTGTAAACTGAAAAGAAACGATCTTAGAACCATCAAAATCGCGTTTTAAGCGTTCTAGAAGTGATTTGAGCGTGAAAACATGCTCAAATCACTAACTAAAAATTGCCGTCTTAAATCGATCACGGCGACGTTTTACCGCTTAAAATGCTTTTTTCAGTGCTAAAGTGAACGAGTTGAGCGCAATGATGTACTGCAACCACGGAACTAAAAGAGACCTTCTAAATGGAAATTGCAGAACTTAGCAAGTCGGCAATCATGTTTACGGCGCTCAAACCATCGAATTGAGCGAAATAACATGTTGAAATGAGAGACCCATAACTTGCTTGTAAACTGAAAAGAAACGATCTTAGAACCATCAAAATCGCGTTTTAAGCGTTCTGGAAGCGATTTGAGAGTAAAAACATACTCAAATCACCACCTAAAAATTGCCGTTTTAAGTCGATCACGGCGACGTTTTAAAGCTTAAATAATGTTTTCAGTGCTAAAGTGAACGAGTTGAGCGCAATGATGTACTGCAATCACGGACCTAAAAGAGACATTCGAAATGGAATTTGCACAACTTAGCAAGTCGGAAATCATGTTTTCGGCGCTCAAACCATCGAGATGAGCGAAACAACATGTTGAATGAGAAACCTATAACTTGATTGTAAACTGAAAAGAAACGATCTTAGAACCATCAAAATCGCGTTTTAAGCCTTCTAAAAGCGATTTGAGCGTAAAAACATGTTCAAATAACTAACTATAAATTGCCGTCTTAAATCGATAACGGCGACGTTTTACAGCTTAAAATGGTGTTTTCAGTGCTAAAGTGAACGAGTTGAGCGCAATGATGTACTGCAATCACGGATCTGAAAGAGGCCTTCTAAATGGATATTGCAGAACTTAGCAAGTCGGGAATCATGTTTTCTGCGCTCAAACCATCGAGAAGAGCGAAACAACATGTTGAAATGAGAAACCTATAATTTGCTTGTAAACTGAAAAGAAAAAATCTTAGAACCATCAAAATCGCGTTTTAAGCGTTCTAGAAGCGATTTTAGCGTGAAAACATGCGCAAATCACTAACTAAAAATTGCCGTCTTAAATCGATCACGGCGACGTTTTAAAGCTTAAAATAATGTTTTCAGTGCTAAAGCGAACGAGTTGAGCGCAATGATGTACTGCAATCACGGACCTAAAAGAGACCTTCTAAATGGAAATTGCAGAACTTAGCAAGTCGGCAATCATGTTTTCGGCGCTCAAACCATCGAGATGAATGAAACAACATGTTGAAATGAGAAACCTATAACTTGATTGTAAACTGAAAAGAAACGATCTTAGAACCATCAAAATCGCGTTTTAAGCCTTCTAAAAGCGATTTGAGCGTAAAAACATGTTCAAATAACTAACTATAAATTGCCGTCTTAAATCGATAACGGCGACGTTTTACAGCTTAAAATGGTGTTTTCAGTGCTAAAGTGAACGAGTTGAGCGCAATGATGTACTGCAATCACGGATCTGAAAGAGGCCTTCTAAATGGATATTGCAGAACTTAGCAAGTCGGGAATCATGTTTTCTGCGCTCAAACCATCGAGAAGAGCGAAACAACATGTTGAAATGAGAAACCTATAATTTGCTTGTAAACTGAAAAGAAAAAATCTTAGAACCATCAAAATCGCGTTTTAAGCGTTCTAGAAGCGATTTTAGCGTGAAAACATGCGCAAATCACTAACTAAAAATTGCCGTCTTAAATCGATCACGGCGACGTTTTACAGCTTAAAATGCTGTTTTCAGTGCTAAAGTGAACGAGTTGAGCGCAATGATGTACTGCAATCACGGCACTAAAAGAGACCTTCTAAATGGAAATTGAAGAACTTAGCAAGTCGGCAATCATGTTTACGGCGCTCAAACCATCGAAATGAGCGAAATAACATGTTGAAATGAGAAACCCATAACTTGCTTGTAAACTGAAAAGAAACGATCTTAGAACCATCAAAGTCGCGTTTTAAGCGTTCTGGAAGCGATTTGAGCGTGAAAACATACTCAAATCACCACCAAAAATTGCCGTCTTAAATCGATCACGGCGACGTTTTAAAGCTTAAAATAATGTTTTCAGTGCTAAAGCGAACGAGTTGAGCGCAATGATGTACTGCAATCACGGACCTAAAAGAGACCTTCTAAATGGAAATTGCAGAACTTAGCAAGTCGGCAATCATGTTTTCGGCGCTCAAACCATCGAGATGAATGAAACAACATGTTGAAATGAGAAACCTATAACTTGCTTGTAAACTCAAAAGAAACGACCTTAGAACCATCAAAACCGCGTGTTTTAAGCGTTCTAAAAGCGATTTGAGCGTAAAAACATGCTCAAATCACCAACTAAAATCTGCCGTCTTAAATCGACCACGGCGACGTTTTAGAGCTTAAAATGGTGTTTTTAGTGCTAGAACGAACGAGTTGAGCATTATGATGTACTGCAATCAGGGACCTAAAAGAGACCTTCTAAATGGAAATTGCAGAACTTAGCAAGTCGGGAATCATGTTTTCGGCGCTCAAACCATCGAGATGAATGAAACAACATGTTGAAATGAGAAACCTATAACTTGCTTGTAAACTGAAAAGAAACGATCTTAAAACCATCAAAATCGCGTTTTAAGCGTTCTAGAAGCGATTTGAGCGTGAAAACATGCTCAAATCACTAACTAAAAATTGCCGTCTTAAATCGATCACGGCGACGTTTTACAGCTTAAAATGCTGTTTTCAGTGCTAAAGTGAACGAGTTGAGCGCAATGATGTACTGCAATCACGGATCTAAAAGAGACATTCAAATTTGATATTGCAGAACTTAGCAAGTCGGGAATCATGTTTTTGGCGCTCAAGCCAACGAGATGACCGAAACAACATGTTGAAATGTGAAACCTATAACTTGCTTGTAAACTCAAAAGAAACGACCTTAGAACCTTCAAAATCGCGTTTTAAGCGTTCTAGAAGCGATTTGAGCGTGAAAACATGCTCAAACCACCAACTAAAAATTGCCGTCTTAAATCGACCACGGCGAAGTTTTAGAGCTTTAAATGGTCTTTTTAGTGCTAGAGTGAACGAGTTGAGCACATTCATGCACTGTAATCACGGACCTAAAAGAGACCTTCTAAATGGAATTTGCAGAACTTAGAAAGTCGGGAATCATGTTTTCGGCGCTCAAACCATCGAGATGAGCGAAATAACATGTTGAAATAAGAAACCTATAACTTGCTTATAAACTCAAAAGAAAGGATCTTAGCACCATAAAAATCGCGTTTTAAGCGTTCTAGAAGCCATTTGAGCGTAAAAACATGCTCAAATCACCAAATAAAAATTGCCGTTTTAGATCGACCACGGCGACGTTTTAGAGCTTAAAATGGTGTTTTCAGTGCTAAAGTGAACGAGTTGAGCGCATTATGTACTGCAATCACGGACCTAAAAGAGACCTTCTAAATGGAAATTGCAGAACTTAGCAAGTCGGGAATCATGTTTACGGCGCTCATACCATCGAGATGAGCGAAACAACATGTTAAAATGAGAAACCTATAACTTGCTTGTAAACTGAAAAGAAACGAAGTTAGAACCATGAAAGTCGCGTTTTAAGCGTTCTAGAAGCGATTTGAGCGTAAAAACATGCTCAAATCACCAACTTAAATTTGCCGTCTTAAAACGACCATGGCGACGTTTTAGAGCTTAAAATGGTGTTTTTAGTGCTAGAGTGAACGAGTTGAGCGCAATGATATACTGCAATCACGGACCTAAACGAGACCTTCTAAATGGAATTTGCAGAACTTAGCAAGTCGGGAATCATGTTTTCGGCGCTCAAACCATCGAGATGAATGAAACAACATGTTGAAATGAGAAACCTATAACTTGCTTGTAAACTGAAAAGAAAGGATCTTAGAAGCATCAAAATCGCGTTTTAAGCCTTCTAGAAGCGATTTGAGCGTGAAAACATGCTCAAATCACTAACTAAAAATTGCCGTCTTAAATCGATCACCCGCGACATTTTACAGCTTAAAATGCTGTTTTCAGTGCTAAAGTGAACGAGTTGAGCGCAATGATGTACTGCAATCACGGACCTAAAAGAGACATTCTAAATGGAATTTGCACAACTTAGCAAGTCGGAAATCATGTTTTCGGCGCTCAAACCATCGAGATGAGCGAAACAACATGTTGAATGAGAAACCTATAACTTGATTGTAAACTGAAAAGAAACGATCTTAGAACCATCAAAATCGCGTTTTAAGCCTTCTAAAAGCGATTTGAGCGTAAAAACATGTTCAAATAACTAACTAAAAATTGCCGTCTTAAATCGATCACATCGACGTTTTACAGCTTAAAATGCTGTTTTCAGTGCTAAAGTGAACGAGTTGAGCGCAATGATGTACTGCAATGACGGATCTTAAAAAAGACCTTCTAATTTGATATTGCAGAACTTAGCAAGTCGGGAATCATGTTTTCGGCGCTTAAACCATCGAGATGACCGAAACAACATGTTGAAATGTGAAACCTATAACTTGCTTGTAAACTGAAAAGAAACGACCTTAGAACCATCAAAATCGCGTTTTAAGCCTTCTAGAAGCGATTTGAGCGTGAAAACATGCTCAAATGACTAACTAAAAATTGCCGTCTTAAATCGATCACGGCGACGTTTTACAGCTTAAAATGCGGTTTTCAGTGCTAAAGTGAACGAGTTGAGCGCAATGATGTACTGCAATCACGGATCTAAAAGAGACCTTCTAAATGGATATTGCAGAACTTAGCAAGTCCAGAATCATGTTTACGGCGGTCAAACCATCGAGATGACCGAAACAACATGTTGAAATGTGAAACCTATAACTTGCTTGTAAACTCAAAAGAAACGACCTTAGAACCATCAAAATCGCGTTTTAAGCGTGCTAAAAGCGATTTGAGCGTAAAAACATGCTCAAATCACCAACAAAAAATTTCCGTCTTAAATCGATCACGGCGACGTTTTAAAGCTTAAAATAATGTTTTCAGTGCAAAAGTGAACGAGTTGAGCGCAATGATGTACTGCAATCACGGACCTAAAAGAGACCTTCTAAATGGAAATTGCAGAACTTAGCAAGTCGGCAATCATGTTTTCGGCGCTCAAACCATCGAGATGAATGAAACAACATGTTGAAATGAGAAACCTATAACTTGCTTGTAAACTGAAAAGAAACTGAGTACTATGAACGAACGTGACTCGAAGCTCCGTAAAAATATGTCTGAAAGTTTTGTAAATCAGTCGTTCTATGATATGTTTGATGTGAATAAAAACAAGTTAATATGGCAAGGGAATCTCTCTCAGCTAAAGTCATTTGTTGGAACCCAAGTTAATCCAATAAGTGCTTATAAAGCGACATGGCGATCGCCGAGCGGTGGCACATGGTGCTATAAAGGTGATGATCATTTATCAGTAACTTGGCACAGTAAAAGCAAAACGATCTCATTCGATGGAAAAGCGGCAGATGCAATCAAGAAACGAATTCATGAGGCAATAAACTTTAGACATAAGGTCTCCTCGCCTTTGGTGCCGAACACAAATAATCTGCTGACTGACGATCAGAGTGTATTGGTAATCGAAGAGGACAAGCCAGGTTGTGATGATTGTTATAAGCTTTCGATTGAAATGGCTGAAGTGAAATTAGAACTAGCTATGCTATCTGCACTTGTTGGGAGATTTGAGGTAAATGGGAATGATCTGGGTAAAAATCTTACACCTATGTCTCCGACTGCGACTATGAAATGCGTAAGCACTCAAACGATCCAGCACAGTGATGACATGGTGCCTGAACTGAGTCAATCAGAGAAGTCGATCTCAAGTTTTTACCATCAACTAAACAGTTATCGTTCAGCAAGCAAAATAAAATTTGATAAACTAAATCGTGTCAATAAACCATCTTGTGTTAAAGTTACCACGCCTGAGAATGCATATAATGATAACGAGATAAAAAGCCTCAAACAAAGACTTGTGAAAAGCGAAGAGGAAATTAAATCCCTACGGACTATCATTAGATTAGTGGATGAAGAGACCCCAAGCCAAATCAATAAAGACGTGGTCAAAGAACGCCCCTGGCGGGTCAATAAATTAAAATCCAAAACAAAGGGCAGGAATTCAAAAAAATGCAAGCGAGATAATATCTCTAATTCTACTCAATTGAACAATTTACCAACGACAAATCAATTTTCGCCCTTGGTCGATCTGACTAATGACAAACAATCCAATGATCATGATGAAACAAGTGGCCCAACTAATGATATGAATAAACCCGAATTTGAAAAACGTAACAATAGGGAAATTCCAAATGGGCATCGACAGGGAAAAAGAAGTAAATATATAGCCGTACTTGGAGATTCCCTACTCAAAGGAATACGACGGGATAAAATCTCACGATCTACGAAGCAGCGAGTCAGTGTTGGTTGCTTTCCCGGAGCAACTATCGACGATATGAAAGATTACATCAAGCCTACTTTAAAGAGAAAGCCGGATCACATTATTCTGCATATTGGCACCAACAATTGTCTCGCAAACTCTGCAACCGAAATTACGGCTGGTATCGCTCATTTATGCGACGAAATAACACGGGATCAACCTGATGCCTATATAACAATTTCAGAATTGATAATGAGAGATGATAAACAAAATGCCAAATTGAAGATTTGCGAAATCAACGAAGCATTAAAACAATACTGTCAACAAAATAGTAAGGTTAGTTTATTATCGCATTACAATATCAACGACAAGGCTTTAAATGGATCTAAATTGCATCTTAATGAAGCTGGTACTAAAGTGTTTGCTAAAAATATAATTAATTGTATTAATCATTTTTAGCGGTGATTCGGTTGTTCCTGACTTTAGCCAAAGCATTGAGAGATCACCAATATTGCATTTGATCCCTGAGGTTGAGGAACCATTGGATATTATCAATGGTTTCGCTATAGACAAAGATAAATCATTATTGGATGATAAAGAATTAAATTTGAAAGAGAATAATGCATGTCCTTTAGAAATTATTCAGAACTTAAAGGGCTTTAGAATTGGTCATATAAACATAGCATCTCTAACTAGATATATTGACCAACTCCAGATTTATCTCCACAAAGAATCCTTTGATATTCTGAGTGTGAACGAAACTCGGTTAGATAAGCAGATAACGGACTCGATAGTTAATATAAATGGCTATTCTATTGCTAGACATGATAGAAATAGGGACGGCGGAGGAGTAGCAATTTTTTATAGAAATTGCATTAATGTAGCATTAAGAAATGATTTGATACCTGAGGATTTAGAAGCTATTTGTGTTGAAGTAATGCAGGCTAAATCCAAACCCATTTTAATTGCTACAGTTTATAGACCTCCAAATACGTCAATGGATATTTTTGAAAAAATTGAAATTTTAATGCAGAATCTAGATCAAGAGAATAAAGAAGTAATAATACTTGGTGATTTTAACTGCGATCTTCTCTCGTCAACAACTAGTAACCATACACGTAAGTTTCTTGACCTAATCGAAGTATTTCAGTTTGATCAAATTATAACGCAACCAACTCGTATTACTCAAAATTCTGAAACTTTAATTGATGTTGCTTTGACGAATAGTCCAGAAAATATAGCTAATTCTGGTGTTTTACATGTGGGGATAAGTGATCATTCCCTTATCTATATTTGTAGAAAGATTTCTTTTATCAAATCACATCCAAAGCTTGTTGAGAGTAGAAATTACAAAAACTATGATCCTGGATACTTCAATGAGGATCTCGATAACTTACTAAATCAGTATACCTGGGAAAGTACTGACCCAGATTTGCTGTGGTCTCAATTTAAATTTATATTTAACAAAATAGCAGATTTTCATGTTCCTCTGAGATCTAGAAAAGTTAGGAACAAATATACTCCTTGGTTAAATGATAATATTAGAAAACAAATAAATCATCGAGATTACTTGAGAAAGAAAGCAGTTAAAACCAAATCTACATATTATGATAATGCATATAAGAAAGCTAGAAATAGAATTAATAAGATAATTAAGAATTCAAAGCAAAAATACTTTCAAAATTATATTGACGGCAACCGAGGAAATCCTAAAAAGATGTGGGATGGTATAAATCAGTTACTAGGTAAAGGATCTAAAACAACGCATATTACCTCTTTGAATGTTGGTAGCACTAATGTAACCAACAAGACAAATATAGCAGAATCCATGAACGAGTATTTTACAAGTATAGGACCTAATCTTGCTACACAAGTCCCTGGTACAGATATTGAGCCTGAGTCTTATGTTGATGGCTCCGAAAGCACTTTTGTTTTCAAAAGTATCAATATTAATGAAGTTTATAATATGCTTAGTAACTTAAAAACGTCAAAATCCTTTGGTCTTGATAAAATTCCAGCCAGGTTACTTAAAGATTCTTGCTATAGTATTGCGCCTTTCTTAACGAAAATTTTTAATGCTTCGTTAACATCAAGCGTTTTTCCACAAGAATGGAAAATTGCCCGCGTATCACCTATTTACAAAGCAGGTGATAAGCGAGAACGTGGCAACTACCGACCGATATCGGTTTTGTCAGTTGTCGCAGGATTATTTGAGAAAATTATTTATTTACAACTAAATCAATATTTGGTTGAAAATAATATCCTTTCTGTTCATCAATCTGGCTTTAGAAAAGGCCAATCTACAGCTACATCGTTATTAAGTACGACTAATTCATGGCTTATCAGCATGGACTCAGGCTTAATAAATGGGGTTGTGTTTCTCGATTTGTGCAAAGCTTTTGACACGATCGATCATGAAATTTTAATAAATAAATTATATTTATATGGTGTCAAGGGCTCTGCATCGATATGGTTTAGATCATATCTTACGAACCGAGAGCAAGTTTGTAAAATTGATAACATAATTTCTACATCTCAGACTGTCAAATGTGGTGTTCCTCAGGGATCAAATCTTGGGCCTCTCCTCTTCTTGTTATATATAAATGACCTTCCGAATTGTTTGGTAAATTCTGTACCTGCTATGTTTGCCGATGACACAAATATTACTATTTCTGCGGAAACAGCCAAAGATTTAGAAGAAAAATTGAATAATGAATTAAATAATGTACACAATTGGCTTTTAGCTAATAAATTAACCGTAAATGTTGACAAAAGTGAATATATGTTAATAGGGTCGCGGCAGAGATTAGCGGGTATCGATTGCGAACCAGCAATTAATTTAGGAGGGAAAAACTTAAGGCGTGTTTCCAAAACAAAAAGTTTGGGAATTTTAATAGATGAAAATTTGAATTGGAATCAGCAAATTGATAGTATTAGTAAGAAAGTTTCTCAAGGGATTGGTATTTTGAGGAGAGCTAAGCATTACATCTCACAACAATCTCTTGTGACACTTTATAAATCATTAGTTCAACCATACTTTGATTATTGCTCGTTAGTTTGGGGCAATTGTACCCAAACATGCAAAGATAAGTTGCAAAAGCTGAATAATAGAGCAGCAAGAGTAATAACGGGAGACACATATGAGGTACGTTCAAGTGAGATATTGTTAAAGTTAAAATGGGAAACATTAGATAAAAGAAGAGAAGAACAAATGATATGTTTGGTTAATAAGGCTTTAAATCATATGTGCTCTCCTGCTATTGCATCAATGTTTCAAATTACGAATAACGAGAACTATAATCTGAGAAGCAACAACAAAATGTTAATGTTGTCAAAACCTAAAACTAACGCCATGAAAAGAAGCTTTAGTTATGCGGCAGCTAAGGTCTGGAACAGCCGAGTCAGAGATACAGTTGTATCACAAAGTTTAAATTGTTAGTTGATTGTAAATATTTTGCACTGTTGCTTTGGGAATCTTTTTTATATTTTTTATATCTAATATCTTAATATCTTAATATTATAGCACTCCCAAAGTAGCGGTGTGTGTCTAATTTTGACAGCACGGCCTAATGGAAAACAACCAATTTATTTACTTAATTAATTATTTTTCTTGTATATTTCTAGTATAGTATAAGTAGTTTAAACAGAGTTTAACATATAGGTTGATTAGTTACCGTGTGAAAATAAGTTTAAATAATAAAATAATAATAAAATAATAATAATAAACGATCTTAGAAGCATCAAAATCGCGTTTTAAGCGTTCTAAAAGCGATTTGAGAGTAAAAACATACTCAAATCACCACCTAAAAATTGCCGTCTTAAATCGATCACGGCGACGTTTTAAAGCTTAAAATAATGTTTTCAGTGCTAAAGTGAACCAGTTTAGCGCAATGATGTACTGCAATCACGGACCTAAAAGAGACCTTCTAAATGGAATTTGCAGAACTTAGCAAGTCGGGAATCATGTTTTCGGCGCTAAAACCATCGAGATGAGCGAAATAACATGTTGAAATGAGAAACCTATAACTTGCTTGTAAACTGAAAAGAAACGATCTTAGAACCATCAAAATCGCGTTTTAAGCCTTCTAGAAGCGATTTGAGCGTGAAAACATGCTCAAATCACTAACTAAAAATTGCCGTCTTAAATCGATCACGGCGACGTTTTACAGCTTAAAATGCGGTTTTCAGTGCTAAAGTGAACGAGTATAGCGCAATGATGTACTGCAATCACGGATCTAAAAGAGACCTTCTAAATGGATATTGCAGAACTTAGCAAGTCGAGAATCATGTTTTCGGCGCTCATACCATCGAGATGGGCGAAACAACATGTTAAAATGAGAAACCTATAACTTGCTTGTAAACTGAAAAGAAACGAAGTTAGAACCATAAAAGTCGCGTTTTAAGCGTTCTAGAAGCGATTTGAGCGTAAAAACATGCTCAAATCACCAACTTAATATTGCCGTCTTAAAACGACCATGGCGACGTTTTAGAGCTTAAAATGGTGTTTTTAGTGCTAGAGTGAACGAGTTGAGCGCAATGATGTACTGCAATCACGGACCTAAAAGAGACCTTCTAAATGGAATTTGCAGAACTTAGCAAGTCGGGAATCATGTTTTCGGCGCTCAAACCATCGAGATGAGCGAAATAACATGTTGAAATGAGAAACCTATAACTTGCTTGTAAACTCAAAAGAAACGACCTTAGAACCATCAAAACCGCGTGTTTTAAGCGTTCTAAAAGCGATTTGAGCGTAAAAAAATGCTCAAATCACCAACTAAAATCTGCCGTCTTAAATCGACCACGGCGACGTTTTAGAGCTTAAAATGGTGTTTTTAGTGCTAGAACGAACGAGTTGAGCGTTATGATGTACTGCAATCAGGGATTTAAAAGAGACCTTCTAAATGGAAATTGCAGAACTTAGCAAGTCGGGAATCATGTTTTCGGCGCTCAAACCATCGAGATGAATGAAACAACATGTTGAAATGAGAAACCTATAACTTGCTTGTAAACTGAAAAGAAACGATCTTAAAACCATCAAAATCGCGTTTTAAGCGTTCTAGAAGCGATTTGAGCGTGAAAACATGCTCAAATCACTAACTAAAAATTGCCGTCTTAAATCGATCTCGGCGACGTTTTACAGCTTAAAATGCTGTTTTCAGTGCTAAAGTGAACGAGTTGAGCGCAATGATGTACTGCAATCACGGATCTAAAAGAGACATTCAAATTTGATATTGCAGAACTTAGCAAGTCGGGAATCATGTTTTTGGCGCTCAAGCCAACGAGATGACCGAAACAACATGTTGAAATGTGAAACCTATAACTTGCTTGTAAACTCAAAAGAAACGACCTTAGAACCTTCAAAATCGCGTTTTAAGCGTTCTAGAAGCGATTTGAGCGTGAAAACATGCTCAAACCACCAACTAAAAATTGCCGTCTTAAAACGACCATGGCGACGTTTTAGAGCTTAAAATGGTGTTTTCAGTGCTAAAGTGAACGAGTTGAGCGCATTATGTACTGCAATCACGGACCTAAAAGAGACCTTCTAAATGGAATTTGCAGAACTTAGCAAGTCGGGAATCATGTTTTCGGCGCTCAAACCATCGAGATAAGCGAAATAACATGTTGAAATGAGAAACCTATAACTTGCTTGTAAACTTAAAAGAAACGATCTTAGAACCATCAAAATCGCGTTTTAAGCCTTCTAGAAGCGATTTGAGCGTGAAAACATGCTCAAATCACTAACTAAAAATTGCCGTCTTAAATCGATCACGGCGACGTTTCACAGCTTAAAATGCGGTTTTCAGTGCTAAAGTGAACGATTTGAGCGCAATGATGTACTGCAATCACGGACTAAAAGAGACCTTCTAAATGGATATTGCAGAACTTAGCAAGTCGGGAATCATGTTTTTGGCGCTCAAACCATCGAGATGACCGAAACAACATGTTGAAATGTGAAACCTATAACTTGCTTGTAAACTCAAAAGAAACGACCTTAGAACCATCAAAATCTCGTTTTAAGCGTTCTAAAAGCGATTTGAGCGTAAAAACATGCTCAAATCACCAACTAAAAATTGCTATCTTAAATCGACCACGGCGACGTTTTAAAGCTTAAAATGGTGTTTTTAGTGCTAGAACGAACGAGTTGAGCGAAATGATGTACTGCAATCACAGATCTAAAAGAGACGTTCTAAATGGAAATTGAAGAACTTAGCAAGTCGGCAATCATGTTTACGGCGCTCAAACCATCGAATTGAGCGAAATAACATGTTGAAATGAGAAACCCATAACTTGCTTGTAAACTGAAAAGAAACGATCTTAGAACCATCAAAATCGCGTTTTAAGCGTTCTGGAAGCGATTTGAGCGTGAAAACATACTCAAATCACCACCTAAAAATTTCCGTCTTAAATCGATCACGGCGACGTTTTAAAGCTTAAAATAATGTTTTCAGTGCTAAAGTGAACGAGTTGAGCGCAATGATGTACTGCAATCACGGATCTAAAAGAGACCTTCTAATTTGATATTGCAGAACTTAGCAAGTGCGGAATCATGTTTTCGGCGCTCAAGCCATCGAGATGACCGAAACAACATGTTGAAATGTGAAACCTATAACTTGCTTGTAAGCTCAAAAGAAACGACCTTAGAACCACCAAAATCGCGTTTTAAGCGTGCTAGAAGCGATTCTAGCGTGTAAACATGCTCAAATCACCAACTAAAAATATCCGTCTTAAATCGACCACGGCGACGTTTTAGAGCTTAAAATGGTTTTTTTAGTGCTAGAGCGAACGAGTTGAGCACAATCATGTACTGCAATCAGGGACCTAAAAGAGACCTTCTAAATAGAAATTGCAGAACTTAGCAAGTCGGGAATCATGTTTTCTGCGCTCAAACCATCGAGATGAGCGAAACAACATGTTGAAATGAGAAACCTATAACTTGCTTGTAAACTGAAAAGAAACGATCTTAGAACCATCAAAATCTCGTTTTAAGCGTTCTAGAAGCGATTTTAAAGTGAAAACATGCTCAAATCACTAACTAAAAATTGCCGTCTTAAATCGATCACGGCGACGTTTTACAGCTTAAAATGCTGTTTTCAGTGCTAAAGTGAACGAGTTGAGCGCAATGATGTACTGCAATCACGGATCTAAAAGAGACATTCTAAATGGAAATTGCAGAACTTAGCAAGTCGGCAATCATGTTTACGGCGCTCAAACCATCGAATTGAGCGAAATAACATGTTGAGACGAGAAACCCATAACTGGCTTGTAAACATAAAAGAAACGATCTTAGAACCATCAAAATCACGTTTTAAGCGTTCTGGAAGCGATTTCAGAGTAAAAACATACTCAAATCACCACCTAAAAATTGCCGTTTTAAATCGATCACGGCGACGTTTTAAAGCTTAAAATAATTTTTTCAGTGCTAAATTGAACGAGTTGAGCGCAATGATGTACTGCAATCACGGACCTAAAAGAGACCTTCTAAATGGAATTTGCAGAACTTAGCAAGTCAAGAATCATGTTTTCGGCGCTCAAACCATCGAGATGAGCGAAATAACATGTTGAAATGAGAAACCTATAACTTGCTTGTAAACTGAAAAGAAACGATCTAAGAACCATCAAAATCGTGTTTTAAGCGTTCTAGAAGTGATTTGAACGTGAAAACATGCTCAAATCACCAACTAAAAATTGCCGTCTTAAATCGATCACGGCGACGTTTTACAGCTTAAAATGCTGTTTTCAGTGCTAAAGTGAACGAGTTGAGCGCAATGATGTACTGCAATCACGAATCTAAAAGAGACCTTCTAACTGGAAATTGCAGAACTTAGCAAGTCGGCAATCATGTTTACGGCGCTCAAACCATCGAATTGAGCGAAAAAACATGTTGAAATGAGAAACCCATAACTTGCTTGTAAACTGAAAAGAAACGATCTTAGAACCATCAAAATCGCGTTTTAAGCGTTCTGGAAGCGATTTGAGAGTAAAAACATACTCAAATCACCACCTAAAAATTGCCGTCTTAAATCGATCACGGCGACGTTTTAAAGCTTAAAATAATGTTTTCAGTGCTAAAGTGAACGAGTTGAGCGCAATGATGTACTGCAATCACGGACCTAAAAGAGACATTCTGAATGGAATTTGCACAACTTAGCAAGTCAGAAATCATGTTTTCGGCGCTCAAACCATCGAGATGAGCGAAACAACATGTTGAATGAGAAACCTATAACTTGATTGTAAACTGAAAAGAAACGATCTTAGAACCATCAAAATCGCGTTTTAAGCATTCTAGAAGCGATTTAAGCGTGAAAACATGCTTAAATCACTAACTATAAATTGCCGTCTTAAATCGATAACGGCGACGTTTTACAGGTTAAAATGCTGTTTTCAGTGCTAAAGTGAACGAGTTGAGCGCAATGATGTACTGCAATCACGGATTTAAAAGAGACCTTCTAAATGGATATTGCAGAACTTAGCAAGTCGGGAATCATGTTTTTGGCGCTCAAACCATCGAGATGACCGAAACAACATGTTGAAATGTGAAACCTATAACTTGCTTGTTAAATCAAAAGAAACGACCTTAGAACCATCAAAATCGCGTTTTAAGCGTTCTAGAAGCGATTTGAGCGTGAAAACATGCTCAAATCACCAACTAAAAATTGCCGTCTTAAATCGACCACGGCGACGTTTTAGGGCTTAAAATGGTGTTTTTAGTGCTAGAGTGAACGAGTTGAGCACAATCATGTACTGTAATCACGGACCTAAAAAAGACTTTCTAAATGGAATTTGCAGAACTTAGCAAGTCGGGAATCATGTTTTAGGCGCTCAAACCATCGAGATGACCGAAATAACATGTTGAAATGAGAAACCTATAACTTGCTTGTAAATTGAAAAGAAACGATCTTAGAACCATCAAAATCGCGTTTTAAGCGTTCTAGAAGCGATTTTAGCGTGAAAACATGCTCAAATCACTAACTAAAAATTGCCGTCTTAAATCGATCACGGCGACGTTTTACAGCTTAAAATGCTTTTTTCAGTGCTAAAGTGAACGAGTTGAGCGCAATGATGTACTGCAACCACGGATCTAAAAGAGACCTTCTAAATGGAAATTGCAGAACTTAGCAAGTCGGCAATCATGTTTACGGCGCTCAAACCATCGAATTGAGCGAAATAACATGTTGAAATAAGAAACCTGTAACTTGCTTATAAACTCAAAAGAAAGGATCTTAGCACCATAAAAATCGCGTTTTAAGCGTTCTAGAAGCCATTTGAGCGTAAAAACATGCTCAAATCACCAAATAAAAATTGCCGTTTTAGATCGACCACGGCGACGTTTTAGAGCTTAAAATGGTGTTTTCAGTGCTAAAGTGAACGAGTTGAGCGCATTATGTACTGCAATCACGGACCTAAAAGAGACCTTCTAAATGGAAATTGCAGAACTTAGCAAGTCGGGAATCATGTTTTCGGCGCTCATACTATCGAGATGAGCGAAACAACATGTTAAAATGAGAAACCTATAACTTGCTTGTAAACTGAAAAGAAACGAAGTTAGAACCATAAAAGTCGCGTTTTAAGCGTTCTAGAAGCGATTTGAGCGTAAAAACATGCTCAAATCACCAACTTAAAATTGCCGTCTTAAAACGACCATGGCGACGTTTTAGAGCTTAAAATGGTGTTTTTAGTGCTAGAGTGAACGAGTTGAGCGCAATGATATACTGCAATCACGGACCTAAACGAGACCTTCTAAATGGAATTTGCAGAACTTAGCAAGTCGGGAATCATGTTTTCGGCGCTCAAACCATCGAGATGAATGAAACAACATGTTGAAATGAGAAACCTATAACTTGCTTGTAAACTGAAAAGAAACGATCTTAGAAGCATCAAAATCGCGTTTTAAGCCTTCTAGAAGCGATTTGAGCGTGAAAACATGCTCAAATCACTAACTAAAAATTGCCGTCTTAAATCGATCACCCGCGACATTTTACAGCTTAAAATGCTGTTTTCAGTGCTAAAGTGAACGAGTTGAGCGCAATGATGTACTGCAATATCGGATCTAAAAGAGACCTTCTAAATGGATAGTGCAGAACTTAGCAAGTCGGCAATCATGTTTACGGCGCTCAAACCATCGAATTGAGCGAAATAACATGTTGAAATGAGAAACCCATAACTTGCTTGTAAACTGAAAAGAAACGATCTTAGAACCATCAAAATCGCGTTTTAAGCGTTCTGGAAGCGATTTGAGCGTGAAAACATACTCAAATCACCACCTAAAAATTTCCGTCTTAAATCGATCACGGCGACGTTTTAAAGCTTAAAATAATGTTTTCAGTGCTAAAGTGAACGAGTTGAGCGCAATGATGTACTGCAATCACGGATCTAAAAGAGACCTTCTAATTTGATATTGCAGAACTTAGCAAGTGCGGAATCATGTTTTCGGCGCTCAAGCCATCGAGATGACCGAAACAACATGTTGAAATGTGAAACCTATAACTTGCTTGTAAACTCAAAAGAAACGACCTTAGAACCACCAAAATCGCGTTTTAAGCGTGCTAGAAGCGATTCTAGCGTGTAAACATGCTCAAATCACCAACTAAAAATATCCGTCTTAAATCGACCACGGCGACGTTTTAGAGCTTAAAATGGTTTTTTTAGTGCTAGAGTGAACGAGTTGAGCACAATCATGTACTGCAATCAGGGACCTAAAAGAGACCTTCTAAATAGAAATTGCAGAACTTAGCAAGTCGGGAATCATGTTTTCTGCGCTCAAACCATCGAGATGAGCGAAACAACATGTTGAAATGAGAAACCTATAACTTGCTTGTAAACTGAAAAGAAACGATCTTAGAAGCATCAAAATCGCGTTTTAAGCCTTCTAGAAGCGATTTGAGCGTGAAAACATGCTCAAATCACTAACTAAAAATTGCCGTCTTAAATCGATCACCCGCGACATTTTACAGCTTAAAATGCTGTTTTCAGTGCTAAAGTGAACGAGTTGAGCGCAATGATGTACTGCAATATCGGATCTAAAAGAGACCTTCTAAATGGATAGTGCAGAACTTAGCAAGTCGGCAATCATGTTTACGGCGCTCAAACCATCGAATTGAGCGAAATAACATGTTGAAATGAGAAACCCATAACTTGCTTGTAAACTGAAAAGAAACGATCTTAGAACCATCAAAATCGCGTTTTAAGCGTTCTGGAAGCGATTTGAGCGTGAAAACATACTCAAATCACCACCTAAAAATTTCCGTCTTAAATCGATCACGGCGACGTTTTAAAGCTTAAAATAATGTTTTCAGTGCTAAAGTGAACGAGTTGAGCGCAATGATGTACTGCAATCACGGATCTAAAAGAGACCTTCTAATTTGATATTGCAGAACTTAGCAAGTGCGGAATCATGTTTTCGGCGCTCAAGCCATCGAGATGACCGAAACAACATGTTGAAATGTGAAACCTATAACTTGCTTGTAAACTCAAAAGAAACGACCTTAGAACCACCAAAATCGCGTTTTAAGCGTGCTAGAAGCGATTCTAGCGTGTAAACATGCTCAAATCACCAACTAAAAATATCCGTCTTAAATCGACCACGGCGACGTTTTAGAGCTTAAAATGGTTTTTTTAGTGCTAGAGTGAACGAGTTGAGCACAATCATGTACTGCAATCAGGGACCTAAAAGAGACCTTCTAAATAGAAATTGCAGAACTTAGCAAGTCGGGAATCATGTTTTCTGCGCTCAAACCATCGAGATGAGCGAAACAACATGTTGAAATGAGAAACCTATAACTTGCTTGTAAACTGAAAAGAAACGATCTTAGAACCATCAAAATCGCGTTTTAAGCGTTCTAGAAGCGATTTTAAAGTGAAAACATGCTCAAATCACTAACTAAAAATTGCCGTTTTAAATCGATCACGGCGACGTTTTAAAGCTTAAAATAATTTTTTCAGTGCTAAATTGAACGAGTTGAGCGCAATGATGTACTGCAATCACGGACCTAAAAGAGACCTTCTAAATGGAATTTGCAGAACTTAGCAAGTCAAGAATCATGTTTTCGGCGCTCAAACCATCGAGATGAGCGAAATAACATGTTGAAATGAGAAACCTATAACTTGCTTGTAAACTGAAAAGAAACGATCTAAGAACCATCAAAATCGTGTTTTAAGCGTTCTAGAAGTGATTTGAACGTGAAAACATGCTCAAATCACCAACTAAAAATTGCCGTCTTAAATCGATCACGGCGACGTTTTACAGCTTAAAATGCTGTTTTCAGTGCTAAAGTGAACGAGTTGAGCGCAATGATGTACTGCAATCACGAATCTAAAAGAGACCTTCTAACTGGAAATTGCAGAACTTAGCAAGTCGGCAATCATGTTTACGGCGCTCAAACCATCGAATTGAGCGAAAAAACATGTTGAAATGAGAAACCCATAACTTGCTTGTAAACTGAAAAGAAACGATCTTAGAACCATCAAAATCGCGTTTTAAGCGTTCTGGAAGCGATTTGAGAGTAAAAACATACTCAAATCACCACCTAAAAATTGCCGTCTTAAATCGATCACGGCGACGTTTTAAAGCTTAAAATAATGTTTTCAGTGCTAAAGTGAACGAGTTGAGCGCAATGATGTACTGCAATCACGGACCTAAAAGAGACATTCTAAATGGAATTTGCACAACTTAGCAAGTCAGAAATCATGTTTTCGGCGCTCAAACCATCGAGATGAGCGAAACAACATGTTGAATGAGAAACCTATAACTTGATTGTAAACTGAAAAGAAACGATCTTAGAACCATCAAAATCGCGTTTTAAGCATTCTAGAAGCGATTTAAGCGTGAAAACATGCTTAAATCACTAACTATAAATTGCCGTCTTAAATCGATAACGGCGACGTTTTACAGGTTAAAATGCTGTTTTCAGTGCTAAAGTGAACGAGTTGAGCGCAATGATGTACTGCAATCACGGATTTAAAAGAGGCCTTCTAAATGGATATTGCAGAACTTAGCAAGTCGGGAATCATGTTTTTGGCGCTCAAACCATCGAGATGACCGAAACAACATGTTGAAATGTGAAACCTATAACTTGCTTGTAAACTCAAAAGAAACGACCTTAGAACCATCAAAATCGCGTTTTAAGCGTTCTAAAAGCGATTTGAGCGTGAAAACATGCTCAAATCACCAACTAAAAATTGCCGTCTTAAATCGACCACGGCGACGTTTTAGGGCTTAAAATATTGTTTTTAGTGCTAGAGTGAACGAGTTGAGCACAATCATGTACTGTAATCACGGACCTAAAAAAGACTTTCTAAATGGAATTTGCAGAACTTAGCAAGTCGGGAATCATGTTTTAGGCGCTCAAACCATCGAGATGACCGAAACAACATGTTGAAATGAGAAACCTATAACTTGCTTGTAAACTGAAAAGAAACGATCTTAGAACCATCAAAATCGCGTTTTAAGCGTTCTAGAAGCGATTTTAGCGTGAAAACATGCTCAAATCACTAACTAAAAATTGCCGTCTTAAATCGATCACGGCGACGTTTTACAGCTTAAAATGCTTTTTTCAGTGCTAAAGTGAACGAGTTGAGCGCAATGATGTACTGCAACCACGGATCTAAAAGGGACCTTCTAAATGGAAATTGCAGAACTTAGCAAGTCGGCAATCATGTTTACGGCGCTCAAACCATCGAATTGAGCGAAATAACATGTTGAAATGAGAGACCCATAACTTGCTTGTAAACTGAAAAGAAACGATCTTAGAACCATCAAAATCGCGTGTTAAGCGTTCTGGAAGAGATTTTAGCGTGAAAACATACTCAAATTACCACCTAAAAGTTGCCGTCTTAAATCGATCACGGCGACGTTTTAAAGCTTAAAATGCATTTTTCAGTGCTAAAGTGAACGAGTTGAGCGCAATGATGTACTGCCATCACGGACCTAAAAGAGACCTTCTAAATGGAATTTGCAGAACTTAGCAAGTCAAGAATCATGTATTCGGCGCTCAAACCATCGAGATGAGCGAAATAACATGTTGAAATGAGAAACCTATAACTTGCTTGTAAACTGAAAAGAAACGATCTTAGAACCATCAAAATCGCGTTTTAAGCGTTCTAGAAGTGATTTGAGCGTGAAAACATGCTCAAATCAGCAACTAAAAATTGCCGTCTTAAATCGATCACGGCGACGTTTTACAGCTTAAAATGCTTTTTTCAGTGCTAAAGTGAACGAGTTGAGCGCAATGATGTACTGCAACCACGGATCTAAAAGAGACCTTCTAAATGGAAATTGCAGAACTTAGCAAGTCGGCAATCATGTTTACGGCGCTCAAACCATCGAATTGAGCGAAATAACATGTTGAAATGAGAAACCCATAACTTGCTTGTAAACTGAAAAGAAACGATCTTAGAACCATCAAAATCGCGTTTTAAGCGTTCTGGAAGCGATTTGAGAGTAAAAACATACTCAAATCACCACCTAAAAATTGCCGTCTTAAATCGATCACGGCGACGTTTTACAGCTTAAAATGCTTTTTTCAGTGCTAAAGTGAACGAGTTGAGCGCAATGATGTACTGCAATCACGGACCTAAAAGAGACCTTCTAAATGGAAATTGCAGAACTTAGCAAGTCGGGAATCATGTTTTCGGCACTCAAACCATCGAGATGAATGAAACAACATGTTGAAATGAGAAACCTATAACTTGCTTGTAAACTGAAAAGAAACGATCTTAAAACCATCAAAATCGCGTTTTAAGCGTTCTAGAAGCGATTTGAGCGTGAAAACATGCTCAAATACTTAACTAAAAATTGCCGTCTTAAATCGATCACGGCGACGTTTTACAGCTTCAAATGCTGTTTTCAGTGCTAAAGTGAACGAGTTGAGCGCAATGATGTACTGCAATCACGGATCTAAAAGAGACATTCAAATTTGATATTGCAGAACTTAGCAAGTCGGGAATCATGTTTTTGGCGCTCAAGCCAACGAGATGACCGAAACAACATGTTGAAATGTGAAACCTATAACTTGCTTGTAAACTCAAAAGAAACGACCTTAGAACCTTCAAAATCGCGTTTTAAGCGTTCTAGAAGCGATTTGAGCGTGAAAACATGCTCAAACCACCAACTAAAAATTGACGTCTTAAATCGACCACGGCGAAGTTTTAGAGCTTTAAATGGTCTTTTTAGTGCTAGAGTGAACGAGTTGAGCACATTCATGTACTGTAATCACGGACCTAAAAGAGACCTTCTAAATGGAATTTGCAGAACTTAGAAAGTCGGGAATCATGTTTTCGGCGCTCAAACCATCGAGATGAGCGAAATAACATGTTGAAATAAGAAACCTGTAACTTGCTTATAAACTCAAAAGAAAGGATCTTAGCACCAAAAAAATCGCGTTTTAAGCGTTCTAGAAGCCATTTGAGCGTAAAAACATGCTCAAATCACCAAATAAAAATTGCCGTTTTAGATCGACCACGGCGACGTTTTAGAGCTTAAAATGGTGTTTTCAGTGCTAAAGTGAACGAGTTGAGCGCATTATGTACTGATATCACGGACCTAAAAGAGACCTTCTAAATGGAAATTGCAGAACTTAGCAAGTCGGGAATCATGTTTTCGGCGCTCATACTATCGAGATGAGCGAAACAACATGTTAAAATGAGAAACCTATAACTTGCTTGTAAACTGAAAAGAAACGAAGTTAGAACCATAAAAGTCGCGTTTTAAGCGTTCTAGAAGCGATTTGAGCGTAAAAACATGCTCAAATCACCAACTTAAAATTGCCGTCTTAAAACGACCATGGCGACGTTTTAGAGCTTAAAATGGTGTTTTTAGTGCTAGAGTGAACGAGTTGAGCGCAATGATATACTGCAATCACGGACCTAAACGAGACCTTCTAAATGGAATTTGCAGAACTTAGCAAGTCGGGAATCATGTTTTCGGCGCTCAAACCATCGAGATGAATGAAACAACATGTTGAAATGAGAAACCTATAACTTGCTTGTAAACTGAAAAGAAACGATCTTAGAAGCATCAAAATCGCGTTTTAAGCCTTCTAGAAGCGATTTGAGCGTGAAAACATGCTCAAATCATTAACTAAAAATTGCCGTCTTAAATCGATCACCCGCGACATTTTACAGCTTAAAATGCTGTTTTCAGTGCTAAAGTGAACGAGTTGAGCGCAATGATGTACTGCAATATCGGATCTAAAAGAGACCTTCTAAATGGATATTGCAGAACTTAGCAAGTCGAGAATCATGTTTTCGGCGCTCAAACCATCGAGATGAGCGAAATAACATGTTGAAATAAGAAACCTGTAACTTGCTTATAAACTCAAAAGAAAGGATCTTAGCACCATAGAAATCGCGTTTTAAGCGTTCTAGAAGCCATTTGAGCGTAAAAACATGCTCAAATCACCAAATAAAAATTGCCGTTTTAGATCGACCACGGCGACGTTTAAGAGCTTAAAATGGTGTTTTTAGTGCTAGAACGAACGAGTTGAGCGTTATGATGTACTGCAATCAGGGATTTAAAAGAGACCTTCTAAATGGAAATTGCAGAACTTAGCAAGTCGGGAATCATGTTTTCGGCGCTCAAACCATCGAGATGAATGAAACAACATGTTGAAATGAGAAACCTATAACTTGCTTGTAAACTGAAAAGAAACGAAGTTAGAACCATAAAAGTCGCGTTTTAAGCGTTCTAGAAGCGATTTGAGCGTAAAAACATGCTCAAATCACCAACTTAATATTGCCGTCTTAAAACGACCATGGCGACGTTTTAGAGCTTAAAATGGTGTTTTTAGTGCTAGAGTGAACGAGTTGAGCGCAATGATGTACAGCAATCACGGACCTAAAAGAGACCTTCTAAATGGAATTTGCAGAACTTAGCAAGTCGGGAATCATGTTTTCGGCGCTCAAACCATCGGGATGAGCGAAATAACATGTTGAAATGAGAAACCTATAACTTGCTTGTAAACTGAAAAGAAACGATCTTAGAACCATCAAAATCGCGTTTTAAGCCTTCTAGAGGCGATTTGAGCGTGAAAACATGCTCAAATCACTAACTAAAAATTGCCGTCTTAAATCGATCACCTGCGACATTTTACAGCTTAAAATGCTGTTTTCAGTGCTAAAGTGAACGAGTTGAGCGCAATGATGTACTGCAATATCGGATCTAAAAGAGACCTTCTAAATGGATAGTGCAGAACTTAGCAAGTCGGGAATCATGTTTTTGGCGCTCAAACCATCGAGATGACCGAAACAGCATGTTGAAATGTGAAACCTATAACTTGCTTGTAAACTCAAAAGAAACGACCTTAGAACCATCAAAACCGCGTGTTTTAAGCGTTCTAAAAGCGATTTGAGCGTAAAAACATGCTCAAATCACCAACTAAAATCTGCCGTCTTAAATCGACCACGGCGACGTTTTAGAGCTTAAAATGGTGTTTTTAGTGCTAGAACGAACGAGTTGAGCGTTATGATGTACTGCAATCAGGGATTTAAAAGAGACCTTCTAAATGGAAATTGCAGAACTTAGCAAGTCGGGAATCATGTTTTCGGCGCTCAAACAATCGAGATGAATGAAACAACATGTTGAAATGAGAAACCTATAACTTGCTTGTAAACTGAAAAGAAACGATCTTAAAACCATCAAAATCGCGTTTTAAGCGTTCTAGAAGCGATTTGAGCGTGAAAACATGCTCAAATCACTAACTAAAAATTGCCGTCTTAAATCGATCACGGCGACGTTTTACAGCTTAAAATGCTGTTTTCAGTGCTAAAGTGAACGAGTTGAGCGCAATGATGTACTGCAATCACGGATCTAAAAGAGACATTCAAATTTGATATTGCAGAACTTAGCAAGTCGGGAATCATGTTTTTGGCGCTCAAGCCAACGAGATGACCGAAACAACATGTTGAAATGTGAAACCTATAACTTGGTTGTAAACTCAAAAGAAACGACCTTAGAACCTTCAAAATCGCGTTTTTAGCGTTCTAGAAGCGATTTGAGCGTGAAAACATGCTCAAACCACCAACTAAAAATTGCCGTCTTAAATCGACCACGGCGAAGTTTTAGAGCTTTAAATGGTCTTTTTAGTGCTAGAGTGAACGAGTTGAGCACATTCATGTACTGTAATCATGGACCTAAAAGAGACCTTCTAAATGGAATTTGCAGAACTTAGAAAGTCGGGAATCATGTTTTCGGCGCTCAAACCATCGAGATGAGCGAAATAACATGTTTAAATAAGAAACCTATAACTTGCTTATAAACTCAAAAGAAAGGATCTTAGCACTATAAAAATCGCGTTTTAAGCGTTCTAGAAGCCATTTGAGCGTAAAAACATGCTCAAATCACCAACTTAAAATTGCCGTCTTAAAACGACCATGGCGACGTTTTAGAGCTTAAAATGGTGTTTTCAGTGCTAAAGTGAACGAGTTGAGCGCATTATGTACTGCAATCACGGACCTAAAAGAGACCTTCTAAATGGAATTTGCAGAACTTAGCAAGTCGGGAATCATGTTTTCGGCGCTCAAACCATCGAGATAAGCGAAATAACATGTTCAAATGAGAAACCTATAACTTGCTTGTAAACTTAAAAGAAACGATCTTAGAACCATCAAAATCGCGTTTTAAGCTTTCTAGAAGCGATTTGAGCGTGAAAACATGCTCAAATCACTAACTAAAAATTGCCGTCTTAAATCGATCACGGCGACGTTTCACAGCTTAAAATGCGGTTTTCAGTGCTAAAGTGAACGATTTGAGCGCAATGATGTACTGCAATCACGGACTAAAAGAGACCTTCTAAATGGATATTGCAGAACTTAGCAAGTCGGGAATCATGTTTTTGGCGCTCAAACCATCGAGATGACCGAAACAACATGTTGAAATGTGAAACCTATAACTTGCTTGTAAACTCAAAAGAAACGACCTTAGAACCATCAAAATCTCGTTTTAAGCGTTCTAAAAGCGATTTGAGCGTAAAAACATGCTCAAATCACCACCTAAAAATTGCTATCTTAAATCGACCACGGCGACGTTTTAAAGCTTAAAATGGTGTTTTTAGTGCTAGAACGAACGAGTTGAGCGCAATGATGTACTGCAATCACAGATCTAAAAGAGACGTTCTAAATGGAAATTGAAGAACTTAGCAAGTCGGCAATCATGTTTACGGCGCTCAAACCATCGAATTGAGCGAAATAACATGTTGAAATGAGAAACCCATAACTTGCTTGTAAACTGAAAAGAAACGATCTTAGAACCATCAAAATCGCGTTTTAAGCGTTCTGGAAGCGATTTGAGCGTGAAAACATACTCAAATCACCACCTAAAAATTTCCGTCTTAAATCGATCACGGCGACGTTTTAAAGCTTAAAATAATGTTTTCAGTGCTAAAGTGAACGAGTTGAGCGCAATGATGTACTGCAATCACGGATCTAAAAGAGACCTTCTAATTTGATATTGCAGAACTTAGCAAGTGCGGAATCATGTTTTCGGCGCTCAAGCCATCGAGATGACCGAAACAACATGTTGAAATGTGAAACCTATAACTTGCTTGTAAACTCAAAAGAAACGACCTTAGAACCACCAAAATCGCGTTTTAAGCGTGCTAGAAGCGATTCTAGCGTGTAAACATGCTCAAATCACCAACTAAAAATATCCGTCTTAAATCGACCACGGCGACGTTTTAGAGCTTAAAATGGTTTTTTTAGTGCTAGAGTGAACGAGTTGAGCACAATCATGTACTGCAATCAGGGACCTAAAAGAGACCTTCTAAATAGAAATTGCAGAACTTAGCAAGTCGGGATCATGTTTTCTGCGCTCAAACCATCGAGATGAGCGAAACAACATGTTGAAATGAGAAACCTATAACTTGCTTGTAAACTGAAAAGAAACGATCTTAGAACGATCAAAATCGCGTTTTAAGCGTTCTAGAAGCGATTTTAAAGTGAAAACATGCTCAAATCACTAACTAAAAATTGCCGTCTTAAATCGATCACGGCGACGTTTTACAGCTTAAAATGCGGTTTTCAGTGCTAAAGTGAACGAGTTGAGCGCAATGATGTACTGCAATCACGGATCTAAAAGAGACATTCTAAATGGAAATTGCAGATTTTAGCAAGTCGGAATCATGTTTACGGCGCTCAAACCATCGAATTGAGCGAAATAACATGTTGAAACGAGAAACCCATAACTGGCTTGTAAACATAAAAGAAACGATCTTAGAACCATCAAAATCGCGTTTTAAGCGTTCTGGAAGCGATTTCAGAGTAAAAACATACTCAAATCACCACCTAAAAATTGCCGTTTTAAATCCATCACGGCGACGTTTTAAAGCTTAAAATAATTTTTTCAGTGCTAAATTGAACGAGTTGAGCGCAATGATGTACTGCAATCACGGACCTAAAACAGACCTTCTAAATGGAATTTGCAGAACTTAGCAAGTCAAGAATCATGTTTTCGGCGCTCAAACCATCGAGATGAGCGAAATAACATGTTGAAATGAGAAACCTATAACTTGCTTGTAAACTGAAAAGAAACGATCTAAGAACCATCAAAATCGTGTTTTAAGCGTTCTAGAAGTGATTTGAACGTGAAAACATGCTCAAATCAGCAACTAAAAATTGCCGTCTTAAATCGATCACGGCGACGTTTTACCGGTTAAAATGCTTTTTTCAGTGCTAAAGTGAACGAGTTGAGCGCAATGATGTACTGCCATCACGAATCTAAAAGAGACCTTCTAACTGGAAATCGCAGAACTTAGCAAGTCGGCAATAATGTTTACGGCCCTCAAACCATCGAATTGAGCGAAAAAACATGTTGAAATGAGAAACCCATAACTTGCTTGTAAACTGAAAAGAAACGATCTTAGAAGCATCAAAATCGCGTTTTAAGCGTTCTGGAAGCGATTTGAGAGTAAAAACATACTCAAATCACCACCTAAAAATTGCCGTCTTAAATCGATCACGGCGACGTTTTAAAGCTGAAAATAATGTTTTCAGTGCTAAAGTGAACGAGTTGAGCGCAATGATGTACTGCAATCACGGACCTAAAAGAGACATTCTAAATGGAATTTGCACAACTTAGCAAGTCAGAAATCATGTTTTCGGCGCTCAAACCATCGAGATGAGCGAAACAACATGTTGAATGAGAAACCTATAACTTGATTGTAAACTGAAAAGAAACGATCTTAGAACCATCAAAATCGCGTTTTATGCCTTCTAGAAGCGATTTAAGCGTGAAAACATGCTTAAATCACTAACTATAAATTGCCGTCTTAAATCGATAACGGCGACGTTTTACAGGTTAAAATGCTGTTTTCAGTGCTAAAGTGAACGAGTTGAGCGCAATGATGTACTGCAATCACGGATTTAAAAGAGACCTTCTAAATGGATATTGCAGAACTTAGCAAATCGGGAATCATGTTTTTGGCGCTTAAACCATCGAGATGACCGAAACAACATGTTGAAATGTGAAACCTATAACTTGCTTGTAAACTCAAAAGAAACGACCTTAGAACCATCAAAATCGCGTTTTAAGCGTTCTAGAAGCGATTTGAGCGTGAAAACATGCTCAAATCACCAACTAAAAATTGCCGTCTTAAATCGACCACGGCGACGTTTTAGGGCTTAAAATGGTGTTTTTAGTGCTAGAGTGAACGAGTTGAGCACAATCATGTACTGTAATCACGGACCTAAAAAAGACTTTCTAAATGGAATTTGCTGAACTTAGCAAGTCGGGAATCATGTTTTAGGCGCTCAAACCATCGAGATGACCGAAACAACATGTTGAAATGAGAAACCTAGAACTTGCTTGTAAACTGAAAAGAAACGATCTTAGAACCATCAAAATCGCGTTTTAAGCGTTTTAGAAGCGATTTTAGCGTGAAAACATGCTCAAATCACTAACTAAAAATTGCCGTCTTAAATCGATCACGGCGACGTTTTACAGCTTAAAATGCTTTTTTCAGTGCTAAAGTGAACGAGTTGAGCGCAATGATGTACTGCAACCACGGATCTAAAAGAGACCTTCTAAATGGAAATTGCAGAACTTAGCAAGTCGGCAATCATGTTTACGGCGCGCAAACCATCGAATTGAGCGAAATAACATGTTGAAATGTGAGACCCATAACTTGCTTGTAAACTGAAAAGAAACGATCTTAGAACCATCAAAATCGCGTGTTAAGCGTTCTGGAAGAGATTTTAGCGTGAAAACATACTCAAATTACCACCTAAAAGTTGCCGTCTTAAATCGATCACGGCGACGTTTTAAAGCTTAAAATGCTGTTTTCAGTGCTAAAGTGAACGAGTTGAGCGCAATGATGTACTGCCATCACGGACCTAAAAGAGACCTTCTAAATGGAATTTGCAGAACTTAGCAAGTCAAGAATCATGTATTCGGCGCTCAAACCATCGAGATGAGCGAAATAACATGTTGAAATGAGAAACCTATAACTTGCTTGTAAACTGAAAAGAAACGATCTTAGAACCATCAAAATCGCGTTTTAAGCGTTCTAGAAGTGATTTGAGCGTGAAAACATGCTCAAATCAGCAACTAAAAATTGCCGTCTTAAATCGATCACGGCGACGTTTTACAGCTTAAAATGCTTTTTTCAGTGCTAAAGTGAACGAGTTGAGCGCAATGATGTACTGCAACCACGGATCTAAAAGAGACCTTCTAAATGGAAATTGCAGAACTTAGCAAGTCGGCAATCATGTTTACGGCGCTCAAACCATCGAATTGAGCGAAATAACATGTTGAAATAAGAGACCCATAACTTGCTTGTAAACTGGAAAGCAACGATCTTAGAACCATCAAAATCGCGTTTTAAGCGTTCTGGAAGCGATTTGAGAGTAAAAACATACTCAAATCACCACCTAAAAATTGCCGTCTTAAATCGATCATGGCGACGTTTTACAGCTTAAAATGCTTTTTTCAGTGCTAAAGTGAACGAGTTAAGCGCAATGATGTACTGCAATCACGGACCTAAAAGAGACCTTCTAAATGGAAATTGCAGAACTTAGCAAGTCGGGAATCATGTTTTCGGCGCTCAAACCATCGAGATGAATGAAACAACATGTTGAAATGAGAAACCTATAACTTGCTTGTAAACTTAAAAGAAACGATCTTAAAACCATCAAAATCGCGTTTTAAGCGTTCTAGAAGCGATTTGAGCGTGAAAACATGCTCAAATACTTAACTAAAAATTGCCGTCTTAAATCGATCACGGCGACGTTTTACAGCTTCAAATGCTGTTTTCAGTGCTAAAGTGAACGAGTTGAGCGCAATGATGTACTGCAATCACGGATCTAAAAGAGACATTCAAATTTGATATTGCAGAACTTAGCAAGTCGGGAATCATGTTTTTGGCGCTCAAGCCAACGAGATGACCGAAACAACATGTTGAAATGTGAAACCTATAACTTGCTTGTAAACTCAAAAGAAACGACCTTAGAACCATCAAAATCGCGTTTTAAGCGTTCTAGAAGCGATTTGAGCGTGAAAACATGCTCAAATCACCAACTAAAAATTGCCGTCTTAAATCGACCACGGCGACGTTTTAGGGCTTAAAATGGTGTTTTTAGTGCTAGAGTGAACGAGTTGAGCACAATCATGTACTGTAATCACGGACCTAAAAAAGACTTTCTAAATGGAATTTGCAGAACTTAGCAAGTCGGGAATCATGTTTTAGGCGCTCAAACCATCGAGATGACCGAAACAACATGTTGAAATGAGAAACCTAGAACTTGCTTGTAAACTGGAAAGAAACGATCTTAGAACCATCAAAATCGCGTTTTAAGCGTTTTAGAAGCGATTTTAGCGTGAAAACATGCTCAAATCACTAACTAAAAATTGCCGTCTTAAATCGATCACGGCGACGTTTTACAGCTTAAAATGCTTTTTTCAGTGCTAAAGTGAACGAGTTGAGCGCAATGATGTACTGCAACCACGGATCTAAAAGAGACCTTCTAAATGGAAATTGCAGAACTTAGCAAGTCGGCAATCATGTTTACGGCGCGCAAACCATCGAATTGAGCGAAATAACATGTTGAAATGTGAGACCCATAACTTGCTTGTAAACTGAAAAGAAACGATCTTAGAACCATCAAAATCGCGTGTTAAGCGTTCTGGAAGAGATTTTAGCGTGAAAACATACTCAAATTACCACCTAAAAGTTGCCGTCTTAAATCGATCACGGCGACGTTTTAAAGCTTAAAATGCTGTTTTCAGTGCTAAAGTGAACGAGTTGAGCGCAATGATGTACTGCCATCACGGACCTAAAAGAGACCTTCTAAATGGAATTTGCAGAACTTAGCAAGTCAAGAATCATGTATTCGGCGCTCAAACCATCGAGATGAGCGAAATAACATGTTGAAATGAGAAACCTATAACTTGCTTGTAAACTGAAAAGAAACGATCTTAGAACCATCAAAATCGCGTTTTAAGCGTTCTAGAAGCAATTTGAGCGTGAAAACATGTTAAAATCACTAACTAAAAATTGCCGTCTTAAATCGATCACATCGACGTTTTACAGCTTGAAATGCTGTTTTCAGTGCTAAAGTGAACGAGTTGAGCGCAATGATGTACTGCAATGACGGTTCTAAAAAAAGACCTTCTAATTTGATATTGCAGAACTTAGCAAGTCGGGAATCATGTTTTTGGCGCTCAAACCATCGAGATGACCGAAAAACCATGTTGAAATGTGAAACCTATAACTTGCTTGTACACTGAAAAGAAACGACCTTAGAACCATCAAAATCGCGTTTTAAGCGTTCTAGAAGTAATTTGAGCGTGAAAACATGCTCAAATCACCACCTAAAAATTGCCGTTTTAAATCGACCACGGCGACGTTTTAGAGCTTAAAATGGTGTTTTTAGTGCTAGAGTGAATGAGTTGAGCACAATCATGTACTGTAATCACGGACCTAAAAGAGACCTTCTAAATGGAATTTGCAGAACTTACCTAGTCGGGAATCATGATTTCGGCGCTCAAACCATCGAGATGAATGAAAAAACATGTTGAAATGAGAAACCTATAACTTGCTTGTAAACTGAAAAGAAACGATCTTAGAACCATCAAAATCGCGTTTTAAGCGTTCTAGAATCAATTTGAGCGTGAAAACATGTTAAAATCACTAACTAAAAATTGCCGTCTTAAATCGATCACATCGACGTTTTACAGCTTGAAATGCTGTTTTCAGTGCTAAAGTGAACGAGTTGAGCGCAATGATGTACTGCAATGACGGTTCTAAAAAAAGACCTTCTAATTTGATATTGCAGAACTTAGCAAGTCGGGAATCATGTTTTTGGCGCTCAAACCATCGAGATGACCGAAACAACATGTTGAAATGTGAAACCTATAACTTGCTCGTACACTGAAAAGAAACGACCTTAGAACCATCAAAATCGCGTTTTAAGCGTTCTAGAAGTAATTTGAGCGTGAAAACATGCTCAAATCACCAACTAAAAATTGCCGTTTTAAATCGACCACGGCGACGTTTTAGAGCTTAAAATGGTGTTTTTAGTGCTAGAGTGAATGAGTTGAGCACAATCATGTACTGTAATCACGGACCTAAAAAAGACTTTCTAAATGGAATTTGCAGAACTTAGCAAGTCGGGAATCATGTTTTCGGCGCTCAAACCATCGGGATGAGCGAAATAACATGTTGAAATGAGAAACCTATAACTTGCTTGTAAACTGAAAAGAAACGATCTTAGAACCATCAAAATCGCGTTTTAAGCGTTCTAGAAGCGATTTGAGCGTGAAAACATGCTCAAATCACTAACTAAAAATTTCCGTCTTAAATCGATCACGGCGACGTTTTACAGCTTAAAATGCGGTTTTCAGTGCTAAAGTGAACGAGTTGAGCGCAATGATGTACTGCAATCACGGATCTAAAAGAGACCTTCTAAATGGAAATTGCAGAACTTACCAAGTCGGGAATCATGATTTCGGCGCTCAAACCATCGAGATGAATGACACAACATGTTGAAATGAGAAACCTATAACTTTCTTGTAAACTGAAAAGAAACGAACTTAGAAGCATCAAAATCGCGTTTTAAGCGTTCTAGAAGCGATTTGAGCGGGAAAACATGCTCAAATCACTAACTAAAAATTGCCGTCTTAAATCGATCACATCGACGTTTTACAGCTTAAAATGCTGTTTTCAGTGGTAAAGTGAACGAGTTGAGCGCAATGATGTACTGCAATGACGGATCTTAAAAAAGACCTTCTAATTTGATATTGCAGAACTTAGCAAGTCGGGAATCATGTTTTCGGCGCTCATACCATCGAGATGGGCGAAACAACATGTTAAAATGAGAAACCTATAACTTGCTTGTAAACTGAAAAGAAACGAAGTTAGAACCATAAAAGTCGCGTTTTAAGCGTTCTAGAAACGATTTGAGCGTAAAAACATGCTCAAATCACCAACTTAAAATTGCCGTCTTAAAACGACCATGGCGACGTTTTAGAGCTTAAAATGGTGTTTTTAGTGCTAGAGTGAACGAGTTGAGCGCAATGATGTACTGCAATCACGGACCTAAAAGAGACCTTCTAAATGGAATTTGCAGAACTTAGCAAGTCGGGAATCATGTTTTCGGCGCTCAAACCATCGGGATGAGCGAAATAACATGTTGAAATGAGAAACCTATAACTTGCTTGTAAACTGAAAAGAAACGATCTTAAAACCATCAAAATCGCGTTTTAAGCGTTCTAGAAGCGATTTGAGCGTGAAAACATGCTCAAATCACTAACTAAAAATTGCCGTCTTAAATCGATCACGGCGACGTTTTACAGCTTAAAATGCTTTTTTCAGTGCTAAAGTGAACGAGTTGAGCGCAATGATGTACTGCAACCACGGATCTAAAAGAGACCTTCTAAATGGAAATTGCAGAACTTAGCAAGTCGGCAATCATGTTTACGGCGCTCAAACCATCGAATTGAGCGAAATAACATGTTGAAATGAGAGACCCATAACTTGCTTGTAAACTGAAAAGAAACGATCTTAGAACCATCAAAATCGCGTTTTAAGCGTTCTGGAAGCGATTTGAGAGTAAAAACATACTCAAATCACCACCTAAAAATTGCCGTCTTAAATCGATCACGGCGACGTTTTAAAGCTTAAATAATGTTTTCAGTGCTAAAGTGAACGAGTTGAGCGCAATGATGTACTGCAACCACGGATCTAAAAGAGACCTTCTAAATGGAAATTGCAGAACTTAGCAAGTCGGCAATCATGTTTACGGCGCGCAAACCATCGAATTGAGCGAAATAACATGTTGAAATGTGAGACCCATAACTTGCTTGTAAACTGAAAAGAAACGATCTTAGAACCATCAAAATCGCGTGTTAAGCGTTCTGGAAGAGATTTTAGCGTGAAAACATACTCAAATTACCACCTAAAAGTTGCCGTCTTAAATCGATCACGGCGACGTTTTAAAGCTTAAAATGCTGTTTTCAGTGCTAAAGTGAACGAGTTGAGCGCAATGATGTACTGCCATCACGGACCTAAAAGAGACCTTCTAAATGGAATTTGCAGAACTTAGCAAGTCAAGAATCATGTATTCGGCGCTCAAACCATCGAGATGAGCGAAATAACATGTTGAAATGAGAAACCTATAACTTGCTTGTAAACTGAAAAGAAACGATCTTAGAACCATCAAAATCGCGTTTTAAGCGTTCTAGAAGCAATTTGAGCGTGAAAACATGTTAAAATCACTAACTAAAAATTGCCGTCTTAAATCGATCACATCGACGTTTTACAGCTTGAAATGCTGTTTTCAGTGCTAAAGTGAACGAGTTGAGCGCAATGATGTACTGCAATGACGGTTCTAAAAAAAGACCTTCTAATTTGATATTGCAGAACTTAGCAAGTCGGGAATCATGTTTTTGGCGCTCAAACCATCGAGATGACCGAAAAACCATGTTGAAATGTGAAACCTATAACTTGCTTGTACACTGAAAAGAAACGACCTTAGAACCATCAAAATCGCGTTTTAAGCGTTCTAGAAGTAATTTGAGCGTGAAAACATGCTCAAATCACCACCTAAAAATTGCCGTTTTAAATCGACCACGGCGACGTTTTAGAGCTTAAAATGGTGTTTTTAGTGCTAGAGTGAATGAGTTGAGCACAATCATGTACTGTAATCACGGACCTAAAAGAGACCTTCTAAATGGAATTTGCAGAACTTACCTAGTCGGGAATCATGATTTCGGCGCTCAAACCATCGAGATGAATGAAAAAACATGTTGAAATGAGAAACCTATAACTTGCTTGTAAACTGAAAAGAAACGATCTTAGAACCATCAAAATCGCGTTTTAAGCGTTCTAGAATCAATTTGAGCGTGAAAACATGTTAAAATCACTAACTAAAAATTGCCGTCTTAAATCGATCACATCGACGTTTTACAGCTTGAAATGCTGTTTTCAGTGCTAAAGTGAACGAGTTGAGCGCAATGATGTACTGCAATGACGGTTCTAAAAAAAGACCTTCTAATTTGATATTGCAGAACTTAGCAAGTCGGGAATCATGTTTTTGGCGCTCAAACCATCGAGATGACCGAAACAACATGTTGAAATGTGAAACCTATAACTTGCTCGTACACTGAAAAGAAACGACCTTAGAACCATCAAAATCGCGTTTTAAGCGTTCTAGAAGTAATTTGAGCGTGAAAACATGCTCAAATCACCAACTAAAAATTGCCGTTTTAAATCGACCACGGCGACGTTTTAGAGCTTAAAATGGTGTTTTTAGTGCTAGAGTGAATGAGTTGAGCACAATCATGTACTGTAATCACGGACCTAAAAAAGACTTTCTAAATGGAATTTGCAGAACTTAGCAAGTCGGGAATCATGTTTTCGGCGCTCAAACCATCGGGATGAGCGAAATAACATGTTGAAATGAGAAACCTATAACTTGCTTGTAAACTGAAAAGAAACGATCTTAGAACCATCAAAATCGCGTTTTAAGCGTTCTAGAAGCGATTTGAGCGTGAAAACATGCTCAAATCACTAACTAAAAATTTCCGTCTTAAATCGATCACGGCGACGTTTTACAGCTTAAAATGCGGTTTTCAGTGCTAAAGTGAACGAGTTGAGCGCAATGATGTACTGCAATCACGGATCTAAAAGAGACCTTCTAAATGGAAATTGCAGAACTTACCAAGTCGGGAATCATGATTTCGGCGCTCAAACCATCGAGATGAATGACACAACATGTTGAAATGAGAAACCTATAACTTTCTTGTAAACTGAAAAGAAACGAACTTAGAAGCATCAAAATCGCGTTTTAAGCGTTCTAGAAGCGATTTGAGCGGGAAAACATGCTCAAATCACTAACTAAAAATTGCCGTCTTAAATCGATCACATCGACGTTTTACAGCTTAAAATGCTGTTTTCAGTGGTAAAGTGAACGAGTTGAGCGCAATGATGTACTGCAATGACGGATCTTAAAAAAGACCTTCTAATTTGATATTGCAGAACTTAGCAAGTCGGGAATCATGTTTTCGGCGCTCATACCATCGAGATGGGCGAAACAACATGTTAAAATGAGAAACCTATAACTTGCTTGTAAACTGAAAAGAAACGAAGTTAGAACCATAAAAGTCGCGTTTTAAGCGTTCTAGAAACGATTTGAGCGTAAAAACATGCTCAAATCACCAACTTAAAATTGCCGTCTTAAAACGACCATGGCGACGTTTTAGAGCTTAAAATGGTGTTTTTAGTGCTAGAGTGAACGAGTTGAGCGCAATGATGTACTGCAATCACGGACCTAAAAGAGACCTTCTAAATGGAATTTGCAGAACTTAGCAAGTCGGGAATCATGTTTTCGGCGCTCAAACCATCGGGATGAGCGAAATAACATGTTGAAATGAGAAACCTATAACTTGCTTGTAAACTGAAAAGAAACGATCTTAAAACCATCAAAATCGCGTTTTAAGCGTTCTAGAAGCGATTTGAGCGTGAAAACATGCTCAAATCACTAACTAAAAATTGCCGTCTTAAATCGATCACGGCGACGTTTTACAGCTTAAAATGCTTTTTTCAGTGCTAAAGTGAACGAGTTGAGCGCAATGATGTACTGCAACCACGGATCTAAAAGAGACCTTCTAAATGGAAATTGCAGAACTTAGCAAGTCGGCAATCATGTTTACGGCGCTCAAACCATCGAATTGAGCGAAATAACATGTTGAAATGAGAGACCCATAACTTGCTTGTAAACTGAAAAGAAACGATCTTAGAACCATCAAAATCGCGTTTTAAGCGTTCTGGAAGCGATTTGAGAGTAAAAACATACTCAAATCACCACCTAAAAATTGCCGTCTTAAATCGATCACGGCGACGTTTTAAAGCTTAAATAATGTTTTCAGTGCTAAAGTGAACGAGTTGAGCGCAATGATGTACTGCAATCACGGACCTAAAAGAGACATTCTAAATGGAATTTGCACAACTTAGCAAGTCGGAAATCATGTTTTCGGCGCTAAAACCATCGAGATGAGCGAAACAACATGTTGAATGAGAAACCTATAACATGATTGTAAACTGAAAAGAAACGATCTTAGAACCATCAAAATCGCGTTTTAAGCCTTCTAAAAGCGATTTGAGGGTAAAAACATGTTCAAATAATTAACTAAAAATTGCCGTCTTAAATCGATCACATCGACGTTTTACAGCTTAAAATGCTGTTTTCAGTGCTAAAGTGAACGAGTTGAGCGCAATGATGTACTGCAATCAGGGACCTAAAAGAGACCTTCTAAATGGAAATTGCAGAACTTACCAAGTCGGGAATCATGATTTCGGCGCTCAAACCATCGAGATGAATGACACAACATGTTGAAATGAGAAACCTGTAACTTTCTTGTAAACTGAAAAGAAACGATCTTAGAAGCATCAAAATCGCGTTTTAAGCGTTCTAGAAGCGATTTGAGCGGGAAAACATGCTCGAATCACTAACTAAAAATTGCCGTCTTAAATCGATCACATCGACGTTTTACAGCTTAAAATGCTGTTTTCAGTGCTAAAGTGAACGAGTTGAGCGCAATGATGTACTGCAATGACGGATCTTAAAAAAGACCTTCTAATTTGATATTGGAGAACTTAGCAAGTCGGGAATCATGTTTTCGGCGCTCAAACCATCGAGATGACCGAAACAAAATGTTGAAATGTGAAACCTATAACTTGCTTGTAAACTGAAAAGAAACGACCTTAGAACCATCAAAATCGCGTTTTAAGCGTTCTAGAAAGAATTTGAGCGTGAAAACATGCTCAAATCACCAACTTAAAATTGCCGTCTTAAATCGACCACGGCGACGTTTTAGAGCTTAAAATGGTGTTTTTAGTCCTATAGTGAACGAGTTGAGCGCAATGATGTACTGCAATCACGGACCTAAAAGAGACCTTCTAAATGGAATTTGCAGAACATACCAAGTCGGGAATCATGATTTCGGCGCTCGAACCATCGAGATGAATGAAAAAACATGTTGAAATGAGAAACGTATAACTTGCTTGTAAACTGAAAAGAAACGATCTTAGAACCATCAAAATCGCGTTTTAAGCGTTCTAGAAGCAATTTGAGCGTGAAAACATGTTAAAATCACTAACTAAAAATTGCCGTCTTAAATCGATCACATCGACGTTTTACAGCTTGAAATGCTGTTTTCAGTGCTAAAGTGAACGAGTTGAGCGCAATGATGTACTGCAATGACGGTTCTAAAAAAAGACCTTCTAATTTGATATTGCAGAACTTAGCAAGTCGGGAATCATGTTTTTGGCGCTCAAACCATCGAGATGACCGAAAAACCATGTTGAAATGTGAAACCTATAACTTGCTTGTACACTGAAAAGAAACGACCTTAGAACCATCAAAATCGCGTTTTAAGCGTTCTAGAAGTAATTTGAGCGTGAAAACATGCTCAAATCACCACCTAAAAATTGCCGTTTTAAATCGACCACGGCGACGTTTTAGAGCTTAAAATGGTGTTTTTAGTGCTAGAGTGAATGAGTTGAGCACAATCATGTACTGTAATCACGGACCTAAAAGAGACCTTCTAAATGGAATTTGCAGAACTTACCAAGTCGGGAATCATGATTTCGGCGCTCAAACCATCGAGATGAATGAAAAAACATGTTGAAATGAGAAACCTATAACTTGCTTGTAAACTGAAAAGAAACGATCTTAGAACCATCAAAATCGCGTTTTAAGCGTTCTAGAAGCGATTTGAGCGGGAAAACATGTTAAAATCACTAACTAAAAATTGCCGTCTTAAATCGATCACATCGACGTTTTACAGCTTGAAATGCTGTTTTCAGTGCTAAAGTGAACGAGTTGAGCGCAATGATGTACTGCAATGACGGTTCTAAAAAAAGACCTTCTAATTTGATATTGCAGAACTTAGCAAGTCGGGAATCATGTTTTTGGCGCTCAAACCATCGAGATGACCGAAACAACATGTTGAAATGTGAAACCTATAACTTGCTCGTACACTGAAAAGAAACGACCTTAGAACCATCAAAATCACGTTTTAAGCGTTCTAGAAGTAATTTGAGCGTGAAAACATGCTCAAATCACCAACTAAAAATTGCCGTTTTAAATCGACCACGGCGACGTTTTAGAGCTTAAAATGGTGTTTTTAGTGCTAGAGTGAATGAGTTGAGCACAATCATGTACTGTAATCACGGACCTAAAAAAGACTTTCTAAATGGAATTTGCAGAACTTAGCAAGTCGGGAATCATGTTTTAGGCGCTCAAACCATCGAGATGACCGAAACAACATGTTGAAATGTGAAACCTATAACTTGCTTGTAAACTGAAAAGAAACGATCTTAGAACCATAAACGTCGCGTTTTAAGCCTTCTAGAAGCGATTTGAGCGTGAAAACATGCTCAAATCACTAACTAAAAATTTCCGTCTTAAATCGATCACGGCGACGTTTTACAGCTTAAAATGCGGTTTTCAGTGCTAAAGTGAACGAGTTGAGCGCAATGATGTACTGCAATCACGGACCTAAAAGAGACCTTCTAAATGGAATTTGCAGAACTTAGCAAGTCGGGAATCATGTTTTCGGCGCTAAAACCATCGAGATGAGCGAAATAACATGTTGAAATGTGAAACCTATAACTTGCTTGTAAACTCAAAAGAAACGACCTTAGAACCATCAAAATCGCATTTTAAGCGTGCTAAAAGCGATTTGAGCGTAAAAACATGCTCAAATCACCAACAAAAAATTGCCGTCTTAAATCGATAACGGCGACGTTTTAGAGCTTAAAATGATGTTTTCAGTGCTAAAGTGAATGAGTTGAGCGCAATGATGTACTGCAATCACGGATCTAAAAGAGACCTTCTAAATGGATATTGCAGAACTTAGCAAGTCGAGAATCATATTTACGGCGCTCAAACCATCGAGATGACCGAAACAACATGTTGAAATGTGAAACCTATAACTTGCTTGTAAACTCAAAAGAAACGATCTTAGAAGCATCAAAATCGCGTTTTAAGCGTTCTAGAAGCGATTTGAGCGGGAAAACATGCTCAAATCACTAACTAAAAATTGCCGTCTTAAATCGATCACATCGACGTTTTACAGCTTAAAATGCTGTTTTCAGTGCTAAAGTGAACGAGTTGAGCGCAATGATGTACTGCAATGACGGATCTTAAAAAAGACCTTCTAATTTGATATTGCAGAACTTAGCAAGTCGGGAATCAAGTTTTCGGCGCTCAAACCATCGAGATGACCGAAACAACATGTTGAAATGTGAAACCTATAACTTGCTTGTAAACTGAAAAGAAACGACCTTAGAACCATCAAAATCGCGTTTTAAGCGTTCTAGAAGGAATTTGAGCGTGAAAACATGCTCAAATCACCAACTTAAAATTGCCGTCTTAAATCGACCACGGCGACGTTTTAGAGCTTAAAATGGTGTTTTTAGTCCTATAGTGAACGAGTTGAGCGCAATGATGTACTGCAATCACGGACCTAAAAGAGACCTTCTAAATGGAATTTGCAGAACATACCAAGTCGGGAATCATGATTTCGGCGCTCAAACCATCGAGATGAATGAAAAAACATGTTGAAATGAGAAACCTATAACTTGCTTGTAAACTGAAAAGAAACGATCTTAGAACCATCAAAATCGCGTTTTAAGCGTTCTAGAAGCAATTTGAGCGTGAAAACATGTTAAAATCACTAACTAAAAATATCCGTCTTAAATCGATCACATCGACGTTTTACAGCTTGAAATGCTGTTTTCAGTGCTAATTTGAACGAGTTGAGCGCAATGATGTACTGCAATGACGGTTCTAAAAAAAGACCTTCTAATATGATATTGCAGAACTTAGGAAGTCGGGAATCATGTTTTTGGCGCTCAAACCATCGAGATGACCGAAACAACATGTTGAAATGTGAAACCTATAACTTGCTTGTAAACTCAAAAGAAACGATCTTAGAAGCATCAAAATCGCGTTTTAAGCGTTCTAGAAGCGATTTGAGCGGGAAAACATGCTCAAATCACTAACTAAAAATTGCCGTCTTAAATCGATCACATCGACGTTTTACAGCTTAAAATGCTGTTTTCAGTGCTAAAGTGAACGAGTTGAGCGCAATGATGTACTGCAATGACGGATCTTAAAAAAGACCTTCTAATTTGATATTGCAGAACTTAGCAAGTCGGGAATCAAGTTTTCGGCGCTCAAACCATCGAGATGACCGAAACAACATGTTGAAATGTGAAACCTATAACTTGCTTGTAAACTGAAAAGAAACGACCTTAGAACCATCAAAATCGCGTTTTAAGCGTTCTAGAAGGAATTTGAGCGTGAAAACATGCTCAAATCACCAACTTAAAATTGCCGTCTTAAATCGACCACGGCGACGTTTTAGAGCTTAAAATGGTGTTTTTAGTCCTATAGTGAACGAGTTGAGCGCAATGATGTACTGCAATCACGGACCTAAAAGAGACCTTCTAAATGGAATTTGCAGAACATACCAAGTCGGGAATCATGATTTCGGCGCTCAAACCATCGAGATGAATGAAAAAACATGTTGAAATGAGAAACCTATAACTTGCTTGTAAACTGAAAAGAAACGATCTTAGAACCATCAAAATCGCGTTTTAAGCGTTCTAGAAGCAATTTGAGCGTGAAAACATGTTAAAATCACTAACTAAAAATATCCGTCTTAAATCGATCACATCGACGTTTTACAGCTTGAAATGCTGTTTTCAGTGCTAATTTGAACGAGTTGAGCGCAATGATGTACTGCAATGACGGTTCTAAAAAAAGACCTTCTAATATGATATTGCAGAACTTAGGAAGTCGGGAATCATGTTTTTGGCGCTCAAACCATCGAGATGACCGAAACAACATGTTGAAATGTGAAACCTATAACTTGCTTATACACTGAAAAGAAACGACCTTAGAACCATCAAAATCGCGTTTTAAGCGTTCTAGAAGTAATTTGAGCGTGAAAACATGCTCAAATCACCAACTAAAAATTGCCGTTTTAAATCGACCACGGCGACGTTTTAGAGCTTAAAATGGTGTTTTTAGTGCTAGAGTGAATGAGTTGAGCACAATCATGTACTGTAATCACGGACCTAAAAAAGACTTTCTAAATGGAATTTGCATAACTTAGCAAGTTGGCAATCATGTTTACGGCGCTCAAACCATCGAATTGAGCGAAATAACATGTTGAAATGAGAGACCCATAACTTGCTTGTAAACTGAAAAGAAACGATCTTAGAACCATCAAAATCGCGTGTTAAGCGTTCTGGAAGAGATTTTAGCGTGAAAACATACTCAAATTACCACCTAAAAGTTGCCGTCTTAAATCGATCACGGCGACGTTTTAAAGCTTAAAATGCTGTTTTCAGTTCTAAAGTGAACGAGTTGAGCGCAATGATGTACTGCCATCACGGACCTAAAAGAGACCTTCTAAATGGAATTTGCTAAACTTAGCAAGTCAAGAATCATGTTTTCGGCGCTCAAACCATCGAGATGAGCGAAATAACATGTTGAAATGAGAAACCTATAACTTGCTTGTAAACTGAAAAGAAACGATCTTAGAACCATCAAAATCGCGTTTTAAGCGTTCTAGAAGTGATTTGAGCGTGAAAACATGCTCAAATCAGCAACTAAAAATTGCCGTCTTAAATCGATCACGGCGACGTTTTACCGCTTTAAATGCTTTTTTCAGTGCTAAAGTGAACGAGTTGAGCGCAATGATGTACTGCAACCACGGATCTAAAAGAGACCTTCTAAATGGAAATTGCAGAACTTAGCAAGTCGGCAATCATGTTTACGGCGCTCAAACCATCGAATTGAGCGAAATAACATGTCGAAATGAGAGACCCATAACTTGCTTGTAAACTGAAAAGAAACGATCTTAGAACCATCAAAATCGCGTTTTAAGCGTTCTGGAAGCGATTTGAGAGTAAAAACATACTCAAATCACCACCTAAAAATTGCCGTTTTAAATCGATCACGGCGACGTTTTAAAGCTTAAATAATGTTTTCAGTGCTAAAGTGAACGAGTTGAGCGCAATGATGTACTGCAATCACGGACCTAAAAGAGACATTCTAAATGGAATTTGCACAACTTAGCAAGTCGGAAATCATGTTTTCGGCGCTCAAACCATCGAGATGAGCGAAACAACATGTTGAATGAGAAACCTATAACTTGATTGTAAACTGAAAAGAAACGATCTTAGAACCATCAAAATCGCGTTTTAAGCCTTCTAAAAGCGATTTGAGCGTAAAAACATGTTCAAATAACTAACTATAAATTGCCGTCTTAAATCGATAACGGCGACGTTTTACAGCTTAAAATGGGGTTTTCAGTGCTAAAGTGAACGAGTTGAGCGCAATGATGTACTGCAATCACGGATCTGAAAGAGGCCTTCTAAATGGATATTGCAGAACTTAGCAAGTCGGGAATCATGTTTTCTGCGCTCAAACCATCGAGATGAGCGAAACAACATGTTGAAATGAGAAACCTATAATTTGCTTGTAAACTGAAAAGAAAAAATCTTAGAACCATCAAAATCGCGTTTTAAGCGTTCTAGAAGCGATTTTAGCGTGAAAACATGCTCAAACCACCAACTAAAAATTGCCGTCTTAAATCGACCACGGCGAAGTTTTAGAGCTTTAAATGGTCTTTTTAGTGCTAGAGTGAACGAGTTGAGCACATTCATGTACTGTAATCACGGACCTAAAAGAGACCTTCTAAATGGAATTTGCAGAACTTAGAAAGTCGGGAATCATGTTTTCGGCGCTCAAACCGTCGAGATGAGCGAAATAACATGTTGAAATAAGAAACCTATAACTTGCTTATAAACTCAAAAGAAAGGATCTTAGCACCATAAAAATCGCGTTTTAAGCGTTCTAGAAGCCATTTGAGCGTAAAAACATGCTCAAATCACCAAATAAAAATTGCCGTTTTAGATCGACCACGGCGACGTTTTAGAGCTTAAAATGGTGTTTTCAGTGCTAAAGTGAACGAGTTGAGCGCATTATGTACTGCAATCACGGACCTAAAAGAGACCTTCTAAATGGAAATTGCAGAACTTAGCAAGTCGGGAATCATGTTTTCGGCGCTCATACCATCGAGATGAGCGAAACAACATGTTAAAATGAGAAACCTATAACTTGCTTGTAAACTCAAAAGAAACGACCTTAGAACGATCAAAACCGCGTGTTTTAAGCCTTCTAAAAGCGATTTGAGCGTAAAAACATGCTCAAATCACCAACTAAAATCTGCCGTCTTAAATCGACCACGGCGACGTTTTAGAGCTTAAAATGGTGTTTTTAGTGCTAGAACGAACGAGTTGAGCATTATGATGTACTGCAATCAGGGACCTAAAAGAGACCTTCTAAATGGAAATTGCAGAACTTAGCAAGTCGGGAATCATGTTTTCGGCGCTCAAACCATCGAGATGAATGAAACAACATGTTGAAATGAGAAACCTATAACTTGCTTGTAAACTGAAAAGAAACGATCTTAAAACCATCAAAATCGCGTTTTAAGCGTTCTAGAAGCGATTTGAGCGTGAAAACATGCTCAAATCACTAACTAAAAATTGCCGTCTTAAATCGATCACGGCGACGTTTTACAGCTTAAAATGCTGTTTTCAGTGCTAAAGTGAACGAGTTGAGCGCAATGATGTACTGCAATCACGGATCTAAAAGAGACATTCAAATTTGATATTGCAGAACTTAGCAAGTCGGGAATCATGTTTTTGGCGCTCAAGCCAACGAAATGACCGAAACAACATGTTGAAATGTGAAACCTATAACTTGCTTGTAAACTCAAAAGAAACGACCTTAGAACCTTCAAAATCGCGTTTTAAGCGTTCTAGAAGCGATTTGAGCGTGAAAACATGCTCAAACCACCAACTAAAAATTGCCGTCTTAAATCGACCACGGCGAAGTTTTAGAGCTTTAAATGGTCTTTTTAGTGCTAGAGTGAACGAGTTGAGCACATTCATGTACTGTAATCACGGACCTAAAAGAGACCTTCTAAATGGAATTTGCAGAACTTAGAAAGTCGGGAATCATGTTTTCGGCGCTCAAACCATCGAGATGAGCGAAATAACATGTTGAAATAAGAAACCTGTAACTTGCTTATAAACTCAAAAGAAAGGATCTTAGCACCATAAAAATCGCGTTTTAAGCGTTCTAGAAGCCATTTGAGCGTAAAAACATGCTCAAATCACCAAATAAAAATTGCCGTTTTAGATCGACCACGGCGACGTTTTAGAGCTTAAAATGGTGTTTTCAGTGCTAAAGTGAACGAGTTGAGCGCATTATGTACTGCAATCACGGACCTAAAAGAGACCTTCTAAATGGAAATTGCAGAACTTAGCAAGTCGGGAATCATGTTTTCGGCGCTCATACTATCGAGATGAGCGAAACAACATGTTAAAATGAGAAACCTATAACTTGCTTGTAAACTGAAAAGAAACGAAGTTAGAACCATAAAAGTCGCGTTTTAAGCGTTCTAGAAGCGATTTGAGCGTAAAAACATGCTCAAATCACCAACTTAAAATTGCCGTCTTAAAACGACCATGGCGACGTTTTAGAGCTTAAAATGGTGTTTTTAGTGCTAGAGTGAACGAGTTGAGCGCAATGATATACTGCAATCACGGACCTAAACGAGACCTTCTAAATGGAATTTGCAGAACTTAGCAAGTCGGGAATCATGTTTTCGGCGCTCAAACCATCGAGATGAATGAAACAACATGTTGAAATGAGAAACCTATAACTTGCTTGTAAACTGAAAAGAAAGGATCTTAGAAGCATCAAAATCGCGTTTTAAGCCTTCTAGAAGCGATTTGAGCGTGAAAACATGCTCAAATCACTAACTAAAAATTGCCGTCTTAAATCGATCACCCGCGACATTTTACAGCTTAAAATGCTGTTTTCAGTGCTAAAGTGAACGAGTTGAGCGCAATGATGTACTGCAATATCGGATCTAAAAGAGACCTTCTAAATGGATAGTGCAGAACTTAGCAAGTCGGGAATCATGTTTTTGGCGCTCAAACCATCGAGATGACCGAAACAGCATGTTGAAATGTGAAACCTATAACTTGCTTGTAAACTCAAAAGAAACGACCTTAGAACAATCAAAACCGCGTGTTTTAAGCGTTCTAAAAGCGATTTGAGCGTAAAAACATGCTCAAATCACCAACTAAAATCTGCCGTCTTAAATCGACCACGGCGACGTTTTAGAGCTTAAAATGGTGTTTTTAGTGCTAGAACGAACGAGTTGAGCATTATGATGTACTGCAATCAGGGACCTAAAAGAGACCTTCTAAATGGAAATTGCAGAACTTAGCAAGTCGGGAATCATGTTTTCGGCGCTCAAACCATCGAGATGAATGAAACAACATGTTGAAATGAGAAACCTATAACTTGCTTGTAAACTGAAAAGAAACGATCTTAAAACCATCAAAATCGCGTTTTAAGCGTTCTGAAGCGATTTGAGCGTGAAAACATGCTCAAATCACTAACTAAAAATTACCGTCTTAAATCGATCACGGCGACGTTTTACAGCTTAAAATGCTGTTTTCAGTGCTAAAGTGAACGAGTTGAGCGCAATGATGTACTGCAATCACGGATCTAAAAGAGACATTCAAATTTGATATTGCAGAACTTAGCAAGTCGGGAATCATGTTTTTGGCGCTCAAGCCAACGAGATGACCGAAACAACATGTTGAAATGTGAAACCTATAACTTGCTTGTAAACTCAAAAGAAACGACCTTAGAACCTTCAAAATCGCGTTTTAAGCGTTCTAGAAGAGATTTGAGCGTGAAAACATGCTCAAACCACCAACTAAAAATTGCCGTCTTAAATCGACCACGGCGAAGTTTTAGAGCTTTAAATGGTCTTTTTAGTGCTAGAGTGAACGAGTTGAGCACATTCATGTACTGTAATCACGGACCTAAAAGAGACCTTCTAAATGGAATTTGCAGAACTTAGAAAGTCGGGAATCATGTTTTCGGCGCTCAAACCATCGAGATGAGCGAAATAATATGTTGAAATAAGAAACCTGTAACTTGCTTATAAACTCAAAAGAAAGGATCTTAGCACCATAAAAATCGCGTTTTAAGCGTTCTAGAAGCCATTTGAGCGTAAAAACATGCTCAAATCACCAAATAAAAATTGCCGTTTTAGATCGACCACGGCGACGTTTTAGAGCTTAAAATGGTGTTTTCAGTGCTAAAGTGAACGAGTTGAGCGCATTATGTACTGCAATCACGGACCTAAAAGAGACCTTCTAAATGGAAATTGCAGAACTTAGCAAGTCGGGAATCATGTTTTCGGCGCTCATACTATCGAGATGAGCGAAACAACATGTTAAAATGAGAAACCTATAACTTGCTTGTAAACTGAAAAGAAACGAAGTTAGAACCATAAAAGTCGCGTTTTAAGCGTTCTAGAAGCGATTTGAGCGTAAAAACATGCTCAAATCACCAACTTAAAATTGCCGTCTTAAAACGACCATGGCGACGTTTTAGAGCTTAAAATGGTGTTTTTAGTGCTAGAGTGAACGAGTTGAGCGCAATGATATACTGCAATCACGGACCTAAACGAGACCTTCTAAATGGAATTTGCAGAACTTAGCAAGTCGGGAATCATGTTTTCGGCGCTCAAACCATCGAGATGAATGAAACAACATGTTGAAATGAGAAACCTATAACTTGCTTGTAAACTGAAAAGAAAGGATCTTAGAAGCATCAAAATCGCGTTTTAAGCCTTCTAGAAGCGATTTGAGCGTGAAAACATGCTCAAATCACTAACTAAAAATTGCCGTCTTAAATCGATCACCCGCGACATTTTACAGCTTAAAATGCTGTTTTCAGTGCTAAAGTGAACGAGTTGAGCGCAATGATGTACTGCAATATCGGATCTAAAAGAGACCTTCTAAATGGATAGTGCAGAACTTAGCAAGTCGGGAATCATGTTTTTGGCGCTCAAACCATCGAGATGACCGAAACAGCATGTTGAAATGTGAAACCTATAACTTGCTTGTAAACTCAAAAGAAACGACCTTAGAACAATCAAAACCGCGTGTTTTAAGCGTTCTAAAAGCGATTTGAGCGTAAAAACATGCTCAAATCACCAACTAAAATCTGCCGTCTTAAATCGACCACGGCGACGTTTTAGAGCTTAAAATGGTGTTTTTAGTGCTAGAACGAACGAGTTGAGCATTATGATGTACTGCAATCAGGGACCTAAAAGAGACCTTCTAAATGGAAATTGCAGAACTTAGCAAGTCGGGAATCATGTTTTCGGCGCTCAAACCATCGAGATGAATGAAACAACATGTTGAAATGAGAAACCTATAACTTGCTTGTAAACTGAAAAGAAACGATCTTAAAACCATCAAAATCGCGTTTTAAGCGTTCTGAAGCGATTTGAGCGTGAAAACATGCTCAAATCACTAACTAAAAATTACCGTCTTAAATCGATCACGGCGACGTTTTACAGCTTAAAATGCTGTTTTCAGTGCTAAAGTGAACGAGTTGAGCGCAATGATGTACTGCAATCACGGATCTAAAAGAGACATTCAAATTTGATATTGCAGAACTTAGCAAGTCGGGAATCATGTTTTTGGCGCTCAAGCCAACGAGATGACCGAAACAACATGTTGAAATGTGAAACCTATAACTTGCTTGTAAACTCAAAAGAAACGACCTTAGAACCTTCAAAATCGCGTTTTAAGCGTTCTAGAAGAGATTTGAGCGTGAAAACATGCTCAAACCACCAACTAAAAATTGCCGTCTTAAATCGACCACGGCGAAGTTTTAGAGCTTTAAATGGTCTTTTTAGTGCTAGAGTGAACGAGTTGAGCACATTCATGTACTGTAATCACGGACCTAAAAGAGACCTTCTAAATGGAATTTGCAGAACTTAGAAAGTCGGGAATCATGTTTTCGGCGCTCAAACCATCGAGATGAGCGAAATAATATGTTGAAATAAGAAACCTGTAACTTGCTTATAAACTCAAAAGAAAGGATCTTAGCACCATAAAAATCGCGTTTTAAGCGTTCTAGAAGCCATTTGAGCGTAAAAACATGCTCAAATCACCAAATAAAAATTGCCGTTTTAGATCGACCACGGCGACGTTTTAGAGCTTAAAATGGTGTTTTCAGTGCTAAAGTGAACGAGTTGAGCGCATTATGTACTGCAATCACGGACCTAAAAGAGACCTTCTAAATGGAAATTGCAGAACTTAGCAAGTCGGGAATCATGTTTTCGGCGCTCATACCATCGAGATGGGCGAAACAACATGTTAAAATGAGAAACCTATAACTTGCTTGTAAACTGAAAAGAAAGGAAGTTAGAACCATAAAAGTCGCGTTTTAAGCGTTCTAGAAGCGATTTGAGCGTAAAAACATGCTCAAATCACCAACTTAAAATTGCCGTCTTAAAACGACCATGGCGACGTTTTAGAGCTTAAAATGGTGTTTTTAGTGCTAGAGTGAACGAGTTGAGCGCAATGATGTACTGCAATCACGGACCTAAAAGAGACCTTCTAAATGGAATTTGCAGAACTTAGCAAGTCGGGAATCATGTTTTCGGCGCTCAAACCATCGGGATGAGCGAAATAACATGTTGAAATGAGAAACCTATAACTTGCTTGTAAACTGAAAAGAAACGATCTTAAAACCATCAAAATCGCGTTTTAAGCGTTCTAGAAGCGATTTGAGCGTGAAAACATGCTCAAATCACTAACTAAAAATTGGCGTCTTAAATCGATCACGGCGACGTTTTACAGCTTAAAATGCTTTTTTCAGTGCTAAAGTGAACGAGTTGAGCGCAATGATGTACTGCAACCACGGATCTAAAAGAGACCTTCTAAATGGAAATTGCAGAACTTAGCAAGTCGGCAATCATGTTTACGGTGCTCAAACCATCGAATTGAGCGAAATAACATGTTGAAATGAGAGACCCATAACTTGCTTGTAAACTGAAAAGAAACGATCTTAGAACCATCAAAATCGCGTTTTAAGCGTTCTGGAAGCGATTTGAGAGTAAAAACATACTCAAATCACCACCTAAAAATTGCCGTCTTAAATCGATCACGGCGACGTTTTAAAGCTTAAATAATGTTTTCAGTGCTAAAGTGAACGAGTTGAGCGCAATGATGTACTGCAATCACGGACCTAAAAGAGACATTCTAAATGGAATTTGCACAACTTAGCAAGTCGGAAATCATGTTTTCGGCGCTCAAACCATCGAGATGAGCGAAACAACATGTTGAATGAGAAACCTATAACTTGATTGTAAACTGAAAAGAAACGATCTTAGAACCATCAAAATCGCGTTTTAAGCCTTGTAAAAGCGATTTGAGCGTAAAAACATGTTCAAATAACTAACTAAAAATTGCCGTCTTAAATCGATCACATCGACGTTTTACAGCTTAAAATGCTGTTTTCAGTGCTAAAGTGAACGAGTTGAGCGCAATGATGTACTGCAATGACGGATCTTAAAAAAGACCTTCTAATTTGATATTGCAGAACATAGCAAGTCGGGAATCATGTTTTCGGCGCTTAAACCATCGAGATGACCGAAACAACATGTTGAAATGTGAAACCTATAACTTGCTTGTAAACTGAAAAGAAACGACCTTAGAACCATCAAAATCGCGTTTTAAGCCTTCTAGAAGCGATTTGAGCGTGAAAACATGCTCAAATGACTAACTAAAAATTGCCGTCTTAAATCGATCACGGCGAAGTTTTACAGCTTAAAATGCGGTTTTCAGTGCTAAAGTGAACGAGTTGAGCGCAATGATGTACTGCAATCACGGATCTAAAAGAGACCTTCTAAATGGATATTGCAGAACTTAGCAAGTCGGCAATCATGTTTTCGGCGCTCAAACCATCGAGATGAATGAAACAACATGTTGAAATGAGAAACCTATAACTTGCTTGTAAACTGAAAAGAAACGATCTTAGAAGCATCAAAATCGCGTTTTAAGCGTTCTAAAAGCGATTTGAGAGTAAAAACATACTCAAATCACCACCTAAAAATTGCCGTCTTAAATCGATCACGGCGACGTTTTAAAGCTTAAAATAATGTTTTCAGTGCTAAAGTGAACGAGTTTAGCGCAATGATGTACTGCAATCACGGACCTAAAAGAGACCTTCTAAATGGAATTTGCAGAACTTAGCAAGTCGGGAATCATGTTTTCGGCGCTAAAACCATCGAGATGAGCGAAATAACATGTTGAAATGAGAAACCTATAACTTGCTTGTAAACTGAAAAGAAACGATCTTAGAACCATCAAAATCGCGTTTTAAGCCTTCTAGAAGCGATTTGAGCGTGAAAACATGCTCAAATCACTAACTAAAAATTGCCGTCTTAAATCGATCACGGCGACGTTTTACAGCTTAAAATGCGGTTTTCAGTGCTAAAGTGAACGAGTTGAGCGCAATGATGTACTGCAATCACGGATCTAAAAGAGACCTTCTAAATGGATATTGCAGAACTTAGCAAGTCGAGAATCATGTTTTCGGCGCTCAAACCATCGAGATGAGCAAAATAACATGTTGAAATAAGAAACCTGTAACTTGCTTATAAACTCAAAAGAAAGGATCTTAGCACCATAGAAATCGCGTTTTAAGCGTTCTAGAAGCCATTTGAGCGTAAAAACATGCTCAAATCACCAAATAAAAATTGCCGTTTTAGATCGACCACGGCGACGTTTTAGAGCTTAAAATGGTGTTTTCAGTGCTAAAGTTAACGAGTTGAGCGCATTATGTACTGCAATCACGGACCTAAAAGAGACCTTCTAAATGGAAATTGCAGAACTTAGCAAGTCGGGAATCATGTTTTCGGCGCTCATACCATCGAGATGGGCGAAACAACATGTTAAAATGAGAAACCTATAACTTGCTTGTAAACTGAAAAGAAACGAAGTTAGAACCATAAAAGTCGCGTTTTAAGCGTTCTAGAAGCGATTTGAGCGTAAAAACATGCTCAAATCACCAACTTAATATTGCCGTCTTAAAACGACCATGGCGACGTTTTAGAGCTTAAAATGGTGTTTTTAGTGCTAGAGTGAACGAGTTGAGCGCAATGATGTACTGCAATCACGGACCTAAAAGAGACCTTCTAAATGGAATTTGCAGAACTTAGCAAGTCGGGAATCATGTTTTCGGCGCTCAAACCATCGGGATGAGCGAAATAACATGTTGAAATGAGAAACCTATAACTTGCTTGTAAACTGAAAAGAAACGATCTTAGAACCATCAAAATCGCGTTTTAAGCCTTCTAGAGGCGATTTGAGCGTGAAAACATGCTCAAATCACTAACTAAAAATTGCCGTCTTAAATCGATCACCGGCGACATTTTACAGCTTAAAATGCTGTTTTCAGTGCTAAAGTGAACGAGTTGAGCGCAATGATGTACTGCAATATCGGATCTAAAAGAGACCTTCTAAATGGATAGTGCAGAACTTAGCAAGTCGGGAATCATGTTTTTGGCGCTCAAACCATCGAGATGACCGAAACAGCATGTTGAAATGTGAAACCTATAACTTGCTTGTAAACTCAAAAGAAACGACCTTAGAACCATCAAAACCGCGTGTTTTAAGCGTTCTAAAAGCGAATTGAGCGTAAAAACATGCTCAAATCACCAACTAAAATCTGCCGTCTTAAATCGACCACGGCGACGTTTTAGAGCTTAAAATGGTGTTTTTAGTGCTAGAACGAACGAGTTGAGCGTTATGATGTACTGCAATCAGGGATTTAAAAGAGACCTTCTAAATGGAAATTGCAGAACTTAGCAAGTCGGGAATCATGTTTTCGGCGCTCAAACCATCGAGATGAATGAAACAACATGTTGAAATGAGAAACCTATAACTTGCTTGTAAACTGAAAAGAAACGATCTTAAAACCATCAAAATCGCGTTTTAAGCGTTCTAGAAGCGATTTGAGCGTGAAAACATGCTCAAATCACTAACTAAAAATTGCCGTCTTAAATCGATCACGGCGACGTTTTACAGCTTAAAATGCTGTTTTCAGTGCTAAAGTGAACGAGTTGAGCGCAATGATGTACTGCAATCACGGATCTAAAAGAGACATTCAAATTTGATATTGTAGAACTTAGCAAGTCGGGAATCATGTTTTTGGCGCTCAAGCCAACGAGATGACCGAAACAACATGTTGAAATGTGAAACCTATAACTTGCTTGTAAACTCAAAAGAAACGACCTTAGAACCTTCAAAATCGCGTTTTAAGCGTTCTAGAAGCGATTTGAGCGTGAAAACATGCTCAAACCACCAACTAAAAATTGCCGTCTTAAATCGACCACGGCGAAGTTTTAGAGCTTTAAATGGTCTTTTTAGTGCTAGAGTGAACGAGTTGAGCACATTCATGTACTGTAATCACGGACCTAAAAGAGACCTTCTAAATGGAATTTGCAGAACTTAGAAAGTCGGGAATCATGTTTTCGGCGCTCAAACCATCGAGATGAGCGAAATAACATGTTTAAATAAGAAACCTATAACTTGCTTATAAACTCAAAAGAAATGATCTTAGCACTATAAAAATCGCGTTTTAAGCGTTCTAGAAGCCATTTGAGCGTAAAAACATGCTCAAATCACCAACTTAAAATTGCCGTCTTAAAACGACCATGGCGACGTTTTAGAGCTTAAAATGGTGTTTTCAGTGCTAAAGTGAACGAGTTGAGCGCATTATGTACTGCAATCACGGACCTAAAAGAGACCTTCTAAATGGAATTTGCAGAACTTAGCAAGTCGGGAATCATGTTTTCGGCGCTCAAACCATCGAGATAAGCGAAATAACATGTTGAAATGAGAAACCTATAACTTGCTTGTAAACTTAAAAGAAACGATCTTAGAACCATCAAAATCGCGTTTTAAGCCTTCTAGAAGCGATTTGAGCGTGAAAACATGCTCAAATCACTAACTAAAAATTGCCGTCTTAAATCGATCGCGGCGACGTTTCACAGCTTAAAATGCGGTTTTCAGTGCTAAAGTGAACGATTTGAGCGCAATGATGTACTGCAATCACGGACTAAAAGAGACCTTCTAAATGGATATTGCAGAACTTAGCAAGTCGGGAATCATGTTTTTGGCGCTCAAACCATCGAGATGACCGAAACAACATGTTGAAATGTGAAACCTATAACTTGCTTGTAAACTCAAAAGAAACGACCTTAGAACCATCAAAATCTCGTTTTAAGCGTTCTAAAAGCGATTTGAGCGTAAAAACATGCTCAAATCACCAACTAAAAATTGCTATCTTAAATCGACCACGGCGACGTTTTAAAGCTTAAAATGGTGTTTTTAGTGCTAGAACGAACGAGTTGAGCGCAATGATGTACTGCAATCACAGATCTAAAAGAGACGTTCTAAATGGAAATTGAAGAACTTAGCAAGTCGGCAATCATGTTTACGGCGCTCAAACCATCGAATTGAGCGATATAACATGTTGAAATGAGAAACCCATAACTTGCTTGTAAACTGAAAAGAAACGATCTTAGAACCATCAAAATCGCGTTTTAAGCGTTCTGTAAGCGATTTGAGCGTGAAAACATACTCAAATCACCACCTAAAAATTTCCGTCTTAAATCGATCACGGCGACGTTTTAAAGCTTAAAATAATGTTTTCAGTGCTAAAGTGAACGAGTTGAGCGCAATGATGTACTGCAATCACGGATCTAAAAGAGACCTTCTAATTTGATATTGCAGAACTTAGCAAGTGCGGAATCATGTTTTCGGCGCACAAGCCATCGAGATGACCGAAACAACATGTTGAAATGTGAAACCTATAACTTGCTTGTAAACTCAAAAGAAACGACCTTAGAACCACCAAAATCGCGTTTTAAGCGTGCTAGAAGCGATTCTAGCGTGTAAACATGCTCAAATCACCAACTAAAAATAATCGTCTTAAATCGACCACGGCGACGTTTTAGAGCTTAAAATGGTTTTTTTAGTGCTAGAGTGAACGAGTTGAGCACAATCATGTACTGCAATCAGGGACCTAAAAGAGACCTTCTAAATAGAAATTGCAGAACTTAGCAAGTCGGGAATCATGTTTTCTGCGCTCAAACCATCGAGATGAGCGAAACAACATGTTGAAATGAGAAACCTATAACTTGCTTGTAAACTGAAAAGAAACGATCTTAGAACCATCAAAATCGCGTTTTAAGCGTTCTAGAAGCGATTTTAAAGTGAAAACATGCTCAAATCACGAACTAAAAATTGCCGTCTTAAATCGATCACGGCGACGTTTTACAGCTTAAAATGCTGTTTTCAGTGCTAAAGTGAACGAGTTGAGCGCAATGATGTACTGCAATCACGGATCTAAAAGAGACATTCTAAATGGAAATTGCAGAACTTAGCAAGTCGGCAATCATGTTTACGGCGCTCAAACCATCGAATTGAGCGAAATAACATGTTGAAACGAGAAACCCATAACTGGCTTGTAAACATAAAAGAAACGATCTTAGAACCATCAAAATCGCGTTTTAAGCGTTCTGGAAGCGATTTCTGAGTAAAAACATACTCAAATCACCACCTAAAAATTGCCGTTTTAAATCGATCACGGCTACGTTTTAAAGCTTAAAATAATTTTTTCAGTGCTAAATTGAACGAGTTGAGCGCAATGATGTACTGCAATCACGGACCTAAAAGAGACCTTCTAAATGGAATTTGCAGAACTTAGCAAGTCAAGAATCATGTTTTCGGCGCTCAAACCATCGAGATGAGCGAAATAACATGTTGAAATGAGAAACCTATAACTTGCTTGTAAACTGAAAAGAAACGATCTAAGAACCATCAAAATCGTGTTTTAAGCGTTCTAGAAGTGATTTGAACGTGAAAACATGCTCAAATCAGCAACTAAAAATTGCCGTCTTAAATCGATCACGGCGACGTTTTACAGCTTAAAATGCTGTTTTCAGTGCTAAAGTGAACGAGTTGAGCGCAATGATGTACTGCAATCACGAATCTAAAAGAGACCTTCTAACTGGAAATTGCAGAACTTAGCAAGTCGGCAATCATGTTTACGGCGCTCAAACCATCGAATTGAGCGAAAAAACATGTTGAAATGAGAAACCCATAACTTGCTTGTAAACTGAAAAGAAACGATCTTAGAACCATCAAAATCGCGTTTTAAGCGTTCTGGAAGCGATTTAAGAGTAAAAACATACTCAAATCACCACCTAAAAATTGCCGTCTTAAATCGATCACGGCGACGTTTTAAAGCTTGAAATAATGTTTTCAGTGCTAAAGTGAACGAGTTGAGCGCAATGATGTACTGCAATTACGGACCTAAAAGAGACATTCTAAATGGAATTTGCACAACTTAGCAAGTCAGAAATCATGTTTTCGGCGCTCAAACCATCGAGATGAGCGAAAAAACATGTTGAATGAGAAACCTATAACTTGATTGTAAACTGAAAAGAAACGATCTTAGAACCATCAAAATCGCGTTTTAAGCCTTCTAGAAGCGATTTAAGCGTGAAAACATGCTTAAATCACTAACTATAAATTGCCGTCTTAAATCGATAACGGCGACGTTTTACAGGTTAAAATGCTGTTTTCAGTGCTAAAGTGAACGAGTTGAGCGCAATGATGTACTGCAATCACGGATTTAAAAGAGACCTTCTAAATCTATATTGCAGAACTTAGCAAGTCGGGAATCATGTTTTTGGCGCTCAAACCATCGAGATGACCGAAACAACATGTTGAAATGTGAAACCTATAACTTGCTTGTAAACTCAAAAGAAACGACCTTAGAACCATCAAAATCGCGTTTTAAGCGTTCTAGAAGCGATTTGAGCGTGAAAACATGCTCAAATCACCAACTAAAAATTGCCGTCTTAACTCGACCACGGCGACGTTTTAGGGCTTAAAATGGTGTTTTTAGTGCTAGAGTGAACGAGTTGAGCACAATCATGTACTGTAATCACGGACCTAAAAAAGACTTTCTAAATGGAATTTGCAGAACTTAGCAAGTCGGGAATCATGTTTTAGGCGCTCAAACCATCGAGATGACCGAAACAACATGTTGAAATGAGAAACCTATAACTTGCTTGTAAACTGAAAAGAAACGATCTTAGAACCATCAAAATCGCGTTTTAAGCGTTCTAGAAGCGATTTTAGCGTGAAAACATGCTCAAATCACTAACTAAAAATTGCCGTCTTAAATCGATCACGGCGACGTTTTACAGCTTAAAATGCTTTTTTCAGTGCTAAAGTGAACGAGTTGAGCGCAATGATGTACTGCAACCACGGATCTAAAAGAGACCTTCTAAATGGAAATTGCAGAACTTAGCAAGTCGGCAATCATGTTTACGGCGCTCAAACCATCGAATTGAGCGAAATAACATGTTGAAATGAGAGACCCATAACTTGCTTGTAAACTGAAAAGAAACGATCTTAGAACCATCAAAATCGCGTTTTAAGCGTTCTGGAAGCGATTTGAGAGTAAAAACATACTCAAATCACCACCTAAAAATTGCCGTCTTAAATCGATCACGGCGACGTTTTACAGCTTAAAATGCTTTTTTCAGTGCTAAAGTGAACGAGTTGAGCGCAATGATGTATTGCAATCACGGACCTAAAAGAGACCTTCTAAATGGAAATTGCAGAACTTAGCAAGTCGGGAATCATATTTTCGGCGCTCAAACCATCGAGATGAATGAAACAACATGTTAAAATGAGAAACCTATAACTTGCTTGTAAACTGAAAAGAAACGATCTTAAAACCATCAAAATCGCGTTTTAAGCGTTCTAGAAGCGATTTGAGCGTGAAAACATGCTCAAATACTTAACTAAAAATTGCCGTCTTAAATCGATCACGGCGACGTTTTACAGCTTCAAATGCTGTTTTCAGTGCTAAAGTGAACGAGTTGAGCGCAATGATGTACTGCAATCACGGATATAAAAGAGACATTCAAATTTGATATTGCAGAAGTTAGCAAGTCGGGAATCATGTTTTTGGCGCTCAAGCCAACGAGATGACCGAAACAACATGTTGAAATGTGAAACCTATAACTTGCTTGTAAACTCAAAAGAAACGACCTTAGAACCTTCAAAATCGCGTTTTAAGCGTTCTAGAAGCGATTTGAGCGTGAAAACATGCTCAAATCACCAACTAAAAATTGCCGTCTTAAATCGACCACGGCGAAGTTTTAGAGCTTTAAATGGTCTTTTTAGTGCTAGAGTGAACGAGTTGAGCACATTCATGTACTGTAATCACGGACCTAAAAGAGACCTTCTAAATGGAATTTGCAGAACTTAGAAAGTCGGGAATCATGTTTTCGGCGCTCAAACCATCGAGATGAGCGAAATAACATGTTGAAATAAGAAACCTGTAACTTGCTTATAAACTCAAAAGAAAGGATCTTAGCACCATAAAAATCGCGTTTTAAGCGTTCTAGAAGCCATTTGAGCGTAAAAACATGCTCAAATCACCAAATAAAAATTGCCGTTTTAGATCGACCACGGCGACGTTTTAGAGCTTAAAATGGTGTTTTCAGTGCTAAAGTGAACGAGTTGAGCGCATTATGTACTGCAATCACGGACCTAAAAGAGACCTTCTAAATGGAAATTGCAGAACTTAGCAAGTCGGGAATCATGTTTTCGGCGCTCATACTATCGAGATGAGCGAAACAACATGTTAAAATGAGAAACCTATAACTTGCTTGTAAACTGAAAAGAAACGAAGTTAGAACCATAAAAGTCGCGTTTTAAGCGTTCTAGAAGCGATTTGAGCGTAAAAACATGCTCAAATCACCAACTTAAAATTGCCCTCTTAAAACAACCATGGCGACGTTTTAGAGCTTAAAATGGTGTTTTTAGTGCTAGAGTGAACGAGTTGAGCGCAATGATATACTGCAATCACGGACCTAAACGAGACCTTCTAAATGGAATTTGCAGAACTTAGCAAGTCGGGAATCATGTTTTCGGCGCTCAAACCATCGAGATGAATGAAACAACATGTTGAAATGAGAAACCTATAACTTGCTTGTAAACTGAAAAGAAACGATCTTAGAAGCATCAAAATCGCGTTTTAAGCCTTCTAGAAGCGATTTGAGCGTGAAAACATGCTCAAATCACTAACTAAAAATTGCCGTCTTAAATCGATCACCCGCGACATTTTACAGCTTAAAATGCTGTTTTCAGTGCTAAAGTGAACGAGTTGAGCGCAATGATGTACTGCAATATCGGATCTAAAAGAGACCTTCTAAATGGATAGTGCAGAACTTAGCAAGTCGGGAATCATGTTTTTGGCGCTCAAACCATCGAGATGACCGAAACAGCATGTTGAAATGTGAAACCTATAACTTGCTTGTAAACTCAAAAGAAACGACCTTAGAACCATCAAAACCGCGTGTTTTAAGCGTTCTAAAAGCGATTTGAGCGTAAAAACATGCTCAAATCACCAACTAAAATCTGCCGTCTTAAATCGACCACGGCGACGTTTTAGAGCTTAAAATGGTGTTTTTAGTGCTAGAACGAACGAGTTGAGCATTATGATGTACTGCAATCAGGGACCTAAAAGAGACCTTCTAAATGGAAATTGCAGAACTTAGCAAGTCGGGAATCATGTTTTCGGCGCTCAAACCATCGAGATGAATGAAACAACATGTTGAAATCAGAAACCTATAACTTGCTTGTAAACTGAAAAGAAACGATCTTAAAACCATCAAAATCGCGTTTTAAGCGTTCTGAAGCGATTTGAGCGTGAAAACATGCTCAAATCACTAACTAAAAATTGCCGTCTTAAATCGATCACGGCGACGTTTTACAGCTTAAAATGCTGTTTTCAGTGCTAAAGTGAACGAGTTGAGCGCAATGATGTACTGCAATCACGGATCTAAAAGAGACATTCAAATTTGATATTGCAGAACTTAGCAAGTCGGGAATCATGTTTTTGGCGCTCAAGCCAACGAGATGACCGAAACAACATGTTGAAATGTGAAACCTATAACTTGCTTGTAAACTCAAAAGAAACGACCTTAGAACCTTCAAAATCGCGTTTTAAGCGTTCTAGAAGCGATTTGAGCGTGAAAACATGCTCAAACCACCAACTAAAAATTGCCGTCTTAAATCGACCACGGCGAAGTTTTAGAGCTTTAAATGGTCTTTTTAGTGCTAGAGTGAACGAGTTGAGCACATTCATGTACTGTAATCACGGACCTAAAAGAGACCTTCTAAATGGAATTTGCAGAACTTAGAAAGTCGGGAATCATGTTTTCGGCGCTCAAACCATCGAGATGAGCGAAATAACATGTTGAAATAAGAAACCTGTAACTTGCTTATAAACTCAAAAGAAAGGATCTTAGCACCATAAAAATCGCGTTTTAAGCGTTCTAGAAGCCATTTGAGCGTAAAAACATGCTCAAATCACCAAATAAAAATTGCCGTTTTAGATCGACCACGGCGACGTTTTAGAGCTTAAAATGGTGTTTTCAGTGCTAAAGTGAACGAGTTGAGCGCATTATATACTGCAATCACGGACCTAAAAGAGACCTTCTAAATGGAAATTGCAGAACTTAGCAAGTCGGGAATCATGTTTTCGGCGCTCATACTATCGAGATGAGCGAAACAACATGTTAAAATGAGAAACCTATAACTTGCTTGTAAACTGAAAAGAAACGAAGTTAGAACCATAAAAGTCGCGTTTTAAGCGTTCTAGAAGCGATTTGAGCGTAAAAACATGCTCAAATCACCAACTTAAAATTGCCTTCTTAAAACGACCATGGCGACGTTTTAGAGCTTAAAATGGTGTTTTTAGTGCTAGAGTGAACGAGTTGAGCGCAATGATATACTGCAATCACGGACCTAAACGAGACCTTCTAAATGGAATTTGCAGAACTTAGCAAGTCGGGAATCATGTTTTCGGCGCTCAAACCATCGAGATGAATGAAACAACATGTTGAAATGTGAAACCTATAACTTGCTTGTAAACTGAAAAGAAACGATCTTAGAAGCATCAAAATCGCGTTTTAAGCCTTCTAGAAGCGATTTGAGCGTGAAACCATGCTCAAATCACTAACTAAAAATTGCCGTCTTAAATCGATCACCCGCGACATTTTACAGCTTAAAATGCTGTTTTCAGTGCTAAAGTGAACGAGTTGAGCGCAATGATGTACTGCAATATCGGATCTAAAAGAGACCTTCTAAATGGATAGTGCAGAACTTAGCAAGTCGGGAATCATGTTTTTGGCGCTCAAACCATCGAGATGACCGAAACAGCATGTTGAAATGTGAAACCTATAACTTGCTTGTAAACTCAAAAGAAACGACCTTAGAACCATCAAAATCGCGTTTTAAGCGTTCTGGAAGCGATTTGAGAGTAAAAACATACTCAAATCACCACCTAAAAATTGCCGTCTTAAATCGATCACGGCGACCTTTTAAAGCTTAAATAATGTTTTCAGTGCTAAAGTGAACGAGTTGAGCGCAATGATGTACTGCAATCACGGACCTAAAAGAGACCTTCTAAATGGAATTTGCAGAACTTAGCAAGTCGGGAATCATGTTTTCGGCGCTAAAACCATCGAGATGAGCGAAATAACATGTTGAAATGAGAAACCTATAACTTGCTTGTAAACTGAAAAGAAACGATCTTAGAACCATCAAAATCGCGTTTTAAGCCTTCTAGAAGCGATTTGAGCGTGAAAACATGCTCAAATCACTAACTAAAAATTGCCGTCTTAAAGCGATCACGGCGACGTTTTACAGCTTAAAATGCGGTTTTCAGTGCTAAAGTGAACGAGTTGAGCGCAATGATGTACTGCAATCACGGATCTAAAAGAGACCTTCTAAATGGATATTGCAGAACTTAGCAAGTCGGGAATCATGTTTTCGGCGCTCAAACCATCGGGATGAGCGAAATAACATGTTGAAATGAGAAACCTATAACTTGCTTGTAAACTGAAAAGAAACGATCTTAGAACCATCAAAATCGCGTTTTAAGCCTTCTAGAGGCGATTTGAGCGTGAAAACATGCTCAAATCACTAACTAAAAATTGCCGTCTTAAATCGATCACCCGCGACGTTTTAGAGCTTAAAATGGTGTTTTCAGTGCTAAAGTGAACGAGTTGAGCGCATTATGTACTGCAATCACGGACCTAAAAGAGACCTTCTAAATGGAAATTGCAGAACTTAGCAAGTCGGGAATCATGTTTTCGGCGCTCATACCATCGAGATGACCGAAACAGCATGTTGAAATGTGAAACCTATAACTTGCTTGTAAACTCAAAAGAAACGACCTTAGAACCATCAAAACCGCGTGTTTTAAGCGTTCTAAAAGCGATTTGAGCGTAAAAACATGCTCAAATCACCAACTAAAATCTGCCGTCTTAAATCGACCACGGCGACGTTTTAGAGCTTAAAATGGTGTTTTTAGTGCTAGAACGAACGAGTTGAGCATTATGATGTACTGCAATCAGGGACCTAAAAGAGACCTTCTAAATGGAAATTGCAGAACTTAGCAAGTCGGGAATCATGTTTTTGGCACTCAAGCCAACGAGATGACCGAAACAACATGTTGAAATGTGAAACCTATAACTTGCTTGTAAACTCAAAAGAAACGACCTTAGAACCTTCAAAATCGCGTTTTAAGCGTTCTAGAAGCGATTTGAGCGTGAAAACATGCTCAAACCACCAACTAAAAATTGCCGTCTTAAATCGACCACGGCGAAGTTTTAGAGCTTTAAATGGTCTTTTTAGTGCTAGAGTGAACGAGTTGAGCACATTCATGTACTGTAATCACGGACCTAAAAGAGACCTTCTAAATGGAATTTGCAGAACTTAGAAAGTCGGGAATCATGTTTTCGGCGCTCAAACCATCGAGATGAGCGAAATAACATGTTGAAATGTGAAACCTATAACTTGCTTGTAAACTGAAAAGAAACGACCTTAGAACCATCAAAATCGCGTTTTAAGCCTTCTAGAAGCGATTTGAGCGTGAAAACATGCTCAAATGAGTAACTAAAAATTGCCGTCTTAAATCGATCACGGCGACGTTTTACAGCTTAAAATGCGGTTTTCAGTGCTAAAGTGAACGAGTTGAGCGCAATGATGTACTGCAATCACGGATCTAAAAGAGACCTTCTAAATGGATATTGCAGAACTTAGCAAGTCGAGAATCATGTTTACGGCGGTCAAACCATCGAGATGACCGAAACAACATGTTGAAATGTGAAACCTATAACTTGCTTGTAAACTCAAAAGAAACGACCTTAGAACCATCAAAATCGCGTTTTAAGCGTGCTAAAAGCGATTTGAGCGTAAAAACATGCTCAAATCACCAACAAAAAATTGCCGTCTTAAATCGATCACGGCGACGTTTTAAAGCTTAAAATAATGTTTTCAGTGCTAAAGTGAACGAGTTGAGCGCAATGATGTACTGCAATCACGGACCTAAAAGAGACCTTCAAAATGGAAATTGCAGAATTTAGCAAGTCGGCAATCATGTTTTCGGCGCTCAAACCATCGAGATGAATGAAACAACATGTTGAAATGAGAAACCTATAACTTGCTTGTAAACTGAAAAGAAACGATCTTAGAAGCATCAAAATCGCGTTTTAAGCGTTCTAAAAGCGATTTGAGAGTAACAACATACTCAAATCACCACCTAAAAATTGCCGTCTTAAATCGATCACGGCGACGTTTTAAAGCTTAAAATAATGTTTTCAGTGCTAAAGTGAACGAGTTTAGCGCAATGATGTACTGCAATCACGGACCTAAAAGAGACCTTCTAAATGGAATTTGCAGAACTTAGCAAGTCGGGAATCATGTTTTTGGCGCTCAAACCATCGAGATGACCGAAACAGCATGTTGAAATGTGAAACCTATAACTTGCTTGTAAACTCAAAAGAAACGACCTTAGAACCATCAAAACCGCGTGTTTTAAGCGTTCTAAAAGCGATTTGAGCGTAAAAACATGCTCAAATCACCAACTAAAATCTGCCGTCTTAAATCGACCACGGCGACGTTTTAGAGCTTAAAATGGTGTTTTTAGTGCTAGAACGAACGAGTTAAGCGTTATGATGTATTGCAATCAGGGATTTAAAAGAGACCTTCTAAATGGAAATTGCAGAACTTAGCAAGTCGGGAATCATGTTTTCGGCGCTCAAACCATCGAGATGAATGAAACAACATGTTGAAATGAGAAACCTATAACTTGCTTGTAAACTCAAAAGAAACGACCTTAGAACCTTCAAAATCGCGTTTTAAGCGTTCTAGAAGCGATTTGAGCGTGAAAACATGCTCAAACCACCAACTAAAAATTTCCGTCTTAAATCGACCACGGCGAAGTTTTAGAGCTTTAAATGGTCTTTTTAGTGCTAGAGTGAACGAGTTGAGCACATTCATGTACTGTAATCACGGACCTAAAAGAGACCTTCTAAATGGAATTTGCAGAACTTAGAAAGTCGGGAATCATGTTTTCGGCGCTCAAACCATCGAGATGAGCGAAATAACATGTTTAAATAACAAACCTATAACTTGCTTATAAACTCAAAAGAAAGGATCTTAGCACTATAAAAATCGCGTTTTAAGCGTTCTAGAAGCCATTTGAGCGTAAAAACATGCTCAAATCACCAACTTAAAATTGCCGTCTTAAAACGACCATGGCGACGTTTTAGAGCTTAAAATGGTGTTTTCAGTGCTAAAGTGAACGAGTTGAGCGCATTATGTACTGCAATCACGGACCTAAAAAAGACCTTCTAAATGGAATTTGCAGAACTTAGCAAGTCGGGAATCATGTTTTCGGCGCTCAAACCATCGAGATAAGCGAAATAACATGTTGAAATGAGAAACCTATAACTTGCTTGTACACTTAAAAGAAACGATCTTAGAACCATCAAAATCGCGTTTTAAGCCTTCTAGAAGCGATTTGAGCGTGAAAACATGCTCAAATCACTAACTAAAAATTGCCGTCTTAAATCGATCACGGCGACGTTTCACAGCTTAAAATGCGGTTTTCAGTGCTAAAGTGAACGATTTGAGCGCAATGATGTACTGCAATCACGGACTAAAAGAGACCTTCTAAATGGATATTGCAGAACTTAGCAAGTCGGGAATCATGTTTTTGGCGCTCAAACCATCGAGATGACCGAAACAACATGTTGAAATGTGAAACCTATAACTTGCTTGTAAACTCAAAAGAAACGACCTTAGAACCATCAAAATCTCGTTTTAAGCGTTCTAAAAGCGATTTGAGCGTAAAAACATGCTCAAATCACCAACTAAAAATTGCTATCTTAAATCGACCACGGCGACGTTTTAAAGCTTAAAATGGTGTTTTTAGTTCTAGAACGAACGAGTTGAGCGCAATGATGTACTGCAATCACAGATTTAAAAGAGACGTTCTAAATGGAAATTGAAGAACTTAGCAAGTCGGCAATCATGTTTACGGCGCTCAAACCATCGAATTGAGCGAAATAACATGTTGAAATGAGAAACAGATAACTTGCTTGTAAACTGAAAAGAAACGATCTTAGAACCATCAAAATCGCGTTTTAAGCGTTCTGGAAGCGATTTGAGCGTGAAAACATACTCAAATCACCACCTAAAAATTTCCGTCTTAAATCGATCACGGCGACGTTTTAAAGCTTAAAATAATGTTTTCAGTGCTAAAGTGAACGAGTTGAGCGCAATGATGTACTGCAATCACGGATCTAAAAGAGACCTTCGAATTTGATATTGCAGAACTTAGCAAGTGCGGAATCATGTTTTCGGCGCTCAAGCCATCGAGATGACCGAAACAACATGTTGAAATGTGAAACCTATAACTTGCTTGTAAACTCAAAAGAAACGACCTTAGAACCACCAAAATCGCGTTTTAAGCGTGCTAGAAGCGATTCTAGCGTGTAAACATGCTCAAATCACCAACTAAAAATATCCGTCTTAAATCGACCACGGCGACGTTTTAGAGCTTAAAATGGTTTTTTTAGAGCTAAAGTGAACGAGTTGAGCACAATCATGTACTGCAATCAGGGACCTAAAAGAGACCTTCTAAATAGAAATTGCAGAACTTAGCAAGTCGGGAATCATGTTTTCTGCGCTCAAACCATCGAGATGAGCGAAACAACATGTTGAAATGAGAAACCTATAACTTGCTTGTAAACTGAAAAGAAACGATCTTAGAACCATCAAAATCGCGTTTTAAGCGTTCTAGAAGCGATTTTAAAGTGAAAACATGCTCAAATCACTAACTAAAAATTGTCGTCTTAAATCGATCACGGCGACGTTTTACAGCTTAAAATGCTGTTTTCAGTGCTAAAGTGAACGAGTTGAGCGCAATGATGTACTGCAATCACGGATCTAAAAGAGACATTCTAAATGGAAATTGCAGAACTTAGCAAGTCGGCAATCATGTTTACGGCGCTCAAACCATCGAATTGAGCGAAATAACATGTTGAAACGAGAAACCCATAACTGGCTTGTAAACATAAAAGAAACGATCTTAGAACCATCAAAATCGCTTTTTAAGCGTTCTGGAAGCGATTTCAGAGTAAAAACATACTCAAATAACCACCTAAAAATTGCCGTTTTAAATCGATCACGGCGACGTTTTAAAGCTTAAAATAATTTTTTCAGTGCTAAATTGAACGAGTTTAGCGCAATGATGTACTGCAATCACGGACCTAAAAGAGATCTTCTAAATGGAATTTGCAGAACTTAGCAAGTCAAGAATCATGTTTTCGGCGCTCAAACCATCGAGATGAGCGAAATAACATGTTGAAATGAGAAACCTATAACTTGCTTGTAAACTGAAAAGAAACGATCTAAGAACCATCAAAATCGTGTTTTAAGCGTTCTAGAAGTGATTTGAACGTGAAAACATGCTCAAATCACCAACTAAAAATTGCCGTCTTAAATCGATCACGGCGACGTTTTACAGCTTAAAATGCTGTTTTCAGTGCTAAAGTGAACGAGTTGAGCGCAATGATGTACTGCAATCACGAATCTAAAAGAGACCTTCTAAATGGATAGTGCAGAACTTAGCAAGTCGGGAATCATGTTTTCGGCGCTCATACCATCGAGATGGGCGAAACAACATGTTAAAATGAGAAACCTATAACTTGCTTGTAAACTGAAAAGAAACGAAGTTAGAACCATAAAAGTCGCGTTTTAAGCGTTCTAGAAGCGATTTGAGCGTAAAATCATGCTCAAATCACCAACTTAATATTGCCGTCTTAAAACGACCATGGCGACGTTTTAGAGCTTAAAATGGTGTTTTTAGTGCTAGAGTGAACGAGTTGAGCGCAATGATGTACTGCAATCACGGACCTAAAAGAGACCTTCTAAATGGAATTTGCAGAACTTAGCAAGTCGGGAATCATGTTTTCGGCGCTCAAACCATCGGGATGAGCGAAATAACATGTTGAAATGAGAAACCTATAACTTGCTTGTAAACTTAAAAGAAACGATCTTAGAACCATCAAAATCGCGTTTTAAGCCTTGTAGAAGCGATTTGAGCGTGAAAACATGCTCAAATCACTAACTAAAAATTTCCGTCTTAAATCGATCACGGCGACGTTTCACAGCTTAAAATGCGGTTTTCAGTGCTAAAGTGAACGATTTGAGCGCAATGATGTACTGCAATCACGGACTAAAAGAGACCTTCTAAATGGATATTGCAGAACTTAGAAAGTCGGGAATCATGTTTTTGGCGCTCAAACCATCGAGATGACCGAAACAACATGTTGAAATGTGAAACCTATAACTTGCTTGTAAACTCAAAAGAAACGACCTTACAACCATCAAAATCTCGTTTTAAGCGTTCTAAAAGCGATTTGAGCGTAAAAACATGCTCAAATCACCAACTAAAAATTGCTATCTTAAATCGACCACGGCGACGTTTTAAAGCTTAAAATGGTGTTTTTAGTGCTAGAACGAACGAGTTGAGCGCAATGATGTACTGCAATCACAGATCTAAAAGAGACGTTCTAAATGGAAATTGAAGAACTTAGCAAGTCGGCAATCATGTTTACGGCGCTCAAACCATCGAATTGAGCGAAATAACATGTTGAAATGAGAAACATATAACTTGCTTGTAAACTGAAAAGAAACGATCTTAGAACCATCAAAATCGCGTTTTAAGCGTTCTGGAAGCGACTTGAGCGTGAAAACATACTCAAATCACCACCTAAAAATTTCCGTCTTAAATCGATCACGGCGACGTTTTAAAGCTTAAAATAATGTTTTCAGTGCTAAAGTGAACGAGTTGAGCGCAATGATGTACTGCAATCACGGATCTAAAAGAGACTTTCTAATTTGATATTGCAGAACTTAGCAAGTGCGGAATCATGTTTTCGGCGCTCAAGCCATCGAGATGACCGAAACAACATGTTGAAATGTGAAACCTATAACTTGCTTGTAAACTCAAAAGAAACGACCTTAGAACCACCAAAATCGCGTTTTAAGCGTGCTAGAAGCGATTCTAGCGTGTAAACATGCTCAAATCACCAACTAAAAATATCCGTCTTAAATCGACCACGGCGACGTTTTAGAGCTTAAAATGGTTTTTTTAGTGCTAGAGTGAACGAGTTGAGCACAATCATGTACTGCAATCAGGGACCTAAAAGAGACCTTCTAAATAGAAATTGCAGAACTTAGCAAGTCGGGAATCATGTTTTCTGCGCTCAAACCATCGAGATGAGCGAAACAACATGTTGAAATGAGAAACCTATAACTTGCTTGTAAACTGAAAAGAAACGATCTTAGAACCATCAAAATCGCGTTTTAAGCGTTCTAGAAGCGATTTTAAAGTGAAAACATGCTCAAATCACTAACTAAAAATTGCCGTCTTAAATCGATCACGGCAACGTTTTACAGCTTAAAATGCTGTTTTCAGTGCTAAAGTGAACGAGTTGAGCGCAATGATGTACTGCAATCACGGATCTAAAAGAGACATTCTAAATGGAAATTGCAGAACTTAGCAAGTCGGCAATCATGTTTACGGCGCTCAAACCATCGAATTGAGCGAAATAACATGTTGAAACGAGAAACCCATAACTGGCTTGTAAACATAAAAGAAACCATCTTAGAACCATCAAAATCGCGTTTTAAGCGTTCTGGAAGCGATTTCAGAGTAAAAACATATTCAAATAACCACCTAAAAATTGCCGTTTTAAATCGATCACGGCGACGTTTTAAAGCTTAAAATAATTTTTTCAGTGCTAAATTGAACGAGTTGAGCGCAATGATGTACTGCAATCACGGACCTAAAAGAGATCTTCTAAATGGAATTTGCAGAACTTAGCAAGTCAAGAATCATGTTTTCGGCGCTCAAACCATCGAGATGAGCGAAATAACATGTTGAAATGAGAAACCTATAACTTGCTTGTAAACTGAAAAGAAACGATCTAAGAACCATCAAAATCGTGTTTTAAGCGTTCTAGAAGTGATTTGAACGTGAAAACATGCTCAAATCACCAACTAAAAATTGCCGTCTTAAATCGATCACGGCGACGTTTTACAGCTTAAAATGCTGTTTTCAGTGCTAAAGTGAACGAGTTGAGCGCAATGATGTACTGCAATCACGAATCTAAAAGAGACCTTCTAAATGGATAGTGCAGAACTTAGCAAGTCGGGAATCATGTTTTCGGCGCTCATACCATCGAGATGGGCGAAGCAACATGTTAAAATGAGAAACCTATAACTTGCTTGTAAACTGAAAAGAAACGAAGTTAGAACCATAAAAGTCGCGTTTTAAGCGTTCTAGAAGCGATTTGAGCGTAAAAACATGCTCAAATCACCAACTTAATATTGCCGTCTTAAAACGACCATGGCGACGTTTTAGAGCTTAAAATGGTGTTTTTAGTGCTAGAGTGAACGAGTTGAGCGCAATGATGTACTGCAATCACGGACCTAAAAGAGACCTTCTAAATGGAATTTGCAGAACTTAGCAAGTCGGGAATCATGTTTTCGGCGCTCAAACCATCGGGATGAGCGAAATAACATGTTGAAATGAGAAACCTATAACTTGCTTGTAAACTGAAAAGAAACGATCTTAGAACCATCAAAATCGCGTTTTAAGCCTTCTAGAAGCGATTTGAGCGTGAAAACATGCTCAAATCACTAACTAAAAATTGCCGTCTTAAATCGATCACCCGCGACATTTTACAGCTTAAAATGCTGTTTTCAGTGCTAAAGTGAACGAGTTGAGCGCAATGATGTACTGCAATATCGGATCTAAAAGAGACCTTCTAAATGGATAGTGCAGAACTTAGCAAGTCGGGAATCATGTTTTTGGCGCTCAAACCATCGAGATGACCGAAACAGCATGTTGAAATGTGAAACCTATAACTTGCTTGTAAACTCAAAAGAAACGACCTTAGAACCATCAAAACCGCGTGTTTTAAGCGTTCTAAAAGCGATTTGAGCGTAAAAACATGCTCAAATCACCAACTAAAATCTGCCGTCTTAAATCGACCACGGCGACGTTTTAGAGCTTAAAATGGTGTTTTTAGTGCTAGAACGAACGAGTTGAGCATTATGATGTACTGCAATCAGGGACCTAAAAGAGACCTTCTAAATGGAAATTGCAGAACTTAGCAAGTCGGGAATCATGTTTTCGGCGCTCAAACCATCGAGATGAATGAAACAACATGTTGAAATGAGAAACCTATAACTTGCTTGTAAACTGAAAAGAAACGATCTTAAAACCATCAAAATCGCGTTTTAAGCGTTCTGAAGCGATTTGAGCGTGAAAACATGCTCAAATCACTAACTAAAAATTGCCGTCTTAAATCGATCACGGCGACGTTTTACAGCTTAAAATGCTGTTTTCAGTGCTAAAGTGAACGAGTTGAGCGCAATGATGTACTGCAATCACGGATCTAAAAGAGACATTCAAATTTGATATTGCAGAACTTAGCAAGTCGGGAATCATGTTTTTGGCGCTCAAGCCAACGAGATGACCGAAACAACATGTTGAAATGTGAAACCTATAACTTGCTTGTAAACTCAAAAGAAACGACCTTAGAACCTTCAAAATCGCGTTTTAAGCGTTCTAGAAGCGATTTGAGCGTGAAAACATGCTCAAACCACCAACTAAAAATTGCCGTCTTAAATCGACCACGGCGAAGTTTTAGAGCTTTAAATGGTCTTTTTAGTGCTAGAGTGAACGAGTTGAGCACATTCATGTACTGTAATCACGGACCTAAAAGAGACCTTCTAAATGGAATTTGCAGAACTTAGAAAGTCGGGAATCATGTTTTCGGCGCTCAAACCATCGAGATGAGCGAAATAACATGTTGAAATAAGAAACCTTTAACTTGCTTATAAACTCAAAAGAAAGGATCTTAGCACCATAAAAATCGCGTTTTAAGCGTTCTAGAAGCCATTTGAGCGTAAAAACATGCTCAAATCACCAAATAAAAATTGCCGTTTTAGATCGACCACGGCGACGTTTTAGAGCTTAAAATGGTGTTTTCAGTGCTAAAGTGAACGAGTTGAGCGCATTATGTACTGCAATCACGGACCTAAAAGAGACCTTCTAAATGGAAATTGCAGAACTTAGGAAGTCGGGAATCATGTTTTCGGCGCTCATACCATCGAGATGGGCGAAACAACATGTTAAAATGAGAAACCTATAACTTGCTTGTAAACTGAAAAGAAACGAAGTTAGAACCATAAAAGTCGCGTTTTAAGCGTTCTAGAAGCGATTTGAGCGTAAAAACATGCTCAAATCACCAACTTAAAATTGCCGTCTTAAAACGACCATGGCGACGTTTTAGAGCTTAAAATGGTGTTTTTAGTGCTAGAGTGAACGAGTTGAGCGCAATGATGTACTGCAATCACGGACCTAAAAGAGACCTTCTAAATGGAATTTGCAGAACTTAGCAAGTCGGGAATCATGTTTTCGGCGCTCAAACCATCGGGATGAGCGAAATAACATGTTGAAATGAGAAACCTATAACTTGCTTGTAAACTGAAAAGAAACGATCTTAGAACCATCAAAATCGCGTTTTAAGCGTTCTAGAAGCGATTTGAGCGTGAAAACATGCTCAAATCACTAACTAAAAATTGCCGTCTTAAATCGATCACGGCGACGTTTTACAGCTTAAAATGCTTTTTTCAGTGCTAAAGTGAACGAGTTGAGCGCAATGATGTACTGCAACTACGGATCTAAAAGAGACCTTCTAAATGGAAATTGCAGAACTTAGCAAGTCGGCAATCATGTTTACGGCGCTCAAACCATCGAATTGAGCGAAATAACATGTTGAAATGAGAGACCCATAACTTGCTTGTAAATTGAAAAGAAACGATCTTAGAACCATCAAAATCGCGTTTTAAGCGTTCTGGAAGCGATTTGAGAGTAAAAACATACTCAAATCACCACCTAAAAATTGCCGTCTTAAATCGATCACGGCGACGTTTTAAAGCTTAAATAATGTTTTCAGTGCTAAAGTGAACGAGTTGAGCGCAATGATGTACTGCAATCACGGACCTAAAAGAGACATTCTAAATGGAATTTGCACAACTTAGCAAGTCGGAAATCATGTTTTCGGCGCTCAAACCATCGAGATGAGCGAAACAACATGTTGAATGAGAAACCTATAACATGATTGTAAACTGAAAAGAAACGATCTTAGAACCATCAAAATCGCGTTTTAAGCCTTCTAAAAGCGATTTGAGCGTAAAAACATGTTCAAATAACTAACTAAAAATTTCCGTCTTAAATCGATCACATCGACGTTTTACAGCTTAAAATGCTGTTTTCAGTGCTAAAGTGAACGAGTTGAGCGCAATGATGTACTGCAATGACGGATCTTAAAAAAGACCTTCTAATTTGATATTGCAGAACTTAGCAAGTCGGGAATCATGTTTTCGGCGCTTAAACCATCGAGATGACCGAAACAACATGTTGAAATGTGAAACCTATAACTTGCTTGTAAACTGAAAAGAAACGACCTTAGAACCATCAAAATCGCGTTTTAAGCCTTCTAGAAGCGATTTGAGCGTGAAAACATGCTCAAATGACTAACTAAAAATTGCCGTCTTAAATCGATCACGGCGACGTTTTACAGCTTAAAATGCGGTTTTCAGTGCTAAAGTGAACGAGTTGAGCGCAATGATGTACTGCAATCACGGATCTAAAAGAGACCTTCTAAATGGATATTGCAGAACTTAGCAAGTCGAGAATCATGTTTACGGCAGTCAAACCATCGAGATGACCGAAACAACATGTTGAAATGTGAAACCTATAACTTGCTTGTAAACTCAAAAGAAACGACCTTAGAACCATCAAAATCGCGTTTTAAGCGTGCTAAAAGCGATTTGAGCGTAAAAACATGCTCAAATCACCAACAAAAAATTGCCGTCTTAAATCGATCACGGCGACGTTTTAAAGCTTAAAATAATGTTTTCAGTGCTAAAGTGAACGAGTTGAGCGCAATGATGTACTGCAATCACGGATCTAAAAGAGACCTTCTAAATGGAAATTGCAGAACTTAGCAAGTCGGCAATCATGTTTTCGGCGCTCAAACCATCGAGATGAATGAAACAACATGTTGAAATGAGAAACCTATAACTTGCTTGTAAACTGAAAAGAAACGATCTTAGAAGCATCAAAATCGCGTTTTAAGCGTTCTAAAAGCGATTTGAGAGTAAAAACATACTCAAATCACTAACTAAAAATTGCCGTCTTAAATCGATCACGGCGACGTTTTACAGCTTAAATTGCGGTTTTCAGAGCTAAAGTGAACGAGTTTAGCGCAATGATGTACTGCAATCACGAATCTAAAAGAGACCTTCTAAATGGATATTGCAGAACTTAGCAAGTCGAGAATCATGTTTTCGGCACTCAAACCATCGAGATGAGCGAAATAACATGTTTAAATAAGAAACCTATAACTTGCTTATAAACTCAAAAGAAAGGATCTTAGCACTATAAAAATCGCGTTTTAAGCGTTCTAGAAGCCATTTGAGCGTAAAAACATGCTCAAATCACCAACTTAAAATTGCCGTCTTAAAACGACCATGGCGACGTTTTAGAGCTTAAAATGGTGTTTTCAGTGCTAAAGTGAACGAATTGAGCGCATTATGTACTGCAATCACGGACCTAAAAGAGACCTTCTAAATGGAATTTGCAGAACTTAGCAAGTCGGGAATCATGTTTTCGGCGCTCAAACCATCGAGATAAGCGAAATAACATGTTGAAATGAGAAACCTATAACTTGCTTGTAAACTTAAAAGAAACGATCTTAGAACCATCAAAATCGCGTTTTAAGCCTTCTAGAAGCGATTTGAGCGTGAAAACATGCTCAAATCACTAACTAAAAATTGCCGTCTTAAATCGATCACGGCGACGTTTCACAGCTTAAAATGCGGTTTTCAGTGCTAAAGTGAACGATTTGAGCGCAATGATGTACTGCAATCACGGACTAAAAGAGACCTTCTAAATGGATATTGCAGAACTTAGCAAGTCGGGAATCATGTTTTTGGCGCTCAAACCATCGAGATGACCGAAACAACATGTTGAAATGTGAAACCTATAACTTGCTTGTAAACTCAAAAGAAACGACCTTAGAACCATCAAAATCTCGTTTTAAGCGTTCTAAAAGCGATTTGAGCGTAAAAATATGCTCAAATCACCAACTAAAAATTGCTATCTTAAATCGACCACGGCGACGTTTTAAAGCTTAAAATGGTGTTTTTAGTGCTAGAACGAACGAGTTGAGCGCAATGATGTACTGCAATCACAGATCTAAAAGAGACGTTCTAAATGGAAATTGAAGAACTTAGCAAGTCGGCAATCATGTTTACGGCGCTCAAACCATCGAATTGAGCGAAATAACATGTTGAAATGAGAAACATATAACTTGCTTGTAAACTGAAAAGAAACGATCTTAGAACCATCAAAATCGCGTTTTAAGCGTTCTGGAAGCGATTTGAGCGTGAAAACATACTCAAATCACCACCTAAAAATTTCCGTCTTAAATCGATCACGGCGACGTTTTAAAGCTTAAAATAATGTTTTCAGTGCTAAAGTGAACGAGTTGAGCGCAATGATGTACTGCAATCACGGATCTAAAAGAGACCTTCTAATTTGATATTGCAGAACTTAGCAAGTGCGGAATCATGTTTTCGGCGCTCAAGCCATCGAGATGACCGAAACAACATGTTGAAATGTGAAACCTATAACTTGCTTGTAAACTCAAAAGAAACGACCTTAGAACCACCAAAATCGCGTTTTAAGCGTGCTAGAAGCGATTCTAGCGTGTAAACATGCTCAAATCACCAACTAAAAATATCCGTCTTAAATCGACCACGGCGACGTTTGAGAGCTTAAAATGGTTTTTTTAGTGCTAGAGTGAACGAGTTGAGCACAATCATGTACTGCAATCAGGGACTTAAAAGAGACCTTCTAAATAGAAATTGCAGAACTTAGCAAGTCGGGAATCATGTTTTCTGCGCTCAAACCATCGAGATGAGTGAAACAACATGTTGAAATGAGAAACCTATAACTTGCTTGTAAACTGAAAAGAAACGATCTTAGAACCATCAAAATCGCGTTTTAAGCGTTCTAGAAGCGATTTTAAAGTGAAAACATGCTCAAATCACTAACTAAAAATTGCCGTCTTAAATCGATCACGGCGACGTTTTACAGCTTAAAATGCTGTTTTCAGTGCTAAAGTGAACGAGTTGAGCGCAATGATGTACTGCAATCACGGATCTAAAAGAGACATTCTAAATGGAAATTGCAGAACTTAGCAAGTCGGCAATCATGTTTACGGCGCTCAAACCATCGAATTGAGCGAAATAACATGTTGAAACGAGAAACCCATAACTGGCTTCTAAACATAAAAGAAACGATCTTAGAACCATCAAAATCGCGTTTTAAGCGTTCTGGAAGCGATTTCAGAGTAAAAACATACTCAAATCACCACCTAAAAATTGCCGTTTTAAATCGATCACGGCGACGTTTTAAAGCTTAAAATAATTTTTTCAGTGCTAAATTGAACGAGTTGAGCGCAATGATGTACTGCAATCACGGACCTAAAAGAGACCTTCTAAATGGAATTTGCAGAACTTAGCAAGTCAAGAATCATGTTTTCGGCGCTCAAACCATCGAGATGAGCGAAATAACATGTTGAAATGAGAAACCTATAACTTGCTTGTAAACTGAAAAGAAACGATCTAAGAACCATCAAAATCGTGTTTTAAGCGTTCTAGAAGTGATTTGAACGTGAAAACATGCTCAAATCACCAACTAAAAATTGCCGTCTTAAATCGATCACGGCGACGTTTTACAGCTTAAAATGCTGTTTTCAGTGCTAAAGTGAACGAGTTGAGCGCAATGATGTACTGCAATCACGAATCTAAAAGAGACCTTCTAACTGGAAATTGCAGAACTTAGCAAGTCGGCAATCATGTTTACGGCGCTCAAACCATCGAATTGAGCGAAAAAACATGTTGAAATGAGAAACCCATAACTTGCTTGTAAACTGAAAAGAAACGATCTTAGAACCATCAAAATCGCGTTTTAAGCGTTCTGGAAGCGATTTGAGAGTAAAAACATACTCAAATCACCACCTAAAAATTGCCGTCTTAAATCGATCACGGCGACGTTTTAAAGCTTAAAATAATGTTTTCAGTGCTAAAGTGAACGAGTTGAGCGCAATGATGTATTGCAATCACGGACCTAAAAGAGACATTCTAAATGGAATTTGCACAACTTAGCAAGTCAGAAATCATGTTTTCGGCGCTCAAACCATCGAGATGAGCGAAACAACATGTTGAATGAGAAACCTATAACTTGATTGTAAACTGAAAAGAAACGATCTTAGAACCATCAAAATCGCGTTTTAAGCCTTCTAGAAGCAATTTAAGCGTGAAAACATGCTTAAATCACTAACTATAAATTGCCGTCTTAAATCGATAACAGCGACGTTTTACAGGTTAAAATGCTGTTTTCAGTGCTAAAGTGAACGAGTTGAGCGCAATGATGTACTGCAATCACGGATTTAAAAGAGACCTTCTAAATGGATATTGCAGAACTTAGCAAGTCGGGAATCATGTTTTTGGCGCTCAAACCATCGAGATGACCGAAACAACATGTTGAAATGTGAAACCTATAACTTGCTTGTAAACTCAAAAGAAACGACCTTAGAACCATCAAAATCGCGTTTTAAGCGTTCTAGAAGCGATTTGAGCGTGAAAACATGCTCAAATCACCAACTAAAAATTGCCGTCTTAAATCGACCACGGCGACGTTTTAGGGCTTAAAATGGTGTTTTTAGTGCTAGAGTGAACGAATTGAGCACAATCATGTACTGTAATCACGGACCTAAAAAAGACTTTCTAAATGGAATTTGCAGAACTTAGCAAGTCGGGAATCATGTTTTAGGCGCTCAAACCATCGAGATGACCGAAACAACATGTTGAAATGAGAAACCTATAACTTGCTTGTAAACTGAAAAGAAACGATCTTAGAACCTTCAAAATCGCGTTTTAAGCGTTCTAGAAGCGATTTTAGCGTGAAAACATGCTCAAATAACTAACTAAAAATTGCCGTCTTAAATCGATCACATCGACGTTTTACAGCTTAAAATGCTGTTTTCAGTGCTAAAGTGAATGAGTTGAGCGCAATGATGTACTGCAATCACGGATCTAAAAGAGACCTTCTAAATGGATATTGCAGAACTTAGCAAGTCGGGAATCATGTTTTCGGCGCTAAAACCATCGAGATGAGCGAAATAACATGTTGAAATGAGAAACCTATAACTTGCTAGTAAACTGAAAAGAAACGATGTTAGAACCATCAAAATCGCGTTTTAAGCCTTCTAGAAGCGATTTGAGCGTGAAAACATGCTCAAATCACTAACTGAAAAGTGCCGTCTTAAATCGATCACGGCGACGTTTTACAGCTTAAAATGTGGTTTTCAGCACTAAAGTGAACGAGTTGACCGCAATCATGTACTGCAATCACGGATCTAAAAGAGACCTTCTAAATGGATATTTCAGAACTTAGCAAGTCGAGAATCATGTTTACGGCGCTCAAACCATCGAGATGAGCGAAATAACATGTTGAAATGAGAAACCTATAACTTGCTAGTAAACTGAAAAGAAACGATCTTAGAACAATCAAAATCGCGTTTTAAGCGTTCTAGAAGCAATTTGAGCGTGAAAACATGTTAAAATAACTAACTAAAAATTGCCGTCTTAAATCGATCACATCGACGTTTTACAGCTTGAAATGCTGCTTTCAGTGCTAAAGTGAACGAGTTGAGCGCAATGATGTACTGCAATGACGGTTCTAAAAAAAGACCTTCTAATTTGATATTGCAGAACTTAGCAAGTCCGGAATCATGTTTTTGGCGCTCAAACCATCGAGATGACCGAAACAACATTTTGAAATGTGAAACCTATAACTTGCTTGTACACTGAAAAGAAACGACCTTAGAACCATCAAAATCGCGTTTTAAGCGTTCTAGAAGTAATTTTAGCGTGAAAACATGCTCAAATCACCAACTAAAAATTGCTGTCTTAAATCGATCACGGCGACGTTTTACAGCTTAAAATGCGGTTTTCAGTGCTAAAGTGAACGAGTTGAGCGCAATGATGTACTGCAATCACGTATCTAAAAGAGACCTTCTAAATGGATATTGCAGAACTTAGCAAGTCGAGAATCATGTTTACGGCGGTCAAACCATCGAGATGACCGAAACAACATGTTGAAATGTGAAACCTATAACTTGCTTGTAAACTCAAAAGAAACGACCTTAGAACCATCAAAATCGCGTTTTAAGCGTGCTAAAAGCGATTTGAGCGTAAAAACATGCTCAAATCACCAACAAAAAATTGCCGTCTTAAATCGATAACGGCGACGTTTTAGAGCTTAAAATGATGTTTTCAGTGCTAAAGTGAATGAGTTGAGCGCAATGATGTACTGCAATCACGGATCTAAAAGAGACCTTCTAAATGGATATTGCAGAACTTAGCAAGTCGAGAATCATGTTTACGGCGCTCAAACCATCGAGATGACCGAAACAACATGTTGAAATGACAAATCTATAACTTGCTTGTAAACTTAAAAGAAACGACCTTAGAACCATCAAAATTGCGTTTTAAGCGTTCTAGAAGCGATTTGAGCGTGAAAACATGCTCAAATCACCAACTAAAAATTGCCGTTTTAAATCGACCATGGCGACGTTTTAGAGCTTAAAATGGTGTTTTTAGTGCTAGAGTTAACGAGTTGAGCGCAATGATGTACTGCAATCACGGACCTAAAAGAGACCTTCTAAATGGAATTTGCAGAACTTAGCAAGTCGGGAATCATGTTTTCGGCGCTAAAACCATCGACATGAGCGAAATAACATGTTGAAATGAGAAACCTATAACTTGCTAGTAAACTGAAAAGAAACGATCTTAGAACCATCAAAATCGCGTTTTAAGCGTTCTAGAAGCAATTTGAGCGTGAAAACATGTTAAAATAACTAACTAAAAATTGCCGTCTTAAATCGATCACATCGACGTTTTACAGCTTGAAATGCTGTTTTCAGTGCTAAAGTGAACGAGTTGAGCGCAATGATGTACTGCAATGACGGTTCTAAAAAAAGACCTTCTAATTTGATATTGCAGAACTTAGCAAGTCCGGAATCATGTTTTTGGCGCTCAAACCATCGAGATGACCGAAACAACATGTTGAAATGTGAAACCTATAACTTGCTTGTACACTGAAAAGAAACGACCTTAGAACCATCAAAATCGCGTTTTAAGCGTTCTAGAAGTAATTTTAGCGTGAAAACATGCTCAAATCACCAACTAAAAATTTCTGTCTTAAATCGATCACGGCGACGTTTTACAGCTTAAAATACGGTTTTCAGTGCTAAAGTGAACGAGTTGAGCGCAATGATGTACTGCAATCACGGATCTAAAAGAGACCTTCTAAATGGATATTGCAGAACTTAGCAAGTCGAGAATCATGTTTACGGCGGTCAAACCATCGAGATGACCGAAACAACATGTTGAAATGTGAAACCTATAACTTGCTTGTAAACTCAAAAGAAACGACCTTAGAACCATCAAAATTGCGTTTTAAGCGTGCTAAAAGCGATTTGAGCGTAAAAACATGCTCAAATCACCAACAAAAAATTGCCGTCTTAAATCGATAACGGCGACGTTTTAGAGCTTAAAATGATGTTTTCAGTGCTAAAGTGAATGAGTTGAGCGCAATGATGTACTGCAATCACGGATCTAAAAGAGACCTTCTAAATGGATATTGCAGAACTTAGCAAGTCGGGAATCATGTTTTCGGCGCTAAAACCATCGAGATGAGCGAAATAACATGTTGAAATGAGAAACCTATAACTTGCTAGTAAACTGAAAAGAAACGATCTTAGAACCATCAAAATCGCGTTTTAAGCCTTCTAGAAGCGATTTGAGCGTGAAAACATGCTCAAATCACTAACTAAAAAGTGCCGTCTTAAATCGATCACGGCGACGTTTTACAGCTTAAAATGTGGTTTTCAGCACTAAAGTGAACGAGTTGAGCGCAATCATGTACTGCAATCACGGATCTAAAAGAGACCTTCTAAATGGATATTTCAGAACTTAGCAAGTCGAGAATCATGTTTACGGCGCTCAAACCATCGAGATGACCGAAACAACATGTTGAAATGTGAAACCTATAACTTGCTTGTAAACTCAAAAGAAACGACCTTAAAACCATCAAAATCGCGTTTTAAGCGCTCAAAAACCGATTTGAGCGTAAAAACATGCTCAAATCACCAACTAAAAATTGCCGTTTTAAATCGACCATGGCGACGTTTTAGAGCTTAAAATGGTGTTTTTAGTGCTAGAGTTAACGAGTTGAGCGCAATGATGTACTGCAATCATGGACCTAAAAGAGACCTTCTAAATGGAATTTGCAGAACTTAGCAAGTCGGGAATCATGTTTTCGGCGCTAAAACCATCGAGATGAGCGAAATAACATGTTGAAATGAGAAACCTATAACTTGCTAGTAAACTGAAAAGAAACGATCTTAGAACCATCAAAATCGCGTTTTAAGCGTTCTAGAAGCAATTTGAGCGTGAAAACATGTTGAAATAACTAACTAAAAATTGCCGTCTTAAATCGATCACATCGACGTTTTACAGCTTGAAATGCTGTTTTCAGTGCTAAAGTGAACGAGTTGAGCGCAATGATGTACTGCAATGACGGTTCTAAAAAAAGACCTTCTAATTTGATATTGTAGAACTTAGCAAGTCCGGAATCATGTTTTTGGCGCTCAAACCATCGAGATGACCGAAACAACATGTTGAAATGTGAAACCTATAACTTGCTTGTACACTGAAAAGAAACGACCTTAGAACCATCAAAATCGCGTTTTAAGCGTTCTAGAAGTAATTTTGGCGTGAAAACATGCTCAAATCACCAACTAAAAATTGCTGTCTTAAATCGATCACGGCAACGTTTTACAGCTTAAAATGCGGTTTTCAGTGCTAAAGTGAACGAGTTGAGCGCAATGATGTACTGCAATCACGGATCTAAAAGAGACCTTCTAAATGGATATTGCAGAACTTAGCAAGTCGAGAATCATGTTTACGGCGGTCAAACCATCGAGATGACCGAAACAACATGTTGAAATGTGAAACCTATAACTTGCTTGTAAACTCAAAAGAAACGACCTTAGAACCATCAAAATCGCGTTTTAAGCGTGCTAAAAGCGATTTGAGCGTAAAAACATGCTCAAATCACCAACTAAAAATTGCCGTTTTAAATCGACCATGGCGACGTTTTAGAGCTTAAAATGGTGTTTTTAGTGCTAGAGTTAACGAGTTGAGCGCAATGATGTACTGCAATCACGGACCTAAAAGAGACCTTCTAAATGGAATTTGCAGAACTTAGCAAGTCGGGAATCATGTTTTCGGCGCTAAAACCATCGAGATGAGCGAAATAACATGTTGAAATGGGAAACCTATAACTTGCTAGTAAACTGAAAAGAAACGATCTTAGAACCATCAAAATCGCGTTTTAAGCCTTCTAGAAGCGATTTGAGCGTGAAAACATGCTCAAATAACTAACTAAAAAGTGCCGTCTTAAATCGATCACGGCGACGTTTTACAGCTTAAAATGTGGTTTTCAGCACTAAAGTGAACGAGTTGAGCGCAATCATGTACTGCAATCACGGATCTAAAAGAGACCTTCTAAATGGATATTTCAGAACTTAGCAAGTCGAGAATCATGTTTACGGCGCTCAAACCATCGAGATGAGCGAAATAACATGTTGAAATGAGAAACCTATAACTTGCTACTAAACTGAAAAGAAACGATCTTAGAACCATCAAAATCGCGTTTTAAGCGTTCTAGAAGCAATTTGAGCGTGAAAACATGTTAAAATAACTAACTAAAAATTGCCGTCTTAAATCGATCACATCGACGTTTTACAGCTTGAAATGCTGCTTTCAGTGCTAAAGTGAACGAGTTGAGCGCAATGATGTACTGCAATGACGGTTCTAAAAAAAGACCTTCTAATTTGATATTGCAGAACTTAGCAAGTCCGGAATCATGTTTTTGGCGCTCAAACCATCGAGATGACCGAAACAACATGTTGAAATGTGAAACCTATAACTTGCTTGTACACTGAAAAGAAACGACCTTAGAACCATCAAAATCGCGTTTTAAGCGTTCTAGAAGTAATTTTAGCGTGAAAACATGCTCAAATCACCAACTAAAAATTGCTGTCTTAAATCGATCACGGCGACGTTTTACAGCTTAAAATGCGGTTTTCAGTGCTAAAGTGAACGAGTTGAGCGCAATGATGTACTGCAATCACGTATCTAAAAGAGACCTTCTGAATGGATATTGCAGAACTTAGCAAGTCGAGAATCATGTTTACGGCGGTCAAACCATCGAGATGACCGAAACAACATGTTGAAATGTGAAACCTATAACTTGCTTGTAAACTCAAAAGAAACGACCTTAGAACCATCAAAATCGCGTTTTAAGCGTGCTAAAAGCGATTTGAGCGTAAAAACATGCTCAAATCACCAACAAAAAATTGCCGTCTTAAATCGATAACGGCGACGTTTTAGAGCTTAAAATGATGTTTTCAGTGCTAAAGTGAATGAGTTGAGCGCAATGATGTACTGCAATCACGGATCTAAAAGAGACCTTCTAAATGGATATTGCAGAACTTAGCAAGTCGAGAATCATGTTTACGGCGCTCAAACCATCGAGATGACCGAAACAACATGTTGAAATGACAAATCTATAACTTGCTTGTAAACTTAAAAGAAACGACCTTAGAACCATCAAAATTGCGTTTTAAGCGTTCTAGAAGCGATTTGAGCGTGAAAACATGCTCAAATCACCAACTAAAAATTGCCGTTTTAAATCGACCATGGCGACGTTTTAGAGCTTAAAATGGTGTTTTTAGTGCTAGAGTTAACGAGTTGAGCGCAATGATGTACTGCAATCACGGACCTAAAAGAGACCTTCTAAATGGAATTTGCAGAACTTAGCAAGTCGGGAATCATGTTTTCGGCGCTAAAACCATCGAGATGAGCGAAATAACATGTTGAAATGAGAAACCTATAACTTGCTAGTAAACTGAAAAGAAACGATCTTAGAACCATCAAAATCGCGTTTTAAGCGTTCTAGAAGTAATTTTAGCGTGAAAACATGCTCAAATCACCAACTAAAAATTTCTGTCTTAAATCGATCACGGCGACGTTTTACAGCTTAAAATACGGTTTTCAGTGCTAAAGTGAACGAGTTGAGTGCAATGATGTACTGCAATCACGGATCTAAAAGAGACCTTCTAAATGGATAATGCAGAACTTAGCAAGTCGAGAATCATGTTTACGGCGGTCAAACCATCGAGATGACCGAAACAACATGTTGAAATGTGAAACCTATGACTTGCTTGTAAACTCAAAAGAAACGACCTTAGAACCATCAAAATCGCGTTTTAAGCGTGCTAAAAGCGATTTGAGCGTAAAAACATGCTCAAATCACCAACAAAAAATTGCCGTCTTAAATCGATAACGGCGACGTTTTAGAGCTTAAAATGATGTTTTCAGTGCTAAAGTGAATGAGTTGAGCGCAATGATGTACTGCAATCACGGATCTAGAAGAGACCTTCTAAATGGATATTGCAGAACTTAGCAAGTCGGGAATCATGTTTTCGGCGCTAAAACCATCGAGATGAGCGAAATAACATGTTGAAATGAGAAACCTATAACTTGCTAGTAAACTGAAAAGAAACGATCTTAGAACCATCAAAATCGCGTTTTAAGCCTTCTAGAAGCGATTTGAGCGTGAAAACATGCTCAAATCACTAACTAAAAAGTGCCGTCTTAAATCGATCACGGCGACGTTTTACAGCTTAAATGTTATTTTCAGCACTAAAGTGAACGAGTTGAGCGCAATCATGTACTGCAATCACGGATCTAAAAGAGACCTTCTAAATGGATATTTCAGAACTTAGCAAGTCGAGAATCATGTTTACGGCGCTCAAACCATCGAGATGACCGAAACAACATGTTGAAATGTGAAACCTATAACTTGCTTGTAAACTCAAAAGAAACGACCTTAAAACCATCAAAATCGCGTTTTAAGCGCTCAAAAAGCGATTTGAGCGTAAAAACATGCTCAAATCACCAACTAAAAATTGCCGTTTTAAATCGACCATGGCGACGTTTTAGAGCTTAAAATGGTGTTTTTAGTGCTAGAGTTAACGAGTTGAGCGCAATGATGTACTGCAATCATGGACCTAAAAGAGACCTTCTAAATGGAATTTGCAGAACTTAGCAAGTCGGGAATCATGTTTTCGGCGCTAAAACCATCGAGATGAGCGAAATAACATGTTGAAATGAGAAACCTATAACTTGCTAGTAAACTGAAAAGAAACGATCTTAGAACCATCAAAATCGCGTTTTAAGCGTTCTAGAAGTAATTTGAGCGTAAAAACATGCTCAAATCACCAACTAAAAATTGCCATTTTAAATCGACCACGGCAACGTTTTAGAGCTTAAAATGGTGTTTTTAGTGCTAGAGTGAATGAGTTGAGCACAATCATGTACTGTAATCACGGACCTAAATAAGACTTTCTAAATGGAATTTGCAGAACTTAGCAAGTCGGGAATCATGTTTTCGGCGCTCAAACCATCGAGATGAGTGAAATAACATGTTAAAATGAGAAACCTATAACTTGCTTGTAAACTCAAAAGAAACGATCTTAGCACCATCAAAATCGCGTTTTAAGCGTCCTAGAGGCGATTTGAGCGTAAAAACATGCTCATATCACCAAATAAAAATTGCCGTCTTAGATCGACTACGGCGACGTTTTAGAGCTTAAAATGGTGTTTTCAGTGCTAAAGTGAACGAGTTGAGCGCAATGATGTACTGCAATTATGGACCTAAAAGAGACCTTCTAAATGGAAATTGCAGAACTTAGCAAGTCGGGAATCATGTTTTCGGCGCTCAAACCATCGAAATGAGCGAAACAACATAATGAAATGAGAAACCTATAACTTGCTTGTAAACTAAAAAGAAACGATCTTAGAACCATAAAAGTCGCGTTTTAAGCGTTCTAGAAGCGATTTGAGCGTAAAAACATGCTCAAATCACCAAATAAAAATTGCCGTCTTAGATCGACCACGGCGACATTTTAGAGGTTAAAATGGTGTTTTCAGTGCTAAAGTGAACGAGTTGAGCGCAATGATGTACTGCAATCACGGACCTAAAAGAGACCTTCTAAATGGAATTTGCAGAACTTACCAAGTCGGGAATCATGATTTCGGCGCTCAAACCATCGAGATGAATGAAAAAACATGTTGAAATGAGAAACCTATAACTTGCTTGTAAACTGAAAAGAAACGATCTTAGAACCATCAAAATCGCGTTTTAAGCGTTCTAGAAGCAATTTGAGCGTGAAAACATGTTAAAATCACTAACTAAAAATTTCCGTCTTAAATCGATCACATCGACGTTTTACAGCTTGAAATGCTGTTTTCAGTGCTAAAGTGAACGAGTTGAGCGCAATGATGTACTGCAATTACGGACCTAAAAGAGACCTTCTAAATGGAAATTGCAGAACTTAGCAAGTCGGGAATCATGTTTTCGGCGCTCAAACCATCGAGATGAGCGAAACAACATGTTGAAATGAGAAACCTATAACTTGCTTGTAAACTGAAAAGAAACGATCTTAGAACCATAAAAGTTGCGTTTTAAGCGTTCTAGAAGCGATTTGAGCGTAAAAACATGCTCAAATCACCAAATAAAAATTGCCGTCTTAGATCGACCACGGCGACGTTTTAGAGCTTAAAATGGTGTTTTCAGTGCTAAAGTGAACGAGTTGAGCGCAATGATGTACTGCAATTACGGACCTAAAAGAGACCTTCTAAATGGAAATTGCAGAACTTAGCAAGTCGGGAATAATGTTTTCGGCGCTCAAACCATCGAGATGAGCGAAACAACATGTTGAAATGAGAAACCTATAACTTGCTTGTAAACTGAAAAGAAACGATCTTAGAACCATAAAAGACGCGTTTCAAGCGTTCTAGAAGCGATTTGAGCGTAAAAACATGCTCAAATCACCAACTTAAAATTGCCGTCTTAAAACGACCATGGCGACGTTTTAGAGCTTAAAATGGTGTTTTTAGTGCTAGAGTTAACGAGTTGAGCGCAATGATGTACTGCAATCAGGGACCTAAAAGAGACCTTCTAAATGGAAATTGCAGAACTTACCAAGTCGGGAATCATGTTTTCGGCGCTCAAACCATCGAGATGAGCGAAACGACATGTTGAAATGAGAAACCTATAACTTGCTTGTAAACTGAAAAGAAACGATCTTAGAACCATAAAAGTCACGTTTTAAGCGTTCTAGAAGCGATTTGAGCGTAAAAAATTGCTCAAATCACCAACTTAAAATTGCCGTCTTAAAACGACCATGGCGACGTTTTAGAGCTTAAAATAGTGTTTTTAGTGCTAGAGTTAACGAGTTGAGCGCAATGATGTACTGCAATCACGGACCTAAAAGAGACCTTCTAAATGGAATTTGCAGAACTTAGCAAGTCGGGAATCATGTTTTCGGCGCTAAAACCATCGAGATGAGCGAAATAACATGTTGAAATGAGAATCCTATAACTTGCTTGTAAACTGAAAAGAAACGATCTTAGAACCATCAAAATCGCGTTTTAAGCCTGCTAGAAGCGATTTGAGCGTGAAAACATGCTCAAATCACTAACTAAAAATTGCCGTCTTAAATCGATCACGGCGACGTTTTACAGCTTAAAATGCGGTTTTCAGTGCTAAAGTGAACGAGTTGAGCGCAATGATGTACTGCAATCACGCATCTAAAAGAGACCTTCTAAATGGATATTGCAGAACTTAGCAAGTCGAGAATCATGTTTACGGCGCTCAAACCATCGAGATGAGCGAAACAACATGTTGAAATGAGAAACCTATAACTTGCTTGTAAACTGAAAAGAAACGATCTTAGAACCATAAAATTCGCGTTTTAAGCGTTCTAGAAGCGATTTGAGCGTAAAAACATGCTCAAATAACCAAATAAAAATTGCCGTCTTATATCGACCACGGCGACGTTTTAGAGCTTAAAATGGTGTTTTCAGTGCTAAAGTGAACGAGTTGAGCGCAATGATGTACTGCAATCACGGACCTAAAAGAGACCTTCTAAATGGAATTTGCAGAACTTACCAAGTCGGGAATCATGATTTCGGCGCTCAAACCATCGAGATTAGCGAAACGACATGTTGAAATGAGAAACCTATAACTTGCTTGTAAACTGAAAAGAAACGATCTTAGAACCATAAAAGTCGCGTTTTAAGCGTTCTAGAAGCGATTTGAGCGTAAAAACATGCTCAAATCACCAACTTAAAATTGCCGTCTTAAAACGACCATGGCGACGTTTTAGAGCTTAAAATAGTGTTTTTAGTGCTAGAGTTAACGAGTTGAGCGCAATGATGTACTGCAATCACGGACCTAAAAGAGACCTTCCAAATGGAATTTGCAGAACTTAGCAAGTCGGGAATCATGTTTTCGGCGCTAAAACCATCGAGATGAGCGAAATAACATGTTGAAATGAGAATCCTATAACTTGCTTGTAAACTGAAAAGAAACGATCTTAGAACCATCAAAATCGCGTTTTAAGCCTTCTAAAAGCGATTTGATCGTGAAAACATGCTCAAATCACTAACTAAAAATTGCCGTCTTAAATCGATCACGGCGACGTTTTACAGCTTAAAATGCGGTTTTCAGTGCTAAAGTGAACGAGTTGAGCGCAATGATGTACTGCAATCACGGACCTAAAAGAGACCTTCTAAATGGAATTTGCAGAACTTACCAAGTCGGGAATCATGATTTCGGCGCTCAAACCATCGAGATGAATGAAAAAACATGTTGAAATGAGAAACCTATAACTTGCTTGTAAACTGAAAAGAAACGATCTTAGAACCATCAAAATCGCGTTTTAAGCGTTCTAAAAGCAATTTGAGCGTGAAAACATGTTAAAATCACTAACTAAAAATTGCCGTCTTAAATCGATCACATCGACGTTTTACAGCTTGAAATGCTGTTTTCAGTGCTAAAGTGAACGAGTTGAGCGCAATGATGTACTGCAATTACGGACCTAAAAGAGACCTTCTAAATGGAAATTGCAGAACTTAGCAAGTCGGGAATCATGTTTTCGGCGCTCAAACCATCGAGATGAGCGAAACAACATGTTGAAATGAGAAACCTATAACTTGCTTGTAAACTGAAAAGAAACGATCTTAGAACCATAAAAGTCTCGTTTTAAGCGTTCTAGAAGCGATTTGAGCGTAAAAACATGCTCAAATCACCAAATAAAAATTGCCGTCTTAGATCGACCACGGCGACGTTTTAGAGCTTAAAATGGGGTTTTTAGTGCTAGAGTTAACGAGTTGAGCGCAATGATGTACTGCAATCACGGACCTAAAAGAGACCTTCTAAATGGAAATTGCAGAACTTAGCAAGTCGGGAATAATGTTTTCGGCGCTCAAAAAATCGAGATGAGCGAAACAACATGTTGAAATGAGAAACCTATAACTTGCTTGTAAACTGAAAAGAAACGATCTTAGAACCATAAAAGACGCGTTTCAAGCGTTGTAGAAGCGATTTGAGCGTAAAAACATGCTCAAATCACCAACTTAAAATTGCCGTCTTAAAACGACCATGGCGACGTTTTAGAGCTTAAAATGGTGTTTTTAGTGCTAGAGTTAACGAGTTGAGCGCAATGATGTACTGCAATCAGGGACCTAAAAGAGACCTTCTAAATGGAAATTGCAGAACTTACCAAGTCGGGAATCATGTTTTCGGCGCTCAAACCATCGAGATGAGCGAAACGACATGTTGAAATGAGAAACCTATATTTTGCTTGTAAACTGAAAAGAAACGATCTTAGAACCATAAAAGTCGCGTTTTAAGCGTTCTAGAAGCGATTTGAGCGTAAAAAATTGCTCAAATCACCAACTTAAAATTGCCGTCTTAAAACGACCATGGCGACGTTTTAGAGCTTAAAATAGTGTTTTTAGTGCTAGAGTTAACGAGTTGAGCGCAATGATGTACTGCAATCACGGACCTAAAACAGACCTTCTAAATGGAATTTGCAGAACTTAGCAAGTCGGGAATCATGTTTTCGGCGCTAAAACCATCGAGATGAGCGAAATAACATGTTGAAATGAGAATCCTATAACTTGCTTGTAAACTGAAAAGAAACGATCTTAGAGCCATCAAAATCGCGTTTTAAGCCTGCTAGAAGCGATTTGAGCGTGAAAACATGCTCAAATCACTAACTAAAAATTGCCGTCTCAAATCGATCACGGCGACGTTTTACAGCTTAAAATGCGGTTTTCAGTGCTAAAGTGAACGAGTTGAGCGCAATGATGTACTGCAATCACGCATCTAAAAGAGACCTTCTAAATGGATATTGCAGAACTTAGCAAGTCGAGAATCATGTTTACGGCGCTCAAACCATCGAGATGAGCGAAACAACATGTTGAAATGAGAAACCTATAACTTGCTTGTAAACTGAAAAGAAACGATCTTAGAACCATAAAAGTCGCGTTTTAAGCGTTCTAGAAGCGATTTGAGCGTAAAAACATGCTCAAATCACCAAATAAAAATTGCCGTCTTAGATCGACCACGGCGACGTTTTAGAGCTTAAAATGGTGTTTTCAGTGCTAAAGTGAACGAGTTGATGGCAATGATGTACTGCAATCACGGACCTAAAAGAGACCTTCTAAATGGAATTTGCAGAACTTACCAAGTCGGGAATCATGATTTCGGCGTTCAAACCATCGAGATGAATGAAAAAACATGTTGAAATGAGAAACCTATAACTTGCTTGTAAACTGAAAAGAAACGATCTTAGAACCATCAAAATCGCGTTTTAAGCGTTCTAGAAGCAATTTGAGCGTGAAAACATGTTAAAATCACTAACTAAAAATTCCCGTCTTAAATCGATCACATCGACGTTTTACAGCTTGAAATGCTGTTTTCAGTGCTAAAGTGAACGAGTTGAGCGCAATGATGTACTGCAATTACGGACCTAAAAGAGACCTTCTAAATGGAAATTGCAGAACTTAGCAAGTCGGGAATCATGTTTTCGGCGCTCAAACCATCGAGATGAGCGAAACAACATGTTGAAATGAGAAACCTATAACTTGCTTGTAAACTGAAAAGAAACGATCTTAGAACCATAAATGTCGCGTTTTAAGCGTTCTAGAAGCGATTTGAGCGTAAAAACATGCTCAAATCACCAAATAAAAATTGCCGTCTTAGATCGACCACGGCGACGTTTTAGAGCTTAAAATGGTGTTTTTAGTGCTAGAATTAACGAGTTGAGCGCAATGATGTACTGCAATCACGGACCTAAAAGAGACCTTCTAAATGGAATTTGCAGAACTTACCAAGTCGGGAATCATGATTTCGGCGCTCAAACCATCGAGATGAATGAAAAAACATGTTGAAATGAGAAACCTATAACTTGCTTGTAAACTGAAAAGAAACGGTCTTAGAACCATCAAAATCGCGTTTTAAGCGTTCTAGAAGCAATTTGAGCGTGAAAACATGTTAAAATCACTGACTAAAAATTGCCGTCTTAAATCGATCACATCGACGTTTTACAGCTTGAAATGCTGTTTTCAGTGCTAAAGTGAACGAGTTGAGCGCAATGATGTACTGCAATGACGGTTCTAAAAAAAGACCTTCTAATTTGATATTGCAGAACTTAGCAAGTCGGGAATCATGTTTTCGGCGCTCAAACCATCGAGATGAGCGAAATAACATGTTGAAATGAGAAACCTATAACTTGCTTGTAAACTCAAAAGAAACGATCTTAGCACCATCAAAATCGCGTTTTAAGCGTCCTAGAGGCGATTTGAGCGTAAAAACATGCTCATATCACCAAATAAAATTTGCCGTCTTAGATCGACTACGGCGACGTTTTAGAGCTTAAAATGGTGTTTTCAGTGCTAAAGTGAACGAGTTGAGCGCAATGATGTACTGCAATTACGGACCTAAAAGAGACCTTCTAAATGGAAATTGCAGAACTTAGCAAGTCGGGAATCATGTTTTCGGCGCTCAAACCATCGAGATGAGCGAAACAACATGTTGAAATGAGAAACCTATAACTTGCTTGTAAACTGAAAAGAAACGATCTTAGAACCATAAAAGTCGCGTTTTAAGCGTTCTAGAAGCGATTTGAGCGTAAAAACATGCTCAAATCACCAAATAAAAATTGCCGTCTTAGATCGACCACGGCGACGTTTTAGAGCTTAAAATGGTGTTTTTAGTGCTAGAATTAACGAGTTGAGCGCAATGATGTACTGCAATCACGGACCTAAAAGAGACCTTCTAAATGGAATTTGCAGAACTTACCAAGTCGGGAATCATGATTTCGGCGCTCAAACCATCGAGATGAATGAAAAAACATGTTGAAATGAGAAACCTATAACTTGCTTGTAAACTGAAAAGAAACGATCTTAGAACCATCAAAATCGCGTTTTAAGCGTTCTAGAAGAAATTTGAGCGTGAAAACATGTTAAAATCACTAGCTAAAAATTGCCGTCTTAAATCGATCACATCGACGTTTTACAGCTTGAAATGCTGTTTTCAGTGCTAAAGTGAACGAGTTGAGCGCAATGATGTACTGCAGTGACGGTTCTAAAAAAAGACCTTCTAATTTGATATTGCAGAACTTAGCAAGTCGGGAATCATGTTTTCGGCGCTCAAACCATCGAGATGAGCGAAATAACATGTTGAAATGAGAAACCTATAACTTGCTTGTAAACTCAAAAGAAACGATCTTAGCACCATCAAAATCGCGTTTTAAGCGTCCTAGAGGCGATTTGAGCGTAAAAACATGCTCATATCACCAAATAAAATTTGCCGTCTTAGATCGACTACGGCGACGTTTTAGAGCTTAAAATGGTGTTTTCAGTGCTAAAGTGAACGAGTTGAGCGCAATGATGTACTGCAATTACGGACCTAAAAGAGACCTTCTAAATGGAAATTGCAGAACTTAGCAAGTCGGGAATCATGTTTTCGGCGCTCAAACCATCGAGATGAGCGAAACAACATGTTGAAATGAGAAACCTATAACTTGCTTGTAAACTGAAAAAAAACGATCTTAGAACCATAAAAGTCGCGTTTTAAGCGTTCTAGAAGCGATTTGAGCGTAAAAACATGCTCAAATCACCAACTTAAAATTGCCGTCTTAAAACGACCATGGCGACGTTTTAGAGCTTAAAATAGTGTTTTTAGTGCTAGAGTTAACGAGTTGAGCGCAATGATGTACTGCAATCACGGACCTAAAAGAGACCTTCTAAATGGAATTTGCAGAACTTAGCAAGTCGCGAATCATGTTTTCGGCGCTAAAACCATCGAGATGAGCGAAATAACACGTTGAAATGAGAATCCTATAACTTGCTTGTAAACTGAAAAGAAACGATCTTAGAACCATCAAAATCGCGTTTTAAGCCTTCTAGAAGCGATTTGAGCGTGAAAACATGCTCAAATCACTAACTAAAAATTGCCGTCTTAAATCGATCACGGCGACGTTTTACAGCTTAAAATTCGGTTTTCAGTGCTAAAGTGAACGAGTTAAGCGCAATGATGTACTGCAATCACGGATCTAAAAGAGACCTTCTAAATGGATATTGCAGAACTTAGCAAGTCGAGAATCATGTTTACGGCGCTCAAACCATCGAGATGAGCGAAACAACATGTTGAAATGAGAAACCTATAACTTGCTTGTAAACTGAAAAGAAACGATCTTAGAACCATAAAAGTCGCGTTTTCAGCGTTCTAGAAGCGATTTGAGCGTAAATACATGCTCAAATCACCAAATAAAAATTGCCGTCTTAGATCGACCACGGCGACGTTTTAGAGCTTAAAATGGTGTTTTCAGTGCTAAAGTGAACGAGTTGATGGCAATGATGTACTGCAATCACGGACCAAAAAGAGACCTTCTAAATGGAATTTGCAGAACTTACCAAGTTGGGAATCATGATTTCGGCGCTCAAACCATCGAGATGAATGAAAAAACATGTTGAAATGAGAAACCTATAACTTGCTTGTAAACTGAAAAGAAACGATCTTAGAACCATCAAAATCGCGTTTTAAGCGTTCTAGAAGCAATTTGAGCGTGAAAACATGTTAAAATCACTAACTAAAAATTGCCGTCTTAAATCGATCACATCGACGTTTTACAGCTTGAAATGCTGTTTTCAGTGCTAAAGTGAACGAGTTGAGCGCAATGATGTACTGCAATTACGGACCTAAAAAAGACCTTCTAAATGGAAATCGCAGAACTTAGCAAGTCGGGAATCATGTTTTCGGCGCTCAAACCATCGAGATGAGAGAAACAACATGTTGAAATGAGAAACCTATAACTTGCTTGTAAACTGAAAAGAAACGATCTTAGAACCATAAAAGTCGCGTTTTAAGCGTTCTAGAAGCGATTTGAGCGTAAAAACATGCTCATATCACCAAATAAAAATTGCCGTCTTAGATCGACCACGGCGACGTTTTAGAGCTTAAAATGGTGTTTTTAGTGCTAGAGTTAACGAGTTGAGCGCAATGATGTACTGCAATCACGGACCTAAAAGAGACCTTCTAAATGGAATTTGCAGAACTTACCAAGTCGGGAATCATGATTTCGGCGCTCAAACCATCGAGATGAATGAAAAAACATGTTGAAATGAGAAACCTATAACTTGCTTGTAAACTGAAAAGAAACGGTCTTAGAACCATCAAAATCGCGTTTTAAGCGTTCTAGAAGCAATTTGAGCGTGAAAACATGTTAAAATCACTGACTAAAAATTGCCGTCTTAAATCGATCACATCGACGTTTTACAGCTTGAAATGCTGTTTTCAGTGCTAAAGTGAACGAGTTGAGCGCAATGATGTACTGCAATGACGGTTCTAAAAAAAGACCTTCTAATTTGATATTGCAGAACTTAGCAAGTCGGGAATCATGTTTTCGGCGCTCAAACCATCGAGATGAGCGAAATAACATGTTGAAATGAGAAACCTATAACTTGCTTGTAAACTCAAAAGAAACGATCTTAGCACCATCAAAATCGCGTTTTAAGCGTCCTAGAGGCGATTTGAGCGTAAAAACATGCTCATATCACCAAATAAAATTTGCCGTCTTAGATCGACTACGGCGACGTTTTAGAGCTTAAAATGGTGTTTTCAGTGCTAAAGTGAACGAGTTGAGCGCAATGATGTACTGCAATTACGGACCTAAAAGAGACCTTCTAAATGGAAATTGCAGAACTTAGCAAGTCGGGAATCATGTTTTCGGCGCTCAAACCATCGAGATGAGCGAAACAACATGTTGAAATGAGAAACCTATAACTTGCTTGTAAACTGAAAAGAAACGATCTTAGAACCATAAAAGTCGCGTTTTAAGCGTTCTAGAAGCGATTTGAGCGTAAAAACATGCTCAAATCACCAAATAAAAATTGCCGTCTTAGATCGACCACGGCGACGTTTTAGAGCTTAAAATGGTGTTTTTAGTGCTAGAATTAACGAGTTGAGCGCAATGATGTACTGCAATCACGGACCTAAAAGAGACCTTCTAAATGGAATTTGCAGAACTTACCAAGTCGGGAATCATGATTTCGGCGCTCAAACCATCGAGATGAATGAAAAAACATGTTGAAATGAGAAACCTATAACTTGCTTGTAAACTGAAAAGAAACGATCTTAGAACCATCAAAATCGCGTTTTAAGCGTTCTAGAAGCAATTTGAGCGTGAAAACATGTTAAAATCACTAGCTAAAAATTGCCGTCTTAAATCGATCACATCGACGTTTTACAGCTTGAAATGCTGTTTTCAGTGCTAAAGTGAACGAGTTGAGCGCAATGATGTACTGCAGTGACGGTTCTAAAAAAAGACCTTCTAATTTGATATTGCAGAACTTAGCAAGTCGGGAATCATGTTTTCGGCGCTCAAACCATCGAGATGAGCGAAATAACATGTTGAAATGAGAAACCTATAACTTGCTTGTAAACTCAAAAGAAACGATCTTAGCACCATCAAAATCGCGTTTTAAGCGTCCTAGAGGCGATTTGAGCGTAAAAACATGCTCATATCACCAAATAAAATTTGCCGTCTTAGATCGACTACGGCGACGTTTTAGAGCTTAAAATGGTGTTTTCAGTGCTAAAGTGAACGAGTTGAGCGCAATGATGTACTGCAATTACGGACCTAAAAGAGACCTTCTAAATGGAAATTGCAGAACTTAGCAAGTCGGGAATCATGTTTTCGGCGCTCAAACCATCGAGATGAGCGAAACAACATGTTGAAATGAGAAACCTATAACTTGCTTGTAAACTGAAAAAAAACGATCTTAGAACCATAAAAGTCGCGTTTTAAGCGTTCTAGAAGCGATTTGAGCGTAAAAACATGCTCAAATCACCAACTTAAAATTGCCGTCTTAAAACGACCATGGCGACGTTTTAGAGCTTAAAATAGTGTTTTTAGTGCTAGAGTTAACGAGTTGAGCGCAATGATGTACTGCAATCACGGACCTAAAAGAGACCTTCTAAATGGAATTTGCAGAACTTAGCAAGTCGCGAATCATGTTTTCGGCGCTAAAACCATCGAGATGAGCGAAATAACACGTTGAAATGAGAATCCTATAACTTGCTTGTAAACTGAAAAGAAACGATCTTAGAACCATCAAAATCGCGTTTTAAGCCTTCTAGAAGCGATTTGAGCGTGAAAACATGCTCAAATCACTAACTAAAAATTGCCGTCTTAAATCGATCACGGCGACGTTTTACAGCTTAAAATTCGGTTTTCAGTGCTAAAGTGAACGAGTTAAGCGCAATGATGTACTGCAATCACGGATCTAAAAGAGACCTTCTAAATGGATATTGCAGAACTTAGCAAGTCGAGAATCATGTTTACGGCGCTCAAACCATCGAGATGAGCGAAACAACATGTTGAAATGAGAAACCTATAACTTGCTTGTAAACTGAAAAGAAACGATCTTAGAACCATAAAAGTCGCGTTTTCAGCGTTCTAGAAGCGATTTGAGCGTAAATACATGCTCAAATCACCAAATAAAAATTGCCGTCTTAGATCGACCACGGCGACGTTTTAGAGCTTAAAATGGTGTTTTCAGTGCTAAAGTGAACGAGTTGATGGCAATGATGTACTGCAATCACGGACCAAAAAGAGACCTTCTAAATGGAATTTGCAGAACTTACCAAGTTGGGAATCATGATTTCGGCGCTCAAACCATCGAGATGAATGAAAAAACATGTTGAAATGAGAAACCTATAACTTGCTTGTAAACTGAAAAGAAACGATCTTAGAACCATCAAAATCGCGTTTTAAGCGTTCTAGAAGCAATTTGAGCGTGAAAACATGTTAAAATCACTAACTAAAAATTGCCGTCTTAAATCGATCACATCGACGTTTTACAGCTTGAAATGCTGTTTTCAGTGCTAAAGTGAACGAGTTGAGCGCAATGATGTACTGCAATTACGGACCTAAAAAAGACCTTCTAAATGGAAATCGCAGAACTTAGCAAGTCGGGAATCATGTTTTCGGCGCTCAAACCATCGAGATGAGAGAAACAACATGTTGAAATGAGAAACCTATAACTTGCTTGTAAACTGAAAAGAAACGATCTTAGAACCATAAAAGTCGCGTTTTAAGCGTTCTAGAAGCGATTTGAGCGTAAAAACATGCTCATATCACCAAATAAAAATTGCCGTCTTAGATCGACCACGGCGACGTTTTAGAGCTTAAAATGGTGTTTTTAGTGCTAGAGTTAACGAGTTGAGCGCAATGATGTACTGCAATCACGGACCTAAAAGAGACCTTCTAAATGGAATTTGCAGAACTTACCAAGTCGGGAATCATGATTTCGGCGCTCAAACCATCGAGATGAATGAAAAAACATGTTGAAATGAGAAACCTATAACTTGCTTGTAAACTGAAAAGAAACGGTCTTAGAACCATCAAAATCGCGTTTTAAGCGTTCTAGAAGCAATTTGAGCGTGAAAACATGTTAAAATCACTGACTAAAAATTGCCGTCTTAAATCGATCACATCGACGTTTTACAGCTTGAAATGCTGTTTTCAGTGCTAAAGTGAACGAGTTGAGCGCAATGATGTACTGCAATGACGGTTCTAAAAAAAGACCTTCTAATTTGATATTGCAGAACTTAGCAAGTCGGGAATCATGTTTTGGGCGCTCAAACCATCGAGATGAGCGAAATAACATGTTGAAATGAGAAACCTATAACTTGCTTGTAAACTCAAAAGAAACGATCTTAGCACCATCAAAATCGCGTTTTAAGCGTCCTAGAGGCGATTTGAGCGTAAAAACATGCTCATATCACCAAATAAAATTTGCCGTCTTAGATCGACTACGGCGACGTTTTAGAGCTTAAAATGGTGTTTTCAGTGCTAAAGTGAACGAGTTGAGCGCAATGATGTACTACAATTACGGACCTAAAAGAGACCTTCTAAATGGAAATGTCAGAACTTAGCAAGTCGGGAATCATGTTTTCGGCGCTCAAACCATCGAGATGAGCGAAACAACATGTTGAAATGAGAAACCTATAACTTGCTTGTAAACTGAAAAGAAACGATCTTAGAACCATAAAAGTCGCGTTTTAAGCGTTCTAGAAGCGATTTGAGCGTAAAAACATGCTCAAATCACCAAATAAAAATTGCCGTCTTAAATCGACCACGGCGACGTTTTAGAGCTTAAAATGGTGTTTTTAGTGCTAGAGTTAACGAGTTGAGCGCAATGATGTACTGCAATCACGGACCTAAAAGAGACCTTCTAAATGGAATTTGCCGAACTTACCAAGTCGGGAATCATGATTTCGGCGCTCAAACCATCGAGATGAATGAAAAAACATGTTGAAATGAGAAACCTATAACTTGCGTGTAAACTGAAAAGAAACGATCTTAGAACCATCAAAATCGCGTTTTAAGCGTTCTAGAAGCAATTTGAGCGTGAAAACATGTTAAAATCACTAACTAAAAATTGCCGTCTTAAATCGATCACATCGACGTTTTACAGCTTGAAATGCTGTTTTCAGTGCTAAAGTGAACGAGTTGAGCGCAATGATGTACTGCAATGACGGTTCTAAAAAAAGACCTTCTAATTTGATATTGCAGAACTTAGCAAGTCGGGAATCATGTTTTCGGCGCTCAAACCATCGAGATGAGCGAAATAACATGTTGAAATGAGAAACCTATAACTTGCTTGTAAACTCAAAAGAAACGATCTTAGCACCATCAAAATCGCGTTTTAAGCGTCCTAGAGGCGATTTAAGCGTAAAAACATGCTCATATCACCAAATAAAAATTGCCGTCTTAGATCGACTACGGCGACATTTTAGAGCTAAAAATGGTGTTTTCAGTGCTAAAGTGAACGAGTTGAGCGCAATGATGTACTGCAATTACGGACCTGAAAGAGACCTTCTAAATGGAAATTGCAGAACTTAGCAAGTCGGGAATCATGTTTTCGGCGCTCAAACCATCGAGATGAGAGAAACAACATGTTGAAATGAGAAACCTATAACTTGCTTGTAAACTGAAAAGAAACGATCTTAGAACCATAAAAGTCGCGTTTTAAGCGTTCTAGAAGCGATTTGAGCGTAAAAACATGCTCATATCACCAAATAAAAATTGCCGTCTTAGATCGACCACGGCGACGTTTTAGAGCTTAAAATGGTGTTTTTAGTGCTAGAGTTAACGAGTTGAGCGCAATGATGTACTGCAATCACGGACCTAAAAGAGACCTTCTAAATGGAATTTGCAGAACTTACCAAGTCGGGAATCATGATTTCGGCGCTCAAACCATCGAGATGAATGAAAAAACATGTTGAAATGAGAAACCTATAACTTGCTTGTAAACTGAAAAGAAACGGTCTTAGAACCATCAAAATCGCGTTTTAAGCGTTCTAGAAGCAATTTGAGCGTGAAAACATGTTAAAATCACTGACTAAAAATTGCCGTCTTAAATCGATCACATCGACGTTTTACAGCTTGAAATGCTGTTTTCAGTGCTAAAGTGAACGAGTTGAGCGCAATGATGTACTGCAATGACGGTTCTAAAAAAAGACCTTCTAATTTGATATTGCAGAACTTAGCAAGTCGGGAATCATGTTTTCGGCGCTCAAACCATCGAGATGAGCGAAATAACATGTTGAAATGAGAAACCTATAACTTGCTTGTAAACTCAAAAGAAACGATCTTAGCACCATCAAAATCGCGTTTTAAGCGTCCTAGAGGCGATTTGAGCGTAAAAACATGCTCATATCACCAAATAAAATTTGCCGTCTTAGATCGACTACGGCGACGTTTTAGAGCTTAAAATGGTGTTTTCAGTGCTAAAGTGAACGAGTTGAGCGCAATGATGTACTGCAATTACGTACCTAAAAGAGACCTTCTAAATGGAAATTGCAGAACTTAGCAAGTCGGGAATCATGTTTTCGGCGCTCAAACCATCGAGATGAGCGAAACAACATGTTGAAATGAGAAACCTATAACTTGCTTGTAAACTGAAAAGAAACGATCTTAGAACGATAAAAGTCGCGTTTTAAGCGTTCTAGAAGCGATTTGAGCGTAAAAACATGCTCAAATCACCAACTTAAAATTGCCGTCTTAAAACGACCATGGCGACGTTTTAGAGCTTAAAATAGTGTTTTTAGTGCTAGAGTTAACGAGTTGAGCGCAATGATGTACTGCAATCACGGACCTAAAAGAGACCTTCTAAATGGAATTTGCAGAACTTAGGAAGTCGGGAATCATGTTTTCGGCGCTAAAACCATCGAGATGAGCGAAATAACATGTTGAAATGAGAATCCTATAACTTGCTTGTAAACTGAAAAGAAACGATCTTAGAACCATCAAAATCGCGTTTTAAGCCTTCTAGAAGCGATTTGAGCGTGAAAACATGCTCAAATCACTAACTAAAAATTGCCGTCTTAAATCGATCACGGCGACGTTTTACAGCTTAAAATGCGGTTTTCAGTGCTAAAGTGAACGAGTTGAGCGCAATGATGTACTGCAATCACGGACCTAAAAGAGACCTTCTAAATGGAATTTGCAGAACTTACCAAGTCGGGAATCATGATTTCGGCGCTCAAACCATCGAGATGAATGAAAAAACATGTTGAAATGAGAAACCTATAACTTGCTTGTAAACTGAAAAGATACGATCTTAGAACCATCAAAATCGCGTTTTAAGCGTTCTAGAAGCAATTTGAGCGTGAAAACATGTTAAAATCACTGACTAAAAATTGCCGTCTTAAATCGATCACATCGACGTTTTACAGCTTGAAATACTGTTTTCAGTGCTAAAGTGAACGAGTTGAGCGCAATGATGTACTGCAATTACGGACCTAAAAGAGACCTTCTAAATGGAAATTGCAGAACTTAGCAAGTCGGGAATCATGTTTTCGGCGCTCAAACCATCGAGATGAGAGAAACAACATGTTGAAATGAGAAACCTATAACTTGCTTGTAAACTGAAAAGAAACGATCTTAGAACCATAAAAGTCGCGTTTTAAGCGTTCTAGAAGCGATTTGAGCGTAAAAACATGCTCAAATCACCAAATAAAAATTGCCGTCTTAGATCGACCACGGCAAAGTTTTAGAGCTTAAAATGGTGTTTTTAGTGCTAGAGTTAACGAGTTGAGCGCAATGATGTACTGCAATCACGGACCTAAAAGAGACCTTCTAAATGGAATTTGCAGAACTTACCAAGTCGGGAATCATGATTTCGGCGCTCAAACCATCGAGATGAATAAAAAACATGTTGAAATGAGAAACCTATGACTTGATTGTAAACTGAAAAGAAACGATCTTAGAACCATCAAAATCGCGTTTTAAGCGTTCTAGAAGCAATTTGAGCGTGAAAACATGTTAAAATCACTAACTAAAAATTGCCGTCTTAAATCGATCACATCGACGTTTTACAGCTTGAAATGCTGTTTTCAGTGCTAAAGTGAACGAGTTGAGCGCAATGATGTACTGCAATGACGGTTCTAAAAAAAGACCTTGTAATTTGATATTGCAGAACTTAGCAAGTCGGGAATCATGTTTTCGGCGCTCAAACCATCGAGATGAGCGAAATAACATGTTGAAATGAGAAACCTATAACTTGCATGTAAACTCAAAAGAAACGATCTTAGCACCATCAAAATCGCGTTTTAAGCGTCCTAGAGGCGATTTGAGCGTAAAAACATGCTCATATCACCAAATAAAATTTGCCGTCTTAGATCGACTACGGCGACGTTGTAGAGCTTAAAATGGTGTTTTCAGTGCTAAAGTGAACGAGTTGAGCGCAATGATGTACTGCAATTACGGACCTAAAAGAGACCTTCTAAATTGAAATTGCAGAACTTAGCAAGTCGGGAATCATGTTTTCGGCGCTCAAACCATCGAGATGAGCGAAACGACATGTTGAAATGAGAAACCTATAACTTGCTTGTAAACTGAAAAGAAACGATCTTAGAACCATAAAAGTCGCGTTTTAAGCGTTCTAGAAGCGATTTGAGCGTAAAAACATGCTCAAATCACCAACTTAAAATTGCCGTCTTAAAACGACCATGGCGACGTTTTAGAGCTTAAAATAGTGTTTTTAGTCCTAGAGTTAACGAGTTGAGCGCAATGATGTACTGCAATCACGGACCTAAAAGAGACCTTCTAAATGGAATTTGCAGAACTTAGAAAGTCGGGAATCATGTTTTCGGCGCTAAAACCATCGAGATGAGCGAAATAACATGTTGAAATGAGAATCCTATAACTTGCTTGTAAACTGAAAAGAAACGATCTTAGAAGCATCAAAATCGCGTTTTAAGCCTTCTAGAAGCGATTTGAGCGTGAAAACATGCTCAAATCACTAACTAAAAATTGCCGTCTTAAATCGATCACGGCGACGTTTTACAGCTTAAAATGCGGTTTTCAGTGCTAAAGTGAACGAGTTGAGCGCAATGATGTACTGCAATTACGGAACTAAAAGAGACCTTCTAAATGGATATTGCAGAACTTAGCAAGTCGAGAATCATGTTTACGGCGCTCAAACCTTCGAGATGAGAGAAACAACATGTTGAAATGAGAAACCTATAACTTGCTTGTAAACTGAAAAGAAATGATCTTAGAACCTTAAAAGTCGCGTTTTAAGCGTTCTAGAAGCGATTTGAGCGTAAAAACATGCTCATATCACCAAATAAAAATTGCCGTCTTAGATCGACCACGGCGACGTTTTAGAGCTTAAAATGGTGTTTTTAGTGCTAGAGTTAACGAGTTGAGCGCAATGATGTACTGCAATCACGGACCTAAAAGAGACCTTCTAAATGGAATTTGCAGAACTTACCAAGTCGGGAATCATGATTTCGGCGCTCAAACCATCGAGATGAATGAAAAAACATGTTGAAATGAGAAACCTATAACTTGCTTGTAAACTGAAAAGAAACGATCTTAGAACCATCAAAATCGCGTTTTAAGCGTTCTAGAAGCAATTTGAGCGTGAAAACATGTTAAAATCACTAACTAAAAATTGCCGTCTTAAATCGATCACATCGACGTTTTACAGCTTGAAATGCTGTTTTCAGTGCTAAAGTGAACGAGTTGAGCGCAATGATGTACTGCAATGACGGCTGTAAAAAAAGACCTTCTAATTTGATATTGCAGAACTTAGCAAGTCGGGAATCATGTTTTCGGCGCTCAAACCATCGAGATGAGCGAAATAACATGTTGAAATGAGAAACCTATAACTTGCTTGTAAACTCAAAAGAAACGATCTTAGCACCATCAAAATCGCGTTTTAAGCGTTCTAGAAGCAATTTGAGCGTGAAAACATGTTAAAATAACTAACTAAAGATTGCCGTCTTAAATCGATCACATCGACGTTTTACAGCTTGAAATGCTGTTTTCAGTGCTAAAGTGAACGAGTTGAGCGCAATGATGTACTGCAATCACGGACCTAAAAGAGACCTTCTAAATGGAATTTGCAGAACTTACCAAGTCGGGAATCATGATTTCGGCGCTCAAACCATCGAGATGAATGAAAAAACTTGTTGAAATGAGAAACCTATAACTTGCTTGTAAACTGAAAAGAAACGATCTTAGAACCATCAAAATCGCGTTTTAAGCGTTCTAGAAGCAATTTGAGCGTGAAAACATGTTAAAATCACTAACTAAAAATTGCCGTTTTAAATCGATCACATCGACGTTTTACAGCTTGAAATGCTGTTTTCAGTGCTAAAGTGAACGAGTTGAGCGCAATGATGTACTGCAATGACATTTCTAAAAAAAGACCTTCTAATTTGATATTGCAGAACTTAGCAAGTCGGGAATCATGTTTTCGGCGCTCAAACCATCGAGATGAGCGAAATAACATGTTGAAATGAGAAACCTATAACTTGCTTGTAAACTCAAAAGAAACGATCTTAGCACCATCAAAATCGCGTTTTAAGCGTCCTAGAGGCGATTTGAGCGTAAAAACATGCTCATATCACCAAATAAAATTTGCCGTCTTAGATCGACTACGGCGACGTTTTAGAGCTTAAAATGGTGTTTTTAGTGCTAGAGTTAACGAGTTGAGCGCAATGATGTACTGCAATCACGGACCTAAAAGAGACCTTCTAAATGGAATTTGCAGAACTTACCAAGTCGGGAATCATGATTTCGGCGCTCAAACCATCGAGATGAATGAAAAAACATGTTGAAATGAGAAACCTATAACTTGCTTGTAAACTGAAAAGAAACGATCTTAGAACCATCAAAATCGCGTTTTAAGCGTTCTAGAAGCAATTTGAGCGTGAAAACATGTTAAAATCACTAACTAAAAATTGCCGTCTTAAATCGATCACATCGACGTTTTACAGCTTGAAATGCTGTTTTCAGTGCTAAAGTGAACGAGTTGAGCGCAATGATGTACTGCAATGACGGTTCTAAAAAAAGACCTTCTAATTTGATATTGCAGAACTTAGCAAGTCGGGAATCATGTTTTCGGCGCTCAAACCATCGAGATGAGCGAAATAACATGTTGAAATGAGAAACCTATAACTTGCTTGTAAACTCAAAAGAAACGATCTTAGCACTATCAAAATCGCGTTTTAAGCGTCCTAGAGGCGATTTGAGCGTAAAAACCTGCTCATATCACCAAATAAAATTTGCCGTCTCAGATCGACTACGGCGACGTTTTAGAGCTTAAAATGGTGTTTTCAGTGCTAAAGTGAACGAGTTGAGCGCAATGATGTACTGCAATTACGGACCTAAAAGAGACCTTCTAAATGGAAATTGCAGAACTTAGCAAGTCGGGAATCATGTTTTCGGCGCTCAAACCATCGAGATGAGCGAAACAACATGTTGAAATGAGAAACCTATAACTTGCTTGTAAACTGAAAAGAAACGATCTTAGAACCATCAAAATCGCGTTTTAAGCGTTCTAGAAGCAATTTGAGCGTGAAAACATGTTAAAATCACTAACTAAAAATTGCCGTCTTAAATCGATCACATCGACGTTTTACAGCTTGAAATGCTGTTTTCAGTGCTAAAGTGAACGAGTTGAGCGCAATGATGTACTGCAATCACGGACCTAAAAGAGACCTTTTAAATGGAATTTGCAGAACTTAGCAAGTCGCGAATCATGTTTTCGGCGCTAAAACCATCGAGATGAGCGAAATAACATGTTGAAATGAGAATCCTATAACTTGCTTGTAAACTGAAAAGAAACGATCTTAGAACCATCAAAATCGCGTTTTAAGCCTTCTAGAAGCGATTTGAGCATGAAAACATGCTCAAATCACTAACTAAAAATTGCCGTCTTAAATCGATCACGGCGACGTTTTACAGCTTAAAATGCGGTTTTCAGTGCTAAAGTGAACGAGTTGAGCGCAATGATGTACTGCAATCACGGATCTAAAAGAGACCTTCTAAATGGATATTGCAGAACTTAGCAAGTCGAGAATCATGTTTACGGCGCTCAAACCATCGAGATGAGCGAAACAACATGTTGAAATGAGAAACCTATAACTTGCTTGTAAACTGAAAAGAAACGATCTTAGAACCATAAAAGTCGCGTTTTAAGCGTTCTAGAAGCGATTTGAGCGTAAAAACATGCTCAAATCACCAAATAAAAATTGCCGTCTTAGATCGACCACGGCGACGTTTTAGAGCTTAAAATGGTGTTTTCAGTGCTAAAGTGAACGAGTTGATGGCAATGATGTACTGCAATCACGGACCTAAAAGAGACCTTCTAAATGGAATTTGCAGAACTTACCAAGTCGGGAATCATGATTTCGGCGCTCAAACCATCGAGATGAATGAAAAAACATGTTGAAATGAGAAACCTATAACTTGCTTGTAAACTGAAAAGAAACGATCTTAGAACCATCAAAATCGCGTTTTAAGCGTTCTAGAAGCAATTTGAGCGTGAAAACATGTTAAAATCACTAACTAAAAATTGCCGTCTTAAATCGATCACATCGACGTTTTACAGCTTGAAATGCTGTTTTCAGTGCTAAAGTGAACGAGTTGAGCGCAATGATGTACTGCAATTACGGACCTAAAAGAGACCTTCTAAATGGAAATTGCAGAACTTAGCAAGTCGGGAATCATGTTTTCGGCGCTCAAACCATCGAGATGAGAGAAACAACATGTTGAAATGAGAAACCTATAACTTGCTTGTAAACTGAAAAGAAACGATCTTAGAACCATAAAAGTCGCGTTTTAAGCGTTCTAGAAGCGATTTGAGCGTAAAAACATGCTCATATCACCAAATAAAAATTGCCGTCTTAGATCGACCACGGCGACGTTTTAGAGCTTAAAATGGTGTTTTTAGTGCTAGAGTTAACGAGTTGAGCGCAATGATGTACTGCAATCACGGACCTAAAAGAGACCTTCTAAATGGAATTTGCAGAACTTACCAAGTCGGGAATCATGATTTCGGCGCTCAAACCATCGAGATGAATGAAAAAACATGTTGAAATGAGAAACCTATAACTTGCTTGTAAACTGAAAAGAAACGATCTTAGAACCATCAAAATCGCGTTTTAAGCGTTCTAGAAGCAATTTGAGCGTGAAAACATGTTAAAATCACTAACTAAAAATTGCCGTCTTAAATCGATCACATCGACGTTTTACAGCTTGAAATGCTGTTTTCAGTGCTAAAGTGAACGAGTTGAGCGCAATGATGTACTGCAATGACGGTTCTAAAAAAAGACCTTCTAATTTGATATTGCAGAACTTAGCAAGTCGGGAATCATGTTTTCGGCGCTCAAACCATCGAGATGAGCGAAATAACATGTTGAAATGAGAAACCTATAACTTGCTTGTAAACTCAAAAGAAACGATCTTAGCCCATCAAAATCGCGTTTTAAGCGTCCTAGAGGCGATTTGAGCGTAAAAACATGCTCATATCACCAATTAAAATTTGCCGTCTTAGATCGACTACGGCGACGTTTTAGAGCTTAAAATGGTGTTTTCAGTGCTAAAGTGAACGAGTTGAGCGCAATGATGTACTGCAATTACGGACCTAAAAGAGACCTTCTAAATGGAAGTTGCAGAACTTAGCAAGTCGGGAATCATGTTTTCGGCGCTCAAACCATCGAGATGAGCGAAACAACATGTTGAAATGAGAAACCTATAACTTGCTTGTAAACTGAAAAGAAACGATCTTAGAACCATAAAAGTCGCGTTTTAAGCGTTCTAGAAGCGATTTGAGCGTAAAAACATGCTCAAATCACCAAATAAAAATTGCCGTCTAAAATCGACCACGGCGACGTTTTAGAGCTTAAAATGGTGTTTTCAGTGCTAAAGTGAACGAGTTGATAACAATGATGTACTGCAATCACGGACCTAAAAGAGACCTTCTAAATGGAATTTGCAGAACTTACCAAGTCGGGAATCATGATTTCGGCGCTCAAACCATCGAGATGAATGAAAAAACATGTTGAAATGAGAAACCTATAACTTGCTTGTAAACTGAAAAGAAACGATCTTAGAACCATAAAAGTCGCGTTTTAAGCGTTCTAGAAGCGATTTGAGCGTAAAAACATGCTCATATCACCAAATAAAAATTGCCGTCTTAGATCGACCACGGCGACGTTTTAGAGCTTAAAATGGTGTTTTTAGTGCTAGAGTTAACGAGTTGAGCGCAATGATGTACTGCAATCACGGACTTAAAAGAGACCTTCTAAATGGAATTTGCAGAACTTACCAAGTCGGGAATCATGATTTCGGCGCTCAAAACATCGAGATGAATGAAAAAACATGTTGAAATGAGAAACCTATAACTTGCTTGTAAACTGAAAAGAAACGATCTTAGAACCATCAAAATCGCGTTTTAAGCGTTCTAGAAGCAATTTGAGCGTGAAAACATGTTAAAATCACTAACTAAAAATTGCCGTCTTAAATCGATCACATCGACGTTTTACAGCTTGAAATGCTGTTTTCAGTGCTAAAGTGAACGAGTTGAGCGCAATGATGTACTGCAATGACGGTTCTAAAAAAAGACCTTCTAATTTGATATTGCAGAACTTAGCAAGTCGGAAATCATGTTTTCGGCGCTCAAACCATCGAGATGAGCGAAATAACATGTTGAAATGACAAACCTATAACTTGCTTGTAAACTCAAAAGAAACGATCTTAGCACCATCAAAATCGCGTTTTAAGCGTCCTAGAGGCGATTTGAGCGTAAAAACATGCTCATATCACCAAATAAAATTTGCCGTCTTAGATCGACTACGGCGACGTTTTAGAGCTTAAAATGGTGTTTTCAGTGCTAAAGTGAACGAGTTGAGCGCAATGATGTACTGCAATTACGGACCTAAAAGAGACCTTCTTAATGGAAATTGCAGAACTTAGCAAGTCGGGAATCATGTTTTCGGCGCTCAAACCATCGAGATGAGCGAAACAACATGTTGAAATGAGAAACCTATAACTTGCTTGTAAACTGAAAAGAAACGATCTTAGAACCATAAAAGTCGCGTTTTAAGCGTTCTAGAAGCGATTTGAGCGTAAAAACATGCTCAAATCACCAACTTAAAATTGCCGTCTTAAAACGACCATGGCGACGTTTTACAGCTTAAAATGCGGTTTTCAGTGCTAAAGTGAACGAGTTGAGCGCAATGATGTACTGCAATCACGGACCTAAAAGAGACCTTCTAAATGGAATTTGCAGAACTTTCCAAGTCGGGAATCATGATTTCGGCGCTAAAACCACCGAGATGAATGAAAAAACATGTTGAAATGAGAAACCTATAACTTGCTTGTAAACTGAAAAGAAACGATCTTAGAACCATCAAAATCGCGTTTTAAGCGTTCTAGAAGCAATTTGAGCGTGAAAACATGTTAAAATCACTAACTAAAAATTGCCGTCTTAAATCGATCACATCGACGTTTTACAGCTTGAAATGCTGTTTTCAGTGCTAAAGTGAACGAGTTGAGCGCAATGATGTACTGCAATGACGGTTCTAAAAAAAGACCTTCTAATTTGATATTGCAGAACTTAGCAAGTCGGGAATCATGTTTTCGGCGCTCAAACCATCGAGGTGAGCGAAATAACATGTTGAAATGAGAAACCTATAACTTTCTTGTAAACTGAAAAGAAACGATCTTAGAACCATAAAAGTCGCGTTTTAAGCGTTCTAGAAGCGATTTGAGCGTAAAAACATGCTCAAATCACCAACTTAAAATTGCCGTCTTAAAACGACCATGGCGACGTTTTAGAGCTTAAAATGGTGTTTTTAGTGCTAGAGTTAACGAGTTGAGCGCAATGATGTACTGCAATCAGGGACCTAAAAGAGACCTTCTAAATGGAAATTGCAGAACTTACCAAGTCGGGAATCATGTTTTCGGCGCTCAAACCATCGAGATGAGCGAAACGACATGTTGAAATGAGAAACCTATAACTTGCTTGTAAACTGAAAAGAAACGATCTTAGAACCATAAAAGTCGCGTTTTAAGCGTTCTAGAAGCGATTTGAGCGTAAAAACATGCTCAAATCACCAACTTAAAATTGCCATCTTAAAACGACCATGGTGACGTTTTAGAGCTTAAAATAGTGTTTTTAGTGCTAGAGTTAACGAGTTGAGCGCAATGATGTACTGCAATCACGGACCTAAAAGAGACCTTCTAAATGGAATTTGCAGAACTTAGCAAGTCGCGAATCATGTTTTCGGCGCTAAAACCATCGAGATGAGCGAAATAACATGTTGAAATGAGAATCCTATAACTTGCTTGTAAACTGAAAAGAAACGATCTTAGAACCATCAAAATCGCGTTTTAAGCCTTCTAGAAGCGATTTGAGCGTGAAAACATGCTCAAATCACTAACTAAAAATTGCCGTCTTAAATCGATCACGGCGACGTTTTACAGCTTAAAATGCGGTTTTCAGTGCTAAAGTGAACGAGTTGAGTGCAATGATGTACTGCAATTACGGATCTAAAAGAGACCTTCTAAATGGATATTGCAGAACTTAGCAAGTCGAGAATCATGTTTACGGCGCTCAAACCATCGAGATGAGAGAAAATACATGTTGAAATGAGAAACCTATAACTTGCTTGTAAACTGAAAAGAAACGATCTTAGAACCATCAAAATCGCGTTTTAAGCGTCCTAGAGGCGATTTGAGCGTAAAAACATGCTCATATCACCAAATAAAATTTGCCGTCTTAGATCGACTACGGCGACGTTTTAGAGCTTAAAATGGTGTTTTCAGTGCTAAAGTGAACGAGTTGAGCGCAATGATGTACTGCAATTATGGACCTAAAAGAGACCTTCTAAATGGATATTGCAGAACTTAGCAAGTCGAGAATCATGTTTACGGCGCTCAAACCATCGAGATGAGAGAAACAACATGTTGAAATGAGAAACCTATAACTTGCTTGTAAACTGAAAAGAAACGATCTTAGAACCATAAAAGTCGCGTTTTAAGCGTTCTAGAAGCGATTTGAGCGTAAAAACATGCTCATATCACCAAATAAAAATTGCCGTCTTAGATCGACCACGGCGACGTTTTAGAGCTTAAAATGGTGTTTTTAGTGCTAGAGTTAACGAGTTGAGCGCAATGATGTACTGCAATCACGGACCTAAAAGAGACCTTCTAAATGGAATTTGCAGAACTTACCAAGTCGGGAATCATGTTTTCGGCGCTAAAACCATCGAGATGAGCGAAATAACATGTTGAAATGAGAATCCTATAACTTGCTTGTAAACTGAAAAGAAACGATCTTAGAACCATCAAAATCGCGTTTTAAGCCTTCTAGAAGCGATTTGAGCGTGAAAACATGCTCAAATCACTAACTAAAAATTGCCGTCTTAAATCGATCACGGCGACGTTTTACAGCTTAAAATGCGGTTTTCAGTGCTAAAGTGAACGAGTTGAGCGCAATGATGTACTGCAATCACGGACCTAAAAGAGACCTTCTAAATGGAATTCGCAGAACTTACCAAGTCGGGAATCATGATTTCGGCGCTCAAACCATCGAGATGAATGAAAAAACATGTTGAAATGAGAAACCTATAACTTGCTTGTAAACTGAAAAGAAACGATCTTAGAACCATCAAAATCGCGTTTTGAGCGTTCTAGAAGCAATTTGAGCGTGAAAACATGTTAAAATCACTAACTAAAAATTGCCGTCTTAAATCGATCACATCGACGTTTTACAGCTTGAAATGCTGTTTTCAGTGCTAAAGTGAACGAGTTGAGCGCAATGATGTACTGCAATCACGGACCTAAAAGAGACCTTCTAAATGCAATTTGCAGAACTTAGCAAGTGGGAATCATGTTTTCGGCGCTAAAACCATCGAGATGAGCGAAATAACATGTTGAAATGAGAATCCTATAACTTGCTTGTAAACTGAAAAGAAGCGATCTTAGAACCATCAAAATCGCGTTTTAAGCCTTCTAGAAGCGATTTGAGCGTGAAAACATGCTCAAATCACTAACTAAAAATTGCCGTCTTAAATCGATCACGGCGACGTTTTACAGCTTAAAATGCGGTTTTCAGTGCTAAAGTGAACGAGTTGAGCGCAATGATGTACTGCAATCACGCATCTAAAAGAGACCTTCTAAATGGATATTGCAGAACTTAGCAAGTCGAGAATCATGTTTACGGCGCTCAAACCATCGAGATGACCGAAACAACATGTTGAAATGAGAAACCTATAACTTGCTTGTAAAATGAAAAGAAACGATCTTAGAACAATAAAAGTCGCGTTTTAAGCGTTCTAGAAGCGATTTGAGCGTGAAAACATGCTCAAATCACCAAATAAAAATTGCCGTCTTAGATCGACCACGGCGACGTTTTAGAGCTTAAAATGGTCTTTTAAGTGCTAGAGTTAACGAGTTGAGCGCAATGATGTACTGCAATCACGGACCTAAAAGAGACCTTCTAAATGGAATTTGCAGAACTTACCAAGTCGGGAGTCATGATTTCGGCGCTCAAACCATCGAGATGAATGAAAAAACATGTTGAAATGAGAAACCTATAACTTGCTTGTAAACTGAAAAGAAACGATCTTAGAACTATCAAAATCGCGTTTTAAGCGTTCTAGAAGCAATTTGAGCGTGAAAACATGTTAAAATAACTAACTAAAAATTGCCGTCTTAAATCGATCACATCGACGTTTTACAGCTTGAAATGCTGTTTTCAGTGCTAAAGTGAACGAGTTGAGCGCAATGATGTACTGCAATGACGGTTCTAAAAAAGACCTTCTAATTTGATATTGCAGAACTTAGCAAGTCGGGAATCATGTTTTCGGCGCTCAAACCATCGAGATGACCGAAACAACATGTTGAAAGGTGAAACCTATAACTTGCTTGTACACTGAAAAGAAACGACCTTAGAACCATCAAAATCGCGTTTTAAGCGTTCTAGAAGTAATTTGAGCGTAAAAACATGCTCAAATCACCAACTAAAAATTGCCATTTTAAATCGACAACGGCAACGTTTTAGAGCTTAAAATGGTGTTTTTAGTGCTAGAGTGAATGAGTTGAGCACAATCATGTACTGTAATCACGGACCTAAAAAAGACTTTCTAAATGGAATTTGCAGAACTTAGCAAGTCGGGAATCATATTTTCGGCGCTCAAACCATCGAGATGAGCGAAATAACATGTTAAAATGAGAAACCTATAACTTGCTTGTAAACTCAAAAGAAACGATCTTAGCACCATCAAAATCGCGTTTTAAGCGTCCTAGAGGCGATTTCAGCGTAAAAACATGCTCATATCACCAAATAAAAATTGCCGTCTTAGATTGACTACGGCGACGTTTTAGAGCTTAAAATGGTGTTTTCAGTGCTAAAGTGAACGAGTTGAGCGCAATGATGTACTGCAATTACGGACCTAAAAGAGACCTTCTAAATGGAAATTGCAGAACTTAGCAAGTCGGGAATCATGTTTTCGGCGCTCAAACCATCGAGATGAGCGAAACAACATGTTGAAATGAGAAACCTATAACTTGCTTGTAAACTGAAAAGAAACGATCTTAGAACCATAAAAGTCGCGTTTTAAGCGTTCTAGAAGCGATTTGAGCGTAAAAACATGCTCAAATCACCAACTTAAAATTGCCATCTTAAAACGACCATGGTGACGTTTTAGAGCTTAAAATAGTGTTTTTAGTGCTAGAGTTAACGAGTTGAGCGCAATGATGTACTGCAATCACGGACCTAAAAGAGACCTTCTAAATGGAATTTGCAGAACTTAGCAAGTCGCGAATCATGTTTTCGGCGCTAAAACCATCGAGATGAGCGAAATAACATGTTGAAATGAGAATCCTATAACTTGCTTGTAAACTGAAAAGAAACGATCTTAGAACCATCAAAATCGCGTTTTAAGCCTTCTAGAAGCGATTTGAGCGTGAAAACATGCTCAAATCACTAACTAAAAATTGCCGTCTTAAATCGATCACGGCGACGTTTTACAGCTTAAAATGCGGTTTTCAGTGCTAAAGTGAACGAGTTGAGTGCAATGATGTACTGCAATTACGGATCTAAAAGAGACCTTCTAAATGGATATTGCAGAACTTAGCAAGTCGAGAATCATGTTTACGGCGCTCAAACCATCGAGATGAGAGAAAATACATGTTGAAATGAGAAACCTATAACTTGCTTGTAAACTGAAAAGAAACGATCTTAGAACCATCAAAATCGCGTTTTAAGCGTCCTAGAGGCGATTTGAGCGTAAAAACATGCTCATATCACCAAATAAAATTTGCCGTCTTAGATCGACTACGGCGACGTTTTAGAGCTTAAAATGGTGTTTTCAGTGCTAAAGTGAACGAGTTGAGCGCAATGATGTACTGCAATTATGGACCTAAAAGAGACCTTCTAAATGGATATTGCAGAACTTAGCAAGTCGAGAATCATGTTTACGGCGCTCAAACCATCGAGATGAGAGAAACAACATGTTGAAATGAGAAACCTATAACTTGCTTGTAAACTGAAAAGAAACGATCTTAGAACCATCGAAATCGCGTTTTAAGCCTTCTAGAAGCGATTTGAGCGTGAAAACATGCTCAAATCACTAACTAAAAATTGCCGTCTTAAATCGATCACGGCGACGTTTTACAGCTTAAAATGCGGTTTTCAGTGCTAAAGTGAACGAGTTGAGCGCAATGATGTACTGCAATCACGGACCTAAAAGAGACCTTCTAAATGGAATTCGCAGAACTTACCAAGTCGGGAATCATGATTTCGGCGCTCAAACCATCGAGATGAATGAAAAAACATGTTGAAATGAGAAACCTATAACTTGCTTGTAAACTGAAAAGAAACGATCTTAGAACCATCAAAATCGCGTTTTGAGCGTTCTAGAAGCAATTTGAGCGTGAAAACATGTTAAAATCACTAACTAAAAATTGCCGTCTTAAATCGATCACATCGACGTTTTACAGCTTGAAATGCTGTTTTCAGTGCTAAAGTGAACGAGTTGAGCGCAATGATGTACTGCAATCACGGACCTAAAAGAGACCTTCTAAATGCAATTTGCAGAACTTAGCAAGTGGGAATCATGTTTTCGGCGCTAAAACCATCGAGATGAGCGAAATAACATGTTGAAATGAGAATCCTATAACTTGCTTGTAAACTGAAAAGAAGCGATCTTAGAACCATCAAAATCGCGTTTTAAGCCTTCTAGAAGCGATTTGAGCGTGAAAACATGCTCAAATCACTAACTAAAAATTGCCGTCTTAAATCGATCACGGCGACGTTTTACAGCTTAAAATGCGGTTTTCAGTGCTAAAGTGAACGAGTTGAGCGCAATGATGTACTGCAATCACGCATCTAAAAGAGACCTTCTAAATGGATATTGCAGAACTTAGCAAGTCGAGAATCATGTTTACGGCGCTCAAACCATCGAGATGACCGAAACAACATGTTGAAATGAGAAACCTATAACTTGCTTGTAAAATGAAAAGAAACGATCTTAGAACCATAAAAGTCGCGTTTTAAGCGTTCTAGAAGCGATTTGAGCGTGAAAACATGCTCAAATCACCAAATAAAAATTGCCGTCTTAGATCGACCACGGCGACGTTTTAGAGCTTAAAATGGTCTTTTAAGTGCTAGAGTTAACGAGTTGAGCGCAATGATGTACTGCAATCACGGACCTAAAAGAGACCTTCTAAATGGAATTTGCAGAACTTACCAAGTCGGGAGTCATGATTTCGGCGCTCAAACCATCGAGATGAATGAAAAAACATGTTGAAATGAGAAACCTATAACTTGCTTGTAAACTGAAAAGAAACGATCTTAGAACTATCAAAATCGCGTTTTAAGCGTTCTAGAAGCAATTTGAGCGTGAAAACATGTTAAAATAACTAACTAAAAATTGCCGTCTTAAATCGATCACATCGACGTTTTACAGCTTGAAATGCTGTTTTCAGTGCTAAAGTGAACGAGTTGAGCGCAATGATGTACTGCAATGACGGTTCTAAAAAAGACCTTCTAATTTGATATTGCAGAACTTAGCAAGTCGGGAATCATGTTTTCGGCGCTCAAACCATCGAGATGACCGAAACAACATGTTGAAAGGTGAAACCTATAACTTGCTTGTACACTGAAAAGAAACGACCTTAGAACCATCAAAATCGCGTTTTAAGCGTTCTAGAAGTAATTTGAGCGTAAAAACATGCTCAAATCACCAACTAAAAATTGCCATTTTAAATCGACAACGGCAACGTTTTAGAGCTTAAAATGGTGTTTTTAGTGCTAGAGTGAATGAGTTGAGCACAATCATGTACTGTAATCACGGACCTAAAAAAGACTTTCTAAATGGAATTTGCAGAACTTAGGAAGTCGGGAATCATATTTTCGGCGCTCAAACCATCGAGATGAGCGAAATAACATGTTAAAATGAGAAACCTATAACTTGCTTGTAAACTCAAAAGAAACGATCTTAGCACCATCAAAATCGCGTTTTAAGCGTCCTAGAGGCGATTTCAGCGTAAAAACATGCTCATATCACCAAATAAAAATTGCCGTCTTAGATTGACTACGGCGACGTTTTAGAGCTTAAAATGGTGTTTTTAGTGCTAGAGTTAACGAGTTGAGCGCAATGATGTACTGCAATCACGGACCTAAAAGAGACCTTCTAAATCGAAATTGCAGAACTTAGCAAGTCGGGAATCATGTTTTCGGCGCTCAAACCATCGAGATGAGAGAAACAACATGTTGAAATGAGAAACCTATAACTTGCTTGTAAACTGAAAAGAAACGATCTTAGAACCATAAAAGTCGCGTTTTAAGCGTTTTAGAAGCGATTTGAGCGTAAAAACATGCTCATATCACCAAAAAAAAATTGCCGTCTTAGATCGACCACGGCGACGTTTTAGAGCTTAAAATGGTGTTTTTAGTGCTAGAGTAACGAGTTGAGCGCAATGATGTACTGCAATCACGGACCTAAAAGAGACCTTCTAAATGGAATTTGCAGAACTTAACAAGTCGGGAATCATGATTTCGGCGCTCAAACCATCGAGATGAATGAAAAAACATGTTGAAATGAGAAACCTATAACTTGCTTGTAAACTGAAAAGAAACGATCTTAGAACCATTAAAAAACGCGTTTTAAGCGTTCTAGAAGCAATTTGAGCGTGAAAACATGTTAAAATCACTAACTAAAAATTGCCGTCTTAAATCGATCACATCGACGTTTTACAGCTTAAAATGCTGTTTTCAGTGCTAAAGTGAACGAGTTGAGCGCAATGATGTACTGCAATGACGGTTCTAAAAAAAGACCTTCTAATTTGATATTGCAGAACTTAGCAAGTCGGGAATCATGTTTTCGGCGCTCAAACCATCGAGATGAGCGAAAAAACATGTTGAAATGAGAAACCTATAACTTGCTTGTAAACTGAAAAGAAACGATCTTAGAACCATCAAAATCGCGTTTTAAGCGTTCTAGAAGCAATTTGAGCGTGAAAACATGTTAAAATCACTAACTAAAAATTGCCGTCTTAAATCGATCACATCGACGTTTTACAGCTTGAAATGCTAATTTCAGTGCTAAAGTGAACGAGTTGAGCGCAATGATGTACTGCAATGACGGTTCTAAAAAAAGACCTTCTAATTTGATATTGCAGAACTTAGCAAGTCGGGAATCATGTTTTCGGCGCTCAAACCATCGAGATGAGCGAAATAACATGTTGAAATGAGAAACCTATAACTTGCTTGTAAACTCAAAAGAAACGATCTTAGCACCATCAAAATCGCGTTTTAAGCGTCCTAGAGGCGATTTGAGCGTAAAAACATGCCCATATCACCAAATAAAAATTGCCGTCTTAGATCGACTACGGCGACATTTTAGAGCTTAAAATGGTGTTTTCAGTGCTAGAGTGAACGAGTTGAGCGCAATGATGTACTGCAATTACGGACCTAAAAGAGACCTTCTAAATGGAAATTGCAGAACTTAGCAAGTCGGGAATCATGTTTTCGGCGCTCAAACCATCGAGATGAGCGAAACGACATGTTGAAATGAGAAACCTATAACTTGCTTGTAAACTGAAAAGAAACGATCTTAGAACCATAAAAGTCGCGTTTTAAGCGTTCTAGAAGCGATTTGAGCGTAAAAACATGCTCAAATCACCAACTTAAAATTGCCGTCTTAAAACGACCATGGCGACGTTTTAGAGCTTAAAATAGTGTTTTTAGTGCTAGAGTTAACGAGTTGAGAGCAATGATGTACTGCAATCACGGACCTAAAAGAGACCTTCTAAATGGAATTTGCAGAACTTACCATGTCGGGAATCATGATTTCGGCGCTCAAACCATCGAGATGAATGAAAAAACATGTTGAAATGAGAAACCTATAACTTGCTTGTAAACTGAAAAGAAACGATCTTAGAACCATCAAAATCGCGTTTTAAGCGTTCTAGAAGCAATTTGAGCGTGAAAACATGTTAAAATCACTAACTAAAAATTGCCGTCTTAAATCGATCACATCGACGTTTTACAGCTTGAAATGCTAATTTCAGTGCTAAAGTGAACGAGTTGAGCGCAATGATGTACTGCAATGACGGTTCTAAAAAAAGACCTTCTAATTTGATATTGCAGAACTTAGCAAGTCGGGAATCATGTTTTCGGCGCTCAAACCATCGAGATGAGCGAAATAACATGTTGAAATGAGAAACCTATAACTTGCTTGTAAACTCAAAAGAAACGATCTTAGCACCATCAAAATCGCGTTTTAAGCGTCCTAGAGGCGATTTGAGCGTAAAAACATGCTCATATCACCAAATAAAAATTGCCGTCTTAGATCGACTACGGCGACATTTTAGAGCTTAAAATGGTGTTTTCAGTGCTAAAGTGAACGAGTTGAGCGCAATGATGTACTGCAATTACGGACCTAAAAGAGACCTTCTAAATGGAAATTGCAGAACTTAGCAAGTCGGGAATCATGTTTTCGGCGCTCAAACCATCGAGATGAGCGAAACGACATGTTGAAATGAGAAACCTATAACTTGCTTGTAAACTGAAAAGAAACGATCTTAGAACCATAAAAGTCGCAATTTAAGCGTTCTAGAAGCGATTTGAGCGTAAAAACATGCTCAAATCACCAACTTAAAATTGCCGTCTTAAAACGACCATGGCGACGTTTTAGAGCTTAAAATAGTGTTTTTAGTGCTAGAGTTAACGAGTTGAGAGCAATGATGTACAGCAATCACGGACCTAAAAGAGACCTTCTAAATGGAATTTGCAGAACTTAGCAAGTCGCGAATCATGTTTTCGGCGCGAAAACCATGCAGATGAGCGAAATAACATGTTGAAATGAGAATCCTATAACTTGCTTGTAAACTGAAAAGAAACGATCTTAGAACCATCAAAATCGCGTTTTAAGCCTTCTAGAAGCGATTTGAGCGTGAAAACATGCTCAAATCACTAACTAAAAATTGCCGTCTTAAATCGATCACGGCGACGTTTTACAGCTTAAAATGCGGTTTTCAGTGCTAAAGTGAACGAGTTGAGCGCAATGATGTACTGCAATCACGGATCTAAAAGAGACCTTCTAAATGGATATTGCAGAACTTAGCAAGTCGAGAATCATGTTTACGGCGCTCAAACCATCGAGATGAGCGAAAAAACATGTTGAAGTGAGAAACCTATAACTTGCTTGTAAACTGAAAAGAAACGATCTTAGAATTATAAAAGTCGCGTTTTAAGCGTTCTAGAAGCGATTTGAGCGTAAAAACATGCTCAAATCACCAAATAAAAATTGCCGTCTTAGATCGACCACGGCGACGTTTTAGAGCTTAAAATGGTGTTTTCAGTGCTAAAGTGAACGAGTTGAGCGCAATGATGTACTGCAATGACGGTTCTAAAAAAAGACCTTCTAATTTGATATTGCAGAACTTAGCAAGTCGGGAATCATGTTTTCGGCGCTCAAACCATCGAGATGAGCGAAATAACATGTTGAAATGAGAAACCTATAACTTGCTTGTAAACTCAAAAGAAACGATCTTAGCACCATCAAAATCGCGTTTTAAGCGTCCTAGAGGCGATTTGAGCGTAAAAACATGCTCATATCACCAAATAAAAATTGCCGTCTTAGATCGAGTACGGCGACATTTTAGAGCTTAAAATGGTGTTTTCAGTGCTAAAGTGAACGAGTTGAGCGCAATGATGTACTGCAATTACGGACCTAAAAGAGACCTTCTAAATGGAAATTGCAGAACTTAGCAAGTCGGGAATCATGTTTTCGGCGCTCAAACCATCGAGATGAGCGAAACGACATGTTGAAATGAGAAACCTATAACTTGCTTGTAAACTGAAAAGAAACGATCTTAGAACCATAAAAGTCGCAATTTAAGCGTTCTAGAAGCGATTTGAGCGTAAAAACATGCTCAAATCACCAACTTAAAATTGCCGTCTTAAAACGACCATGGCGACGTTTTAGAGCTTAAAATAGTGTTTTTAGTGCTAGAGTTAACGAGTTGAGAGCCATGATGTACAGCAATCACGGACCTAAAAGAGACCTTCTAAATGGAATTTGCAGAACTTAGCAAGTCGCGAATCATGTTTTCGGCGCGAAAACCATGCAGATGAGCGAAATAACATGTTGAAATGAGAATCCTATAACTTGCTTGTAAACTGAAAAGAAACGATCTTAGAACCATCAAAATCGCGTTTTAAGCCTTCTAGAAGCGATTTGAGCGTGAAAACATGCTCAAATCACTAACTAAAAATTGCCGTCTTAAATCGATCACGGCGACGTTTTACAGCTTAAAATGCGGTTTTCAGTGCTAAAGTGAACGAGTTGAGCGCAATGATGTACTGCAATCACGGATCTAAAAGAGACCTTCTAAATGGATATTGCAGAACTTAGCAAGTCGAGAATCATGTTTACGGCGCTCAAACCATCGAGATGAGCGAAAAAACATGTTGAAGTGAGAAACCTATAACTTGCTTGTAAACTGAAAAGAAACGATCTTAGAATTATAAAAGTCGCGTTTTAAGCGTTCTAGAAGCGATTTGAGCGTAAAAACATGCTCAAATCACCAAATAAAAATTGCCGTCTTAGATCGACCACGGCGACGTTTTAGAGCTTAAAATGGTGTTTTCAGTGCTAAAGTGAACGAGTTGATGGCAATGATGTACTGCAATCACGGACCTAAAAGAGACCTTCTAAATGGAATTTGCAGAACTTACCAAGTCGGGAATCATGATTTCGGCGCTCAAACCATCGAGATGAATGAAAAAACATGTTGAAATGAGAAACCTATAACTTGCTTGTAAACTGAAAAGAAACGATCTTAGAACCATCAAAATCGCGTTTTAAGCGTTCTAGAAGCAATTTGAGCGTGAAAACATGTTAAATCACTAACTAAAAATTGCCGTCGTAAATCGATCACATCGACATTTTACAGCTTGAAATGCTGTTTTCAGTGCTAAAGTGAACGAGTTGAGCGCAATGATGTACTGCAATTACGGACCTAAAAGAGACCTTCTAAATGGAAATTGCAGAACTTAGCAAGTCGGGAATCATGTTTTCGGCGCTCAAACCATCGAGATGAGAGAAACAACATGTTGAAATGAGAAACCTATAACTTGCTTGTAAACTGAAAAGAAACGATCTTAGAACCATAAAAGTCGCGTTTTAAGCGTTCTAGAAGCGATTTGAGCGTAAAAACATGCTCATATCACCAAAAAAAAATTGCCGTCTTAGATCGACCACGGCGACGTTTTAGAGCTTAAAATGGTGTTTTTAGTGCTAGAGTTAACGAGTTGAGCGCAATGATGTACTGCAATCACGGACCTAAAAGAGACCTTCTAAATGGAATTTGCAGAACTTAACAAGTCGGGAATCATGATTTCAGCGCTCAAACCATCGAGATGAATGAAAAAACATGTTGAAATGAGAAACCTATAACTTGCTTGTAAACTGAAAAGAAACGATCTTAGAACCATCAAAATCGCGTTTTAAGCGTTCTAGAAGCAATTTGAGCGTGAAAACATGTTAAAATCACTAACTAAAAATTGCCGTCTTAAATCGATCACATCGACGTTTTACAGCTTAAAATGCTGTTTTCAGTGCTAAAGTGAACGAGTTGAGCGCAATGATGTACTGCAATGACGGTTCTAAAAAAAGACCTTCTAATTTGATATTGCAGAACTTAGCAAGTCGGGAATCATGTTTTCGGCGCTCAAACCATCGAGATGAGCGAAATAACATGTTGAAATGAGAAACCTATAACTTGCTTGTAAACTCAAAAGAAACGATCTTAGCACCATCAAAATCGCGTTTTAAGCGTCCTAGAGGCGATTTGAGCGTAAAAACATGCTCATACCACCAAATAAAATTTGCCGTCTTAGATCGACTACGGCGACGTTTTAGAGCTTAAAATGGTGTTTTCAGTGCTAAAGTGAACGAGTTGAGCGCAATGATGTACTGCAATTACGGACCTAAAAGAGACCTTCTAAATGGAAATTGCAGAACTTAGCAAGTCGGGAATCATGTTTTCGGCGCTCAAACCATCGAGATGAGCGAAACGACATGTTGAAATGAGAAACCTATAACTTGCTTGTAAACTGAAAAGAAACGATCTTAGAACCATAAAAGTCGCGTTTTAAGCGTTCTAGAAGCGATTTGAGCGTAAAAACATGCTCAAATCACCAACTTAAAATTGCCGTCTTAAAACGACCATGGCGACGTTTTAGAGCTTAAAATAGTGTTTTTAGTGCTAGAGTTAACGAGTTGAGAGCAATGATGTACTGCAATCACGGACCTAAAAGAGACCTTCTAAATGGAATTTGCAGAACTTAGCAAGTCGGGAATCATGATTTCGGCGCTCAAACCATCGAGATGAATGAAAAAACATGTTGAAAGGAGAAACCTATAACTTGCTTGTAAACTGAAAAGAAACGATCTTAGAACCATCAAAATCGCGTTTTAAGCGTTCTAGAAGCAATTTGAGCGTGAAAACATGTTAAAATCACTAACTAAAAATTGCCGTCTTAAATCGATCAAATCGACGTTTTACAGCTTGAAATGCTGTTTTCAGTGCTAAAGTGAACGAGTTGAGCGCAATGATGTACTGCAATTACGGACCTAAAAGAGACCTTCTAAATGGAAATTGCAGAACTTAGCAAGTCGGGAATCACGTTTTCGGCGCTCAAACCATCGAGATGAGCGAAACAACATGTTGAAATGAGAAACCTATAACTTGCTTGTAAATTGAAAAGAAACGATCTTAGAACCATAAAAGTCGCGTTTCAAGCGTTCTAGAAGCGATTTGAGCGTAAAAACATGCTCAAATCACCAAATAAAAATTGCCGTCTTAGATCGACCACGGCGACGTTTTACAGCTTAAAATGGTGTTTTCAGTGCTAAAATGAACGAGTTGATGGCAATGATGTACTGCAATCACGGACCTAAAAGAGACCTTCTAAATGGAATTTGCAGAACTTACCAAGTCGGGAATCATGATTTCGGCGCTCAAACCATCGAGATGAATGAAAAAACATGTTGAAATGAGAAACCTATAACTTGCTTGTAAACTGAAAAGAAACGATCTTAGAACCATCAAAATCGCGTTTTAAGCGTTCTAGAAGCAATTTGAGCGTGAAAACATGTTAAAATCACTAACTAAAAATTGCCGTCTTAAATCGATCACATCCACGTTTTACAGCTTGAAATGCTGTTTTCAGTGCTAAAGTGAACGAGTTGAGCGCAATGATGTACTGCAATTACGGACCTAAAAGAGACCTTCTAAATGGATATTGCAGAACTTAGCAAGTCGGGAATCATGTTTTCGGCGCTCAAACCATCGAGATGAGAGAAATAACATGTTGAAATGAGAAACCTATAACTTGCTTGTAAACTGAAAAGAAACGATCTTAGAACCATAAAAGTCGCGTTTTAAGCGTTCTAGAAGCGATTTGAGCGTAAAAACATGCTCAAATCACCAAATAAAAATTGCCGTCTTAGATCGACCACGGCGACGTTTTAGAGCTTAAAATGGTGTTTTTAGTGCTAGAGTTAACGAGTTGAGCGCAATGATGTACTGCAATCACGGACCTAAAAGAGACCTTCTAAATGGAATTTGCAGAACTTACCAAGTCGGGAATCATGATTTCGGCGCTCAAACAATCGAGATGAATGAAAAAACATGTTGAAATGAGAAACCTATAACTTGCTTGTAAACTGAAAAGAAACGATCTTAGAACCATCAAAATCGCGTTTTAAGCGTTCTAGAAGCAATTTGAGCGTGAAAACATGTTAAAATCACTAACTAAAAATTGCCGTCTTAAATCGATCACATCGACGTTTTACAGCTTGAAATGCTGTTTTCAGTGCTAAAGTGAACGAGTTGAGCGCAATGATGTACTGCAATGACGGTTCTAAAAAAGACCTTCTAATTTGATATTGCAGAACTTAGCAAGTCGGGAATCATGTTTTCGGCGCTCAAACCATCAAGATGAGCGAAATAACATGTTGAAATGAGAAACCTATAACTTGCTTGTAAACTCAAAAGAAACGATCTTAGCACCATCAAAATCGCGTTTTAAGCGTCCTAGAGGCGATTTGAGCGTAAAAACATGCTCAAATCACCAACTTAAAATTGCCGTCTTAAAACGACCATGGCGACGTTTTAGAGCTTAAAATGGTGTTTTTAGTGCTAGAGTTAACAAGTTGAGCGCAATGATGTACTGCAATCACGGACCTAAAAGAGACCTTCTAAATGGAATTTCAGAACTTACCAAGTTGGGAATCATGATTTCGGCGCTCAAACCATCGAGATGAGCGAAACGACATGTTGAAATGAGAAACCTATAACTTGCTTGTAAACTGAAAAGAAACGATCTTAGAACCATAAAAGTCGCGTTTTAAGCGTTCTAGAAGCGATTTGAGCGTAAAAACATGCTCAAATCACCAACTTAAAATTGCCGTCTTAAAACGACCATGGCGACGTTTTAGAGCTTAAAATAGTGTTTTTGGTGCTAGAGTTAACGAGTTGAGCGCAATGATGTACTGCAATCACGGACCTAAAAGAGACCTTCTAAATGGAATTTGCAGAACTTAGCAAGACGAGAATCATGTTTACGGCGCTCAAACTATCGAGATGAGCGAAACAACATGTTGAAATGAGAAACCTATAACTTGCTTGTAAACTGAAAAGAAACGATCTTAGAACCATAAAAGTCGCGTTTTAAGCGTTCTAGAAGCGATTTGAGCGTAAAAACATGCTCAAATCACCAAATAAAAATTGCCGTCTTAGATCGACCACGGCGACGTTTTAGAGCTTAAAATGGTGTTTTCAGTGCTAAAGTGAACGAGTTGATGGCAATGATGTACTGCAATCACGGACCTAAAAGAGACCTTCTAAATGGAATTCGCAGAACTTACCAAGTCGGGAATCATGATTTCGGCGCTCAAACCATCGAGATGAATGAAAAAACATGTTGAAATGAGAAACCTATAACTTGCTTGTAAACTGAAAAGAAACGATCTTAGAACCATCAAAATCGCGTTTTAAGCGTTCTAGAAGCAATTTGAGCGTGAAAACATGTTAAAATCACTAACTAAAAATTGCCGTCTTAAATCGATCACATCGACATTTTACAGCTTGAAATGCTGTTTTCAGTGCTAAAGTGAACGAGTTGAGCGCAATGATGTACTGCAATTATGGACCTAAAAGAGACCTTCTAAATGGAAATTGCAGAACTTAGCAAGTCGGGAATCATGTTTTCGGCGCTCAAACCATCGAGATGAGAGAAACAACATGTTGAAATGAGAAACCTATAACTTGCTTGTAAACTGAAAAGAAACGATCTTAGAACCATAAAAGTCGCGTTTTAAGCGTTCTAGAAGCGATTTGAGCGTAAAAACATGCTCATATCACCAAAAAAAAATTGCCGTCTTAGATCGACCACGGCGACGTATTAGAGCTTAAAATGGTGTTTTTAGTGCTAGAATTAACGAGTTGAGCGCAATGATGTACTGCAATCACGGACCTAAAAGAGACCTTCTAAATGGAATTTGCAGAACTTACCAAGTCGGGAATCATGATTTCGGCGCTCAAACCATCGAGATGAATGAAAAAACATGTTGAAATGAGAAACCTATAACTTGCTTGTAAACTGAAAAGAAACGGTCTTAGAACCATCAAAATCGCGTTTTAAGCGTTCTAGAAGCAATTTGAGCGTGAAAACATGTTAAAATCACTGACTAAAAATTGCCGTCTTAAATCGATCACATCGACGTTTTACAGCTTGAAATGCTGTTTTCAGTGCTAAAGTGAACGAGTTGAGCGCAATGATGTACTGCAATGACGGTTCTAAAAAAAGACCTTCTAATTTGATATTGCAGAACTTAGCAAGTCGGGAATCATGTTTTCGGCGCTCAAACCATCGAGATGAGCGAAATAACATGTTGAAATGAGAAACCTATAACTTGCTTGTAAACTCAAAAGAAACGATCTTAGCACCATCAAAATCGCGTTTTAAGCGTCCTAGAGGCGATTTGAGCGTAAAAACATGCTCATATCACCAAATAAAATTTGCCGTCTTAGATCGACTACGGCGACGTTTTAGAGCTTAAAATGGTGTTTTCAGTGCTAAAGTGAACGAGTTGAGCGCAATGATGTACTGCAATTACGGACCTAAAAGAGACCTTCTAAATGGAAATTGCAGAACTTAGCAAGTCGGGAATCATGTTTTCGGCGCTCAAACCATCGAGATGAGCGAAACAACATGTTGAAATGAGAAACCTATAACTTGCTTGTAAACTGAAAAGAAACGATCTTAGAACCATAAAAGTCGCGTTTTAAGCGTTCTAGAAGCGATTTGAGCGTAAAAACATGCTCAAATCACCAAATAAAAATTGCTGTCTTAAATCGATCACGGCGACGTTTTACAGCTTAAAATGCGGTTTTCAGTGCTAAAGTGAACGAGTTGAGCGCAATGATGTACTGCAATCACGTATCTAAAAGAGACCTTCTGAATGGATATTGCAGAACTTAGCAAGTCGAGAATCATGTTTACGGCGGTCAAACCATCGAGATGACCGAAACAACATGTTGAAATGTGAAACCTATAACTTGCTTGTAAACTCAAAAGAAACGACCTTAGAACCATCAAAATCGCGTTTTAAGCGTGCTAAAAGCGATTTGAGCGTAAAAACATGCTCAAATCACCAACAAAAAATTGCCGTCTTAAATCGATAACGGCGACGTTTTAGAGCTTAAAATGATGTTTTCAGTGCTAAAGTGAATGAGTTGAGCGCAATGATGTACTGCAATCACGGATCTAAAAGAGACCTTCTAAATGGATATTGCAGAACTTAGCAAGTCGAGAATCATGTTTACGGCGCTCAAACCATCGAGATGACCGAAACAACATGTTGAAATGACAAATCTATAACTTGCTTGTAAACTTAAAAGAAACGACCTTAGAACCATCAAAATTGCGTTTTAAGCGTTCTAGAAGCGATTTGAGCGTGAAAACATGCTCAAATCACCAACTAAAAATTGCCGTTTTAAATCGACCATGGCGACGTTTTAGAGCTTAAAATGGTGTTTTTAGTGCTAGAGTTAACGAGTTGAGCGCAATGATGTACTGCAATCACGGACCTAAAAGAGACCTTCTAAATGGAATTTGCAGAACTTAGCAAGTCGGGAATCATGTTTTCGGCGCTAAAACCATCGAGATGAGCGAAATAACATGTTGAAATGAGAAACCTATAACTTGCTAGTAAACTGAAAAGAAACGATCTTAGAACCATCAAAATCGCGTTTTAAGCGTTCTAGAAGTAATTTTAGCGTGAAAACATGCTCAAATCACCAACTAAAAATTTCTGTCTTAAATCGATCACGGCGACGTTTTACAGCTTAAAATACGGTTTTCAGTGCTAAAGTGAACGAGTTGAGTGCAATGATGTACTGCAATCACGGATCTAAAAGAGACCTTCTAAATGGATAATGCAGAACTTAGCAAGTCGAGAATCATGTTTACGGCGGTCAAACCATCGAGATGACCGAAACAACATGTTGAAATGTGAAACCTATGACTTGCTTGTAAACTCAAAAGAAACGACCTTAGAACCATCAAAATCGCGTTTTAAGCGTGCTAAAAGCGATTTGAGCGTAAAAACATGCTCAAATCACCAACAAAAAATTGCCGTCTTAAATCGATAACGGCGACGTTTTAGAGCTTAAAATGATGTTTTCAGTGCTAAAGTGAATGAGTTGAGCGCAATGATGTACTGCAATCACGGATCTAGAAGAGACCTTCTAAATGGATATTGCAGAACTTAGCAAGTCGGGAATCATGTTTTCGGCGCTAAAACCATCGAGATGAGCGAAATAACATGTTGAAATGAGAAACCTATAACTTGCTAGTAAACTGAAAAGAAACGATCTTAGAACCATCAAAATCGCGTTTTAAGCCTTCTAGAAGCGATTTGAGCGTGAAAACATGCTCAAATCACTAACTAAAAAGTGCCGTCTTAAATCGATCACGGCGACGTTTTACAGCTTAAATGTTATTTTCAGCACTAAAGTGAACGAGTTGAGCGCAATCATGTACTGCAATCACGGATCTAAAAGAGACCTTCTAAATGGATATTTCAGAACTTAGCAAGTCGAGAATCATGTTTACGGCGCTCAAACCATCGAGATGACCGAAACAACATGTTGAAATGTGAAACCTATAACTTGCTTGTAAACTCAAAAGAAACGACCTTAAAACCATCAAAATCGCGTTTTAAGCGCTCAAAAAGCGATTTGAGCGTAAAAACATGCTCAAATCACCAACTAAAAATTGCCGTTTTAAATCGACCATGGCGACGTTTTAGAGCTTAAAATGGTGTTTTTAGTGCTAGAGTTAACGAGTTGAGCGCAATGATGTACTGCAATCATGGACCTAAAAGAGACCTTCTAAATGGAATTTGCAGAACTTAGCAAGTCGGGAATCATGTTTTCGGCGCTAAAACCATCGAGATGAGCGAAATAACATGTTGAAATGAGAAACCTATAACTTGCTAGTAAACTGAAAAGAAACGATCTTAGAACCATCAAAATCGCGTTTTAAGCGTTCTAGAAGTAATTTGAGCGTAAAAACATGCTCAAATCACCAACTAAAAATTGCCATTTTAAATCGACCACGGCAACGTTTTAGAGCTTAAAATGGTGTTTTTAGTGCTAGAGTGAATGAGTTGAGCACAATCATGTACTGTAATCACGGACCTAAATAAGACTTTCTAAATGGAATTTGCAGAACTTAGCAAGTCGGGAATCATGTTTTCGGCGCTCAAACCATCGAGATGAGTGAAATAACATGTTAAAATGAGAAACCTATAACTTGCTTGTAAACTCAAAAGAAACGATCTTAGCACCATCAAAATCGCGTTTTAAGCGTCCTAGAGGCGATTTGAGCGTAAAAACATGCTCATATCACCAAATAAAAATTGCCGTCTTAGATCGACTACGGCGACGTTTTAGAGCTTAAAATGGTGTTTTCAGTGCTAAAGTGAACGAGTTGAGCGCAATGATGTACTGCAATTACGGACCTAAAAGAGACCTTCTAAATGGAAATTGCAGAACTTAGCAAGTCGGGAATCATGTTTTCGGCGCTCAAACCATCGAAATGAGCGAAACAACATAATGAAATGAGAAACCTATAACTTGCTTGTAAACTAAAAAGAAACGATCTTAGAACCATAAAAGTCGCGTTTTAAGCGTTCTAGAAGCGATTTGAGCGTAAAAACATGCTCAAATCACCAAATAAAAATTGCCGTCTTAGATCGACCACGGCGACATTTTAGAGGTTAAAATGGTGTTTTCAGTGCTAAAGTGAACGAGTTGAGCGCAATGATGTACTGCAATCACGGACCTAAAAGAGACCTTCTAAATGGAATTTGCAGAACTTACCAAGTCGGGAATCATGATTTCGGCGCTCAAACCATCGAGATGAATGAAAAAACATGTTGAAATGAGAAACCTATAACTTGCTTGTAAACTGAAAAGAAACGATCTTAGAACCATCAAAATCGCGTTTTAAGCGTTCTAGAAGCAATTTGAGCGTGAAAACATGTTAAAATCACTAACTAAAAATTTCCGTCTTAAATCGATCACATCGACGTTTTACAGCTTGAAATGCTGTTTTCAGTGCTAAAGTGAACGAGTTGAGCGCAATGATGTACTGCAATTACGGACCTAAAAGAGACCTTCTAAATGGAAATTGCAGAACTTAGCAAGTCGGGAATCATGTTTTCGGCGCTCAAACCATCGAGATGAGCGAAACAACATGTTGAAATGAGAAACCTATAACTTGCTTGTAAACTGAAAAGAAACGATCTTAGAACCATAAAAGTTGCGTTTTAAGCGTTCTAGAAGCGATTTGAGCGTAAAAACATGCTCAAATCACCAAATAAAAATTGCCGTCTTAGATCGACCACGGCGACGTTTTAGAGCTTAAAATGGTGTTTTCAGTGCTAAAGTGAACGAGTTGAGCGCAATGATGTACTGCAATTACGGACCTAAAAGAGACCTTCTAAATGGAAATTGCAGAACTTAGCAAGTCGGGAATAATGTTTTCGGCGCTCAAACCATCGAGATGAGCGAAACAACATGTTGAAATGAGAAACCTATAACTTGCTTGTAAACTGAAAAGAAACGATCTTAGAACCATAAAAGACGCGTTTCAAGCGTTCTAGAAGCGATTTGAGCGTAAAAACATGCTCAAATCACCAACTTAAAATTGCCGTCTTAAAACGACCATGGCGACGTTTTAGAGCTTAAAATGGTGTTTTTAGTGCTAGAGTTAACGAGTTGAGCGCAATGATGTACTGCAATCAGGGACCTAAAAGAGACCTTCTAAATGGAAATTGCAGAACTTACCAAGTCGGGAATCATGTTTTCGGCGCTCAAACCATCGAGATGAGCGAAACGACATGTTGAAATGAGAAACCTATAACTTGCTTGTAAACTGAAAAGAAACGATCTTAGAACCATAAAAGTCACGTTTTAAGCGTTCTAGAAGCGATTTGAGCGTAAAAAATTGCTCAAATCACCAACTTAAAATTGCCGTCTTAAAACGACCATGGCGACGTTTTAGAGCTTAAAATAGTGTTTTTAGTGCTAGAGTTAACGAGTTGAGCGCAATGATGTACTGCAATCACGGACCTAAAAGAGACCTTCTAAATGGAATTTGCAGAACTTAGCAAGTCGGGAATCATGTTTTCGGCGCTAAAACCATCGAGATGAGCGAAATAACATGTTGAAATGAGAATCCTATAACTTGCTTGTAAACTGAAAAGAAACGATCTTAGAACCATCAAAATCGCGTTTTAAGCCTGCTAGAAGCGATTTGAGCGTGAAAACATGCTCAAATCACTAACTAAAAATTGCCGTCTTAAATCGATCACGGCGACGTTTTACAGCTTAAAATGCGGTTTTCAGTGCTAAAGTGAACGAGTTGAGCGCAATGATGTACTGCAATCACGCATCTAAAAGAGACCTTCTAAATGGATATTGCAGAACTTAGCAAGTCGAGAATCATGTTTACGGCGCTCAAACCATCGAGATGAGCGAAACAACATGTTGAAATGAGAAACCTATAACTTGCTTGTAAACTGAAAAGAAACGATCTTAGAACCATAAAATTCGCGTTTTAAGCGTTCTAGAAGCGATTTGAGCGTAAAAACATGCTCAAATAACCAAATAAAAATTGCCGTCTTATATCGACCACGGCGACGTTTTAGAGCTTAAAATGGTGTTTTCAGTGCTAAAGTGAACGAGTTGAGCGCAATGATGTACTGCAATCACGGACCTAAAAGAGACCTTCTAAATGGAATTTGCAGAACTTACCAAGTCGGGAATCATGATTTCGGCGCTCAAACCATCGAGATTAGCGAAACGACATGTTGAAATGAGAAACCTATAACTTGCTTGTAAACTGAAAAGAAACGATCTTAGAACCATAAAAGTCGCGTTTTAAGCGTTCTAGAAGCGATTTGAGCGTAAAAACATGCTCAAATCACCAACTTAAAATTGCCGTCTTAAAACGACCATGGCGACGTTTTAGAGCTTAAAATAGTGTTTTTAGTGCTAGAGTTAACGAGTTGAGCGCAATGATGTACTGCAATCACGGACCTAAAAGAGACCTTCCAAATGGAATTTGCAGAACTTAGCAAGTCGGGAATCATGTTTTCGGCGCTAAAACCATCGAGATGAGCGAAATAACATGTTGAAATGAGAATCCTATAACTTGCTTGTAAACTGAAAAGAAACGATCTTAGAACCATCAAAATCGCGTTTTAAGCCTTCTAAAAGCGATTTGATCGTGAAAACATGCTCAAATCACTAACTAAAAATTGCCGTCTTAAATCGATCACGGCGACGTTTTACAGCTTAAAATGCGGTTTTCAGTGCTAAAGTGAACGAGTTGAGCGCAATGATGTACTGCAATCACGGACCTAAAAGAGACCTTCTAAATGGAATTTGCAGAACTTACCAAGTCGGGAATCATGATTTCGGCGCTCAAACCATCGAGATGAATGAAAAAACATGTTGAAATGAGAAACCTATAACTTGCTTGTAAACTGAAAAGAAACGATCTTAGAACCATCAAAATCGCGTTTTAAGCGTTCTAAAAGCAATTTGAGCGTGAAAACATGTTAAAATCACTAACTAAAAATTGCCGTCTTAAATCGATCACATCGACGTTTTACAGCTTGAAATGCTGTTTTCAGTGCTAAAGTGAACGAGTTGAGCGCAATGATGTACTGCAATTACGGACCTAAAAGAGACCTTCTAAATGGAAATTGCAGAACTTAGCAAGTCGGGAATCATGTTTTCGGCGCTCAAACCATCGAGATGAGCGAAACAACATGTTGAAATGAGAAACCTATAACTTGCTTGTAAACTCAAAAGAAACGATCTTAGAACCATAAAAGTCTCGTTTTAAGCGTTCTAGAAGCGATTTGAGCGTAAAAACATGCTCAAATCACCAAATAAAAATTGCCGTCTTAGATCGACCACGGCGACGTTTTAGAGCTTAAAATGGGGTTTTTAGTGCTAGAGTTAACGAGTTGAGCGCAATGATGTACTGCAATCACGGACCTAAAAGAGACCTTCTAAATGGAAATTGCAGAACTTAGCAAGTCGGGAATAATGTTTTCGGCGCTCAAAAAATCGAGATGAGCGAAACAACATGTTGAAATGAGAAACCTATAACTTGCTTGTAAACTGAAAAGAAACGATCTTAGAACCATAAAAGACGCGTTTCAAGCGTTGTAGAAGCGATTTGAGCGTAAAAACATGCTCAAATCACCAACTTAAAATTGCCGTCTTAAAACGACCATGGCGACGTTTTAGAGCTTAAAATGGTGTTTTTAGTGCTAGAGTTAACGAGTTGAGCGCAATGATGTACTGCAATCAGGGACCTAAAAGAGACCTTCTAAATGGAAATTGCAGAACTTACCAAGTCGGGAATCATGTTTTCGGCGCTCAAACCATCGAGATGAGCGAAACGACATGTTGAAATGAGAAACCTATATTTTGCTTGTAAACTGAAAAGAAACGATCTTAGAACCATAAAAGTCGCGTTTTAAGCGTTCTAGAAGCGATTTGAGCGTAAAAAATTGCTCAAATCACCAACTTAAAATTGCCGTCTTAAAACGACCATGGCGACGTTTTAGAGCTTAAAATAGTGTTTTTAGTGCTAGAGTTAACGAGTTGAGCGCAATGATGTACTGCAATCACGGACCTAAAACAGACCTTCTAAATGGAATTTGCAGAACTTAGCAAGTCGGGAATCATGTTTTCGGCGCTAAAACCATCGAGATGAGCGAAATAACATGTTGAAATGAGAATCCTATAACTTGCTTGTAAACTGAAAAGAAACGATCTTAGAGCCATCAAAATCGCGTTTTAAGCCTGCTAGAAGCGATTTGAGCGTGAAAACATGCTCAAATCACTAACTAAAAATTGCCGTCTCAAATCGATCACGGCGACGTTTTACAGCTTAAAATGCGGTTTTCAGTGCTAAAGTGAACGAGTTGAGCGCAATGATGTACTGCAATCACGCATCTAAAAGAGACCTTCTAAATGGATATTGCAGAACTTAGCAAGTCGAGAATCATGTTTACGGCGCTCAAACCATCGAGATGAGCGAAACAACATGTTGAAATGAGAAACCTATAACTTGCTTGTAAACTGAAAAGAAACGATCTTAGAACCATAAAAGTCGCGTTTTAAGCGTTCTAGAAGCGATTTGAGCGTAAAAACATGCTCAAATCACCAAATAAAAATTGCCGTCTTAGATCGACCACGGCGACGTTTTAGAGCTTAAAATGGTGTTTTCAGTGCTAAAGTGAACGAGTTGATGGCAATGATGTACTGCAATCACGGACCTAAAAGAGACCTTCTAAATGGAATTTGCAGAACTTACCAAGTCGGGAATCATGATTTCGGCGTTCAAACCATCGAGATGAATGAAAAAACATGTTGAAATGAGAAACCTATAACTTGCTTGTAAACTGAAAAGAAACGATCTTAGAACCATCAAAATCGCGTTTTAAGCGTTCTAGAAGCAATTTGAGCGTGAAAACATGTTAAAATCACTAACTAAAAATTCCCGTCTTAAATCGATCACATCGACGTTTTACAGCTTGAAATGCTGTTTTCAGTGCTAAAGTGAACGAGTTGAGCGCAATGATGTACTGCAATTACGGACCTAAAAGAGACCTTCTAAATGGAAATTGCAGAACTTAGCAAGTCGGGAATCATGTTTTCGGCGCTCAAACCATCGAGATGAGCGAAACAACATGTTGAAATGAGAAACCTATAACTTGCTTGTAAACTGAAAAGAAACGATCTTAGAACCATAAATGTCGCGTTTTAAGCGTTCTAGAAGCGATTTGAGCGTAAAAACATGCTCAAATCACCAAATAAAAATTGCCGTCTTAGATCGACCACGGCGACGTTTTAGAGCTTAAAATGGTGTTTTTAGTGCTAGAATTAACGAGTTGAGCGCAATGATGTACTGCAATCACGGACCTAAAAGAGACCTTCTAAATGGAATTTGCAGAACTTACCAAGTCGGGAATCATGATTTCGGCGCTCAAACCATCGAGATGAATGAAAAAACATGTTGAAATGAGAAACCTATAACTTGCTTGTAAACTGAAAAGAAACGGTCTTAGAACCATCAAAATCGCGTTTTAAGCGTTCTAGAAGCAATTTGAGCGTGAAAACATGTTAAAATCACTGACTAAAAATTGCCGTCTTAAATCGATCACATCGACGTTTTACAGCTTGAAATGCTGTTTTCAGTGCTAAAGTGAACGAGTTGAGCGCAATGATGTACTGCAATGACGGTTCTAAAAAAAGACCTTCTAATTTGATATTGCAGAACTTAGCAAGTCGGGAATCATGTTTTCGGCGCTCAAACCATCGAGATGAGCGAAATAACATGTTGAAATGAGAAACCTATAACTTGCTTGTAAACTCAAAAGAAACGATCTTAGCACCATCAAAATCGCGTTTTAAGCGTCCTAGAGGCGATTTGAGCGTAAAAACATGCTCATATCACCAAATAAAATTTGCCGTCTTAGATCGACTACGGCGACGTTTTAGAGCTTAAAATGGTGTTTTCAGTGCTAAAGTGAACGAGTTGAGCGCAATGATGTACTGCAATTACGGACCTAAAAGAGACCTTCTAAATGGAAATTGCAGAACTTAGCAAGTCGGGAATCATGTTTTCGGCGCTCAAACCATCGAGATGAGCGAAACAACATGTTGAAATGAGAAACCTATAACTTGCTTGTAAACTGAAAAGAAACGATCTTAGAACCATAAAAGTCGCGTTTTAAGCGTTCTAGAAGCGATTTGAGCGTAAAAACATGCTCAAATCACCAAATAAAAATTGCCGTCTTAGATCGACCACGGCGACGTTTTAGAGCTTAAAATGGTGTTTTTAGTGCTAGAATTAACGAGTTGAGCGCAATGATGTACTGCAATCACGGACCTAAAAGAGACCTTCTAAATGGAATTTGCAGAACTTACCAAGTCGGGAATCATGATTTCGGCGCTCAAACCATCGAGATGAATGAAAAAACATGTTGAAATGAGAAACCTATAACTTGCTTGTAAACTGAAAAGAAACGATCTTAGAACCATCAAAATCGCGTTTTAAGCGTTCTAGAAGCAATTTGAGCGTGAAAACATGTTAAAATCACTAGCTAAAAATTGCCGTCTTAAATCGATCACATCGACGTTTTACAGCTTGAAATGCTGTTTTCAGTGCTAAAGTGAACGAGTTGAGCGCAATGATGTACTGCAGTGACGGTTCTAAAAAAAGACCTTCTAATTTGATATTGCAGAACTTAGCAAGTCGGGAATCATGTTTTCGGCGCTCAAACCATCGAGATGAGCGAAATAACATGTTGAAATGAGAAACCTATAACTTGCTTGTAAACTCAAAAGAAACGATCTTAGCACCATCAAAATCGCGTTTTAAGCGTCCTAGAGGCGATTTGAGCGTAAAAACATGCTCATATCACCAAATAAAATTTGCCGTCTTAGATCGACTACGGCGACGTTTTAGAGCTTAAAATGGTGTTTTCAGTGCTAAAGTGAACGAGTTGAGCGCAATGATGTACTGCAATTACGGACCTAAAAGAGACCTTCTAAATGGAAATTGCAGAACTTAGCAAGTCGGGAATCATGTTTTCGGCGCTCAAACCATCGAGATGAGCGAAACAACATGTTGAAATGAGAAACCTATAACTTGCTTGTAAACTGAAAAAAAACGATCTTAGAACCATAAAAGTCGCGTTTTAAGCGTTCTAGAAGCGATTTGAGCGTAAAAACATGCTCAAATCACCAACTTAAAATTGCCGTCTTAAAACGACCATGGCGACGTTTTAGAGCTTAAAATAGTGTTTTTAGTGCTAGAGTTAACGAGTTGAGCGCAATGATGTACTGCAATCACGGACCTAAAAGAGACCTTCTAAATGGAATTTGCAGAACTTAGCAAGTCGCGAATCATGTTTTCGGCGCTAAAACCATCGAGATGAGCGAAATAACACGTTGAAATGAGAATCCTATAACTTGCTTGTAAACTGAAAAGAAACGATCTTAGAACCATCAAAATCGCGTTTTAAGCCTTCTAGAAGCGATTTGAGCGTGAAAACATGCTCAAATCACTAACTAAAAATTGCCGTCTTAAATCGATCACGGCGACGTTTTACAGCTTAAAATTCGGTTTTCAGTGCTAAAGTGAACGAGTTAAGCGCAATGATGTACTGCAATCACGGATCTAAAAGAGACCTTCTAAATGGATATTGCAGAACTTAGCAAGTCGAGAATCATGTTTACGGCGCTCAAACCATCGAGATGAGCGAAACAACATGTTGAAATGAGAAACCTATAACTTGCTTGTAAACTGAAAAGAAACGATCTTAGAACCATAAAAGTCGCGTTTTCAGCGTTCTAGAAGCGATTTGAGCGTAAATACATGCTCAAATCACCAAATAAAAATTGCCGTCTTAGATCGACCACGGCGACGTTTTAGAGCTTAAAATGGTGTTTTCAGTGCTAAAGTGAACGAGTTGATGGCAATGATGTACTGCAATCACGGACCAAAAAGAGACCTTCTAAATGGAATTTGCAGAACTTACCAAGTTGGGAATCATGATTTCGGCGCTCAAACCATCGAGATGAATGAAAAAACATGTTGAAATGAGAAACCTATAACTTGCTTGTAAACTGAAAAGAAACGATCTTAGAACCATCAAAATCGCGTTTTAAGCGTTCTAGAAGCAATTTGAGCGTGAAAACATGTTAAAATCACTAACTAAAAATTGCCGTCTTAAATCGATCACATCGACGTTTTACAGCTTGAAATGCTGTTTTCAGTGCTAAAGTGAACGAGTTGAGCGCAATGATGTACTGCAATTACGGACCTAAAAAAGACCTTCTAAATGGAAATCGCAGAACTTAGCAAGTCGGGAATCATGTTTTCGGCGCTCAAACCATCGAGATGAGAGAAACAACATGTTGAAATGAGAAACCTATAACTTGCTTGTAAACTGAAAAGAAACGATCTTAGAACCATAAAAGTCGCGTTTTAAGCGTTCTAGAAGCGATTTGAGCGTAAAAACATGCTCATATCACCAAATAAAAATTGCCGTCTTAGATCGACCACGGCGACGTTTTAGAGCTTAAAATGGTGTTTTTAGTGCTAGAGTTAACGAGTTGAGCGCAATGATGTACTGCAATCACGGACCTAAAAGAGACCTTCTAAATGGAATTTGCAGAACTTACCAAGTCGGGAATCATGATTTCGGCGCTCAAACCATCGAGATGAATGAAAAAACATGTTGAAATGAGAAACCTATAACTTGCTTGTAAACTGAAAAGAAACGGTCTTAGAACCATCAAAATCGCGTTTTAAGCGTTCTAGAAGCAATTTGAGCGTGAAAACATGTTAAAATCACTGACTAAAAATTGCCGTCTTAAATCGATCACATCGACGTTTTACAGCTTGAAATGCTGTTTTCAGTGCTAAAGTGAACGAGTTGAGCGCAATGATGTACTGCAATGACGGTTCTAAAAAAAGACCTTCTAATTTGATATTGCAGAACTTAGCAAGTCGGGAATCATGTTTTGGGCGCTCAAACCATCGAGATGAGCGAAATAACATGTTGAAATGAGAAACCTATAACTTGCTTGTAAACTCAAAAGAAACGATCTTAGCACCATCAAAATCGCGTTTTAAGCGTCCTAGAGGCGATTTGAGCGTAAAAACATGCTCATATCACCAAATAAAATTTGCCGTCTTAGATCGACTACGGCGACGTTTTAGAGCTTAAAATGGTGTTTTCAGTGCTAAAGTGAACGAGTTGAGCGCAATGATGTACTACAATTACGGACCTAAAAGAGACCTTCTAAATGGAAATGTCAGAACTTAGCAAGTCGGGAATCATGTTTTCGGCGCTCAAACCATCGAGATGAGCGAAACAACATGTTGAAATGAGAAACCTATAACTTGCTTGTAAACTGAAAAGAAACGATCTTAGAACCATAAAAGTCGCGTTTTAAGCGTTCTAGAAGCGATTTGAGCGTAAAAACATGCTCAAATCACCAAATAAAAATTGCCGTCTTAAATCGACCACGGCGACGTTTTAGAGCTTAAAATGGTGTTTTTAGTGCTAGAGTTAACGAGTTGAGCGCAATGATGTACTGCAATCACGGACCTAAAAGAGACCTTCTAAATGGAATTTGCCGAACTTACCAAGTCGGGAATCATGATTTCGGCGCTCAAACCATCGAGATGAATGAAAAAACATGTTGAAATGAGAAACCTATAACTTGCGTGTAAACTGAAAAGAAACGATCTTAGAACCATCAAAATCGCGTTTTAAGCGTTCTAGAAGCAATTTGAGCGTGAAAACATGTTAAAATCACTAACTAAAAATTGCCGTCTTAAATCGATCACATCGACGTTTTACAGCTTGAAATGCTGTTTTCAGTGCTAAAGTGAACGAGTTGAGCGCAATGATGTACTGCAATGACGGTTCTAAAAAAAGACCTTCTAATTTGATATTGCAGAACTTAGCAAGTCGGGAATCATGTTTTCGGCGCTCAAACCATCGAGATGAGCGAAATAACATGTTGAAATGAGAAACCTATAACTTGCTTGTAAACTCAAAAGAAACGATCTTAGCACCATCAAAATCGCGTTTTAAGCGTCCTAGAGGCGATTTAAGCGTAAAAACATGCTCATATCACCAAATAAAAATTGCCGTCTTAGATCGACTACGGCGACATTTTAGAGCTAAAAATGGTGTTTTCAGTGCTAAAGTGAACGAGTTGAGCGCAATGATGTACTGCAATTACGGACCTGAAAGAGACCTTCTAAATGGAAATTGCAGAACTTAGCAAGTCGGGAATCATGTTTTCGGCGCTCAAACCATCGAGATGAGAGAAACAACATGTTGAAATGAGAAACCTATAACTTGCTTGTAAACTGAAAAGAAACGATCTTAGAACCATAAAAGTCGCGTTTTAAGCGTTCTAGAAGCGATTTGAGCGTAAAAACATGCTCATATCACCAAATAAAAATTGCCGTCTTAGATCGACCACGGCGACGTTTTAGAGCTTAAAATGGTGTTTTTAGTGCTAGAGTTAACGAGTTGAGCGCAATGATGTACTGCAATCACGGACCTAAAAGAGACCTTCTAAATGGAATTTGCAGAACTTACCAAGTCGGGAATCATGATTTCGGCGCTCAAACCATCGAGATGAATGAAAAAACATGTTGAAATGAGAAACCTATAACTTGCTTGTAAACTGAAAAGAAACGGTCTTAGAACCATCAAAATCGCGTTTTAAGCGTTCTAGAAGCAATTTGAGCGTGAAAACATGTTAAAATCACTGACTAAAAATTGCCGTCTTAAATCGATCACATCGACGTTTTACAGCTTGAAATGCTGTTTTCAGTGCTAAAGTGAACGAGTTGAGCGCAATGATGTACTGCAATGACGGTTCTAAAAAAAGACCTTCTAATTTGATATTGCAGAACTTAGCAAGTCGGGAATCATGTTTTCGGCGCTCAAACCATCGAGATGAGCGAAATAACATGTTGAAATGAGAAACCTATAACTTGCTTGTAAACTCAAAAGAAACGATCTTAGCACCATCAAAATCGCGTTTTAAGCGTCCTAGAGGCGATTTGAGCGTAAAAACATGCTCATATCACCAAATAAAATTTGCCGTCTTAGATCGACTACGGCGACGTTTTAGAGCTTAAAATGGTGTTTTCAGTGCTAAAGTGAACGAGTTGAGCGCAATGATGTACTGCAATTACGTACCTAAAAGAGACCTTCTAAATGGAAATTGCAGAACTTAGCAAGTCGGGAATCATGTTTTCGGCGCTCAAACCATCGAGATGAGCGAAACAACATGTTGAAATGAGAAACCTATAACTTGCTTGTAAACTGAAAAGAAACGATCTTAGAACGATAAAAGTCGCGTTTTAAGCGTTCTAGAAGCGATTTGAGCGTAAAAACATGCTCAAATCACCAACTTAAAATTGCCGTCTTAAAACGACCATGGCGACGTTTTAGAGCTTAAAATAGTGTTTTTAGTGCTAGAGTTAACGAGTTGAGCGCAATGATGTACTGCAATCACGGACCTAAAAGAGACCTTCTAAATGGAATTTGCAGAACTTAGGAAGTCGGGAATCATGTTTTCGGCGCTAAAACCATCGAGATGAGCGAAATAACATGTTGAAATGAGAATCCTATAACTTGCTTGTAAACTGAAAAGAAACGATCTTAGAACCATCAAAATCGCGTTTTAAGCCTTCTAGAAGCGATTTAAGCGTGAAAACATGCTCAAATCACTAACTAAAAATTGCCGTCTTAAATCGATCACGGCGACGTTTTACAGCTTAAAATGCGGTTTTCAGTGCTAAAGTGAACGAGTTGAGCGCAATGATGTACTGCAATCACGGACCTAAAAGAGACCTTCTAAATGGAATTTGCAGAACTTACCAAGTCGGGAATCATGATTTCGGCGCTCAAACCATCGAGATGAATGAAAAAACATGTTGAAATGAGAAACCTATAACTTGCTTGTAAACTGAAAAGATACGATCTTAGAACCATCAAAATCGCGTTTTAAGCGTTCTAGAAGCAATTTGAGCGTGAAAACATGTTAAAATCACTGACTAAAAATTGCCGTCTTAAATCGATCACATCGACGTTTTACAGCTTGAAATACTGTTTTCAGTGCTAAAGTGAACGAGTTGAGCGCAATGATGTACTGCAATTACGGACCTAAAAGAGACCTTCTAAATGGAAATTGCAGAACTTAGCAAGTCGGGAATCATGTTTTCGGCGCTCAAACCATCGAGATGAGAGAAACAACATGTTGAAATGAGAAACCTATAACTTGCTTGTAAACTGAAAAGAAACGATCTTAGAACCATAAAAGTCGCGTTTTAAGCGTTCTAGAAGCGATTTGAGCGTAAAAACATGCTCAAATCACCAAATAAAAATTGCCGTCTTAGATCGACCACGGCAAAGTTTTAGAGCTTAAAATGGTGTTTTTAGTGCTAGAGTTAACGAGTTGAGCGCAATGATGTACTGCAATCACGGACCTAAAAGAGACCTTCTAAATGGAATTTGCAGAACTTACCAAGTCGGGAATCATGATTTCGGCGCTCAAACCATCGAGATGAATAAAAAACATGTTGAAATGAGAAACCTATGACTTGATTGTAAACTGAAAAGAAACGATCTTAGAACCATCAAAATCGCGTTTTAAGCGTTCTAGAAGCAATTTGAGCGTGAAAACATGTTAAAATCACTAACTAAAAATTGCCGTCTTAAATCGATCACATCGACGTTTTACAGCTTGAAATGCTGTTTTCAGTGCTAAAGTGAACGAGTTGAGCGCAATGATGTACTGCAATGACGGTTCTAAAAAAAGACCTTGTAATTTGATATTGCAGAACTTAGCAAGTCGGGAATCATGTTTTCGGCGCTCAAACCATCGAGATGAGCGAAATAACATGTTGAAATGAGAAACCTATAACTTGCATGTAAACTCAAAAGAAACGATCTTAGCACCATCAAAATCGCGTTTTAAGCGTCCTAGAGGCGATTTGAGCGTAAAAACATGCTCATATCACCAAATAAAATTTGCCGTCTTAGATCGACTACGGCGACGTTGTAGAGCTTAAAATGGTGTTTTCAGTGCTAAAGTGAACGAGTTGAGCGCAATGATGTACTGCAATTACGGACCTAAAAGAGACCTTCTAAATTGAAATTGCAGAACTTAGCAAGTCGGGAATCATGTTTTCGGCGCTCAAACCATCGAGATGAGCGAAACGACATGTTGAAATGAGAAACCTATAACTTGCTTGTAAACTGAAAAGAAACGATCTTAGAACCATAAAAGTCGCGTTTTAAGCGTTCTAGAAGCGATTTGAGCGTAAAAACATGCTCAAATCACCAACTTAAAATTGCCGTCTTAAAACGACCATGGCGACGTTTTAGAGCTTAAAATAGTGTTTTTAGTCCTAGAGTTAACGAGTTGAGCGCAATGATGTACTGCAATCACGGACCTAAAAGAGACCTTCTAAATGGAATTTGCAGAACTTAGAAAGTCGGGAATCATGTTTTCGGCGCTAAAACCATCGAGATGAGCGAAATAACATGTTGAAATGAGAATCCTATAACTTGCTTGTAAACTGAAAAGAAACGATCTTAGAAGCATCAAAATCGCGTTTTAAGCCTTCTAGAAGCGATTTGAGCGTGAAAACATGCTCAAATCACTAACTAAAAATTGCCGTCTTAAATCGATCACGGCGACGTTTTACAGCTTAAAATGCGGTTTTCAGTGCTAAAGTGAACGAGTTGAGCGCAATGATGTACTGCAATTACGGAACTAAAAGAGACCTTCTAAATGGATATTGCAGAACTTAGCAAGTCGAGAATCATGTTTACGGCGCTCAAACCTTCGAGATGAGAGAAACAACATGTTGAAATGAGAAACCTATAACTTGCTTGTAAACTGAAAAGAAATGATCTTAGAACCTTAAAAGTCGCGTTTTAAGCGTTCTAGAAGCGATTTGAGCGTAAAAACATGCTCATATCACCAAATAAAAATTGCCGTCTTAGATCGACCACGGCGACGTTTTAGAGCTTAAAATGGTGTTTTTAGTGCTAGAGTTAACGAGTTGAGCGCAATGATGTACTGCAATCACGGACCTAAAAGAGACCTTCTAAATGGAATTTGCAGAACTTACCAAGTCGGGAATCATGATTTCGGCGCTCAAACCATCGAGATGAATGAAAAAACATGTTGAAATGAGAAACCTATAACTTGCTTGTAAACTGAAAAGAAACGATCTTAGAACCATCAAAATCGCGTTTTAAGCGTTCTAGAAGCAATTTGAGCGTGAAAACATGTTAAAATCACTAACTAAAAATTGCCGTCTTAAATCGATCACATCGACGTTTTACAGCTTGAAATGCTGTTTTCAGTGCTAAAGTGAACGAGTTGAGCGCAATGATGTACTGCAATGACGGCTGTAAAAAAAGACCTTCTAATTTGATATTGCAGAACTTAGCAAGTCGGGAATCATGTTTTCGGCGCTCAAACCATCGAGATGAGCGAAATAACATGTTGAAATGAGAAACCTATAACTTGCTTGTAAACTCAAAAGAAACGATCTTAGCACCATCAAAATCGCGTTTTAAGCGTTCTAGAAGCAATTTGAGCGTGAAAACATGTTAAAATAACTAACTAAAGATTGCCGTCTTAAATCGATCACATCGACGTTTTACAGCTTGAAATGCTGTTTTCAGTGCTAAAGTGAACGAGTTGAGCGCAATGATGTACTGCAATCACGGACCTAAAAGAGACCTTCTAAATGGAATTTGCAGAACTTACCAAGTCGGGAATCATGATTTCGGCGCTCAAACCATCGAGATGAATGAAAAAACATGTTGAAATGAGAAACCTATAACTTGCTTGTAAACTGAAAAGAAACGATCTTAGAACCATCAAAATCGCGTTTTAAGCGTTCTAGAAGCAATTTGAGCGTGAAAACATGTTAAAATCACTAACTAAAAATTGCCGTTTTAAATCGATCACATCGACGTTTTACAGCTTGAAATGCTGTTTTCAGTGCTAAAGTGAACGAGTTGAGCGCAATGATGTACTGCAATGACATTTCTAAAAAAAGACCTTCTAATTTGATATTGCAGAACTTAGCAAGTCGGGAATCATGTTTTCGGCGCTCAAACCATCGAGATGAGCGAAATAACATGTTGAAATGAGAAACCTATAACTTGCTTGTAAACTCAAAAGAAACGATCTTAGCACCATCAAAATCGCGTTTTAAGCGTCCTAGAGGCGATTTGAGCGTAAAAACATGCTCATATCACCAAATAAAATTTGCCGTCTTAGATCGACTACGGCGACGTTTTAGAGCTTAAAATGGTGTTTTTAGTGCTAGAGTTAACGAGTTGAGCGCAATGATGTACTGCAATCACGGACCTAAAAGAGACCTTCTAAATGGAATTTGCAGAACTTACCAAGTCGGGAATCATGATTTCGGCGCTCAAACCATCGAGATGAATGAAAAAACATGTTGAAATGAGAAACCTATAACTTGCTTGTAAACTGAAAAGAAACGATCTTAGAACCATCAAAATCGCGTTTTAAGCGTTCTAGAAGCAATTTGAGCGTGAAAACATGTTAAAATCACTAACTAAAAATTGCCGTCTTAAATCGATCACATCGACGTTTTACAGCTTGAAATGCTGTTTTCAGTGCTAAAGTGAACGAGTTGAGCGCAATGATGTACTGCAATGACGGTTCTAAAAAAAGACCTTCTAATTTGATATTGCAGAACTTAGCAAGTCGGGAATCATGTTTTCGGCGCTCAAACCATCGAGATGAGCGAAATAACATGTTGAAATGAGAAACCTATAACTTGCTTGTAAACTCAAAAGAAACGATCTTAGCACTATCAAAATCGCGTTTTAAGCGTCCTAGAGGCGATTTGAGCGTAAAAACCTGCTCATATCACCAAATAAAATTTGCCGTCTCAGATCGACTACGGCGACGTTTTAGAGCTTAAAATGGTGTTTTCAGTGCTAAAGTGAACGAGTTGAGCGCAATGATGTACTGCAATTACGGACCTAAAAGAGACCTTCTAAATGGAAATTGCAGAACTTAGCAAGTCGGGAATCATGTTTTCGGCGCTCAAACCATCGAGATGAGCGAAACAACATGTTGAAATGAGAAACCTATAACTTGCTTGTAAACTGAAAAGAAACGATCTTAGAACCATCAAAATCGCGTTTTAAGCGTTCTAGAAGCAATTTGAGCGTGAAAACATGTTAAAATCACTAACTAAAAATTGCCGTCTTAAATCGATCACATCGACGTTTTACAGCTTGAAATGCTGTTTTCAGTGCTAAAGTGAACGAGTTGAGCGCAATGATGTACTGCAATCACGGACCTAAAAGAGACCTTTTAAATGGAATTTGCAGAACTTAGCAAGTCGCGAATCATGTTTTCGGCGCTAAAACCATCGAGATGAGCGAAATAACATGTTGAAATGAGAATCCTATAACTTGCTTGTAAACTGAAAAGAAACGATCTTAGAACCATCAAAATCGCGTTTTAAGCCTTCTAGAAGCGATTTGAGCATGAAAACATGCTCAAATCACTAACTAAAAATTGCCGTCTTAAATCGATCACGGCGACGTTTTACAGCTTAAAATGCGGTTTTCAGTGCTAAAGTGAACGAGTTGAGCGCAATGATGTACTGCAATCACGGATCTAAAAGAGACCTTCTAAATGGATATTGCAGAACTTAGCAAGTCGAGAATCATGTTTACGGCGCTCAAACCATCGAGATGAGCGAAACAACATGTTGAAATGAGAAACCTATAACTTGCTTGTAAACTGAAAAGAAACGATCTTAGAACCATAAAAGTCGCGTTTTAAGCGTTCTAGAAGCGATTTGAGCGTAAAAACATGCTCAAATCACCAAATAAAAATTGCCGTCTTAGATCGACCACGGCGACGTTTTAGAGCTTAAAATGGTGTTTTCAGTGCTAAAGTGAACGAGTTGATGGCAATGATGTACTGCAATCACGGACCTAAAAGAGACCTTCTAAATGGAATTTGCAGAACTTACCAAGTCGGGAATCATGATTTCGGCGCTCAAACCATCGAGATGAATGAAAAAACATGTTGAAATGAGAAACCTATAACTTGCTTGTAAACTGAAAAGAAACGATCTTAGAACCATCAAAATCGCGTTTTAAGCGTTCTAGAAGCAATTTGAGCGTGAAAACATGTTAAAATCACTAACTAAAAATTGCCGTCTTAAATCGATCACATCGACGTTTTACAGCTTGAAATGCTGTTTTCAGTGCTAAAGTGAACGAGTTGAGCGCAATGATGTACTGCAATTACGGACCTAAAAGAGACCTTCTAAATGGAAATTGCAGAACTTAGCAAGTCGGGAATCATGTTTTCGGCGCTCAAACCATCGAGATGAGAGAAACAACATGTTGAAATGAGAAACCTATAACTTGCTTGTAAACTGAAAAGAAACGATCTTAGAACTATAAAAGTCGCGTTTTAAGCGTTCTAGAAGCGATTTGAGCGTAAAAACATGCTCATATCACCAAATAAAAATTGCCGTCTTAGATCGACCACGGCGACGTTTTAGAGCTTAAAATGGTGTTTTTAGTGCTAGAGTTAACGAGTTGAGCGCAATGATGTACTGCAATCACGGACCTAAAAGAGACCTTCTAAATGGAATTTGCAGAACTTACCAAGTCGGGAATCATGATTTCGGCGCTCAAACCATCGAGATGAATGAAAAAACATGTTGAAATGAGAAACCTATAACTTGCTTGTAAACTGAAAAGAAACGATCTTAGAACCATCAAAATCGCGTTTTAAGCGTTCTAGAAGCAATTTGAGCGTGAAAACATGTTAAAATCACTAACTAAAAATTGCCGTCTTAAATCGATCACATCGACGTTTTACAGCTTGAAATGCTGTTTTCAGTGCTAAAGTGAACGAGTTGAGCGCAATGATGTACTGCAATGACGGTTCTAAAAAAAGACCTTCTAATTTGATATTGCAGAACTTAGCAAGTCGGGAATCATGTTTTCGGCGCTCAAACCATCGAGATGAGCGAAATAACATGTTGAAATGAGAAACCTATAACTTGCTTGTAAACTCAAAAGAAACGATCTTAGCCCATCAAAATCGCGTTTTAAGCGTCCTAGAGGCGATTTGAGCGTAAAAACATGCTCATATCACCAATTAAAATTTGCCGTCTTAGATCGACTACGGCGACGTTTTAGAGCTTAAAATGGTGTTTTCAGTGCTAAAGTGAACGAGTTGAGCGCAATGATGTACTGCAATTACGGACCTAAAAGAGACCTTCTAAATGGAAGTTGCAGAACTTAGCAAGTCGGGAATCATGTTTTCGGCGCTCAAACCATCGAGATGAGCGAAACAACATGTTGAAATGAGAAACCTATAACTTGCTTGTAAACTGAAAAGAAACGATCTTAGAACCATAAAAGTCGCGTTTTAAGCGTTCTAGAAGCGATTTGAGCGTAAAAACATGCTCAAATCACCAAATAAAAATTGCCGTCTAAAATCGACCACGGCGACGTTTTAGAGCTTAAAATGGTGTTTTCAGTGCTAAAGTGAACGAGTTGATAACAATGATGTACTGCAATCACGGACCTAAAAGAGACCTTCTAAATGGAATTTGCAGAACTTACCAAGTCGGGAATCATGATTTCGGCGCTCAAACCATCGAGATGAATGAAAAAACATGTTGAAATGAGAAACCTATAACTTGCTTGTAAACTGAAAAGAAACGATCTTAGAACCATAAAAGTCGCGTTTTAAGCGTTCTAGAAGCGATTTGAGCGTAAAAACATGCTCATATCACCAAATAAAAATTGCCGTCTTAGATCGACCACGGCGACGTTTTAGAGCTTAAAATGGTGTTTTTAGTGCTAGAGTTAACGAGTTGAGCGCAATGATGTACTGCAATCACGGACTTAAAAGAGACCTTCTAAATGGAATTTGCAGAACTTACCAAGTCGGGAATCATGATTTCGGCGCTCAAAACATCGAGATGAATGAAAAAACATGTTGAAATGAGAAACCTATAACTTGCTTGTAAACTGAAAAGAAACGATCTTAGAACCATCAAAATCGCGTTTTAAGCGTTCTAGAAGCAATTTGAGCGTGAAAACATGTTAAAATCACTAACTAAAAATTGCCGTCTTAAATCGATCACATCGACGTTTTACAGCTTGAAATGCTGTTTTCAGTGCTAAAGTGAACGAGTTGAGCGCAATGATGTACTGCAATGACGGTTCTAAAAAAAGACCTTCTAATTTGATATTGCAGAACTTAGCAAGTCGGAAATCATGTTTTCGGCGCTCAAACCATCGAGATGAGCGAAATAACATGTTGAAATGACAAACCTATAACTTGCTTGTAAACTCAAAAGAAACGATCTTAGCACCATCAAAATCGCGTTTTAAGCGTCCTAGAGGCGATTTGAGCGTAAAAACATGCTCATATCACCAAATAAAATTTGCCGTCTTAGATCGACTACGGCGACGTTTTAGAGCTTAAAATGGTGTTTTCAGTGCTAAAGTGAACGAGTTGAGCGCAATGATGTACTGCAATTACGGACCTAAAAGAGACCTTCTTAATGGAAATTGCAGAACTTAGCAAGTCGGGAATCATGTTTTCGGCGCTCAAACCATCGAGATGAGCGAAACAACATGTTGAAATGAGAAACCTATAACTTGCTTGTAAACTGAAAAGAAACGATCTTAGAACCATAAAAGTCGCGTTTTAAGCGTTCTAGAAGCGATTTGAGCGTAAAAACATGCTCAAATCACCAACTTAAAATTGCCGTCTTAAAACGACCATGGCGACGTTTTACAGCTTAAAATGCGGTTTTCAGTGCTAAAGTGAACGAGTTGAGCGCAATGATGTACTGCAATCACGGACCTAAAAGAGACCTTCTAAATGGAATTTGCAGAACTTTCCAAGTCGGGAATCATGATTTCGGCGCTAAAACCACCGAGATGAATGAAAAAACATGTTGAAATGAGAAACCTATAACTTGCTTGTAAACTGAAAAGAAACGATCTTAGAACCATCAAAATCGCGTTTTAAGCGTTCTAGAAGCAATTTGAGCGTGAAAACATGTTAAAATCACTAACTAAAAATTGCCGTCTTAAATCGATCACATCGACGTTTTACAGCTTGAAATGCTGTTTTCAGTGCTAAAGTGAACGAGTTGAGCGCAATGATGTACTGCAATGACGGTTCTAAAAAAAGACCTTCTAATTTGATATTGCAGAACTTAGCAAGTCGGGAATCATGTTTTCGGCGCTCAAACCATCGAGGTGAGCGAAATAACATGTTGAAATGAGAAACCTATAACTTTCTTGTAAACTGAAAAGAAACGATCTTAGAACCATAAAAGTCGCGTTTTAAGCGTTCTAGAAGCGATTTGAGCGTAAAAACATGCTCAAATCACCAACTTAAAATTGCCGTCTTAAAACGACCATGGCGACGTTTTAGAGCTTAAAATGGTGTTTTTAGTGCTAGAGTTAACGAGTTGAGCGCAATGATGTACTGCAATCAGGGACCTAAAAGAGACCTTCTAAATGGAAATTGCAGAACTTACCAAGTCGGGAATCATGTTTTCGGCGCTCAAACCATCGAGATGAGCGAAACGACATGTTGAAATGAGAAACCTATAACTTGCTTGTAAACTGAAAAGAAACGATCTTAGAACCATAAAAGTCGCGTTTTAAGCGTTCTAGAAGCGATTTGAGCGTAAAAACATGCTCAAATCACCAACTTAAAATTGCCATCTTAAAACGACCATGGTGACGTTTTAGAGCTTAAAATAGTGTTTTTAGTGCTAGAGTTAACGAGTTGAGCGCAATGATGTACTGCAATCACGGACCTAAAAGAGACCTTCTAAATGGAATTTGCAGAACTTAGCAAGTCGCGAATCATGTTTTCGGCGCTAAAACCATCGAGATGAGCGAAATAACATGTTGAAATGAGAATCCTATAACTTGCTTGTAAACTGAAAAGAAACGATCTTAGAACCATCAAAATCGCGTTTTAAGCCTTCTAGAAGCGATTTGAGCGTGAAAACATGCTCAAATCACTAACTAAAAATTGCCGTCTTAAATCGATCACGGCGACGTTTTACAGCTTAAAATGCGGTTTTCAGTGCTAAAGTGAACGAGTTGAGTGCAATGATGTACTGCAATTACGGATCTAAAAGAGACCTTCTAAATGGATATTGCAGAACTTAGCAAGTCGAGAATCATGTTTACGGCGCTCAAACCATCGAGATGAGAGAAAATACATGTTGAAATGAGAAACCTATAACTTGCTTGTAAACTGAAAAGAAACGATCTTAGAACCATCAAAATCGCGTTTTAAGCGTCCTAGAGGCGATTTGAGCGTAAAAACATGCTCATATCACCAAATAAAATTTGCCGTCTTAGATCGACTACGGCGACGTTTTAGAGCTTAAAATGTTGTTTTCAGTGCTAAAGTGAACGAGTTGAGCGCAATGATGTACTGCAATTATGGACCTAAAAGAGACCTTCTAAATGGATATTGCAGAACTTAGCAAGTCGAGAATCATGTTTACGGCGCTCAAACCATCGAGATGAGAGAAACAACATGTTGAAATGAGAAACCTATAACTTGCTTGTAAACTGAAAAGAAACGATCTTAGAACCATAAAAGTCGCGTTTTAAGCGTTCTAGAAGCGATTTGAGCGTAAAAACATGCTCATATCACCAAATAAAAATTGCCGTCTTAGATCGACCACGGCGACGTTTTAGAGCTTAAAATGGTGTTTTTAGTGCTAGAGTTAACGAGTTGAGCGCAATGATGTACTGCAATCACGGACCTAAAAGAGACCTTCTAAATGGAATTTGCAGAACTTACCAAGTCGGGAATCATGTTTTCGGCGCTAAAACCATCGAGATGAGCGAAATAACATGTTGAAATGAGAATCCTATAACTTGCTTGTAAACTGAAAAGAAACGATCTTAGAACCATCAAAATCGCGTTTTAAGCCTTCTAGAAGCGATTTGAGCGTGAAAACATGCTCAAATCACTAACTAAAAATTGCCGTCTTAAATCGATCACGGCGACGTTTTACAGCTTAAAATGCGGTTTTCAGTGCTAAAGTGAACGAGTTGAGCGCAATGATGTACTGCAATCACGGACCTAAAAGAGACCTTCTAAATGGAATTCGCAGAACTTACCAAGTCGGGAATCATGATTTCGGCGCTCAAACCATCGAGATGAATGAAAAAACATGTTGAAATGAGAAACCTATAACTTGCTTGTAAACTGAAAAGAAACGATCTTAGAACCATCAAAATCGCGTTTTGAGCGTTCTAGAAGCAATTTGAGCGTGAAAACATGTTAAAATCACTAACTAAAAATTGCCGTCTTAAATCGATCACATCGACGTTTTACAGCTTGAAATGCTGTTTTCAGTGCTAAAGTGAACGAGTTGAGCGCAATGATGTACTGCAATCACGGACCTAAAAGAGACCTTCTAAATGCAATTTGCAGAACTTAGCAAGTGGGAATCATGTTTTCGGCGCTAAAACCATCGAGATGAGCGAAATAACATGTTGAAATGAGAATCCTATAACTTGCTTGTAAACTGAAAAGAAGCGATCTTAGAACCATCAAAATCGCGTTTTAAGCCTTCTAGAAGCGATTTGAGCGTGAAAACATGCTCAAATCACTAACTAAAAATTGCCGTCTTAAATCGATCACGGCGACGTTTTACAGCTTAAAATGCGGTTTTCAGTGCTAAAGTGAACGAGTTGAGCGCAATGATGTACTGCAATCACGCATCTAAAAGAGACCTTCTAAATGGATATTGCAGAACTTAGCAAGTCGAGAATCATGTTTACGGCGCTCAAACCATCGAGATGACCGAAACAACATGTTGAAATGAGAAACCTATAACTTGCTTGTAAAATGAAAAGAAACGATCTTAGAACAATAAAAGTCGCGTTTTAAGCGTTCTAGAAGCGATTTGAGCGTGAAAACATGCTCAAATCACCAAATAAAAATTGCCGTCTTAGATCGACCACGGCGACGTTTTAGAGCTTAAAATGGTCTTTTAAGTGCTAGAGTTAACGAGTTGAGCGCAATGATGTACTGCAATCACGGACCTAAAAGAGACCTTCTAAATGGAATTTGCAGAACTTACCAAGTCGGGAGTCATGATTTCGGCGCTCAAACCATCGAGATGAATGAAAAAACATGTTGAAATGAGAAACCTATAACTTGCTTGTAAACTGAAAAGAAACGATCTTAGAACTATCAAAATCGCGTTTTAAGCGTTCTAGAAGCAATTTGAGCGTGAAAACATGTTAAAATAACTAACTAAAAATTGCCGTCTTAAATCGATCACATCGACGTTTTACAGCTTGAAATGCTGTTTTCAGTGCTAAAGTGAACGAGTTGAGCGCAATGATGTACTGCAATGACGGTTCTAAAAAAGACCTTCTAATTTGATATTGCAGAACTTAGCAAGTCGGGAATCATGTTTTCGGCGCTCAAACCATCGAGATGACCGAAACAACATGTTGAAAGGTGAAACCTATAACTTGCTTGTACACTGAAAAGAAACGACCTTAGAACCATCAAAATCGCGTTTTAAGCGTTCTAGAAGTAATTTGAGCGTAAAAACATGCTCAAATCACCAACTAAAAATTGCCATTTTAAATCGACAACGGCAACGTTTTAGAGCTTAAAATGGTGTTTTTAGTGCTAGAGTGAATGAGTTGAGCACAATCATGTACTGTAATCACGGACCTAAAAAAGACTTTCTAAATGGAATTTGCAGAACTTAGCAAGTCGGGAATCATATTTTCGGCGCTCAAACCATCGAGATGAGCGAAATAACATGTTAAAATGAGAAACCTATAACTTGCTTGTAAACTCAAAAGAAACGATCTTAGCACCATCAAAATCGCGTTTTAAGCGTCCTAGAGGCGATTTCAGCGTAAAAACATGCTCATATCACCAAATAAAAATTGCCGTCTTAGATTGACTACGGCGACGTTTTAGAGCTTAAAATGGTGTTTTCAGTGCTAAAGTGAACGAGTTGAGCGCAATGATGTACTGCAATTACGGACCTAAAAGAGACCTTCTAAATGGAAATTGCAGAACTTAGCAAGTCGGGAATCATGTTTTCGGCGCTCAAACCATCGAGATGAGCGAAACAACATGTTGAAATGAGAAACCTATAACTTGCTTGTAAACTGAAAAGAAACGATCTTAGAACCATAAAAGTCGCGTTTTAAGCGTTCTAGAAGCGATTTGAGCGTAAAAACATGCTCAAATCACCAACTTAAAATTGCCATCTTAAAACGACCATGGTGACGTTTTAGAGCTTAAAATAGTGTTTTTAGTGCTAGAGTTAACGAGTTGAGCGCAATGATGTACTGCAATCACGGACCTAAAAGAGACCTTCTAAATGGAATTTGCAGAACTTAGCAAGTCGCGAATCATGTTTTCGGCGCTAAAACCATCGAGATGAGCGAAATAACATGTTGAAATGAGAATCCTATAACTTGCTTGTAAACTGAAAAGAAACGATCTTAGAACCATCAAAATCGCGTTTTAAGCCTTCTAGAAGCGATTTGAGCGTGAAAACATGCTCAAATCACTAACTAAAAATTGCCGTCTTAAATCGATCACGGCGACGTTTTACAGCTTAAAATGCGGTTTTCAGTGCTAAAGTGAACGAGTTGAGTGCAATGATGTACTGCAATTACGGATCTAAAAGAGACCTTCTAAATGGATATTGCAGAACTTAGCAAGTCGAGAATCATGTTTACGGCGCTCAAACCATCGAGATGAGAGAAAATACATGTTGAAATGAGAAACCTATAACTTGCTTGTAAACTGAAAAGAAACGATCTTAGAACCATCAAAATCGCGTTTTAAGCGTCCTAGAGGCGATTTGAGCGTAAAAACATGCTCATATCACCAAATAAAATTTGCCGTCTTAGATCGACTACGGCGACGTTTTAGAGCTTAAAATGGTGTTTTCAGTGCTAAAGTGAACGAGTTGAGCGCAATGATGTACTGCAATTATGGACCTAAAAGAGACCTTCTAAATGGATATTGCAGAACTTAGCAAGTCGAGAATCATGTTTACGGCGCTCAAACCATCGAGATGAGAGAAACAACATGTTGAAATGAGAAACCTATAACTTGCTTGTAAACTGAAAAGAAACGATCTTAGAACCATCGAAATCGCGTTTTAAGCCTTCTAGAAGCGATTTGAGCGTGAAAACATGCTCAAATCACTAACTAAAAATTGCCGTCTTAAATCGATCACGGCGACGTTTTACAGCTTAAAATGCGGTTTTCAGTGCTAAAGTGAACGAGTTGAGCGCAATGATGTACTGCAATCACGGACCTAAAAGAGACCTTCTAAATGGAATTCGCAGAACTTACCAAGTCGGGAATCATGATTTCGGCGCTCAAACCATCGAGATGAATGAAAAAACATGTTGAAATGAGAAACCTATAACTTGCTTGTAAACTGAAAAGAAACGATCTTAGAACCATCAAAATCGCGTTTTGAGCGTTCTAGAAGCAATTTGAGCGTGAAAACATGTTAAAATCACTAACTAAAAATTGCCGTCTTAAATCGATCACATCGACGTTTTACAGCTTGAAATGCTGTTTTCAGTGCTAAAGTGAACGAGTTGAGCGCAATGATGTACTGCAATCACGGACCTAAAAGAGACCTTCTAAATGCAATTTGCAGAACTTAGCAAGTGGGAATCATGTTTTCGGCGCTAAAACCATCGAGATGAGCGAAATAACATGTTGAAATGAGAATCCTATAACTTGCTTGTAAACTGAAAAGAAGCGATCTTAGAACCATCAAAATCGCGTTTTAAGCCTTCTAGAAGCGATTTGAGCGTGAAAACATGCTCAAATCACTAACTAAAAATTGCCGTCTTAAATCGATCACGGCGACGTTTTACAGCTTAAAATGCGGTTTTCAGTGCTAAAGTGAACGAGTTGAGCGCAATGATGTACTGCAATCACGCATCTAAAAGAGACCTTCTAAATGGATATTGCAGAACTTAGCAAGTCGAGAATCATGTTTACGGCGCTCAAACCATCGAGATGACCGAAACAACATGTTGAAATGAGAAACCTATAACTTGCTTGTAAAATGAAAAGAAACGATCTTAGAACTATAAAAGTCGCGTTTTAAGCGTTCTAGAAGCGATTTGAGCGTGAAAACATGCTCAAATCACCAAATAAAAATTGCCGTCTTAGATCGACCACGGCGACGTTTTAGAGCTTAAAATGGTCTTTTAAGTGCTAGAGTTAACGAGTTGAGCGCAATGATGTACTGCAATCACGGACCTAAAAGAGACCTTCTAAATGGAATTTGCAGAACTTACCAAGTCGGGAGTCATGATTTCGGCGCTCAAACCATCGAGATGAATGAAAAAACATGTTGAAATGAGAAACCTATAACTTGCTTGTAAACTGAAAAGAAACGATCTTAGAACTATCAAAATCGCGTTTTAAGCGTTCTAGAAGCAATTTGAGCGTGAAAACATGTTAAAATAACTAACTAAAAATTGCCGTCTTAAATCGATCACATCGACGTTTTACAGCTTGAAATGCTGTTTTCAGTGCTAAAGTGAACGAGTTGAGCGCAATGATGTACTGCAATGACGGTTCTAAAAAAGACCTTCTAATTTGATATTGCAGAACTTAGCAAGTCGGGAATCATGTTTTCGGCGCTCAAACCATCGAGATGACCGAAACAACATGTTGAAAGGTGAAACCTATAACTTGCTTGTACACTGAAAAGAAACGACCTTAGAACCATCAAAATCGCGTTTTAAGCGTTCTAGAAGTAATTTGAGCGTAAAAACATGCTCAAATCACCAACTAAAAATTGCCATTTTAAATCGACAACGGCAACGTTTTAGAGCTTAAAATGGTGTTTTTAGTGCTAGAGTGAATGAGTTGAGCACAATCATGTACTGTAATCACGGACCTAAAAAAGACTTTCTAAATGGAATTTGCAGAACTTAGGAAGTCGGGAATCATATTTTCGGCGCTCAAACCATCGAGATGAGCGAAATAACATGTTAAAATGAGAAACCTATAACTTGCTTGTAAACTCAAAAGAAACGATCTTAGCACCATCAAAATCGCGTTTTAAGCGTCCTAGAGGCGATTTCAGCGTAAAAACATGCTCATATCACCAAATAAAAATTGCCGTCTTAGATTGACTACGGCGACGTTTTAGAGCTTAAAATGGTGTTTTTAGTGCTAGAGTTAACGAGTTGAGCGCAATGATGTACTGCAATCACGGACCTAAAAGAGACCTTCTAAATCGAAATTGCAGAACTTAGCAAGTCGGGAATCATGTTTTCGGCGCTCAAACCATCGAGATGAGAGAAACAACATGTTGAAATGAGAAACCTATAACTTGCTTGTAAACTGAAAAGAAACGATCTTAGAACCATAAAAGTCGCGTTTTAAGCGTTTTAGAAGCGATTTGAGCGTAAAAACATGCTCATATCACCAAAAAAAAATTGCCGTCTTAGATCGACCACGGCGACGTTTTAGAGCTTAAAATGGTGTTTTTAGTGCTAGAGTAACGAGTTGAGCGCAATGATGTACTGCAATCACGGACCTAAAAGAGACCTTCTAAATGGAATTTGCAGAACTTAACAAGTCGGGAATCATGATTTCGGCGCTCAAACCATCGAGATGAATGAAAAAACATGTTGAAATGAGAAACCTATAACTTGCTTGTAAACTGAAAAGAAACGATCTTAGAACCATTAAAAAACGCGTTTTAAGCGTTCTAGAAGCAATTTGAGCGTGAAAACATGTTAAAATCACTAACTAAAAATTGCCGTCTTAAATCGATCACATCGACGTTTTACAGCTTAAAATGCTGTTTTCAGTGCTAAAGTGAACGAGTTGAGCGCAATGATGTACTGCAATGACGGTTCTAAAAAAAGACCTTCTAATTTGATATTGCAGAACTTAGCAAGTCGGGAATCATGTTTTCGGCGCTCAAACCATCGAGATGAGCGAAAAAACATGTTGAAATGAGAAACCTATAACTTGCTTGTAAACTGAAAAGAAACGATCTTAGAACCATCAAAATCGCGTTTTAAGCGTTCTAGAAGCAATTTGAGCGTGAAAACATGTTAAAATCACTAACTAAAAATTGCCGTCTTAAATCGATCACATCGACGTTTTACAGCTTGAAATGCTAATTTCAGTGCTAAAGTGAACGAGTTGAGCGCAATGATGTACTGCAATGACGGTTCTAAAAAAAGACCTTCTAATTTGATATTGCAGAACTTAGCAAGTCGGGAATCATGTTTTCGGCGCTCAAACCATCGAGATGAGCGAAATAACATGTTGAAATGAGAAACCTATAACTTGCTTGTAAACTCAAAAGAAACGATCTTAGCACCATCAAAATCGCGTTTTAAGCGTCCTAGAGGCGATTTGAGCGTAAAAACATGCCCATATCACCAAATAAAAATTGCCGTCTTAGATCGACTACGGCGACATTTTAGAGCTTAAAATGGTGTTTTCAGTGCTAGAGTGAACGAGTTGAGCGCAATGATGTACTGCAATTACGGACCTAAAAGAGACCTTCTAAATGGAAATTGCAGAACTTAGCAAGTCGGGAATCATGTTTTCGGCGCTCAAACCATCGAGATGAGCGAAACGACATGTTGAAATGAGAAACCTATAACTTGCTTGTAAACTGAAAAGAAACGATCTTAGAACCATAAAAGTCGCGTTTTAAGCGTTCTAGAAGCGATTTGAGCGTAAAAACATGCTCAAATCACCAACTTAAAATTGCCGTCTTAAAACGACCATGGCGACGTTTTAGAGCTTAAAATAGTGTTTTTAGTGCTAGAGTTAACGAGTTGAGAGCAATGATGTACTGCAATCACGGACCTAAAAGAGACCTTCTAAATGGAATTTGCAGAACTTACCATGTCGGGAATCATGATTTCGGCGCTCAAACCATCGAGATGAATGAAAAAACATGTTGAAATGAGAAACCTATAACTTGCTTGTAAACTGAAAAGAAACGATCTTAGAACCATCAAAATCGCGTTTTAAGCGTTCTAGAAGCAATTTGAGCGTGAAAACATGTTAAAATCACTAACTAAAAATTGCCGTCTTAAATCGATCACATCGACGTTTTACAGCTTGAAATGCTAATTTCAGTGCTAAAGTGAACGAGTTGAGCGCAATGATGTACTGCAATGACGGTTCTAAAAAAAGACCTTCTAATTTGATATTGCAGAACTTAGCAAGTCGGGAATCATGTTTTCGGCGCTCAAACCATCGAGATGAGCGAAATAACATGTTGAAATGAGAAACCTATAACTTGCTTGTAAACTCAAAAGAAACGATCTTAGCACCATCAAAATCGCGTTTTAAGCGTCCTAGAGGCGATTTGAGCGTAAAAACATGCTCATATCACCAAATAAAAATTGCCGTCTTAGATCGACTACGGCGACATTTTAGAGCTTAAAATGGTGTTTTCAGTGCTAAAGTGAACGAGTTGAGCGCAATGATGTACTGCAATTACGGACCTAAAAGAGACCTTCTAAATGGAAATTGCAGAACTTAGCAAGTCGGGAATCATGTTTTCGGCGCTCAAACCATCGAGATGAGCGAAACGACATGTTGAAATGAGAAACCTATAACTTGCTTGTAAACTGAAAAGAAACGATCTTAGAACCATAAAAGTCGCAATTTAAGCGTTCTAGAAGCGATTTGAGCGTAAAAACATGCTCAAATCACCAACTTAAAATTGCCGTCTTAAAACGACCATGGCGACGTTTTAGAGCTTAAAATAGTGTTTTTAGTGCTAGAGTTAACGAGTTGAGAGCAATGATGTACAGCAATCACGGACCTAAAAGAGACCTTCTAAATGGAATTTGCAGAACTTAGCAAGTCGCGAATCATGTTTTCGGCGCGAAAACCATGCAGATGAGCGAAATAACATGTTGAAATGAGAATCCTATAACTTGCTTGTAAACTGAAAAGAAACGATCTTAGAACCATCAAAATCGCGTTTTAAGCCTTCTAGAAGCGATTTGAGCGTGAAAACATGCTCAAATCACTAACTAAAAATTGCCGTCTTAAATCGATCACGGCGACGTTTTACAGCTTAAAATGCGGTTTTCAGTGCTAAAGTGAACGAGTTGAGCGCAATGATGTACTGCAATCACGGATCTAAAAGAGACCTTCTAAATGGATATTGCAGAACTTAGCAAGTCGAGAATCATGTTTACGGCGCTCAAACCATCGAGATGAGCGAAAAAACATGTTGAAGTGAGAAACCTATAACTTGCTTGTAAACTGAAAAGAAACGATCTTAGAATTATAAAAGTCGCGTTTTAAGCGTTCTAGAAGCGATTTGAGCGTAAAAACATGCTCAAATCACCAAATAAAAATTGCCGTCTTAGATCGACCACGGCGACGTTTTAGAGCTTAAAATGGTGTTTTCAGTGCTAAAGTGAACGAGTTGAGCGCAATGATGTACTGCAATGACGGTTCTAAAAAAAGACCTTCTAATTTGATATTGCAGAACTTAGCAAGTCGGGAATCATGTTTTCGGCGCTCAAACCATCGAGATGAGCGAAATAACATGTTGAAATGAGAAACCTATAACTTGCTTGTAAACTCAAAAGAAACGATCTTAGCACCATCAAAATCGCGTTTTAAGCGTCCTAGAGGCGATTTGAGCGTAAAAACATGCTCATATCACCAAATAAAAATTGCCGTCTTAGATCGAGTACGGCGACATTTTAGAGCTTAAAATGGTGTTTTCAGTGCTAAAGTGAACGAGTTGAGCGCAATGATGTACTGCAATTACGGACCTAAAAGAGACCTTCTAAATGGAAATTGCAGAACTTAGCAAGTCGGGAATCATGTTTTCGGCGCTCAAACCATCGAGATGAGCGAAACGACATGTTGAAATGAGAAACCTATAACTTGCTTGTAAACTGAAAAGAAACGATCTTAGAACCATAAAAGTCGCAATTTAAGCGTTCTAGAAGCGATTTGAGCGTAAAAACATGCTCAAATCACCAACTTAAAATTGCCGTCTTAAAACGACCATGGCGACGTTTTAGAGCTTAAAATAGTGTTTTTAGTGCTAGAGTTAACGAGTTGAGAGCCATGATGTACAGCAATCACGGACCTAAAAGAGACCTTCTAAATGGAATTTGCAGAACTTAGCAAGTCGCGAATCATGTTTTCGGCGCGAAAACCATGCAGATGAGCGAAATAACATGTTGAAATGAGAATCCTATAACTTGCTTGTAAACTGAAAAGAAACGATCTTAGAACCATCAAAATCGCGTTTTAAGCCTTCTAGAAGCGATTTGAGCGTGAAAACATGCTCAAATCACTAACTAAAAATTGCCGTCTTAAATCGATCACGGCGACGTTTTACAGCTTAAAATGCGGTTTTCAGTGCTAAAGTGAACGAGTTGAGCGCAATGATGTACTGCAATCACGGATCTAAAAGAGACCTTCTAAATGGATATTGCAGAACTTAGCAAGTCGAGAATCATGTTTACGGCGCTCAAACCATCGAGATGAGCGAAAAAACATGTTGAAGTGAGAAACCTATAACTTGCTTGTAAACTGAAAAGAAACGATCTTAGAATTATAAAAGTCGCGTTTTAAGCGTTCTAGAAGCGATTTGAGCGTAAAAACATGCTCAAATCACCAAATAAAAATTGCCGTCTTAGATCGACCACGGCGACGTTTTAGAGCTTAAAATGGTGTTTTCAGTGCTAAAGTGAACGAGTTGATGGCAATGATGTACTGCAATCACGGACCTAAAAGAGACCTTCTAAATGGAATTTGCAGAACTTACCAAGTCGGGAATCATGATTTCGGCGCTCAAACCATCGAGATGAATGAAAAAACATGTTGAAATGAGAAACCTATAACTTGCTTGTAAACTGAAAAGAAACGATCTTAGAACCATCAAAATCGCGTTTTAAGCGTTCTAGAAGCAATTTGAGCGTGAAAACATGTTAAATCACTAACTAAAAATTGCCGTCGTAAATCGATCACATCGACATTTTACAGCTTGAAATGCTGTTTTCAGTGCTAAAGTGAACGAGTTGAGCGCAATGATGTACTGCAATTACGGACCTAAAAGAGACCTTCTAAATGGAAATTGCAGAACTTAGCAAGTCGGGAATCATGTTTTCGGCGCTCAAACCATCGAGATGAGAGAAACAACATGTTGAAATGAGAAACCTATAACTTGCTTGTAAACTGAAAAGAAACGATCTTAGAACCATAAAAGTCGCGTTTTAAGCGTTCTAGAAGCGATTTGAGCGTAAAAACATGCTCATATCACCAAAAAAAAATTGCCGTCTTAGATCGACCACGGCGACGTTTTAGAGCTTAAAATGGTGTTTTTAGTGCTAGAGTTAACGAGTTGAGCGCAATGATGTACTGCAATCACGGACCTAAAAGAGACCTTCTAAATGGAATTTGCAGAACTTAACAAGTCGGGAATCATGATTTCAGCGCTCAAACCATCGAGATGAATGAAAAAACATGTTGAAATGAGAAACCTATAACTTGCTTGTAAACTGAAAAGAAACGATCTTAGAACCATCAAAATCGCGTTTTAAGCGTTCTAGAAGCAATTTGAGCGTGAAAACATGTTAAAATCACTAACTAAAAATTGCCGTCTTAAATCGATCACATCGACGTTTTACAGCTTAAAATGCTGTTTTCAGTGCTAAAGTGAACGAGTTGAGCGCAATGATGTACTGCAATGACGGTTCTAAAAAAAGACCTTCTAATTTGATATTGCAGAACTTAGCAAGTCGGGAATCATGTTTTCGGCGCTCAAACCATCGAGATGAGCGAAATAACATGTTGAAATGAGAAACCTATAACTTGCTTGTAAACTCAAAAGAAACGATCTTAGCACCATCAAAATCGCGTTTTAAGCGTCCTAGAGGCGATTTGAGCGTAAAAACATGCTCATACCACCAAATAAAATTTGCCGTCTTAGATCGACTACGGCGACGTTTTAGAGCTTAAAATGGTGTTTTCAGTGCTAAAGTGAACGAGTTGAGCGCAATGATGTACTGCAATTACGGACCTAAAAGAGACCTTCTAAATGGAAATTGCAGAACTTAGCAAGTCGGGAATCATGTTTTCGGCGCTCAAACCATCGAGATGAGCGAAACGACATGTTGAAATGAGAAACCTATAACTTGCTTGTAAACTGAAAAGAAACGATCTTAGAACCATAAAAGTCGCGTTTTAAGCGTTCTAGAAGCGATTTGAGCGTAAAAACATGCTCAAATCACCAACTTAAAATTGCCGTCTTAAAACGACCATGGCGACGTTTTAGAGCTTAAAATAGTGTTTTTAGTGCTAGAGTTAACGAGTTGAGAGCAATGATGTACTGCAATCACGGACCTAAAAGAGACCTTCTAAATGGAATTTGCAGAACTTAGCAAGTCGGGAATCATGATTTCGGCGCTCAAACCATCGAGATGAATGAAAAAACATGTTGAAAGGAGAAACCTATAACTTGCTTGTAAACTGAAAAGAAACGATCTTAGAACCATCAAAATCGCGTTTTAAGCGTTCTAGAAGCAATTTGAGCGTGAAAACATGTTAAAATCACTAACTAAAAATTGCCGTCTTAAATCGATCAAATCGACGTTTTACAGCTTGAAATGCTGTTTTCAGTGCTAAAGTGAACGAGTTGAGCGCAATGATGTACTGCAATTACGGACCTAAAAGAGACCTTCTAAATGGAAATTGCAGAACTTAGCAAGTCGGGAATCACGTTTTCGGCGCTCAAACCATCGAGATGAGCGAAACAACATGTTGAAATGAGAAACCTATAACTTGCTTGTAAATTGAAAAGAAACGATCTTAGAACCATAAAAGTCGCGTTTCAAGCGTTCTAGAAGCGATTTGAGCGTAAAAACATGCTCAAATCACCAAATAAAAATTGCCGTCTTAGATCGACCACGGCGACGTTTTACAGCTTAAAATGGTGTTTTCAGTGCTAAAATGAACGAGTTGATGGCAATGATGTACTGCAATCACGGACCTAAAAGAGACCTTCTAAATGGAATTTGCAGAACTTACCAAGTCGGGAATCATGATTTCGGCGCTCAAACCATCGAGATGAATGAAAAAACATGTTGAAATGAGAAACCTATAACTTGCTTGTAAACTGAAAAGAAACGATCTTAGAACCATCAAAATCGCGTTTTAAGCGTTCTAGAAGCAATTTGAGCGTGAAAACATGTTAAAATCACTAACTAAAAATTGCCGTCTTAAATCGATCACATCCACGTTTTACAGCTTGAAATGCTGTTTTCAGTGCTAAAGTGAACGAGTTGAGCGCAATGATGTACTGCAATTACGGACCTAAAAGAGACCTTCTAAATGGATATTGCAGAACTTAGCAAGTCGGGAATCATGTTTTCGGCGCTCAAACCATCGAGATGAGAGAAATAACATGTTGAAATGAGAAACCTATAACTTGCTTGTAAACTGAAAAGAAACGATCTTAGAACCATAAAAGTCGCGTTTTAAGCGTTCTAGAAGCGATTTGAGCGTAAAAACATGCTCAAATCACCAAATAAAAATTGCCGTCTTAGATCGACCACGGCGACGTTTTAGAGCTTAAAATGGTGTTTTTAGTGCTAGAGTTAACGAGTTGAGCGCAATGATGTACTGCAATCACGGACCTAAAAGAGACCTTCTAAATGGAATTTGCAGAACTTACCAAGTCGGGAATCATGATTTCGGCGCTCAAACAATCGAGATGAATGAAAAAACATGTTGAAATGAGAAACCTATAACTTGCTTGTAAACTGAAAAGAAACGATCTTAGAACCATCAAAATCGCGTTTTAAGCGTTCTAGAAGCAATTTGAGCGTGAAAACATGTTAAAATCACTAACTAAAAATTGCCGTCTTAAATCGATCACATCGACGTTTTACAGCTTGAAATGCTGTTTTCAGTGCTAAAGTGAACGAGTTGAGCGCAATGATGTACTGCAATGACGGTTCTAAAAAAGACCTTCTAATTTGATATTGCAGAACTTAGCAAGTCGGGAATCATGTTTTCGGCGCTCAAACCATCAAGATGAGCGAAATAACATGTTGAAATGAGAAACCTATAACTTGCTTGTAAACTCAAAAGAAACGATCTTAGCACCATCAAAATCGCGTTTTAAGCGTCCTAGAGGCGATTTGAGCGTAAAAACATGCTCAAATCACCAACTTAAAATTGCCGTCTTAAAACGACCATGGCGACGTTTTAGAGCTTAAAATGGTGTTTTTAGTGCTAGAGTTAACAAGTTGAGCGCAATGATGTACTGCAATCACGGACCTAAAAGAGACCTTCTAAATGGAATTTCAGAACTTACCAAGTTGGGAATCATGATTTCGGCGCTCAAACCATCGAGATGAGCGAAACGACATGTTGAAATGAGAAACCTATAACTTGCTTGTAAACTGAAAAGAAACGATCTTAGAACCATAAAAGTCGCGTTTTAAGCGTTCTAGAAGCGATTTGAGCGTAAAAACATGCTCAAATCACCAACTTAAAATTGCCGTCTTAAAACGACCATGGCGACGTTTTAGAGCTTAAAATAGTGTTTTTGGTGCTAGAGTTAACGAGTTGAGCGCAATGATGTACTGCAATCACGGACCTAAAAGAGACCTTCTAAATGGAATTTGCAGAACTTAGCAAGACGAGAATCATGTTTACGGCGCTCAAACTATCGAGATGAGCGAAACAACATGTTGAAATGAGAAACCTATAACTTGCTTGTAAACTGAAAAGAAACGATCTTAGAACCATAAAAGTCGCGTTTTAAGCGTTCTAGAAGCGATTTGAGCGTAAAAACATGCTCAAATCACCAAATAAAAATTGCCGTCTTAGATCGACCACGGCGACGTTTTAGAGCTTAAAATGGTGTTTTCAGTGCTAAAGTGAACGAGTTGATGGCAATGATGTACTGCAATCACGGACCTAAAAGAGACCTTCTAAATGGAATTCGCAGAACTTACCAAGTCGGGAATCATGATTTCGGCGCTCAAACCATCGAGATGAATGAAAAAACATGTTGAAATGAGAAACCTATAACTTGCTTGTAAACTGAAAAGAAACGATCTTAGAACCATCAAAATCGCGTTTTAAGCGTTCTAGAAGCAATTTGAGCGTGAAAACATGTTAAAATCACTAACTAAAAATTGCCGTCTTAAATCGATCACATCGACATTTTACAGCTTGAAATGCTGTTTTCAGTGCTAAAGTGAACGAGTTGAGCGCAATGATGTACTGCAATTATGGACCTAAAAGAGACCTTCTAAATGGAAATTGCAGAACTTAGCAAGTCGGGAATCATGTTTTCGGCGCTCAAACCATCGAGATGAGAGAAACAACATGTTGAAATGAGAAACCTATAACTTGCTTGTAAACTGAAAAGAAACGATCTTAGAACCATAAAAGTCGCGTTTTAAGCGTTCTAGAAGCGATTTGAGCGTAAAAACATGCTCATATCACCAAAAAAAAATTGCCGTCTTAGATCGACCACGGCGACGTATAAGAGCTTAAAATGGTGTTTTTAGTGCTAGAGTTAACGAGTTGAGCGCAATGATGTACTGCAATCACGGACCTAAAAGAGACCTTCTAAATGGAATTTGCAGAACTTACCAAGTTGGGAATCATGATTTCGGCGCTCAAACTACGAGATGAATGAAAAAACATGTTGAAATGAGAAACCTATAACTTGCTTGTAAACTGAAAAGAAACGATCTTAGAACCATCAAAATCGCGTTTTAAGCGTTCTAGAAGCAATTTGAGCGTGAAAACATGTTAAAATCACTAACTAAAAATTGCCGTCTTAAATCGATCACATCGACGTTTTACAGCTTGAAATGCTAATTTCAGTGCTAAAGTGAACGAGTTGAGCGCAATGATGTACTGCAATGACGGTTCTAAAAAAAGACCTTCTAATTTGATATTGCAGAACTTAGCAAGTCGGGAATCATGTTTTCGGCGCTCAAACCATCGAGATGAGCGAAATAACATGTTGAAATGAGAAACCTATAACTTGCTTGTAAACTCAAAAGAAACGATCTTAGCACCATCAAAATCGCGTTTTAAGCGTCCTAGAGGCGATTTGAGCGTAAAAACATGCTCATATCACCAAATAAAAATTGCCGTCTTAGATCGACTACGGCGACATTTTAGAGCTTAAAATGGTGTTTTCAGTGCTAAAGTGAACGAGTTGAGCGCAATGATGTACTGCAATTACGGACCTAAAAGAGACCTTCTAAATGGAAATTGCAGAACTTAGCAAGTCGGGAATCATGTTTTCGGCGCTCAAACCATCGAGATGAGCGAAACGACATGTTGAAATGAGAAACCTATAACTTGCTTGTAAACTGAAAAGAAACGATCTTAGAACCATAAAAGTCGCAATTTAAGCGTTCTAGAAGCGATTTGAGCGTAAAAACATGCTCAAATCACCAACTTAAAATTGCCGTCTTAAAACGACCATGGCGACGTTTTAGAACTTAAAATAGTGTTTTTAGTGCTAGAGTTAACGAGTTGAGAGCAATGATGTACAGCAATCACGGACCTAAAAGAGACCTTCTAAATGGAATTTGCAGAACTTAGCAAGTCGCGAATCATGTTTTCGGCGCGAAAACCATGCAGATGAGCGAAATAACATGTTGAAATGAGAATCCTATAACTTGCTTGTAAACTGAAAAGAAACGATCTTAGAACCATCAAAATCGCGTTTTAAGCCTTCTAGAAGCGATTTGAGCGTGAAAACATGCTCAAATCACTAACTAAAAATTGCCGTCTTAAATCGATCACGGCGACGTTTTACAGCTTAAAATGCGGTTTTCAGTGCTAAAGTGAACGAGTTGAGCGCAATGATGTACTGCAATCACGGATCTAAAAGAGACCTTCTAAATGGATATTGCAGAACTTAGCAAGTCGAGAATCATGTTTACGGCGCTCAAACCATCGAGATGAGCGAAAAAACATGTTGAAGTGAGAAACCTATAACTTGCTTGTAAACTGAAAAGAAACGATCTTAGAATTATAAAAGTCGCGTTTTAAGCGTTCTAGAAGCGATTTGAGCGTAAAAACATGCTCAAATCACCAAATAAAAATTGCCGTCTTAGATCGACCACGGCGACGTTTTAGAGCTTAAAATGGTGTTTTCAGTGCTAAAGTGAACGAGTTGAGCGCAATGATGTACTGCAATGACGGTTCTAAAAAAAGACCTTCTAATTTGATATTGCAGAACTTAGCAAGTCGGGAATCATGTTTTCGGCGCTCAAACCATCGAGATGAGCGAAATAACATGTTGAAATGAGAAACCTATAACTTGCTTGTAAACTCAAAAGAAACGATCTTAGCACCATCAAAATCGCGTTTTAAGCGTCCTAGAGGCGATTTGAGCGTAAAAACATGCTCATATCACCAAATAAAAATTGCCGTCTTAGATCGAGTACGGCGACATTTTAGAGCTTAAAATGGTGTTTTCAGTGCTAAAGTGAACGAGTTGAGCGCAATGATGTACTGCAATTACGGACCTAAAAGAGACCTTCTAAATGGAAATTGCAGAACTTAGCAAGTCGGGAATCATGTTTTCGGCGCTCAAACCATCGAGATGAGCGAAACGACATGTTGAAATGAGAAACCTATAACTTGCTTGTAAACTGAAAAGAAACGATCTTAGAACCATAAAAGTCGCAATTTAAGCGTTCTAGAAGCGATTTGAGCGTAAAAACATGCTCAAATCACCAACTTAAAATTGCCGTCTTAAAACGACCATGGCGACGTTTTAGAGCTTAAAATAGTGTTTTTAGTGCTAGAGTTAACGAGTTGAGAGCCATGATGTACAGCAATCACGGACCTAAAAGAGACCTTCTAAATGGAATTTGCAGAACTTAGCAAGTCGCGAATCATGTTTTCGGCGCGAAAACCATGCAGATGAGCGAAATAACATGTTGAAATGAGAATCCTATAACTTGCTTGTAAACTGAAAAGAAACGATCTTAGAACCATCAAAATCGCGTTTTAAGCCTTCTAGAAGCGATTTGAGCGTGAAAACATGCTCAAATCACTAACTAAAAATTGCCGTCTTAAATCGATCACGGCGACGTTTTACAGCTTAAAATGCGGTTTTCAGTGCTAAAGTGAACGAGTTGAGCGCAATGATGTACTGCAATCACGGATCTAAAAGAGACCTTCTAAATGGATATTGCAGAACTTAGCAAGTCGAGAATCATGTTTACGGCGCTCAAACCATCGAGATGAGCGAAAAAACATGTTGAAGTGAGAAACCTATAACTTGCTTGTAAACTGAAAAGAAACGATCTTAGATTTATAAAAGTCGCGTTTTAAGCGTTCTAGAAGCGATTTGAGCGTAAAAACATGCTCAAATCACCAAATAAAAATTGCCGTCTTAGATCGACCACGGCGACGTTTTAGAGCTTAAAATGGTGTTTTCAGTGCTAAAGTGAACGAGTTGATGGCAATGATGTACTGCAATCACGGACCTAAAAGAGACCTTCTAAATGGAATTTGCAGAACTTACCAAGTCGGGAATCATGATTTCGGCGCTCAAACCATCGAGATGAATGAAAAAACATGTTGAAATGAGAAACCTATAACTTGCTTGTAAACTGAAAAGAAACGATCTTAGAACCATCAAAATCGCGTTTTAAGCGTTCTAGAAGCAATTTGAGCGTGAAAACATGTTAAATCACTAACTAAAAATTGCCGTCGTAAATCGATCACATCGACATTTTACAGCTTGAAATGCTGTTTTCAGTGCTAAAGTGAACGAGTTGAGCGCAATGATGTACTGCAATTACGGACCTAAAAGAGACCTTCTAAATGGAAATTGCAGAACTTAGCAAGTCGGGAATCATGTTTTCGGCGCTCAAACCATCGAGATGAGAGAAACAACATGTTGAAATGAGAAACCTATAACTTGCTTGTAAACTGAAAAGAAACGATCTTAGAACCATAAAAGTCGCGTTTTAAGCGTTCTAGAAGCGATTTGAGCGTAAAAACATGCTCATATCACCAAAAAAAAATTGCCGTCTTAGATCGACCACGGCGACGTTTTAGAGCTTAAAATGGTGTTTTTAGTGCTAGAGTTAACGAGTTGAGCGCAATGATGTACTGCAATCACGGACCTAAAAGAGACCTTCTAAATGGAATTTGCAGAACTTAACAAGTCGGGAATCATGATTTCAGCGCTCAAACCATCGAGATGAATGAAAAAACATGTTGAAATGAGAAACCTATAACTTGCTTGTAAACTGAAAAGAAACGATCTTAGAACCATCAAAATCGCGTTTTAAGCGTTCTAGAAGCAATTTGAGCGTGAAAACATGTTAAAATCACTAACTAAAAATTGCCGTCTTAAATCGATCACATCGACGTTTTACAGCTTAAAATGCTGTTTTCAGTGCTAAAGTGAACGAGTTGAGCGCAATGATGTACTGCAATGACGGTTCTAAAAAAAGACCTTCTAATTTGATATTGCAGAACTTAGCAAGTCGGGAATCATGTTTTCGGCGCTCAAACCATCGAGATGAGCGAAATAACATGTTGAAATGAGAAACCTATAACTTGCTTGTAAACTCAAAAGAAACGATCTTAGCACCATCAAAATCGCGTTTTAAGCGTCCTAGAGGCGATTTGAGCGTAAAAACATGCTCATACCACCAAATAAAATTTGCCGTCTTAGATCGACTACGGCGACGTTTTAGAGCTTAAAATGGTGTTTTCAGTGCTAAAGTGAACGAGTTGAGCGCAATGATGTACTGCAATTACGGACCTAAAAGAGACCTTCTAAATGGAAATTGCAGAACTTAGCAAGTCGGGAATCATGTTTTCGGCGCTCAAACCATCGAGATGAGCGAAACGACATGTTGAAATGAGAAACCTATAACTTGCTTGTAAACTGAAAAGAAACGATCTTAGAACCATAAAAGTCGCGTTTTAAGCGTTCTAGAAGCGATTTGAGCGTAAAAACATGCTCAAATCACCAACTTAAAATTGCCGTCTTAAAACGACCATGGCGACGTTTTAGAGCTTAAAATAGTGTTTTTAGTGCTAGAGTTAACGAGTTGAGAGCAATGATGTACTGCAATCACGGACCTAAAAGAGACCTTCTAAATGGAATTTGCAGAACTTAGCAAGTCGGGAATCATGATTTCGGCGCTCAAACCATCGAGATGAATGAAAAAACATGTTGAAAGGAGAAACCTATAACTTGCTTGTAAACTGAAAAGAAACGATCTTAGAACCATCAAAATCGCGTTTTAAGCGTTCTAGAAGCAATTTGAGCGTGAAAACATGTTAAAATCACTAACTAAAAATTGCCGTCTTAAATCGATCAAATCGACGTTTTACAGCTTGAAATGCTGTTTTCAGTGCTAAAGTGAACGAGTTGAGCGCAATGATGTACTGCAATTACGGACCTAAAAGAGACCTTCTAAATGGAAATTGCAGAACTTAGCAAGTCGGGAATCACGTTTTCGGCGCTCAAACCATCGAGATGAGCGAAACAACATGTTGAAATGAGAAACCTATAACTTGCTTGTAAATTGAAAAGAAACGATCTTAGAACCATAAAAGTCGCGTTTCAAGCGTTCTAGAAGCGATTTGAGCGTAAAAACATGCTCAAATCACCAAATAAAAATTGCCGTCTTAGATCGACCACGGCGACGTTTTACAGCTTAAAATGGTGTTTTCAGTGCTAAAATGAACGAGTTGATGGCAATGATGTACTGCAATCACGGACCTAAAAGAGACCTTCTAAATGGAATTTGCAGAACTTACCAAGTCGGGAATCATGATTTCGGCGCTCAAACCATCGAGATGAATGAAAAAACATGTTGAAATGAGAAACCTATAACTTGCTTGTAAACTGAAAAGAAACGATCTTAGAACCATCAAAATCGCGTTTTAAGCGTTCTAGAAGCAATTTGAGCGTGAAAACATGTTAAAATCACTAACTAAAAATTGCCGTCTTAAATCGATCACATCCACGTTTTACAGCTTGAAATGCTGTTTTCAGTGCTAAAGTGAACGAGTTGAGCGCAATGATGTACTGCAATTACGGACCTAAAAGAGACCTTCTAAATGGATATTGCAGAACTTAGCAAGTCGGGAATCATGTTTTCGGCGCTCAAACCATCGAGATGAGAGAAATAACATGTTGAAATGAGAAACCTATAACTTGCTTGTAAACTGAAAAGAAACGATCTTAGAACCATAAAAGTCGCGTTTTAAGCGTTCTAGAAGCGATTTGAGCGTAAAAACATGCTCAAATCACCAAATAAAAATTGCCGTCTTAGATCGACCACGGCGACGTTTTAGAGCTTAAAATGGTGTTTTTAGTGCTAGAGTTAACGAGTTGAGCGCAATGATGTACTGCAATCACGGACCTAAAAGAGACCTTCTAAATGGAATTTGCAGAACTTACCAAGTCGGGAATCATGATTTCGGCGCTCAAACAATCGAGATGAATGAAAAAACATGTTGAAATGAGAAACCTATAACTTGCTTGTAAACTGAAAAGAAACGATCTTAGAACCATCAAAATCGCGTTTTAAGCGTTCTAGAAGCAATTTGAGCGTGAAAACATGTTAAAATCACTAACTAAAAATTGCCGTCTTAAATCGATCACATCGACGTTTTACAGCTTGAAATGCTGTTTTCAGTGCTAAAGTGAACGAGTTGAGCGCAATGATGTACTGCAATGACGGTTCTAAAAAAGACCTTCTAATTTGATATTGCAGAACTTAGCAAGTCGGGAATCATGTTTTCGGCGCTCAAACCATCAAGATGAGCGAAATAACATGTTGAAATGAGAAACCTATAACTTGCTTGTAAACTCAAAAGAAACGATCTTAGCACCATCAAAATCGCGTTTTAAGCGTCCTAGAGGCGATTTGAGCGTAAAAACATGCTCAAATCACCAACTTAAAATTGCCGTCTTAAAACGACCATGGCGACGTTTTAGAGCTTAAAATGGTGTTTTTAGTGCTAGAGTTAACAAGTTGAGCGCAATGATGTACTGCAATCACGGACCTAAAAGAGACCTTCTAAATGGAATTTCAGAACTTACCAAGTTGGGAATCATGATTTCGGCGCTCAAACCATCGAGATGAGCGAAACGACATGTTGAAATGAGAAACCTATAACTTGCTTGTAAACTGAAAAGAAACGATCTTAGAACCATAAAAGTCGCGTTTTAAGCGTTCTAGAAGCGATTTGAGCGTAAAAACATGCTCAAATCACCAACTTAAAATTGCCGTCTTAAAACGACCATGGCGACGTTTTAGAGCTTAAAATAGTGTTTTTGGTGCTAGAGTTAACGAGTTGAGCGCAATGATGTACTGCAATCACGGACCTAAAAGAGACCTTCTAAATGGAATTTGCAGAACTTAGCAAGACGAGAATCATGTTTACGGCGCTCAAACTATCGAGATGAGCGAAACAACATGTTGAAATGAGAAACCTATAACTTGCTTGTAAACTGAAAAGAAACGATCTTAGAACCATAAAAGTCGCGTTTTAAGCGTTCTAGAAGCGATTTGAGCGTAAAAACATGCTCAAATCACCAAATAAAAATTGCCGTCTTAGATCGACCACGGCGACGTTTTAGAGCTTAAAATGGTGTTTTCAGTGCTAAAGTGAACGAGTTGATGGCAATGATGTACTGCAATCACGGACCTAAAAGAGACCTTCTAAATGGAATTCGCAGAACTTACCAAGTCGGGAATCATGATTTCGGCGCTCAAACCATCGAGATGAATGAAAAAACATGTTGAAATGAGAAACCTATAACTTGCTTGTAAACTGAAAAGAAACGATCTTAGAACCATCAAAATCGCGTTTTAAGCGTTCTAGAAGCAATTTGAGCGTGAAAACATGTTAAAATCACTAACTAAAAATTGCCGTCTTAAATCGATCACATCGACATTTTACAGCTTGAAATGCTGTTTTCAGTGCTAAAGTGAACGAGTTGAGCGCAATGATGTACTGCAATTATGGACCTAAAAGAGACCTTCTAAATGGAAATTGCAGAACTTAGCAAGTCGGGAATCATGTTTTCGGCGCTCAAACCATCGAGATGAGAGAAACAACATGTTGAAATGAGAAACCTATAACTTGCTTGTAAACTGAAAAGAAACGATCTTAGAACCATAAAAGTCGCGTTTTAAGCGTTCTAGAAGCGATTTGAGCGTAAAAACATGCTCATATCACCAAAAAAAAATTGCCGTCTTAGATCGACCACGGCGACGTATTAGAGCTTAAAATGGTGTTTTTAGTGCTAGAGTTAACGAGTTGAGCGCAATGATGTACTGCAATCACGGACCTAAAAGAGACCTTCTAAATGGAATTTGCAGAACTTACCAAGTTGGGAATCATGATTTCGGCGCTCAAACTACGAGATGAATGAAAAAACATGTTGAAATGAGAAACCTATAACTTGCTTGTAAACTGAAAAGAAACGATCTTAGAACCATCAAAATCGCGTTTTAAGCGTTCTAGAAGCAATTTGAGCGTGAAAACATGTTAAAATCACTAACTAAAAATTGCCGTCTTAAATCGATCACATCGACGTTTTACAGCTTAAAATGCTGTTTTCAGTGCTAAAGTGAACGAGTTGAGCGCAATGATGTACTGCAATGACGGTTCTAAAAAAAGACCTTCTAATTTGATATTGCAGAACTTAGCAAGTCGGGAATCATGTTTTCGGCGCTCAAACCATCGAGATGAGCGAAATAACATGTTGAAATGAGAAACCTATAACTTGCTTGTAAATTCAAAAGAAACGATCTTAGCACCATCAAAATCGCGTTTTAAGCGTCCTAGACGCGATTTGAGCGTAAAAACATGCTCATATCACCAAATAAAATTTGCCGTCTTAGATCGACTACGGCGACGTTTTAGAGCTTAAAATGGTGTTTTCAGTGCTAAAGTGAACGAGTTGAGCGCAATGATGTACTGCAATTACGGACCTAAAAGAGACCTTCTAAATGGAAATTGCAGAACTTAGCAAGTCGGGAATCATGTTTTCGGCGCTCAAACCATCGAGATGAGCGAAACAACATGTTGAAATGAGAAACCTATAACTTGCTTGTAAACTGAAAAGAAACGATCTTAGAACCATAAAAGTCGCGTTTTAAGCGTTCTAGAAGCGATTTGAGCGTAAAAACATGCTCAAATCACCAAATAAAAATTGCCGTCTTAGATCGACCACGGCGACGTTTTAGAGCTTAAAATGGTGTTTTTAGTGCTGGAGTTAACGAGTTGAGCGCAATGATGTACTGCAATCACGGACCTAAAAGAGACCTTCTAAATGGAATTTGCAGAACTTACCAAGTCGGGAATCATGATTTCGGCGCTCAAACCATCGAGATGAATGAAAAAACATGTTGAAATGAGAAACCTATAACTTGCTTGTAAACTGAAAAGAAACGATCTTAGAACCATCAAAATCGCGTTTTAAGCGTTCTAGAAGCAATTTGAGCGTGAAAACATGTTAAAATCACTAACTAAAAATTGCCGTCTTAAATCGATCACATCGACGTTTTACAGCTTGAAATGCTAATTTCAGTGCTAAAGTGAACGAGTTGAGCGCAATGATGTACTGCAATGACGGTTCTAAAAAAAGACCTTCTAATTTGATATTGCAGAACTTAGCAAGTCGGGAATCATGTTTTCGGCGCTCAAACCATTGAGATGAGCGAAATAACATGTTGAAATGAGAAACCTATAACTTGCTTGTAAACTCAAAAGAAACGATCTTAGCTTCATCAAAATCGCGTTTTAAGCGTCCTAGAGGCGATTTGAGCGTAAAAACATGCTCATATCACCAAATAAAAATTGCCGTCTTAGATCGACTACGGCGACATTTTAGAGCTTAAAATGGTGTTTTCAGTGCTAAAGTGAACGAGTTGAGCGCAATGATGTACTGCAATTACGGACCTAAAAGAGACCTTCTAAATGGAAATTGCAGAACTTAGCAAGTCGGGAATCATGTTTTCGGCGCTCAAACCATCGAGATGAGCGAAACAACATGTTGAAATGAGAAACCTATAACTTGCTTGTAAACTGAAAAGAAACGATCTTAGAACCAAAAAAGTCGCGTTTTAAGCGTTCTAGAAGCGATTTGAGCGTAAAAACATGCTCAAATCACCAACTTAAAATTGCCGTCTTAAAACGACCATGGCGACGTTTTAGAGCTTAAAATGGTGTTTTTAGTGCTAGAGTTAACGAGTTGAGCGCAATGATGTACTGCAATCAGGGACCTAAAAGAGACCTTCTAACTGGAAATTGCAGAACTTACCAAGTCGGGAATCATGATTTCGGCGCTCAAACCATCGAGATGAATGAAAAAACATGTTGAAATGAGAAACCTATAACTTGCTTGTAAACTGAAAAGAAACGAACTTAGAACCATCAAAATCGCGTTTTAAGCGTTCTAGAAGCAATTTGAGCGTGAAAACATGTTAAAATCACTAACTAAAAATTGCCGTCTTAAATCGATCACATCGACGTTTTACAGCTTGAAATGCTGTTTTCAGTGCTAAAGTGAACGAGTTGAGCGCAATGATGTACTGCAATGACGGTTCTAAAAAAAGACCTTCTAATTTGATATTGCAGAACTTAGCAAGTCGGGAATCATGTTTTCGGCGCTCAAACCATCGAGATGAGCGAAATAACATGTTCAAATGAGAAACCTAAAACTTGCTTGTAAACTCAAAAGAAACGATCTTAGCACCATCAAAATCGCGTTTTAAGCGTCCTAGAGGCGATTTGAGCGTAAAAACATGCTCATATCACCAAATAAAATTTGCCGTCTTAGATCGACTACGGCGACGTTTTAGAGCTTAAAATGGTGTTTTCAGTGCTAAAGTGAACGAGTTGAGCGCAATGATGTACTGCAATTACGGACCTAAAAGAGACCTTCTAAATGGAAATTGCAGAACTTAGCAAGTCGGGAATCAGGTTTTCGGCGCTCAAACCATCGAGATGAGCGAAACAACATGTTGAAATGAGAAACCTATAACTTGCTTGTAAACTGAAAAGAAACGATCTTAGAACCATAAAAGTCGCGTTTTAAGCGTTCTAGAAGCGATTTGAGCGTAAAAACATGCTCAAATCACCAACTTAAAATTGCCGTCTTAAAACGACCATGGCGACGTTTTAGAGCTTAAAATAGTGTTTTTAGTGCTAGAGTTAACGAGTTGAACGCAATGATGTACTGCAATCACGGACCTAAAAGAGACCTTCTAAATGGAATTTGCAGAACTTAGCAAGTCGGGAATCATGTTTTCGGCGCTAAAACCATCGAGATGAGCGAAATAACATGTTGAAATGAGAATCCTATAACTTGCTTGTAAACTGAAAAGAAACGATCTTAGAACCATCAAAATCGCGTTTTAAGCGTTCTAGAAGCAATTTGAGCGTGAAAACATGTTAAAATCACTAACTAAAAATTGCCGTGTTAAATCGATCACATCGACGTTTTACAGCTTGAAATGCTGTTTTCAGTGCTAAAGTGAACGAGTTGAGCGCAATGATGTACTGCAATTACGGACCTAAAAGAGACCTTCTAAATGGAGATTGCAGAACTTAGCAAGTTGGGAATCATGTTTTCGGCGCTCAAACCATCGAGATGAGAGAAATAACATGTTGAAATGAGAAACCTATAACTTGCTTGTAAACTGAAAAGAAACGATCTTAGAACCATAAAAGTCGCGTTTTAAGCGTTCTAGAAGCGATTTGAGCGTAAAAACATGCTCAAATCACCAAATAAAAATTGCCGTCTTAGATGGACCACGGCGACGTTTTAGAGCTTAAAATGGTGTTTTTAGTGCTAGAGTTAACGAGTTGAGCGCAATGATGTACTGCAATCACGGACCTAAAAGAGACCTTCTAAATGGAATTTGCAGAACTTCCAAGTCGGGAATCATGATTTTGGCGCTCAAACCATCGAGATGAATAAAAAACATGTTGAAATGAGAAACCTATAACTTGCTTGTAAACTGAAAAGAAACGATCTTAGAACCATCAAAATCGCGTTTTAAGCGTTCTAGAAGCAATTTGAGCGTGAAAACATGTTAAAATAACTAACTAAAAATTGCCGTCTTAAATCGATCACATCGACGTTTTACAGCTTGAAATGCTGTTTTCAGTGCTAAAGTGAACGAGTTGAGCGCAATGATGTACTGCAATGACGGTTCTAAAAAAAGACCTTCTAATTTGATATTGCAGAACTTAGCAAGTCGGGAATCATGTTTTCGGCGCTCAAATAATCGAGATGAGCGAAATAACATGTTGAAATGAGAAACCTATAACTTGCTTGTAAACTCAAAAGAAACGATCTTAGCACCATCAAAATCGCGTTTTAAGCGTCCTAGAGGCGATTTGAGCGTAAAAACATGCTCATATCACCAAATAAAATTTGCCGTCTTAGATCGACTACGGCGACGTTGTAGAGCTTAAATGGTGTTTTCAGTGCTAAAGTGAACGAGTTCAGCGCAATGATGTACTGCAATTACGGACCTAAAAGAGACCTTCTAAATTGAAATTGCAGAACTTAGCAAGTCGGGAATCATGTTTTCGGCGCTCAAACCATCGAGATGAGCGAAACAACATGTTGAAATGAGAAACCTATAACTTGCTTGTAAACTGAAAAGAAACGATCTTAGAACCATAAAAGTCGCGTTTTAAGCGTTCTAGAAGCGATTTGAGCGTAAAAACATGCTCAAATCACCAAATAAAAATTGCCGTCTTAGATCGACCACGGCGACGTTTTAGAGCTTAAAATGGTGTTTTTAGTGCTAGAGTTAACGAGTTGAGCGCAATGATGTACTGCAATCACGGACCTAAAAGAGACCTTCTAAATGGAATTTGCAGAACTTACCAAGTCGGGAATCATGATTTCGGCGCTCAAACAATCGAGATGAATGAAAAAACATGTTGAAATGAGAAACCTATAACTTGCTTGTAAACATAAAAGAAACGATCTTACAACCATCAAAATCGCGTTTTAAGCGTTCTAGAAGCAATTTGAGCGTGAAAACATGTTAAAATCACTAACTAAAAATTGCCGTCTTAAATCGATCACATCGACGTTTTACAGCTTGAAATGCTGTTTTCAGTGCTAAAGTGAACGAGTTGAGCGCAATGATGTACTGCAATGACGGTTCTTAAAAAGACCTTCTAATTTGATATTGCAGAACTTAACAAGTCGGGAATCATGTTTTCGGCGCTCAAACCATCGAGATGAGCGAAATAACATGTTGAAATGAGAAACCTATAACTTGCTTGTAAACTCAAAAGAAACGATCTTAGCACCATCAAAATCGCGTTTTAAGCGTCCTAGAGGCGATTTGAGCGTAAAAACATGCTCATATCACCAAATAAAATTTGCCGTCTTAGATCGACTACGGCGACGTTTTAGAGCTTAAAATGGTGTTTTCAGTGCTAAAGTGAACGAGTTGAGCGCAATGATGTACTGCAATTACGGACCTAAAAGAGACCTTCTAAAAGGAAATTGCAGAACTTAGCAAGTCGGGAATCATGTTTTCGGCGCTCAAACCATCGAGATGAGCGAAACAACATGTTGAAATGAGAAACCTATAACTTGCTTGTAAACTGAAAGGAAACGATCTTAGAACCATAAAAGTCGCGTTTTAAGCGTTCTAGAAGCGATTTGAGCGTAAAAACATGCTCATATCACCAAATAAAAATTGCCGTCTTAGATCGACCACGGCGACGTTTTAGAGCTTAAAATGGTGTTTTTAGTGCTAGAGTTAACGAGTTGAGCGCAATGATGTACTGCAATCACGGACCTAAAAGAGACCTTCTAAATGGAATTTGCAGAACTTACCAAGTCGGGAATCATGATTTCGGCGCTCAAACCATCGAGATGAATGAAAAAACATGTTGAATTGAGAAACCTATAACTTGCTTGTAAACTGAAAAGAAACGATCTTAGAACCATCAAAATCGCGTTTTAAGCGTTCTAGAAGCAATTTGAGCGTGAAAACATGTTAAAATCACTAACTAAAAATTGCCGTCTTAAATCGATCACATCGACGTTTTACAGCTTGAAATGCTGTTTTCAGTGCTAAAGTGAACGAGTTGAGCGCAATGATGTACTGCAATGACGGTTCTAAAAAAAGACCTTCTAATTTGATATTGCAGAACTTAGCAAGTCGGGAATCATGTTTTCGGCGCTCAAACCATCGAGATGAGCGAAATAACATGTTGAAATGAGAAACCTATAACTTGCTTGTAAACTCAAAAGAAACGATCTTAGCACCATCAAAATCGCGTTTTAAGCGTCCTAGAGGCGATTTGAGCGTAAAAACATGCTCATATCACCAAATAAAATTTGCCGTCTTAGATCGACTACGGCGACCTTTTAGAGCTTAAAATGGTGTTTTCAGTGCTAAAGTGAACGAATTGAGCGCAATGATGTACTGCAATTACGGACCTAAAAGAGACCTTCTAAATGGAAATTGCAGAACTTAGCAAGTCGGGAATCATGTTTTCGGCGCTCAAACCATCGAGATGAATGAAAAAACATGTTGAAATGAGAAACCTATAACTTGCTTGTAAACTGAAAAGAAACGATCTTAGAACCATCAAAATCGCGTTTTAAGCGTTCTAGAAGCAATTTGAGCGTGAAAACATGTTAAAATCACTAACTAAAAATTGCCGTGTTAAATCGATCACATCGACGTTTTACAGCTTGAAATGCTGTTTTCAGTGCTAAAGTGAACGAGTTGAGCGCAATGATGTACTGCAATTACGGACCTAAAAGAGACCTTCTAAATGGAGATTGCAGAACTTAGCAAGTTGGGAATCATGTTTTCGGCGCTCAAACCATCGAGATGAGAGAAATAACATGTTGAAATGAGAAACCTATAACTTGCTTGTAAACTGAAAAGAAACGATCTTAGAACCATAAAAGTCGCGTTTTAAGCGTTCTAGAAGCGATTTGAGCGTAAAAACATGCTCAAATCACCAAATAAAAATTGCCGTCTTAGATGGACCACGGCGACGTTTTAGAGCTTAAAATGGTGTTTTTAGTGCTAGAGTTAACGAGTTGAGCGCAATGATGTACTGCAATCACGGACCTAAAAGAGACCTTCTAAATGGAATTTGCAGAACTTCCAAGTCGGGAATCATGATTTTGGCGCTCAAACCATCGAGATGAATAAAAAACATGTTGAAATGAGAAACCTATAACTTGCTTGTAAACTGAAAAGAAACGATCTTAGAACCATCAAAATCGCGTTTTAAGCGTTCTAGAAGCAATTTGAGCGTGAAAACATGTTAAAATAACTAACTAAAAATTGCCGTCTTAAATCGATCACATCGACGTTTTACAGCTTGAAATGCTGTTTTCAGTGCTAAAGTGAACGAGTTGAGCGCAATGATGTACTGCAATGACGGTTCTAAAAAAAGACCTTCTAATTTGATATTGCAGAACTTAGCAAGTCGGGAATCATGTTTTCGGCGCTCAAATAATCGAGATGAGCGAAATAACATGTTGAAATGAGAAACCTATAACTTGCTTGTAAACTCAAAAGAAACGATCTTAGCACCATCAAAATCGCGTTTTAAGCGTCCTAGAGGCGATTTGAGCGTAAAAACATGCTCATATCACCAAATAAAATTTGCCGTCTTAGATCGACTACGGCGACGTTGTAGAGCTTAAATGGTGTTTTCAGTGCTAAAGTGAACGAGTTCAGCGCAATGATGTACTGCAATTACGGACCTAAAAGAGACCTTCTAAATTGAAATTGCAGAACTTAGCAAGTCGGGAATCATGTTTTCGGCGCTCAAACCATCGAGATGAGCGAAACAACATGTTGAAATGAGAAACCTATAACTTGCTTTTAAACTGAAAAGAAACGATCTTAGAACCATAAAAGTCGCGTTTTAAGCGTTCTAGAAGCGATTTGAGCGTAAAAACATGCTCAAATCACCAAATAAAAATTGCCGTCTTAGATCGACCACGGCGACGTTTTAGAGCTTAAAATGGTGTTTTTAGTGCTAGAGTTAACGAGTTGAGCGCAATGATGTACTGCAATCACGGACCTAAAAGAGACCTTCTAAATGGAATTTGCAGAACTTACCAAGTCGTTAATCATGATTTCGGCGCTCAAACAATCGAGATGAATGAAAAAACATGTTGAAATGAGAAACCTATAACTTGCTTGTAAACATAAAAGAAACGATCTTACAACCATCAAAATCGCGTTTTAAGCGTTCTAGAAGCAATTTGAGCGTGAAAACATGTTAAAATCACTAACTAAAAATTGCCGTCTTAAATCGATCACATCGACGTTTTACAGCTTGAAATGCTGTTTTCAGTGCTAAAGTGAACGAGTTGAGCGCAATGATGTACTGCAATGACGGTTCTTAAAAAGACCTTCTAATTTGATATTGCAGAACTTAACAAGTCGGGAATCATGTTTTCGGCGCTCAAACCATCGAGATGAGCGAAATAACATGTTGAAATGAGAAACCTATAACTTGCTTGTAAACTCAAAAGAAACGATCTTAGCACCATCAAAATCGCGTTTTAAGCGTTCTAGAAGCGATTTGAGCGTAAAAACATGCTCAAATCACCAAATAAAAATTGCCATCTTAGATCGACCACGGCGACGTTTTAGAGCTTAAAATGGTGTTTTTAGTGCTAGAGTTAACGAGTTGAGCGCGATGATGTACTGCAATCACGGACCTAAAAGAGACCTTCTAAATGGAATTTGCAGAACTTACCAAGTCGGGAATCATGATTTCGGCGCTCAAACCATCGAGATGAATGAAAAAACATGTTGAAATGAGAACCCTATAACTTGCTTGTAAACTGAAAAGAAACGATCTTAGAACCATCAAAATCGCGTTTTAAGCGTTCTAGAAGCAATTTGAGCGTGAAAACATGTTAAAATCACTAACTAAAAAGTGCCGTCTTAAATCGATCACATCGACGTTTTACAGCTTGAAATGCTGTTTTCAGTGCTAAAGTGAACGAGTTGAGCGCAATGATGTACTGCAATGACGGTTCTAAAAAAAGACCTTCTAATTTGATATTGCAGAACTTAGCAAGTCGGGAATCATGTTTTCGGCGCTCAAACCATCGAGATGAGCGAAATAACATGTTGAAAGGTGAAACCTATAACTTGCTTGTAAACTCAAAAGAAACGATCTTAGCACCATCAAAATCGCGTTTTAAGCGTCCTAGAGGCGATTTGAGCGTAAAAACATGCTCATATCACCAAATAAAATTTGCCGTCTTAGATCGACTACGGCGACGTTTTAGAGCTTAAAATGGTGTTTTCAGTGCTAAAGTGAACGAGTTGAGCGCAATGATGTACTGCAATTACGGACCTTAAAGAGACCTTCTAAATGGAAATTGCAGAACTTAGCAAATCGGGAATCATGTTTTCGGCGCTCAAACCATCGAGATGAGCGAAACAACATGTTGAAATGAGAAACCTATAACTTGCTTGTAAACTGAAAAGAAACGATCTTAGAACCATAAAAGTCGCGTTTTAAGCGTTCTAGAAGCGATTTGAGCGTAAAAACATGCTCAAATCACCAACTTAAAATTGCCGTCTTAAAACGACCATGGCGACGTTTTAGAGCTTAAAATGGTGTTTTTAGTGCTAGAGTTAACGAGTTGAGCGCAATGATGTACTGCAATCAGGGACCTAAAAGAGACCTTCTAAATGCAAATTGCAGAACTTACCAAGTCGGGAATCATGTTTTCGGCGCTCAAACCATCGAGATGAGCGAAACGACATGTTGAAATGAGAAACCTATAACTTGCTTGTAAACTGAAAAGAAACGATCTTAGAACCATAAAAGTCGCGTTTTAAGCGTTCTAGAAGCGATTTGAGCGTAAAAACATGCTCAAATCACCAACTTAAAATTGCCGTCTTAAAACGACCATGGCGACGTTTTAGAGCTTAAAATGGTGTTTTTAGTGCTAGAGTTAACGAGTTGAGCGCAATGATGTACTGCAATCAGGGACCTAAAAGAGACCTTCTAAATGCAAATTGCAGAACTTACCAAGTCGGGAATCATGTTTTCGGCGCTCAAACCATCGAGATGAGCGAAACGACATGTTGAAATGAGAAACCTATAACTTGCTTGTAAACTGAAAAGAAACGATCTTAGAACCATCAAAATCGCGTTTTAAGCCTTCTAGAAGCGATTTGAGCGTGAAAACATGCTCAAATCACTAACTAAAAATTGCCGTCTTAAATCGATCACGGCGACGTTTTACAGCTTAAAATGCTGTTTTCAGTGCTAAAGTGAACGAGTTGAGCGCAATGATGTACTGCAATCACGGACCTAAAAGAGACCTTCTAAATGGAATTTGCAGAACTTACCAAGTCGGGAATCATGATTTCGGCGCTCAAACCATCGAGATGAATGAAAAAACATGTTGAAATGAGAATCCTATAACATGCTTGTAAACTGAAAGAAACGATCTTAGAACCATCAAAATCGCGTTTTAAGCGTTCTAGAAGCAATTTGAGCGTGAAAACATGTTAAAATCACTAACTAAAAATTGCCGTCTTAAATCGATCACATCGACGTTTTACAGCTTGAAATGCTGTTTTAAGTGCTAAAGTGAACGAGTTGAGCGCAATGATGTACTGCAATCACGGACCTAAAAGAGACCTTCTAAATGGAATTTGCAGAACTTAGCAAGTCGGGAATCATGTTTTCGGCGCTAAAACCATCGAGATGAGCGAAATAACATGTTGAAATGAGAATCCTATAACTTGCTTGTAAACTGAAAAGAAGCGATCTTAGAACCATCAAAGTCGCGTTTTAAGCCTTCTAGAAGCGATTTGAGCGTGAAAACATGCTCAAATCACTAACTAAAAATTGCCGTCTTAAATCGATCACGGCGACGTTTTACAGCTTAAAATGCGGTTTTCAGTGCTAAAGTGAACGAGTTGAGCGCAATGATGTACTGCAATCACGCATCTAAAAGAGACCTTCTAAATGGATATTGCAGAACTTAGCAAGTCGAGAATAATGTTTACGGCGCTCAAACCATCGAGATGACCGAAACAACATGTTGAAATAAGAAACCTATAACTTGCTTGTAAACTCAAAAGAAACGACCTTAGAACCATCAAAATCGCGCTTTAAGCGTGCTAAAAGCGATTTGAGCGTAAAAACATGCTCAAATCACCAAAAAAAAATTGCCGTCTTAAATCGATAACGGCGACGTTTTAGAGCTTAAAATGATGTTTTCAGTGCTAAAGTGAACGAGTTGAGCGCAATGATGTACTGCAATGACGGTTCTAAAAAAGACCTCCTAATTTGATATTGCAGAACTTAGCAAGTCGGGAATCATGTTTTCGGCGCTCAAACCATCGAGATGACCGAAACAACATGTTGAAAGGTGAAACCTATAACTTGCTTGTACACTGAAAAGAAACGACCTTAGAACCATCAAAATCGCGTTTTAAGCGTTCTAGAAGTAATTTGAGCGTAAAAACATGCTCAAATCACCAACTAAAAATTGCCATTTTAAATCGACAACGGCAACGTTTTAGAGCTTAAAATGGTGTTTTTAGTGCTAGAGTGAATGAGTTGAGCACAATCATGTACTGTAATCACGGACCTAAAAAGACTTTCTAAATGGAATTAGCAGAACTTAGCAAGTCGGGAATCATATTTTCGGCGCTCAAATCATAGAGATGAGCGAAATAACATGTTGAAATGAGAAACCTATAACTTGCTTGTAAACTCAAAAGAAACAATCTTAGCACCATCAAAATCGCGTTTTAAGCGTCCTAGAGGCGATTTGAGCGTAAAAACATGCTCATATCACCAAATAAAAATTGCCGTCTTAGATCGACTACGGCGACGTTTTAGAGCTTAAAATGGTGTTTTCAGTGCTAAAGTGAACGAGTTGAGCGCAATGATGTACTGCAATTACGGACCTAAAAGAGACCTTCTAAATGGAAATTGCAAAACTTAGCAAGTCGGGAATCATGTTTTCGGCGCTCAAACCATCGAGATGAGCGAAACAACATGTTGAAATGAGAAACCTATAACTTGCTTGTAAACTGAAAAGAAACGATCTTAGAACCATAAAAGTCGCGTTTTAAGCGTTCTAGAAGCGATTTAAACGTAAAAACATGCTCAAATCACCAACTTAAAATTGCCGTCTTAAAACGACCATATCGACGTTTTAGAGCTTAAAATGGTGTTTTTAGTGCTAGAGTTAACGAGTTGAGCGCATTGATGTACTGCAATCAGGGACCTAAAAGAGACCTTCTAAATGGAAATTGCAGAACTTACCAAGTCGGGAATCATGTTTTCGGCGCTCAAACCATCGAGATGAGCGAAACGACATGTTGAAATGAGAAACCTATAACTTGCTTGTAAACTGAAAAGAAACAATCTTAGAACCATAAAAGTCGCGTTTTAAGCGTTCTAGAAGCGATTTGAGCGTAAAAACATAATCAAATCACCAACTTAAAATTGCCGTCTTAAAACGACCATGGCGACGTTTTAGAGCTTAAAATAGTGTTTTTAGTGCTAGAGTTAACGAGTTGAGAGCAATGATGTACTGCAATCACGGACCTAAAAGAGACCTTCTAAATGGAATTTACAGAACTTAGCAAGTCGGGAATCATGTTTTCGGCGCTAAAACCATCGAGATGAGCGAAATAACATGTTGAAATGAGAATCCTATAACTTGCTTGTAAACTGAAAAGAAACGATCTTAGAACCATCAAAATCGCGTTTTAAGCCATCTAGAAGCGATTTGAGCGTGAAAACATGCTCAAATCACTAACTAAAATTGCCGTCTTAAATCGATCACGGCGACGTTTTACAGCTTAAAATGCGGTTTTCAGTGCTAAAGTGAACGAGTTGAGCGCAATGATGTACTGCAATCATGCATCTAAAAGAGACCTTCTAAATGGATATTGCAGAACTTAGCAAGTCGAGAATCATGTTTACGGCGCTCAAACCATCGAGATGAGCGAAACAACATGTTGAAATGAGAAACCTATAACTTGCTTGTAAACTGAAAAGAAACGATCTTAGAACCATAAAAGTCGCGTTTTAAGCGTTCTAGAAGCGATTTGAGCGTAAAAACATGCTCAAATCACCAAATAAAAATTGCCGTCTTAGATCGACCACGTTGACGTTTTAGAGCTTAAAATGGTGTTTTCAGTGCTAAAGTGAACGAGTTGAGCGCAATGATGTACTGCAATCACGGACCTAAAAGAGACCTTCTAAATGGAATTTGCAGAACTTACCAAGTCGGGAATCATGATTTCGGCGCTCAAACCATCGAGATGAATGAAAAAACATGTTGAAAGGAGAAACCTATAACTTGCTTGTAAACTGAAAAGAAACGATCTTAGAACCATCAAAATCGCGTTTTAAGCGTTCTAGAAGCAATTTGAGCGTGAAAACATGTTAAAATCAATAAATAAAAATTGCCGTCTTAAATCGATCACATCGACGTTTTACAGCTTGAAATGCTGTTTTCAGTGCTAAAGTGAACGAGTTGAGCGCAATGATGTACTGCAATTACGGACCTAAAAGAGACCTTCTAAATGGAAATTGCAGAACTTAGCAAGTCGGGAATCATGTTTATGGCGCTCAAACCATCGAGATGAGCGAAACAACATGTTGAAATGAGAAACCTATAACTTCCTTGTAAACTGAAAAGAAACGATCTTAGAACCATAAAAGTCGCGTTTTAAGCGTTCTAGAAGCGATTTGAGCGTAAAAACATGCTCAAATCACCAAATAAAAATTGCCGTCTTAGATCGACCACGGCGACGTTTTAGAGCTTAAAATGGTGTTTTTAGTGCTAGAGTTAACGAGTTGAGCGCAATGATGTACTGCAATCACGGACCTAAAAGAGACCTTCTAAATGGAATTTGCAGAACTTACCAAGTCGGGAATCATGATTTCGGCGCTCAAACCATCGAGATGAATGAAAAAACATGTTGAAATGAGAAACCTATAACTTGCTTGTAAACTGAAAAGAAACGATCTTAGAACCATCAAAATCGCGTTTTAAGCGTTCTAGAAGCAATTTGAGCGTGAAAACATGTTAAAATCACTAACTAAAAATTGCCGTCTTAAATCGATCACATCGACGTTTTACAGCTTGAAATGCTGTTTTCAGTGCTAAAGTGAACGAGTTGAGCGCAATGATGTACTGCAATGACGGTTCTAAAAAAAGACCTTCTAATTTTATATTGCAGAACTTAGCAAGTCGGGAATCATGTTTTCGGCGCTCAAACCATCGAGATGAGCGAAATAACATGTTGAAATGAGAAACCTATAACTTGCTTGTAAACTCAAAAGAAACGATCTTAGCACCATCAAAATCGCGTTTTAAGCCTCCTAGAGGCGATTTGAGCGTAAAAACATGCTCATATCACCAAATAAAATTTGCCGTCTTAGATCGACTACGGCGACGTTTTAGAGCTTAAAATGGTGTTTTCAGTGCTAAAGTGAACGAGTTGAGCGCAATGATGTACTGCAATTACGGACCTAAAAGAGACCTTCTAAATGGAAATTGCAGAACTTAGCAAGTCGGGAATCATGTTTTCGGCGCTCAAACCATCGAGATGAGCGAAACAACATGTTGAAATGAGAAACCTATAACTTGCTTGTAAACTGAAAAGAAACGATCTTAGAACCATAAAAGTCGCGTTTTAAGCGTTCTAGAAGCGATTTGAGCGTAAAAACATGCTCAAATCACCAACTTAAAATTGCCGTCTTAAATCGACCACGGCGACGTTTTAGAGCTTAAAATGGTGTTTTTAGTCCTATAGTGAACGAGTTGAGCGCAATGATGTACTGCAATCACGGACCTAAAAGAGACCTTCTAAATGGAATTTGCAGAACTTACCAAGTCTGGAATCATGATTTCGGCGCTCAAACCATCGAGATGAATGAAAAAACATGTTGAAATGAGAAACCTATAACTTGCTTGTAAACTGAAAAGAAACGATCTTAGAACCATCAAAATCGCGTTTTAAGCGTTCTAGAAGCAATTTGAGCGTGAAAACATGTTAAAATAACTAACTAAAAATTGCCGTCTTAAATCGATCACGGCGACTTTTTACAGCTTAAAATGCTGTTTTCAGTGCTAAACTGAACGAGTTGAGCGCAATGAGGTACTGCAATCACGGATCTAAAAGAGACCTTCTAAATGGATATTGCATAACTTAGCAAGTCGAGAATCATGTTTACGGCGCTCAAACCATCGAGATGACCGAAACAACATGTTGAAATGACAAATCTATAACTTGCTTGTAAACTGAAAAGAAACGATCTTAGAAGCATCAAAATCGCGTTTTAAGCGCTGAAAAAGCGATTTGAGCGTAAAAACATGCTAAAATCACCAACTAAAAATTGCTATCTTAAATCGACAACGGCGACGTTTTAGAGCTTAAAATGGTGTTTTTAGTGCCAGAACGAACGAGTTGAGCGCAATGATGTACTGCAATCAGGGACCTAAAAGAGACCTTCTAAATGGAAATTGCAGAACTTACCAAGTCGGGAATCATGATTTCGGCGCTCAAACCATCGAGATGAATGACACAACATATTGAAATGAGAAACCTATAACTTGCTTGTAAACTGAAAAGAAACGATCTTAGAAGCATCAAAATCGCGTTTTAAGCGTTCTAGAAGCGATTTGAGCGTGAAAACATGTTAAAATCACTAACTAAAAATTGCCGTCTTAAATCGATCACATCGACGTTTTACAGCTTGAAATGCTGTTTTCAGTGCTAAAGTGAACGAGTTGAGCGCAATGATGTACTGCAATGACGGTTCTAAGAAAAGACCTTCTAATTTGATATTGCAGAACTTAGCAAGTCGGGAATCATGTTTTTGGCGCTCAAACCATCGAGATGACCGAAACAACATGTTGAAATGTGAAACCTATAACTTGCTTGTACACTGAAAAGAAACGACCTTAGAACCATCAAAATCGCGTTTTAAGCGTTCTAGAAGTAATTTGAGCGTGAAAACATGCTCAAATCACCAACTAAAAATTGCCGTTTTAAATCGACCACGGCGACGTTTTAGAGCCTAAAATGGTGTTTTTAGTGCTAGAGTGAATGAGTTGAGCACAATCATGTACTGTAATCTTGGACCTAAAAAAGACTTTCTAAATGGAATTTGCAAAACTTAGAAAGTCGGGAATCATGTTTTCGGCGCTCAAACCATCGAGATGAGCGAAATAACATGTTGAAATGAGAAACCTATAACTTGCTTGTAAACTCAAAAGAAACGATCTTAGCACCATCAAAATCGCGTTTTAAGCGTCCTAGAGGCGATTTGAGCGTAAAAACATGCTCATATCACCAAATAAAAATTGCCGTCTTAGATCGATCACATCGACGTTTTACAGCTTGAAATGCTGTTTTCAGTGCTAAAGTGAACGAGTTGAGCGCAATGATGTACTGCAATGACGGTTCTAAGAAAAGACCTTCTAATTTGATATTGCAGAACTTAGCAAGTCGGGAATCATGTTTTTGGCGCTCAAACCATCGAGATGACCGAAACAACATGTTGAAATGTGAAACCTATAACTTGCTTGTAAACTCAAAAGAAACGATCTTAGCACCATCAAAATCGCGTTTTAAACGTCCTAGAGGCGATTTGAGCGTAAAAACATGCTCATATCACCAAATAAAAATTGCCGTCTTAGATCGACTACGGCGACGTTTTAGAGCTTAAAATGGTGTTTTCAGTGCTAAAGTGAACGAGTTGAGCGCAATGATGTACTGCAATTACGGACCTAAAAGAGACCTTCTAAATGGAAATTGCAGAACTTAGCAAGTCGGGAATCATGTTTTCGGCGCTCAAACCATCGAGATGAGCGAAACAACATGTTGAAATGAGAAACCTATAACTTGCTTGTAAACTGAAAAGAAACGATCTTAGAACCATAAAAGTCGCGTTTTAAGCGTTCTAGAAGCGATTTGAGCGTAAAAACATGCTCAAATCACCAACTTAAAATTGCCGTCTTAAAACGACCATGGCGACGTTTTAGAGCTTAAAATGGTGTTTTTAGTGCTAGAGTTAACGAGTTGAGCGCAATGATGTACTGCAATATCGGACCTAAAAGAGACCTTTTAAATGGAATTTGCAGAACTTACCATGTCGGGAATCATGATTTCGGCGCTCAAACCATCGAGATGAATGAAAAAACATGTTGAAATGAGAAACCTATAACTTGCTTGTAAACTGAAAAGAAACGATCTTAGAACCATCAAAATCGCGTTTTAAGCGTTCTAGAAGCAATTTGAGCGTGAAAACATGTTAAAATCACTAACTAAAAATTGCCGTCTTAAATCGATCACATCGACGTTTTACAGCTTGAAATGCTGTTTTCAGTGCTAAAGTGAACGAGTTGAGCGCAATGACGTACTGCAATGACGGTTCTAAAAAAAGACCTTCTAATTTGATATTGCAGAACTTAGCAAGTCCGGAATCACGTTTTTGGCGCTCAAACCATCGAGATGACCGAAACAACATGTTGAAATGTGAAACCTATAACTTGCTTGTACACTGAAAAGAAACGACCTTAGAACCATCAAAATCGCGTTTTAAGCGTTCTAGAAGTAATTTTAGCGTGAAAACATGCTCAAATCAATAACTAAAAATTGCTGTCTTAAATCGATCACGGCGACTTTTTACAGCTTAAAATGCTGTTTTCAGTGCTAAACTGAACGAGTTGAGCGCAATGATGTACTGCAATCACGGATCTAAAAGAGACCTTCTAAATGGATATTGCATAACTTAGCAAGTCGAGAATCATGTTTACGGCGCTCAAACCATCGAGATGACCGAAACAACATGTTGAAATGACAAATCTATAACTTGCTTGTAAACTGAAAAGAAACGATCTTAGAACCATCAAAATCGCGTTTTAAGCCTTCTAGAAGCGATTTGAGCGTGAAAACATGCTCAAATCACTAACTAAAAATTGCCGTCTTAAATCGATCACGGCGACGTTTTACAACTTAAAATGTGGTTTTCAGTACTAAAGTGAACGAGTTGTGCGCAACGATGTACTGCAATCACGGATTTAAAAGAGACCTTCTAAATGGATATTTCAGAACTTAGCAAGTCGAGAATCATGTTTACGGCGCTCAAACCATCGAGATGAGCGAAACAACATGTTGAAATGTGAAACCTAAAACTTGCTTGTAAACTCAAAAGAAACGACCTTAGAAATATCAAAATCGCGTTTTAAGCGTTCTAGAAGCAATTTGAGCGTGAAAACATGTTAAAATCACTAACTAAAAATTGCCGTCTTAAATCGATCACATCGACGTTTTACAGCTTGAAATGCTGTTTTCAGTGCTAAAGTGAACGAGTTGAGCGCAATGATGTACTGCAATGACGGTTCTAAAAAAAGACCTTCTAATTTGATATTGCAGAACTTAGCAAGTCCGGAATCATGTTTTTGGCGCTCAAACCATCGAGATGACCGAAACAACATGTTGAAATGTGAAACCTATAACTTGCTTGTACACTGAAAAGAAACGACCTTAGAACCATCAAAATCGCGTTTTAAGCGTTCTAGAAGTAATTTTAGCGTGAAAACATGCTCAAATCAATAACTAAAAATTGCTGTCTTAAATCGATCACGGCGACTTTTTACAGCTTAAAATGCTGTTTTCAGTGCTAAACTGAACGAGTTGAGCGCAATGATGTACTGCAATCACGGATCTAAAAGAGACCTTCTAAATGGATATTGCATAACTTAGCAAGTCGAGAATCATGTTTACGGCGCTCAAACCATCGAGATGACCGAAACAACATGTTGAAATGACAAATCTATAACTTGCTTGTAAACTGAAAAGAAACGATCTTAGAACCATCAAAATCGCGTTTTAAGCCTTCTAGAAGCGATTTGAGCGTGAAAACATGCTCAAATCACTAACTAAAAATTGCCGTCTTAAATCGATCACGGCGACGTTTTACAGCTTAAAATGTGGTTTTCAGTACTAAAGTGAACGAGTTGTGCGCAACGATGTACTGCAATCACGGATTTAAAAGAGACCTTCTAAATGGATATTTTAGAACTTAGCAAGTCGAGAATCATGTTTACGGCGCTCAAACCATCGAGATGAGCGAAACAACATGTTGAAATGTGAAACCTAAAACTTGCTTGTAAACTCAAAAGAAACGACCTTAGAAATATCAAAATCGCGTTTTAAGCGCTGAAAAAGCGATTTGAGCGTAAAAACATGCTAAAATCACCAACTAAAAATTGCTATCTTAAATCGACCACGGCGACGTTTTAGAGCTTAAAATGGTGTTTTTAGTGCCAGAACGAACGAGTTGAGCGCAATGATGTACTGCAATCAGGGACCTAAAAGAGACCTTCTAAATGGAAATTGCAGAACTTACCAAGTCGGGAATCATGATTTCGGCGCTCAAACCATCGAGATGAATGACACAACATATTGAAATGAGAAACCTATAACTTGCTTGTAAACTGAAAAGAAACGATCTTAGAAGCATCAAAATCGCGTTTTAAGCGTTCTAGAAGCGATTTGAGCGTGAAAAAATGTTAAAATCACTAACTAAAAATTGCCGTCTTAAATCGATCACATCGACGTTTTACAGCTTGAAATGCTGTTTTCAGTGCTAAAGTGAACGAGTTGAGCGCAATGATGTACTGCAATGACGGTTCTAAGAAAAGACCTTCTAATTTGATAATGCAGAACTTAGCAAGTCGGGAATCATGTTTTTGGCGCTCAAACCATCGAGATGACCGAAACAACATGTTGAAATGTGAAACCTATAACTTGCTTGTACACTGAAAAGAAACGACCTTAGAACCATCAAAATCGCGTTTTAAGCGTTCTAGAAGTAATTTGAGCGTGAAAACATGCTCAAATCACCAACTAAAAATTGCCGTTTTAAATCGACCACGGCGACGTTTTAGAGCTTAAAATGGTGTTTTTAGTGCTAGAGTGAATGAGTTGAGCACAATCATGTACTGTAATCACGGACCTAAAAAAGACTTTCTAAATGGAATTTGCAAAACTTAGAAAGTCGGGAATCATGTTTTCGGCGCTCAAACCATCGAGATGAGCGAAATAACATGTTGAAAGGAGAAACCTATAACTTGCTTGTAAACTCAAAAGAAACGATCTTAGCACCATCAAAATCGCGTTTTAAGCGTCTTAGAGGCGATTTGAGCGTAAAAACATGCTCATATCACCAAATAAAAATTGCCGTCTTAGATCGATCACATCGACGTTTTACAGCTTGAAATGCTGTTTTCAGTGCTAAAGTAAACGAGTTGAGCGCAATGATGTACTGCAATGACGGTTCTAAGAAAAGACCTTCTAATTTGATATTGCAGAACTTAGCAAGTCGGGAATCATGTTTTTGGCGCTCAAACCATCGAGATGACCGAAACAACATGTTGAAATGTGAAACCTATAACTTGCTTGTAAACTCAAAAGAAACGATCTTGGCACCATCAAAATCGCGTTTTAAACGTCCTAGAGGCGATTTGAGCGTAAAAACATGCTCATATCACCAAATAAAAATTGCCGTCTTAGATCGACTACGGCGACGTTTTAGAGCTTAAAATGGTGTTTTCAGTGCAATAGTGAACGAGTTGAGCGCAATGATGTACTGCAATTACGGACCTAAAAGAGACCTTCTAAATGGAAATTGCAGAACTTAGCAAGTCGGGAATCATGTTTTCGGCGCTCAAACCATCGAGATGAGCGAAACAACATGTTGAAATGAGAAACCTATAACTTGCTTGTAAACTGAAAAGAAACGATCTTAGAACCATAAAAGTCGCGTTTTAAGCGTTCTAGAAGCGATTTGAGCGTAAAAACATGCTCAAATCACCAACTAAAAATTGCCGTTTTAAATCGACCACGGCAACGTTTTAGAGCTTTAAATGGTGTTTTTAGTGCTAGAGTGAATGAGTTGAGCACAATCATGTACTGTAATCACGGACCTAAATAAGACTTTCTAAATGGAATTTGCAGAACTTAGCAAGTCGGGAATCATGTTTTCGGCGCTCAAACCATCGAGATGAGTCAAATAACATGTTGAAATGAGAAACCTATAACTTGCTTGTAAACTCAAAAGAAACGATCTTAGCACCATCAAAATCGCGTTTTAAGCGTCCTAGAGGCGATTTGAGCGTAAAAACATGCTCATATCACCAAATAAAAATTGCCGTCTTAGATCGACTACGGCGACGTTTTAGAGCTTAAAATGGTGTTTTCAGTGCTAAAGTGAACGAGTTGAGCGCAATGATGTACTGCAATTACGGACCTAAAAGATACGTTCTAAATGGAAATTGCAGAACTTAGCAAGTCGGGAATCATGTTTTCGGCGCTCAAACCATCGAGATGAGCGAAACAACATGTTGAAATGAGAAACCTATAACTTGCTTGTAAACTAAAAAGAAACGATCTTAGAATTATAAAAGTCGCGTTTTAAGCGTTCTAGAAGCGATTTGAGCGTAAAAACATGCTCAAATCACCAAATAAAAATTGCCGTCTTAGATCGACCACGGCGACGTTTTAGAGCTTAAAATGGTGTTTTCAGTGCTAAAGTGAACGAGTTGAGCGCAATGATGTACTGCAATCACGGACCTAAAAGAGACCTTCTAAATGGAATTTGCAGAACTTACCAAGTCGGGAATCATGATTTCGGCGCTCAAACCATCGAGATGAATGAAAAAACATGTTGAAATGAGAAACCTATAACTTGCTTGTAAACTGAAAAGAAACGATCTTAGAACCATCAAAATCGCGTTTTAAGCGTTCTAGAAGCAATTTGAGCGTGAAAACATGTTAAAATCACTAACTAAAAATTTCCGTCTTAAATCGATCACATCGACGTTTTACAGCTTGAAATGCTGTTTTCAGTGCTAAAGTGAACGAGTTGAGCGCAATGATGTACTGCAATTACGGACCTAAAAGAGACCTTCTAAATGGAATTTGCAGAACTTAGCAAGTCGGGAATTATGTTTTCGGCGCTAAAACAATCGAGATGAGCGAAACAACATGTTGAAATGAGAAACCTATAACTTGCTTGTAAACTGAAAAGAAACGATCTTAGAACCATAAAAGTCGCGTTTTAAGCGTTCTAGAAGCGATTTGAGCGTAAAAACATGCTCAAATCACCAAATAAAAATTGCCGTCTTAGATCGACCACGGCGACGTTTTAGAGCTTAAAATGGTGTTTTTAGTGCTAGAGTTAACGAGTTGAGCGCAATGATGTACTGCAATCACGGACCTAAAAGAGACCTTCTAAATGGAATTTGCAGAACTTAGCAAGTCAGGAATCATGTTTTCGGCGCTAAAACCATCGAGATGAGCGAAATAACATGTTGAAATGAGAATCCTATATTTTGCTTGTAAACTGAAAAGAAACGATCTTAGAACCATCAAAATCGCGTTTTAAGCCTTCTAGAAGCGATTTGAGCGTGAAAACTTGCTCAAATCACTAACTAAAAATTGCCGTCTTAAATCGATCACGGCGACGTTTTACAGCTTAAAATGCGGTTTTCAGTGCTAAAGTGAACGAGTTGAGCGCAATGATGTACTGCAATGACGGTTCTAAAAAAAGACCTTCTAATTTGATATTGCAGAACTTAGCAAGTCCGGAATCATGTTTTTGGCGCTCAAACCATCGAGATGACCGAAACAACATGTTGAAATGTGAAACCTATAACTTGCTTGTACACTGAAAAGAAACGACCTTAGAACCATCAAAATCGCGTTTTAAGCGTTCTAGAAGTAATTTTAGCGTGAAAACATGCTCAAATCAATAACTAAAAATTGCTGTCTTAAATCGATCACGGCGACTTTTTACAGCTTAAAATGCTGTTTTCAGTGCTAAACTGAACGAGTTGAGCGCAATGATGTACTGCAATCACGGATCTAAAAGAGACCTTCTAAATGGATATTGCATAACTTAGCAAGTCGAGAATCATGTTTACGGCGCTCAAACCATCGAGATGACCGAAACAACATGTTGAAATGACAAATCTATAACTTGCTTGTAAACTGAAAAGAAACGATCTTAGAACCATCAAAATCGCGTTTTAAGCCTTCTAGAAGCGATTTGAGCGTGAAAACATGCTCAAATCACTAACTAAAAATTGCCGTCTTAAATCGATCACGGCGACGTTTTACAGCTTAAAATGTGGTTTTCAGTACTAAAGTGAACGAGTTGTGCGCAACGATGTACTGCAATCACGGATTTAAAAGAGACCTTCTAAATGGATATTTTAGAACTTAGCAAGTCGAGAATCATGTTTACGGCGCTCAAACCATCGAGATGAGCGAAACAACATGTTGAAATGTGAAACCTAAAACTTGCTTGTAAACTCAAAAGAAACGACCTTAGAAATATCAAAATCGCGTTTTAAGCGCTGAAAAAGCGATTTGAGCGTAAAAACATGCTAAAATCACCAACTAAAAATTGCTATCTTAAATCGACCACGGCGACGTTTTAGAGCTTAAAATGGTGTTTTTAGTGCCAGAACGAACGAGTTGAGCGCAATGATGTACTGCAATCAGGGACCTAAAAGAGACCTTCTAAATGGAAATTGCAGAACTTACCAAGTCGGGAATCAGGATTTCGGCGCTCAAACCATCGAGATGAATGACACAACATATTGAAATGAGAAACCTATAACTTGCTTGTAAACTGAAAAGAAACGATCTTAGAAGCATCAAAATCGCGTTTTAAGCGTTCTAGAAGCGATTTGAGCGTGAAAAAATGTTAAAATCACTAACTAAAAATTGCCGTCTTAAATCGATCACATCGACGTTTTACAGCTTGAAATGCTGTTTTCAGTGCTAAAGTGAACGAGTTGAGCGCAATGATGTACTGCAATGACGGTTCTAAGAAAAGACCTTCTAATTTGATAATGCAGAACTTAGCAAGTCGGGAATCATGTTTTTGGCGCTCAAACCATCGAGATGACCGAAACAACATGTTGAAATGTGAAACCTATAACTTGCTTGTACACTGAAAAGAAACGACCTTAGAACCATCAAAATCGCGTTTTAAGCGTTCTAGAAGTAATTTGAGCGTGAAAACATGCTCAAATCACCAACTAAAAATTGCCGTTTTAAATCGACCACGGCGACGTTTTAGAGCTTAAAATGGTGTTTTTAGTGCTAGAGTGAATGAGTTGAGCACAATCATGTACTGTAATCACGGACCTAAAAAAGACTTTCTAAATGGAATTTGCAAAACTTAGAAAGTCGGGAATCATGTTTTCGGCGCTCAAACCATCGAGATGAGCGAAATAACATGTTGAAAGGAGAAACCTATAACTTGCTTGTAAACTCAAAAGAAACGATCTTAGCACCATCAAAATCGCGTTTTAAGCGTCTTAGAGGCGATTTGAGCGTAAAAACATGCTCATATCACCAAATAAAAATTGCCGTCTTAGATCGATCACATCGACGTTTTACAGCTTGAAATGCTGTTTTCAGTGCTAAAGTAAACGAGTTGAGCGCAATGATGTACTGCAATGACGGTTCTAAGAAAAGACCTTCTAATTTGATATTGCAGAACTTAGCAAGTCGGGAATCATGTTTTTGGCGCTCAAACCATCGAGATGACCGAAACAACATGTTGAAATGTGAAACCTATAACTTGCTTGTAAACTCAAAAGAAACGATCTTGGCACCATCAAAATCGCGTTTTAAACGTCCTAGAGGCGATTTGAGCGTAAAAACATGCTCATATCACCAAATAAAAATTGCCGTCTTAGATCGACTACGGCGACGTTTTAGAGCTTAAAATGGTGTTTTCAGTGCAATAGTGAACGAGTTGAGCGCAATGATGTACTGCAATTACGGACCTAAAAGAGACCTTCTAAATGGAAATTGCAGAACTTAGCAAGTCGGGAATCATGTTTTCGGCGCTCAAACCATCGAGATGAGCGAAACAACATGTTGAAATGAGAAACCTATAACTTGCTTGTAAACTGAAAAGAAACGATCTTAGAACCATAAAAGTCGCGTTTTAAGCGTTCTAGAAGCGATTTGAGCGTAAAAACATGCTCAAATCACCAACTAAAAATTGCCGTTTTAAATCGACCACGGCAACGTTTTAGAGCTTTAAATGGTGTTTTTAGTGCTAGAGTGAATGAGTTGAGCACAATCATGTACTGTAATCACGGACCTAAATAAGACTTTCTAAATGGAATTTGCAGAACTTAGCAAGTCGGGAATCATGTTTTCGGCGCTCAAACCATCGAGATGAGTCAAATAACATGTTGAAATGAGAAACCTATAACTTGCTTGTAAACTCAAAAGAAACGATCTTAGCACCATCAAAATCGCGTTTTAAGCGTCCTAGAGGCGATTTGAGCGTAAAAACATGCTCATATCACCAAATAAAAATTGCCGTCTTAGATCGACTACGGCGACGTTTTAGAGCTTAAAATGGTGTTTTCAGTGCTAAAGTGAACGAGTTGAGCGCAATGATGTACTGCAATTACGGACCTAAAAGATACGTTCTAAATGGAAATTGCAGAACTTAGCAAGTCGGGAATCATGTTTTCGGCGCTCAAACCATCGAGATGAGCGAAACAACATGTTGAAATGAGAAACCTATAACTTGCTTGTAAACTAAAAAGAAACGATCTTAGAACCATAAAAGTCGCGTTTTAAGCGTTCTAGAAGCGATTTGAGCGTAAAAACATGCTCAAATCACCAAATAAAAATTGCCGTCTTAGATCGACCACGGCGACGTTTTAGAGCTTAAAATGGTGTTTTCAGTGCTAAAGTGAACGAGTTGAGCGCAATGATGTACTGCAATCACGGACCTAAAAGAGACCTTCTAAATGGAATTTGCAGAACTTACCAAGTCGGGAATCATGATTTCGGCGCTCAAACCATCGAGATGAATGAAAAAACATGTTGAAATGAGAAACCTATAACTTGCTTGTAAACTGAAAAGAAACGATCTTAGAACCATCAAAATCGCGTTTTAAGCGTTCTAGAAGCAATTTGAGCGTGAAAACATGTTAAAATCACTAACTAAAAATTTCCGTCTTAAATCGATCACATCGACGTTTTACAGCTTGAAATGCTGTTTTCAGTGCTAAAGTGAACGAGTTGAGCGCAATGATGTACTGCAATTACGGACCTAAAAGAGACCTTCTAAATGGAATTTGCAGAACTTAGCAAGTCGGGAATTATGTTTTCGGCGCTAAAACAATCGAGATGAGCGAAACAACATGTTGAAATGAAAAACCTATAACTTGCTTGTAAACTGAAAAGAAACGATCTTAGAACCATAAAAGTCGCGTTTTAAGCGTTCTAGAAGCGATTTGAGCGTAAAAACATGCTCAAATCACCAAATAAAAATTGCCGTCTTAGATCGACCACGGCGACGTTTTAGAGCTTAAAATGGTGTTTTTAGTGCTAGAGTTAACGAGTTGAGCGCAATGATGTACTGCAATCACGGACCTAAAAGAGACCTTCTAAATGGAATTTGCAGAACTTAGCAAGTCGGGAATCATGTTTTCGGCGCTAAAACCATCGAGATGAGCGAAATAACATGTTGAAATGAGAATCCTATATTTTGCTTGTAAACTGAAAAGAAACGATCTTAGAACCATCAAAATCGCGTTTTAAGCCTTCTAGAAGCGATTTGAGCGTGAAAACTTGCTCAAATCACTAACTAAAAATTGCCGTCTTAAATCGATCACGGCGACGTTTTACAGCTTAAAATGCGGTTTTCAGTGCTAAAGTGAACGAGTTGAGCGCAATGATGTACTGCAATCACGCATCTAAAAGAGACCTTCTAAATGGATATTGCAGAACTTAGCAAGTCGAGAATCATGTTTACGGCGCTCAAACCATCGAGATGAGCGAAACAACATGTTGAAATGAGAAACCTATAACTTGCTTGTAAACTGAAAAGAAACGATCTTAGAACCATAAAAGTCGCGTTTTAAGCGTTCTAGAAGCGATTTGAGCGTAAAAACATGCTCAAATCACCAAATAAAAATTGCCGTCTTAGATCGACCACGGCGACGTTTTAGAGCTTAAAATGGTGTTTTCAGTGCTAAAGTGAACGAGTTGAGCGCAATGATGTACTGCAATCACGGACCTAAAAGAGACCTTCTAAATGGAATTTGTAGAACTTACCAAGTCGGGAATCATGATTTCGGCGCTCAAACCATCGAGATGAATGAAAAAACATGTTGAAATGAGAAACCTATAACTTGCTTGTAAACTGAAAAGAAACGATCTTAGAACCATCAAAATCGCGTTTTAAGCGTTCTAGAAGGAATTTGAGCGTGAAAACATGTTAAAATCAATAACTAAAAATTGCCGTCTTAAATCGATCACATCGACGTTTTACAGCTTGAAATGCTGTTTTCAGTGCTAAAGTGAACGAGTTGAGCGCAATGATGTACTGCAATTACGGACCTAAAAGAGACCTTCTAAATGGAAATTGCCGAACTTTGCAAGTCGGGAATCATGTTTTCGGCGCTCAAACCATCGAGATGAGCGAAAAAACATGTTGAAATGAGAAACCTATAACTTGCTTGTAAACTGAAAAGAAACGATCTTAGAACCATAAAAGTCGCGTTTTAAGCGTTCTAGAAGCGATTTGAGCGTAAAAACATGCTCAAATCACCAAATAAAAATTGCCGTCTTAGATCGACCACGGCGACGTTTTAGAGCTTAAAATGGTGTTTTTAGTGCTAGAGTTAACGAGTTGAGCGCAATGATGTACTGCAATCACGGACCTAAAAGAGACCTTCTAAATGGAATTTGCAGAACTTACCAAGTCGGGAATCATGATTTCAGCGCTCAAACCATCGAGATGAATGAAAAAACATGTTGAAATGAGAAACCTATAACTTGCTTGTAAACTGAAAAGAAACGATCTTAGAACCATCAAAATCGCGTTTTAAGCGTTCTAGAAGCAATTTGAGCGTGAAAACATGTTAAAATCACTAAATAAAAATTGCCGTCTTAAATCGATCACATCGACGTTTTACAGCTTGAAATGCTGTTTTCAGTGCTAAAGTGAACGAGTTGAGCGCAATGATGTACTGCAATGACGGTTCTAAAAAAAGACCTTCTAATTTGATACTGCAGAACTTACCAAGTCGGGAATCATGTTTTCGGCGCTCAAACCATCGAGATGAGCGAAATAACATGTTGAAATGAGAAACCTATAACTTGCTTGTAAACTCAAAAGAAACGATCTTAGCACCATCAAAAACGCGTTTTAAGCGTCCTAGAGGCTATTTGAGCGTAAAAACAAACTCATATCACCAAATAAAATTTGCCGCCTTAGATCGACTACGGCGACGTTTTAGAGCTTAAAATGGTGTTTTCAGTGCTAAAGTAAACGAGTTGAGCGCAATGATGTACTGCAATTACGGACCTAAAAGAGACCTTCTAAATGGAAATTGCAGAACTTAGCAAGTCGGGAATCATGTTTTCAGCGCTCAAACCACCGAGATGAGCGAAACAACATGTTGAAATGAGAAACCTATAACTTGCTTGTAAACTGAAAAGAAACGATCTTAGAACCATAAAAGTCGCGTTTTAAGCGTTCTAGAAGCGATTTGAGCGTAAAAACATGCTTAAATCACCAACTTAAAATTGCCGTCTTAAAACGACCATGGCGACGTTTTAGAGCTTAAAATGGTGTTTTTAGTGCTAGAGTTAACGAGTTGAGCGCAATGATGTACTGCAATCAGGGACCTAAAAGAGACCTTCTAAATGGAAATTGCAGAACTTACCAAGTCGGGAATCATGTTTTCGGCGCTCAAACCATCGAGATTAGCGAAACGACATGTTGAAATGAGAAACCTATAACTTGCTCGTAAACTGAAAAGAAACGATCTTAGAACCATAAAATCGCGTTTTAAGCGTTCTAGAAGCGATTTGAGCGTAAAAACATGCTCAAATCACCAACTTAAAATTGCCGTCTTAAAACGACCATGGCGACGTTTTAGAGCTTAAATTAGTGTTTTTAGTGCTAGAGTTAACGAGTTGAGCGCAATGATGTACTGCAATCACGGACCTAAAAGAGACCTTCTAAATGGAATTTGCAGAACTTAGCAAGTCGGGAATCATGTTTTCGGCGCTAAAACCATCGAGATGAGCGAAATAACATGTTGAAATGAGAATCCTATAACTTGCTTGTAAACTGAAAAGAAACGATCTTAGAACCATCAAAATCGCGTTTTAAGCCTTCTAGAAGCGATTTGAGCGTGAAAACATGCTCAAATCACTAACTAAAAATTGCCGTCTTAAATCGATCACGGCGACGTTTTACAGCTTAAAATGCGGTTTTCAGTGCTAAAGTGAACGAGTTGAGCGCAATGATGTACTGCAATTACGGACCTAAAAGAGACCTTCTAAATGGATATTGCAGAACTTAGCAAGTCGGGAATCATGATTTCGGCGATCAAACCATCGAGATGAATGAAAAAACATGTTGAAATGAGAAACCTATAACTTGCTTGTAAACTGAAAAGAAACGATCTTAGAACCATCAAAATCGCGTTTTAAGCGTTCTAGAAGCAATTTGAGCGTGAAAACATGTTAAAATCACTAACTAAAAATTGCCGTCTTAATCGATGACATCGACGTTTTACAGCTTGAAATGCTGTTTTCAGTGCTAAAGTGAACGAGTTGAGCGCAATGATGTACTGCAATTACGGACCTAAAAGAGACCTTCTAAATGGATATTGCAGAACTTAGCAAGTCGGGAATCATGTTTTCGGCGCTCAAACCATCGAGATGAGCGAAACAACATGTTGAAATGAGAAACCTATAACTTGCTTGTAAACTGAAAAGAAACGATCTTAGAACCATAAAAGTCGCGTTTTAAGCGTTCTAGAAGCGATTTGAGCGTAAAAACATGCTCAAATCACCAAATAAAAAACATGATGAATAAAAAACATGTTGAAATGAGAAACCTATAACTTGCTTGTAAACTGAAAAGAAACGATCTTAGAACCATCAAAATCGCGTTTTAAGCGTTCTAGAAGCAATTTGAGCGTGAAAACATGTTAAAATCACTAACTAAAAATTGCCGTCTTAAATCGATCACATCGACATTTTACAGCTTGAAATGCTGTTTTCAGTGCTAAAGTGAACGAGTTGAGCGCAATGATGTACTGCAATGACGGTTCTAAAAAAGACCTTCTAATTTGATATTGCAGAACTTAGCAAGTCGGGAATCATGTTTTCGGCGCTCAAACCATCGAGATGAGCGAAATAACATGTTGAAATGAGAAACCTATAACTTGCTTGTAAACTCAAAAGAAACGATCTTAGCACCATCAAAATCGCGTTTTAAACGTCCTAGAGGCGATTTGAGCGTAAAAACATGCTCATATCACCAAATAAAATTTGCCGTCTTAGATCGACTACGGCGACGTTTTAGAGCTTAAAATGGTGTTTTCAGTGCTAAAGTGAACGAGTTGAGCGCAATGATGTACTGCAATTACGGACCTAAAAGAGACCTTCTAAATGGAAATTGCAGAACTTAGCAAGTCGGGAATCATGTTTTCGGCGCTCAAACCATCGAGATGAGCGAAACAACATGTTGAAATGAGAAACCTATAACTTGCTTGTAAACTGAAAAGAAACGATCTTAGAACCATAAAAGTCGCGTTTTAAGCGTTCTAGAAGCGATTTGAGCGTAAAAACATGCTCAAATCACCAACTTAAAATTGCCGTCTTAAAACGACCATGGCGACGTTTTAGAGCTTAAAATGGTGTTTTTAGTGCTAGAGTTAACGAGTTGAGCGCAATGATGTACTGCAATCAGGGACCTAAAAGAGACCTTCTAAATGGAAATTGCAGAACTTACCAAGTCGGGAATCATGTTTTCGGCGCTCAAACCATCGAGATGAGCGAAACGACATGTTGAAATGAGAAACCTATAACTTGCTTGTAAACTGAAAAGAAACGATCTTAGAACCATAAAAGTCGCGTTTTAAGCGTTCTAGAAGCGATTTGACCGTAAAAACATGCTCAAATCACTAACTAAAAATTGCCGTCTTAAATCGATCACGGCGACGTTTTACAGCTTAAAATGCGGTTTTCAGTGCTAAAGTGAACGAGTTGAGCGCAATGATGTACTGCAATCACGCATCTAAAAGAGACCTTCTAAATGGATATTGCAGAACTTAGCAAGTCGAGAATCATGTTTACGGCGCTCAAACCATCGAGATGACCGAAACAACATGTTGAAATATGAAACCTATAACTTGCTTGTAAACTCAAAAGAAACGACCTTAGAACCATCAAAATCGCGTTTTAAGCGTGCTAAAAGCGATTTGAGCGTAAAAACATGCTCAAATCACCAAAAAAAAATTGCCGTCTTAAATCGATAACGGCGACGTTTTAGAGCTTAAAATGATGTTTTCAGTGCTAAAGTGAACGAGTTGAGCGCAATGATGTACTGCAATTACGGACCTAAAAAAGACTTTCTAAATGGAATTTGCAGAACTTAGCAAGTCGGGAATCATGTTTTTGGCGCTCAAACCATCGAGATGACCGAAACCACATGTTGAAATGTGAAACCTATAACTTGCTTGTACACTAAAAAGAAACGACCTTAGAACCATCAAAATCGCGTTTTAAGCGTTCTAGAAGTAATTTGAGCGTGAAAACATGCTCAAATCACCAACTAAAAATTGCCGTTTTAAATCGACCACGGCGACGTTTTAGAGCTTAAAATGGTGTTTTTAGTGCTAGAGTGAATGAGTTGAGCACAATCATGTACTGTAATCACGGACCTAAAAAAGACTTTCTAAATGGAATTTGCAAAACTTAGAAAGTCGGGAATCATGTTTTCGGCGCTCAAACCATCGAGATGAGCGAAATAACATGTTGAAATGAGAAACCTATAACTTGCTTGTAAACTCAAAAGAAACGATCTTAGCACCATCAAAATCGCGTTTTAAGCGTCCTAGAGGCGATTTGAGCGTAAAAACATGCTCATATCACCAAATAAAAATTGCCGTCTTAGATCGATCACATCGACGTTTTACAGCTTGAAATGCTGTTTTCAGTGCTAAAGTGAACGAGTTGAGCGCAATGATGTACTGCAATGACGGTTCTAAGAAAAGACCTTCTACTTTAATATTGCAGAACTTAGCAAGTCGGGAATCATGTTTTTGGCGCTCAAACCATCGAGATGACCGAAACAACATGTTGAAATGAGAAACCTATAACTTGCTTGTAAACTCAAAAGAAACGATCTTAGCACCATCAAAATCGCGTTTTAAACGTCCTAGAGGCGATTTGAGCGTAAAAACATGGTCATATCACCAAAAAAAAATTGCCGTCTTAGATCGACTACGGCGACGTTTTAGAGCTTAAAATGGTGTTTTCAGTGCTAAAGTGAACGAGTTGAGCGCAATGATGTACTGCAATTACGGACCTAAAAGAGACCTTCTAAATGGATATTGCAGAACTTAGCAAGTCGGGAATCATGATTTCGGCGATCAAACCATCGAGATGAATGAAAAAACATGTTGAAATGAGAAACCTATAACTTGCTTGTAAACTGAAAAGAAACGATCTTAGAACCATCAAAATCGCGTTTTAAGCGTTCTAGAAGCAATTTGAGCGTGAAAACATGTTAAAATCACTAACTAAAAATTGCCGTCTTAATCGATGACATCGACGTTTTACAGCTTGAAATGCTGTTTTCAGTGCTAAAGTGAACGAGTTGAGCGCAATGATGTACTGCAATTACGGACCTAAAAGAGACCTTCTAAATGGATATTGCAGAACTTAGCAAGTCGGGAATCATGTTTTCGGCGCTCAAACCATCGAGATGAGCGAAACAACATGTTGAAATGAGAAACCTATAACTTGCTTGTAAACTGAAAAGAAACGATCTTAGAACCATAAAAGTCGCGTTTTAAGCGTTCTAGAAGCGATTTGAGCGTAAAAACATGCTCAAATCACCAAATAAAAAACATGATGAATAAAAAACATGTTGAAATGAGAAACCTATAACTTGCTTGTAAACTGAAAAGAAACGATCTTAGAACCATCAAAATCGCGTTTTAAGCGTTCTAGAAGCAATTTGAGCGTGAAAACATGTTAAAATCACTAACTAAAAATTGCCGTCTTAAATCGATCACATCGACGTTTTACAGCTTGAAATGCTGTTTTCAGTGCTAAAGTGAACGAGTTGAGCGCAATGATGTACTGCAATGACGGTTCTAAAAAAAGACCTTCTAATTTGATATTGCAGAACTTAGCAAGTCGGGAATCATGTTTTCGGCGCTCAAACCATTGAGATGAGCGAAATAACATGTTGAAATGAGAAACCTATAACTTGCATGTAAACTTAAAAGAAACGATCTTAGCACCATCAAAATCGCGTTTTAAGCGTCCTAAAGGCGATTTGAGCGTAAAAACATGCTCATATCACCAAATAAAATTTGCCGTCTTAGATAGACTACGGCGACGTTTTAGAGCTTAAAATGGTGTTTTCAGTGCTAAAGTGAACGAGTTGAGCGCAATGATGTACTGCAATTACGGACCTAAAAGAGACCTTCTAAATGAAAATTGCAGAACTTAGCAAGTCGGGAATCATGTTTTCGGCGCTCAAACCATCGAGATGAGCGAAACAACATGTTGAAATGAGAAACCTATAACTTGCTTGTAAACTGAAAAGAAACGATCTTAGAACCATAAAAGTCGCGTTTTAAGCGTTCTAGAAGCGATTTGAGCGTAAAAACATGCTCAAATCACTAACTTAAAATTGCCGTCTTAAAACGACCATGGCGACGTTTTAGAGCTTAAAATGGTGTTTTTAGTGCTAGAGTTAACGAGTTGAGTGCAATGATGTACTGCAATCAGGGACCTAAAAGAGACCTTCTAAATGGAAATTGCAGAACTTAGCAAGTCGGGAACCATGTTTTCGGCGCTCAAACCATCGAGATGAGCGAAACAACATGTTGAAATGAGAAACCTATAACTTGCTTGTAAACTGAAAAGAAACGATCTTAGAACCATAAAAGTCGCGTTTTAAGCGTTCTAGAAGCGATTTGAGCGTAAAAACATGCTCAAATCACCAAATAAAAATTGCCGTCTTAGATTGACCACGGCGACGTTTTAGAGCTTAAAATGGTGTTTTTAGTGCTAGAGTTAACGAGTTGAGCGCAGTGATGTACTGCAATCACGGACCTAAAAGAGACCTTATAAATGGAATTTGCAGAACTTACTAAGTCGGGAATCATGATTTCGGCGCTCAAACCATCGAGATGAATGAAAAAACATGTTGAAATGAGAAACCTATAACTTGCTTGTAAACTGAAAAGAAACGATCTTAGAACCATCAAAATCGCGTTTTAAGCGTTCTAGAAGCAATTTGAGCGTGAAAACATGTTAAAATCACTAACTAAAAATTGCCGTCTTAAATCGATCACATCGACATTTTACAGCTTGAAATGCTGTTTTCAGTGCTAAAGTGAACGAGTTGAGCGCAATGATGTACTGCAATGACGGTTCTAAAAAAGACCTTCTAATTTGATATTGCAGAACTTAGCAAGTCGGGAATCATGTTTTCGGCGCTCAAACCATCGAGATGAGCGAAATAACATGTTGAAATGAGAAACCTATAACTTGCTTGTAAACTCAAAAGAAACGATCTTAGCACCATCAAAATCGCGTTTTAAGCGTCCTAGAGGCGTTTTGAGCGTAAAAACATGCTCATATCACCAACTTAAAATTGCCGTCTTAAAACGACCATAGCGACGTTTTAGAGCTTAAAATGGTGTTTTTAGTGCTAGAGTTAACGAGTTGAGCGCAATGATGTACTGCAATCAGGGACCTAAAAGAGACCTTCTAAATGGAAATTGCAGAACTTACCAAGTCGGGAATCATGTTTTCGGCGCTCAAACCATCGAGATGAGCGAAACGACATGTTGAAATGAGAAACCTATAACTTGCTTGTAAACTGAAAAGAAACGATCTTAGAACCATAAAAGTCGCGTTTTAAGCGTTCTAGAAGCGATTTGACCGTAAAAACATGCTCAAATCACTAACTAAAAATTGCCGTCTTAAATCGATCACGGCGACGTTTTACAGCTTAAAATGCGGTTTTCAGTGCTAAAGTGAACGAGTTGAGCGCAATGATGTACTGCAATCACGCATCTAAAAGAGACCTTCTAAATGGATATTGCAGAACTTAGCAAGTCGAGAATCATGTTTACGGCGCTCAAACCATCGAGATGACCGAAACAACATGTTGAAATATGAAACCTATAACTTGCTTGTAAACTCAAAAGAAACGACCTTAGAACCATCAAAATCGCGTTTTAAGCGTGCTAAAAGCGATTTGAGCGTAAAAACATGCTCAAATCACCAAAAAAAAATTGCCGTCTTAAATCGATAACGGCGACGTTTTAGAGCTTAAAATGATGTTTTCAGTGCTAAAGTGAACGAGTTGAGCGCAATGATGTACTGCAATTACGGACCTAAAAAAGACTTTCTAAATGGAATTTGCAGAACTTAGCAAGTCGGGAATCATGTTTTTGGCGCTCAAACCATCGAGATGACCGAAACCACATGTTGAAATGTGAAACCTATAACTTGCTTGTACACTAAAAAGAAACGACCTTAGAACCATCAAAATCGCGTTTTAAGCGTTCTAGAAGTAATTTGAGCGTGAAAACATGCTCAAATCACCAACTAAAAATTGCCGTTTTAAATCGACCACGGCGACGTTTTAGAGCTTAAAATGGTGTTTTTAGTGCTAGAGTGAATGAGTTGAGCACAATCATGTACTGTAATCACGGACCTAAAAAAGACTTTCTAAATGGAATTTGCAAAACTTAGAAAGTCGGGAATCATGTTTTCGGCGCTCAAACCATCGAGATGAGCGAAATAACATGTTGAAATGAGAAACCTATAACTTGCTTGTAAACTCAAAAGAAACGATCTTAGCACCATCAAAATCGCGTTTTAAGCGTCCTAGAGGCGATTTGAGCGTAAAAACATGCTCATATCACCAAATAAAAATTGCCGTCTTAGATCGATCACATCGACGTTTTACAGCTTGAAATGCTGTTTTCAGTGCTAAAGTGAACGAGTTGAGCGCAATGATGTACTGCAATGACGGTTCTAAGAAAAGACCTTCTACTTTAATATTGCAGAACTTAGCAAGTCGGGAATCATGTTTTTGGCGCTCAAACCATCGAGATGACCGAAACAACATGTTGAAATGTGAAACCTATAACTTGCTTGTAAACTGAAAAGAAACGATCTTAGCACCATCAAAATCGCGTTTTAAACGTCCTAGAGGCGATTTGAGCGTAAAAACATGCTCATATCACCAAATAAAAATTGCCGTCTTAGATCGACTACGGCGACGTTTTAGAGCTTAAAATGGTGTTTTCAGTGCTAAAGTGAACGAGTTGAGCGCAATGATGTACTGCAATTACGGACCTAAAAGAGACCTTCTAAATGGAAATTAAAGAACTTAGCAAGTCGGGAATCATGTTTTCGGCGCTCAAACCATCGAGATGAGCGAAACAACATGTTGAACTGAGAAACCTATAACTTGCTTGTAAACTGAAAAGAAACGATCTTAGAACCATAAAAGTCGCGTTTTAAGCGTTCTAGAAGCGATTTGAGCGTAAAAACATGCTCAAATCACCAACTTAAAATTGCCGTCTTAAAACGACCATGGCGACGTTTTAGAGCTTAAAATGGTGTTTTTAGTGCTAGAGTTAACGAGTTGAGCGCAATGATGTACTGCAATATCGGACCTAAAAGAGACCTTTTAAATGGAATTTGCAGAACTTACCATGTCGGGAATCATGATTTCGGCGCTCAAACCATCGAGATGAATGAAAAAACATGTTGAAATGAGAAACCTATAACTTGCTTGTAAACTGAAAAGAAACGATCTTAGAACCATCAAAATCGCGTTTTAAGCGTTCTAGAAGTAATTTGAGCGTGAAAACATGTGAAAATCACTAACTAAAAATTGCCGTCTTAAATCGATCACATCGACGTTTTACAGCTTGAAATGCTGTTTTCAGTGCTAAAGTGAACGAGTTGAGCGCATTGATGTACTGCAATGACGGTTTTAAAAAAAGACCTTCTAATTTGATATTGCAGAACTTAGCAAGTCGGGAATCATGTTTTCGGCGCTCAAACCATCGAGATGAACGAAACAACATGTTGAAAGGTGAAACCTATAACTTGCTTGTACACTGAAAAGAAACGACCTTAGAACTATCAAAATCGCGTTTTAAGCGTTCTAGAAGTAATTTGAGCGTAAAAACATGCTCAAATCACCAACTAAAAATTGCCGTTTTAAATCGACCACGGCAACGTTTTAGAGCTTAAAATGGTGTTTTTACTGCTAGAGTGAATGAGTTGAGCACAATCATGTACTGTAATCACGGACCTAAATAAGACTTTCTAAATGGAATTTGCAGAACTTAGCAAGTCGGGAATCATGTTTTCGGCGCTCAAACCATCGAGATGAGTCAAATAACATGTTGAAATGAGAAACCTATAACTTGCTTGTAAACTCAATAGAAACGATCTTAGCACCATAAAAATCACGTTTTAAGCGTCCTAGAGGCGATTTGAGCGTAAAAACATGCTCATATCACCAAATAAAAATTGCCGTCTTAGATCGACTACGGCGACGTTTTAGAGCTTAAAATGGTGTTTTTAGTGCTAAAGTGAACGAGTTGAGCGCAATGATGTACTGCAATTACGGACCTAAAAGAGACCTTCTAATTGGAAATTGCAGAACTTAGCAAGTCGGGAATCATGTTTTCGGCGCTCAAACCATCGAGATGAGCGAAACAACATGTTGAAATGAGAAACCTATAACTTGCTTGTAAACTAAAAAGAAACGATCTTAGAACCATAAAAGTCGCGTTTTAAGCGTTCTAGAAGCGATTTGAGCGTAAAAACATGCTCAAATCACCAAATAAAAATTGCCGTCTTAGATCGACCACGGCGACGTTTTAGAGCTTAAAATGGTGTTTTCAGTGCTAAAGTGAACGAGTTGAGCGCAATGATGTACTGCAATCACGGACCTAAAAGAGACCTTCTAAATGGAATTTGCAGAACTTACCAAGTCGGGAATCATGATTTCGGCGCTCAAACCATCGAGATGAATGAAAAAACATGTTGAAATGAGAAACCTATAACTTGCTTGTAAACTGAAAAGAAACGATCTTAGAACCATCAAAATCGCGTTTTAAGCGTTCTAGAAGCAATTTGAGCGTGAAAACATGTTAAAATCACTAACTAAAAATTTCCGTCTTAAATCGATCACATCGACGTTTTACAGCTTGAAATGCTGTTTTCAGTGCTAAAGTGAACGAGTTGAGCGCAATGATGTACTGCAATTACGGACCTAAAAGAGACCTTCTAAATGGAAATTGCAGAACTTAGCAAGTCGGGAATCATGTTTTCGGCGCTAAAACCATCGAGATGAGCGAAACAACATGTTGAAATGAGAAACCTATAACTTGCTTGTAAACTGAAAAGAAACGATCTTAGAACCATAAAAGTCGCGTTTTAAGCGTTCTAGAAGCGATTTGAGCGTAAAAACATGCTCAAATCACCAACTTAAAATTGCCGTCTTAAAACGACCATGGCGACGTTTTAGAGCTTAAAATAGTGTTTTTAGTGCTAGAGTTAAAGAGTTGAGCGCAATGATGTACTGCAATCACGAACCTAAAAGAAACCTTCTAAATGGAATTTGCAGAACTTACCAAGTCGGGAATCATGATTTCGGCGCTCAAACCATCGAGATGAATGAAAAAACATGTTGAAATGAGAAACCTATAACTTGCTTGTAAACTGAAAAGAAACGATCTTAGAACCATCAAAATCGCGTTTTAAGCGTTCTAGAAGCAATTTGAGCGTGAAAACATGTTAAAATCACTAACTAAAAATTGCCGTCTTAAATCGATCACATCGACGTTTTACAGCTTGAAATGCTGTTTTCAGTGCTAAAGTGAACGAGTTGAGCGCATTGATGTACTGCAATGACGGTTTTAAAAAAAGACCTTCTAATTTGATATTGCAGAACTTAGCAAGTCGGGAATCATGTTTTCGGCGCTCAAACCATCGAGATGACCGAAACAACATGTTGAAAGGTGAAACCTATAACTTGCTTGTACACTGAAAAGAAACGACCTTAGAACTATCAAAATTGCGTTTTAAGCGTTCTAGAAGTAATTTGAGCGTAAAAACATGCTCAAATCACCAACTAAAAATTGCCGTTTTAAATCGACCACGGCAACGTTTTAGAGCTTAAAATGGTGTTTTTAGTGCTAGAGTGAATGAGTTGAGCACAATCATGTACTGTAATCACGGACCTAAATAAGACTTTCTAAATGGAATTTGCAGAACTTAGCAAGTCGGGAATCATGTTTTCGGCGCTCAAACCATCGAGATGAGTCAAATAACATGTTGAAATGAGAAACCTAAAACTTGCTTGTAAACTCAAAAGAAACGATCTTAGCACCATCAAAATCGCGTTTTACGCGTCCTAGAGGCGATTTGAGCGTAAAAACATGCTCATATTACCAAATAAAAATTGCCGTCTTAGATCGACTACGGCGACGTTTTAGAGCTTAAAATGGTGTTTTCAGTGCTAAAGTGAACGAGTTGAGCGCAATGATGTACTGCAATTACGGACCTAAAAGAGACCTTCTAAATGGAAATTGCAGAACTTAGCAAGTCGGGAATCATGTTTTCGGCGCTCAAACCATCGAGATGAGCGAAACAACATGTTGAAATGAGAAACCTATAACTTGCTTGTAAACTAAAAAGAAACGATCTTAGAACCATAAAAGTCGCGTTTTAAGCGTTCTAGAAGCGATTTGAGCGTAAAAACATGCTCAAATCACCAAATAAAAATTGCCGTCTTAGATCGACCACGGCGACGTTTTAGAGCTTAAAATGGTGTTTTCAGTGCTAAAGTGAACGAGTTGTGCGCAATGATGTACTGCAATCACGGACCTAAAAGAGACCTTCTAAATGGAATTTGCAGAACTTACCAAGTCGGGAATCATGATTTCGGCGCTCAAACCATCGAGATGAATGAAAAAACATGTTGAAATGAGAAACCTATAACTTGCTTGTAAACTGAAAAGAAACGATCTTAGAACCATCAAAATCGCGTTTTAAGCGTTCTAGAAGCAATTTGAGCGTGAAAACATGTTAAAATCACTAACTAAAAATTTCCGTCTTAAATCGATCACATCGACGTTTTACAGCTTGAAATGCTGTTTTCAGTGCTAAAGTGAACGAGTTGAGCGCAATGATGTACTGCAATTACGGACCTAAAAGAGACCTTCTAAATGGAAATTGCAGAACTTAGCAAGTCGGGAATCATGTTTTCGGCGCTAAAACCATCGAGATGAGCGAAACAACATGTTGAAATGAGAAACCTATAACTTGCTTGTAAACTGAAAAGAAACGATCTTAGAACCATAAAAGTCGCGTTTTAAGCGTTCTAGAAGCGATTTGAGCGTAAAAACATGCTCAAATCACCAAATAAAAATTGCCGTCTTAGATCGACCACGGCGACGTTTTAGAGCTTAAAATGGTGTTTTTAGTGCTAGAGTTAAAGAGTTGAGCGCAATGATGTACTGCAATCAGGGACCTAAAAGAGACCTTCTAAATGGAAATTGCAGAACTTACCAAGTCGGGAATCATGTTTTCGGCGCTCAAACCATCGAGATGAGCGAAACGACATGTTGAAATGAGAAACCTATAACTTGCTTGTAAACTGAAAAGAAACGATCTTAGAACCATAAAAGTCGCGTTTTAAGCGTTCTAGAAGCGATTTGAGCGTAAAAACATGCTCAAATCACCAACTTAAAATTGCCGTCTTAAAACGACCATGGCGACGTTTTAGAGCTTAAAATAGTGTTTTTAGTGCTAGAGTTAAAGAGTTGAGCGCAATGATGTACTGCAATCACGAACCTAAAAGAGACCTTCTAAATGGAATTTGCAGAACTTACCAAGTCGGGAATCATGATTTCGGCGCTCAAACCATCGAGATGAATGAAAAAACATGTTGAAATGAGAAACCTATAACTTGCTTGTAAACTGAAAAGAAACGATCTTAGAACCATCAAAATCGCGTTTTAAGCGTTCTAGAAGCAATTTGAGCGGGAAAACATGTTAAAATCAATAACTAAAAATTGCCGTCTTAAATCGATCACATCGACGTTTTACAGCTTGAAATGCTGTTTTCAGTGCTAAAGTGAACGAGTTGAGCGCAATGATGTACTGCAATTACGGACCTAAAAGAGACCTTCTAAATGGAAATTGCAGAACTTAGCAAGTCGGGAATCATGTTTTCGGCGCTCAAACCATCGAGATGAGCGAAAAAACATGTTGAAATGAGAAACCTATAACTTGCTTGTAAACTGAAAAGAAACGATCTTAGAACCATAAAAGTCGCGTTTTAAGCGTTCTAGAAGCGATTTGAGCGTAAAAACATGCTCAAATCACCAAATAAAAATTGCCGTCTTAGATCGACCACGGCGACGTTTTAGAGCTTAAAATGGTGTTTTTAGTGCTAGAGTTAACGAGTTGAGCGCAATGATGTACTGCAATCACGGACCTAAAAGAGACCTTCTAAATGGAATTTGCAGAACTTACCAAGTCGGGAATCATGATTTCAGCGCTCAAACCATCGAGATGAATGAAAAAACATGTTGAAATGAGAAACCTATAACTTACTTGTAAACTGAAAAGAAACGATCTTAGAACCATCAAAATCGCGTTTTAAGCGTTCTAGAAGCAATTTGAGCGTGAAAACATGTTAAAATCACTAACTAAAAATTGCCGTCTTAAATCGATCACATCGACGTTTTACAGCTTGAAATGCTGTTTTCAGTGCTAAAGTGAACGAGTTGAGCGCAATGATGTACTGCAATGACGGTTCTAAAAAAAGACCTTCTAATTTGATATTGCAGAACTTAGCAAGTCGGGAATCATGTTTTCGGCGCTCAAACCATCGAGATGAGCGAAATAACATGTTGAAATGAGAAACCTATAACTTGCTTGTAAACTCAAAAGAAACGATCTTAGCACCATCAAAATCGCGTTTTAAGCGTCCTAGAGGCGATTTGAGCGTAAAAACATGCTCATATCACTAAATAAAATTTGCCGTCTTAGATCGACTACGGCGACGTTTTAGAGCTTAAAATAGTGTTTTCAGTGCTAAAGTGAACGAGTTGAGCGCAATGATGTACTGCAATTACGGACCTAAAAGAGACCTTCTAAATGGAAATTGCAGAACTTAGCAAGTCGGGAATCATGTTTTCGGCGCTCAAACAATCGAGATGAGCGAAACAACATGTTGAAATGAGAAACCTATAACTTGCTTGTAAACTGAAAAGAAACGATCTTAGAACCATAAAAGTCGCGTTTTAAGCGTTCTAGAAGCGATTTGAGCGTAAAAACATGCTCAAATCACCAACTTAAAATTGCCGTCTTAAAACGACCATGGCGACGTTTTAGAGCTTAAAATGGTGTTTTTAGTGCTAGAGTTAACGAGTTGAGCGCAATGATGTACTGCAATCAGGGACCTAAAAGAGACCTTCTAAATGGAAATTGCAGAACTTACCAAGTCGGGAATCATGTTTTCGGCGCTCAAACCATCGAGATTAGCGAAACGACATGTTGAAATGAGAAACCTATAACTTGCTTGTAAACTGAAAAGAAACGATTTCAGAACCATAAAATCGCGTTTTAAGCGTTCTAGAAGCGATTTTAGCGTAAAAACATGCTCAAATCACCAACTTAAAATTGCCGTCTTAAAACGACCATGGCGACGTTTTAGAGCTTAAAATAGTGTTTTTAGTGCTAGAGTTAACGAGTTGAGCGCAATGATGTACTGCAATCACGGACCTAAAAGAGACCTTCTAAATGGAATTTGCAGAACTTAGCAAGTCGGGAATCATGTTTTCGGCGCTAAAACCATCGAGAAAAGCGAAATAACATGTTGAAATCAGAATCCTATAACTTGCTTGTAAACTGAAAAGAAACGATCTTAGAACCATCAAAATCGCGTTTTAAGCCTTCTAGAAGCGATTTGAGCGTGAAAACATGCTCAAATCACTAACTAAAAATTGCCGTCTTAAATCGATCACGGCGACGTTTTACAGCTTAAAATGCGGTTTTCAGTGCTAAAGTGAACGAGTTGAGCGCAATGATGTACTGCAATGACGGTTCTAAAAAAAGACCTTCTAATTTGATATTGCAGAACTTAGCAAGTCGGGAATCATGTTTTCGGCGCTCAAACCATTGAGATGAGCGAAATAACATGTTGAAATGAGAAACCTATAACTTGCTTGTAAACTCAAAAGAAACGATCTTAGCACCATCAAAATCGCGTTTTAAGCGTCCTAAAGGCGATTTGAGCGTAAAAACATGCTCATATCACCAAATAAAATTTGCCGTCTTAGATCGACTACGGCGACGTTTTAGAGCTTAAAATGGTGTTTTCAGTGCTAAAGTGAACGAGTTGAGCGCAATGATGTACTGCAATTACGGACCTAAAAGAGACCTTCTAAATGGAAATTGCAGAACTTAGCAAGTCGGGAATCATGTTTTCGGCGCTCAAACCATCGAGATGAGCGAAACAACATGTTGAAATGAGAAACCTATAACTTGCTTGTAAACTGAAAAGAAACGATCTTAGAACCATAAAAGTCGCGTTTTAAGCGTTCTAGAAGCGATTTGAGCGTAAAAACATGCTCAAATCACTAACTTAAAATTGCCGTCTTAAAACGACCATGGCGACGTTTTAGAGCTTAAAATGGTGTTTTTAGTGCTAGAGTTAACGAGTTGAGCGCAATGATGTACTGCAATCAGGGACCTAAAAGAGACCTTCTAAATGGAAATTGCAGAACTTAGCAAGTCGGGAATCATGTTTTCGGCGCTCAAACCATCGAGATGAGCGAAACAACATGTTGAAATGAGAAACCTATAACTTGCTTGTAAACTGAAAAGAAACGATCTTAGAACCATAAAAGTCGCGTTTTAAGCGTTCTAGAAGCGATTTGAGCGTAAAAACATGCTCAAATCACCAAATAAAAATTGCCGTCTTAGATCGACCACGGCGACGTTTTAGAGCTTAAAATGGTGTTTTTAGTGCTAGAGTTAACGAGTTGAGCGCAATGATGTACTGCAATCACGGACCTAAAAGAGACCTTCTAAATGGAATTTGCAGAACTTACCAAGTCGGGAATCATGATTTCGGCGCTCAAACCATCGAGATGAATGAAAAAACATGTTGAAATGAGAAACCTATAACTTGCTTGTAAACTGAAAAGAAACGATCTTAGAACCATCAAAATTGCGTTTTAAGCGTTCTAGAAGCAATTTGAGCGTGAAAACATGTTAAAATCACTAACTAAAAATTGCCGTCTTAAATCGATCACATCGACGTTTTACAGCTTGAAATGCTGTTTTCAGTGCTAAAGTGAACGAGTTGAGCGCAATGATGTACTGCAATGACGGTTCTAAAAAAAGACCTTCTAATTTGATATTGCAGAACTTAGCAAGTCGGGAATCATGTTTTCGGCGCTCAAACCATCGAGATGAGTGAAATAACATGTTGAAATGAGAAACCTATAACTTGCTTGTAAACTCAAAAGAAACGATCTTAGCACCATCAAAATCGCGTTTTAAGCGTCCTAGAGGCGATTTGAGCGTAAAAACATGCTCATATCACCAAATAAAATTTGCCGTCTTAGATCGACTACGGCGACGTTTTAGAGCTTAAAATGGTGTTTTCAGTGCTAAAGTGAACGAGTTGAGCGCAATGATGTACTGCAATTACGGACCTAAAAGAGACCTTCTAAATGGAAATTGCAGAACTTAGCAAGTCGGGAATCATGTTTTCGGCGCTCAAACCATCGAGATGAGCGAAACAACATGTTGAAATGAGAAACCTATAACTTGCTTGTAAACTGAAAAGAAACGATCTTAGAACCATGAAAGTCGCGTTTTAAGCGTTCTAGAAGCGATTTGAGCGTAAAAACATGCTCAAATCACTAACTTAAAATTGCCGTCTTAAAACGACCATGGCGACGTTTTAGAGCTTAAAATGGTGTTTTTAGTGCTAGAGTTAACGAGTTGAGCGCAATGATGTACTGCAATCAGGGACCTAAAAGAGACCTTCTAAATGGAAATTGCAGAACTTAGCAATTCGGGAATCATGTTTTCGGCGCTCAAACCATCGAGATGAGCGAAACAACATGTTGAAATGAGAAACCTATAACTTGCTTGTAAACTGAAAAGAAACGATCTTAGAACCATAAAAGTCGCGTTTTAAGCGTTCTAGAAGCGATTTGAGCGTAAAAACATGCTCAAATCACCAAATAAAAATTGCCGTCTTAGATCGACCACGGCGACGTTTTAGAGCTTAAAATGGTGTTTTTAGTGCTAGAGTTAACGAGTTGAGCGCAATGATGTACTGCAATCACGGACCTAAAAGAGACCTTCTAAATGGAATTTGCAGAACTTACCAAGTCGGGAATCATGATTTCGGCGCTCAAACCATCGAGTTGAATGAAAAAACATGTTGAAATGAGAAACCTATAACTTGCTTGTAAACTGAAAAGAAACGATCTTAGAACCATCAAAATCGCGTTTTAAGCGTTCTAGAAGCAATTTGAGCGTGAAAACATGTTAAAATCACTAACTAAAAATTGCCGTCTTAAATCGATCACATCGACGTTTTACAGCTTGAAATGCTGTTTTCAGTGCTAAAGTGAACGAGTTGAGCGCAATGATGTACTGCAATGACGGTTCTAAAAAAAGACCTTCTAATTTGATATTGCAGAACTTAGCAAGTCGGGAATCATGTTTTCGGCGCTCAAACCATCGAGATGAGCGAAATAACATGTTGAAATGAGAAACCTATAACTTGCTTGTAAACTCAAAAGAAACGATCTTAGCACCATCAAAATCGCGTTTTAAGCGTCCTAGAGGCGATTTGAGCGTAAAAACATGCTCATATCACCAAAAAAAATTTGCCGTCTTAGATCGACTACGGCGACGTTTTAGAGCTTAAAATGGTGTTTTCAGTGCTAAAGTGAACGAGTTGAGCGCAATGATGTACTGCAATTACGGACCTAAAAGAGACCTTCTAAATGGAAATTGCAGAACTTAGCAAGTCGGGAATCATGTTTTCGGCGCTCAAACCATCGAGACGAGCGAAACAACATGTTGAAATGAGAAACCTATAACTTCCTTGTAAACTGAAAAGAAACGATCTTAGAACCATAAAAGTCGCGTTTTAAGCGTTCTAGAAGCGATTTGACCGTAAAAACATGCTCAAATCACTAACTAAAAATTGCCGTCTTAAATCGATCACGGCGACGTTTTACAGCTTAAAATGCGGTTTTCAGTGCTAAAGTGAACGAGTGGAGCGCAATGATGTACTGCAATCACGCATCTAAAAGAGACCTTCTAAATGGATATTGCAGAACTTAGCAAGTCGAGAATCATGTTTACGGCGCTCAAACCATCGAGATGACCGAAACAACATGTTGAAATATTAAACCTATAACTTGCTTGTAAACTCAAAAGAAACGACCTTAGAACCATCAAAATCGCGTTTTAAGCGTGCTAAAAGCGATTTGAGCGTAAAAACATGCTCAAATCACCAAAAAAAAATTGCCGTCTTAAATCGATAACGGCGACGTTTTAGAGCTTAAAATGATGTTTTCAGTGCTAAAGTGAACGAGTTGAGCGCAATGATGTACTGCAATTACGGACCTAAAAAAGACTTTCTAAATGGAATTTGCAGAACTTAGCAAGTCGGGAATCATATTTTCGGCGCTCAAACCATCGAGATGAGCGAAATAACATGTTGAAATGAGAAACCTATAACTTGCTTGTAAACTCAAAAGAAACGATCTTAGCACCATCAAAATCGCGTTTTAAGCGTCCTAGAGGCGATTTGAGCGTAAAAACATGCTCATATCACCAAATAAAAATTGCCGTCTTAGATCGACTACGGCGACGTTTTAGAGCTTAAAATGGTGTTTTCAGTGCTAAAGTGAACGAGTTGAGCGCAATGATGTACTGCAATTACGGACCTAAAAGAGACCTTCTAACTGGAAATTGCAGAACTTAGCAAGTCGAGAATCATGTTTTCGGCGCTCAAACCATCGAGATGAGCGAAACGACATGTTGAAATGAGAAACCTATAACTTGCTTGTAAACTGAAAAGAAACGATCTTAGAACCATAAAAGTCGCGTTTTAAGCGTTCTTGAAGCGATTTGAGCGTAAAAACATGACCAAATCACCAACTTAAAATTGCCGTCTTAAAACGACCATGACGACGTTTTAGAGCTTAAAATGGTGTTTTTAGTGCTAGAGTTAACGAGTTGAGAGCAATGATGTACTGACATCACGGACCTAAAAGAGACCTTCTAAATGGAATTTGCAGAACTTAGCAAGTCGGGAATCATGTTTTCGGCGCTAAAACCATCGAGATGAGCGAAATAACATGTTGAAATGAGAATCCTATAACTTGCTTGTAAACTGAAAAGAAACGATCTTAGAACCATCAAAATCGCGTTTTAAGCCTTCTAGAAGCGATTTGAGCGTGAAAACATGCTCAAATCACTAACTAAAATTGCCGTCTTAAATCGATCACGGCAACGTTTTACAGCTTAAAATGCGGTTTTCAGTACTAAAGTGAACGAGTTGAGTGCAATGATGTACTGCAATCACGCATCTAAAAGAGACCTTCTAAATGGATATTGCAGAACTTAGCAAGTCGAGAATCATGTTTACGGCGCTCAAACCATCGAGATGAGCGAAACAACATGTTGAAATGAGAAACCTATAACTTGCTTGTAAACTGAAAAGAAACGATCTTAGAACCATAAAAGTCGCGTTTTAAGCGTTCTAGAAGCGATTTGAGCGTAAAAACATGCTCAAATCACCAAATAAAAATTGCCGTCTTAGATCGACCACGGCGACGTTTTAGAGCTTAAAATGGTGTTTTCAGTGCTAAAGTGAACGAGTTGAGCGCAATGATGTACTGCAATTACGGACCTAAAAAAGACTTTCTAAATGGAATTTGCAGAACTTAGCAAGTCGGGAATCATATTTTCGGCGCTCAAACCATCGAGATGAGCGAAATAACATGTTGAAATGAGAAACCTATAACTTGCTTGTAAACTCAAAAGAAACGATCTTAGCACCATCAAAATCGCGTTTTAAGCGTCCTAGAGGCGATTTGAGCGTAAAAACATGCTCATATCACCAAATAAAAATTGCCGTCTTAGATCGACTACGGCGACGTGTTAGAGCTTAAAATGGTGTTTTCAGTGCTAAAGTGAACGAGTTGAGCGCAATGATGTACTGCAATTACGGACCTAAAAGAGACCTTCTAACTAAAAATTGCAGAACTTAGCAAGTCGAGAATCATGTTTTCGGCGCTCAAACCATCGAGATGAGCGAAACGACATGTTGAAATGAGAAACCTATAACTTGCTTGTAAACTGAAAAGAAACGATCTTAGAACCATAAAAGTCGCGTTTTAAGCGTTCTTGAAGCGATTTGAGCGTAAAAACATGACCAAATCACCAACTTAAAATTGCCGTCTTAAAACGACCATGACGACGTTTTAGAGCTTAAAATGGTGTTTTTAGTGCTAGAGTTAACGAGTTGAGAGCAATGATGTACTGCAATCACGGACCTAAAAGAGACCTTCTAAATGGAATTTGCAGAACTTAGCAAGTCGGGAATCATGTTTTCGGCGCTAAAACCATCGAGATGAGCGAAATAACATGTTGAAATGAGAATCCTATAACTTGCTTGTAAACTGAAAAGAAACGATCTTAGAACCATCAAAATCGCGTTTTAAGCCTTCTAGAAGCGATTTGAGCGTGAAAACATGCTCAAATCACTAACTAAAATTGCCGTCTTAAATCGATCACGGCCACGTTTTACAGCTTAAAATGCGGTTTTCAGTGCTAAAGTGAACGAGTTGAGCGCAATGATGTACTGCAATCACGCATCTAAAAGAGACCTTCTAAATGGATATTGCAGAACTTAGCAAGTCGAGAATCATGTTTACGGCGCTCAAACCATCGAGATGAGCGAAACAACATGTTGAAATGAGAAACCTATAACTTGCTTGTAAACTGAAAAGAAACGATCTTAGAACCATAAAAGTCGCGTTTTAAGCGTTCTAGAAGCGATTTGAGCGTAAAAACATGCTCAAATCAGCAACTAAAAATTGCCGTCTTAAATCGATCACATCGACGTTTTACAGCTTGAAATGCTGTTTTCAGTGCTAAAGTGAACGAGTTGAGCGCAATGATGTACTGCAATTACGGACCTAAAAGAGACCTTCTAAATGGAAATTGCAGAACTTAGCAAGTCGGGAATCATGTTTTCGGCGCTCAAACCATCGAGATGAGCGAAACAACATGTTGAAATGAGAAACCTATAACTTGCTTGTAAAGTGAAAAGAAACGATCTTAGAACCATAAAAGTCGCGTTTTAAGCGTTGTAGAAGCGATTTGAGCGTAAAAACATGCTCAAATCACCAACTTAAAATTGCCGTCTTAAAACGACCATGGCGACGTTTTAGAGCTTAAAATGGTGTTTTTAGTGCTAGAGTTAACGAGTTGAGCGCAATGATGTACTGCAATCAGGGACCTAAAAGAGACCTTCTAACTGGAAATTGCAGAACTTACCAAGTCGGGAATCATGTTTTCGGCGCTCAAACCATCGAGATGAGCGAAACGACATGTTGAAATGAGAAACCTATAACTTGCTTGTAAACTGAAAAGAAACGATCTTAGAACCATAAAAGTCGCGTTTTAAGCGTTCTAGAAGCGATTTGAGCGTAAAAACATGCTCAAATCACCAACTTAAAATTGCCGTCTTAAAACGACCATGGCGACGTTTTAGAGCTTTAAAATAGTGTTTTTAGTGCTAGAGTTAACGAGTTGAGAGCAATGATGTACTGCAATCACGGACCTAAAAGAGACCTTCTAAATGGATTTTGCAGAACTTAGCAAGTCGGGAATCATGTTTTCGGTGCTAAAACCATCGAGATGAGCGAAATAACATGTTGAAATGAGAATCCTATAACTTGCTTGTAAACTGAAAAGAAACGATCTTAGAACCATCAAAATCGCGTTTTAAGCCTTCTAGAAGCGATTTGAGCGGGAAAACATGTTCAAATCACTAACTAAAATTGCCGTCTTAAATCGATCACAGCGACGTTTTACAGCTTAAAATGCGCTTTTCAGTGCTAAAGTGAACGATTTGAGCGCAATGATGTACTGCAATCACGCATCTAAAAGAGACCTTCTAAATGGATATTGCAGAACTTAGCAAGTCGAGAATCATGTTTACGGCGCTCAAACCATCGAGATGAGCGAAACAACATGTTGAAATGAGAAACCTATAACTTGCTTGTAAACTGAAAAGAAACGATCTTAGCACCATCAAAATCGCGTTTTAAGCGTCCTAGAGGCGATTGAGCGTAAAAACATGCTCAAATCACCAAATAAAAATTGCCGTCTTAGATCGACCACGGCGACGTTTTAGAGCTTAAAATGGTGTTTTCAGTGCTAAAGTGAACGAGTTGAGCGCAATGATGTACTGCGATTACGGACCTAAAAGAGACCTTCTAAATGGATTTTGCAGAACTTAGCAAGTCGGGAATCATGTTTTCGGCGCTAAAACCATCGAGATGAGCGAAAAAACATGTTGAAATGAGAATCCTATAATTTGCTTGTAAACTGAAAAGAAACGATCTTAGAACCATCAAAATCGCGTTTTAAGCCTTCTAGAAGCGATTTGAGCGTGAAAACATGTTCAAATCACTAACTAAAATTGCCGTCTTAAATCGATCACAGCGACGTTTTACAGCTTAAAATGCGGTTTTCAGTGCTAAAGTGAACGATTTGAGCGCAATGATGTACTGCAATCACGCATCTAAAAGAGACCTTCTAAATGGATATTGCAGAACTTAGCAAGTCGAGAATCATGTTTACGGCGCTCAAACCATCGAGATGAGCGAAACAACATGTTGAAATGAGAAACCTATAACTTGCTTGTAAACTGAAAAGAAACGATCTTAGCACCATCAAAATCGCGTTTTAAGCGTCCTAGAGGCGATTGAGCGTAAAAACATGCTCAAATCACCAAATAAAAATTGCCGTCTTAGATCGACCACGGCGACGTTTTAGAGCTTAAAATGGTGTTTTCAGTGCTAAAGTGAACGAGTTGAGCGCAATGATGTACTGCAATTACGGACCTAAAAGAGACCTTCTAAATGGAAATTGCAGAACTTAGCTAGTCGGGAATCATGTTTTCGGCGCTCAAACCATCGAGATGAGCGAAACAACATGTTGAAATGAGAAACCTATAACTTGCTTGTAAACTGAAAAGAAACGATCTTAGAACTATAAAAGTCGCGTTTTAAGCGTTCTAGAAGCGATTTGAGCGTAAAAACATGCTCAAATCACCAACTTAAAATTGCCGTCTTAAAACGACCATGGCGACGTTTTAGAGCTTAAAATGGTGTTTTTAGTGCTAGAGTTAACGAGTTGAGCGCAATGATGTACTGCAATCAGGGACCTAAAAGAGACCTTCTAAACGGAAATTGCAGAACTTACCAAGTCGGGAATCATGTTTTCGGCGCTAAAACCATCGAGATGAGCGAAATAACATGTTGAAATGAGAATCCTATAACTTGCTTGTAAACTGAAAAGAAACGATCTTAGAACCATCAAAATCGCGTTTTAAGCCTTCTAGAAGCGATTTGAGCGTAAAAACATGCTCAAATCACTAACTAAAAATTGCCGTCTTAAATCGATCACGGCAACGTTTTACAGCTTAAAATGCGGTTTTCAGTGCTAAAGTGAACGAGTTGAGCGCAATGATGTACTGCAATCACGCATCTAAAAGAGACCTTCTAAATGGATATTGCAGAACTTAGCAAGTCGAGAATCATGTTTACGGCGCTCAAACCATCGAGATGAGCGAAACAACATGTTGAAATGAGAAACCTATAACTTGCTTGTAAACTGAAAAGAAACGATCTTAGAACCATAAAATTCGCGTTTTAAGCGTTCTAGAAGTGATTTGAGCGTAAAAACATGCTCAAATCACCAAATAAAAATTGCCGTCTTAGATCGACCACAGCGACGTCTTAGAGCTTAAAATGGTGTTTTCAGTGCTAAAGTGAACGAGTTGAGCGCAATGATGTACTGCAATCACGGACCTAAAAGAGACCTTCTAAATGGAATTTGCAGAACTTACCAAGTCGGGAATCATGATTTCGGCGCTCAAACCATCGAGATGAATGAAAAAACATGTTGAAATGAGAAACCTATAACTTGCTTGTAAACTGTAAAGAAACGATCTTAGAACCATAAAAGTCGCGTTTTAAGCGTTCTAGAAGCGATTTGAGCGTAAAAACATGCTCAAATCACCAAATAAAAATTGCCGTCTTAGATCGACCACGGCGACGTTTTATAGCTTAAAATGGTGTTTTTAGTGCTAGAGTTAACGAGTTGAGCGCAATGATGTACTGCAATCACGGACCTAAAAGAGACCTTCTAAATGGAATTTGCAGAACTTACCAAGTCGGGAATCATGATTTCGGCGCTCAAACCATCGAGATGAATGAAAAAACATGTTGAAATGAGAAACCTATAACTTGCTTGTAAACTGAAAAGAAACGATCTTAAAACCATCAAAATCGCGTTTTAAGCGTTCTAGAAGCAATTTGAATGTGAAAACATGTTAAAATCACTAACTAAAAATTGCCGTCTTAAATCGATCACATCGACGTTTTACAGCTTGAAATGCTGTTTTCAGTGCTAAAGTGAACGAGTTGAGCGCAATGATGTACTGCAATGACGGTTCTAAAAAAAGACCTTCTAATTTGATATTGCAGAACTTAGCAAGTCGGGAATCATGTTTTCGGCGCTCAAACCATCGAGATGAGCGAAAAAACATGTTGAAATGTGAAACCTATAACTTGCTTGTAAACTCAAAAGAAACGATCTTAGCACCATCAAAATCGCGTTTTAAGCGTCCTAGAGGCGATTTGAGGGTAAAAACATGCTCATATCACCAAATAAAATTTGCCGTCTTAGATCGACTACGGCGACGTTTTAGAGCTTAAAATGGTGTTTTCAGTGCTAAAGTGAACGAGTTGAGCGCAATGATGTACTGCAATTACGGACCTAAAAGAGACCTTCTAAATGGAAATTGCAGAACTTAGCAAGTCGGGAATCATGTTTTCGGCGCTCAAACCATCGAGATGAGCGAAACAACATGTTGAAATGAGAAACCTATAACTTGCTTGTAAACTGAAAAGAAACGATCTTAAAACCACAAAAGTCGCGTTTTAAGCGATCTAGAAGCGATTTGAGCGTAAAAACATGCTCAAATCACCAACTTAAAATAGCCGTCTTAAAACGACCATAGCGACGTTTTAGAGCTTAAAATGGTGTTTTTAGTGCTAGAGTTAACGAGTTGAGCGCAATGATGTACTGCAATCAGGGACCTAAAAGAGACCTTCTAAATGGAAATTGCAGAACTTACCAAGTCGGGAATCATGTTTTCGGCGCTCAAACCATCGAGATGAGCGAAACGACATGTTGAAATGAGAAACCTATAACTTGCTTGTAAACTGAAAAGAAACGATCTTAGAACCATAAAAGTCGCGTTTTAAGCGTTCTAGAAGCGATTTGAGCGTAAAAACATGCTCAAATCACCAACTTAAAATTGCCGTCTTAAAACGACCATGGCGACGTTTTAGAGCTTAAAATAGTGTTTTTAGTACTAGAGTTAACGAGTTGAGCGCAATGATGTACTGCAATCACGGACCTAAAAGAGACCTTCTAAATGGAATTTGCAGAACTTAGCAAGTCGGGAATCATGTTTGCGGCGCTAAAACCATCGAGATGAGCGAAATAACATGTTGAAATGAGAATCCTATAACTTGCTTGTAAACTGAAAAGAAACGATCTTAGAACCATCAGAATCGCGTTTTAAGCCTTCTAGAAGCGATTTGAGCGTGAAAACATGCTCAAATCACTAACTAAAAATTGCCGTCTTAAATCGATCACGGCGACGTTTTACAGCTTAAAATGCGGTTTTCAGTGCTAAAGTGAACGAGTTGAGCGCAATGATGTACTGCAATCACGCATCTAAAAGAGACCTTCTAAATGGATATTGCAGAACTTAGCAAGTCGAGAATCATGTTTACGGCGCTCAAACCATCGAGATGAGCGAAACAACATGTTGAAATGAGAAACCTATAACTTGCTTGTAAACTGAAAAGAAACGATCTTAGAACCATAAAAGTCGCGTTTTAAGCGTTCTAGAAGCGATTTGAGCGTAAAAACATGCTCAAATCACCAAATAAAAATTGCCGTCTTAGATCGACCACGGCGACGTTTTAGAGCTTAAAATGGTGTTTTTAGTGCTAGAGGTAACGAGTTGAGCGCAATGATGTACTGCAATCACGGACCTAAAAGAGACCTTCTAAATGGAATTTGCAGAACTTACCAAGTCGGGAATCATGATTTCGGCACTCAAACCATCGAGATGAATGAAAAAACATGTTGAAATGAGAAACCTATAACTTGCTTGTAAACTGAAAAGAAACGATCTTAGAACCATCTAAATCGCGTTTTAAGCGTTCTAGAAGCAATTTGAGCGTGAAAACATGTTAAAATCACTAACTAAAAATTGCCGTCTTAAATCGATCACATCGACGTTTTACAACTTGAAATGCTGTTTTCAGTGCTAAAGTGAACGAGTTGAGCGCAATGATGTACTGCAATTACGGACCTAAAAGAGACCTTCTAAATGGAAATTGCAGAACTTAGCAAGTCGGGAATCATGTTTTCGGCGCTCAAACCATCGAGATGAGCGAAACAACATGTTGAAATGAGAAACCTATAACTTGCTTGTAAACTGAAAAGAAACGATCTTAGAACCATAAAAGTCGCGTTTTAAGCGTTCTAGAAGCGATTTGTGCGTAAAAACATGCTCAAATCACCAAATAAAAATTGCCGTCTTAGATCGACCACGGCGACGTTTTAGAGCTTAAAATGGTGTTTTTAGTGCTAGAGTTAACGAGTTGAGCGCAATGATGTACTGCAATCACGGACCTAAAAGAGACCTTCTAAATGGAATTTGCAGAACTTACCAAGTCGGGAATCATGATTTCGGCGCTCAAACCATCGAGATGAATGAAAAAACATGTTGAAATGACAAACCTATAACTTGCTTGTAAACTGAAAAGAAACGATCTTAGAACCATCAAAATCGCGTTTTAAGCGTTCTAGAAGCAATTTGAGCGTTAAAACATGTTAAAATCACTAACTAAAAATTGCCGTCTTAAATCGATCACATCGACGTTTTACAGCTTAAAATGCTGTTTTCAGTGCTAAAGTGAACGAGTTGAGCGCAATGATGTACTGCAATGACGGTTCTAAAAAAAGACCTTCTAATTTGATATTGCAGAACTTAGCAAATCGGGAATCATGTTTTCGGCGCTCAAACCATCGAGATGAGCGAAATAACATGTTGAAATGTGAAACCTATAACTTGCTTGTAAACTCAAAAGAAACGATCTTAGCACCATCAAAATCGCGTTTTAAGCGTCCTAGAGGCGATTTGATAGTAAAAACATGCTCATATCACCAAATAAAATTTGCCGTCTTAGATCGACTACGGCGACGTTTTAGAGCTTAAAATGGTGTTTTTAGTGCTAGAGTTAACGAGTTGAGCGCAATGATGTACTGCAATCAGGGACCTAAAAGAGACCTTCTAAATGGAAATTGCAGAACTTACCAAGTCGGGAATCATGTTTTCGGCGCTCAAACCATCGAGATGAGCGAAACGACATGTTGAAATGAGAAACCTATAACTTGCTTGTAAACTGAAAAGAAACGATCTTAGAACCATAAAAGTCGCGTTTTAAGCGTTCTAGAAGCGATTTGAGCGTAAAAACATGCTCAAATCACCAACTTAAAATTGCCGTCTTAAAACGACCATGGCGACGTTTTAGAGCTTAAAATAGTGTTTTTAGTACTAGAGTTAACGAGTTGAGCGCAATGATGTACTGCAATGACGGACCTAAAAGAGACCTTCTAAATGGAATTTGCAGAACTTAGCAAGTCGGGAATCATGTTTTCGGCGCTAAAACCATCGAGATGAGCGAAATAACATGTTGAAATGAGAATCCTATAACTTGCTTGTAAACTGAAAAGAAACGATCTTAGAACCATCAGAATCGCGTTTTAAGCCTTCTAGAAGCGATTTGAGCGTGAAAACATGCTCAAATCACTAACTAAAAATTGCCGTCTTAAATCGATCACGGCGACGTTTTACACCTTAAAATACGGTTTTCAGTGCTAAAGTGAACGAGTTGAGCGCAATGATGTACTGCAATCACGCATCTAAAAGAGACCTTCTAAATGGATATTGCAGAACTTAGCAAGTCGAGAATCATAATTACGGCGCTCAAACCATCGAGATGAGCGAAACAACATGTTGAAATGAGAAACCTATAACTTGCTTGTAAACTGAAAAGAAACGATCTTAGAACCATAAAAGTCGCGTTTTAAGCGTTCTAGAAGCGATTTGAGCGTAAAAACATGCTCAAATCACCAAATAAAAATTGCCGTCTTAGATCGACCACGGCGACGTTTTAGAGCTTAAAATGGTGTTTTCAGTGCTAAAGTGAACGAGTTGAGCGAAATGATGTACTGCAATCACGGACCTAAAAGAGACCTTCTATTGGAATTTGCAGAACTTACCAAGTCGGGAATCATGATTTCGGCGCTCAAACCATCGAGATGAATGAAAAAACATGTTGAAATGAGAAACCTATAACTTGCTTGTAAACTGAGAAGAAACGATCTTAGAACCATCAAAATCGCGTTTTAAGCGTTCTAGAAGCAATTTGAGCGTAAAAACATGCTCAAATCACCAACTTAAAATTGCCGTCTTAAAACGACCATGGCGACGTTTTAGAGCTTAAAATGGTGTTTTTAGTGCTAGAGTTAACGAGTTGAGCGCAATGATGTACTGCAATCAGGGACCTAAAAGAGACCTTCTAACTGGAAATTGCAGAACTTACCAAGTCGGGAATCATGTTTTCGGCGCTCAAACCATCGAGATGAGCGAAACGACATGTTGAAATGAGAAACCTATAACTTGCTTGTAAACTGAAAAGAAACGATCTTAGAACCATAAAAGTCGCGTTTTAAGCGTTCTAGAAGCGATTTGAGCGTAAAAACATGCTCAAATCACCAACTTAAAATTGCCGTCTTAAAACGACCATGGCGACGTTTTAAAGCTTAAAATGGTGTTTTTAGTGCTAGAGTTAACGAGTTGAGCGCAATGATGTACTGCAATCAGCGACCTAAAAGAGACCTTCTAACTGGAAATTGCAGAACTTACCAAGTCGGGAATCATGTTTTCGGCGCTCAAACCATCGAGATGAGCGAAACGACATGTTGAAATGAGAAACCTATAACTTGCTTGTAAACTGAAAAGAAACGATCTTAGAACCATAAAAGTCGCGTTTTAAGCGTTCTAGAAGCGATTTGAGCGTAAAAACATGCTCAAATCACCAACTTAAAATTGCCGTCTTAAAACGACCATGGCGACGTTTTAGAGCTTTAAAATAGTGTTTTTAGTGCTAGAGTTAACGAGTTGAGAGCAATGATGTACTGCAATCACGGACCTAAAAGAGACCTTCTAAATGGATTTTGCAGAACTTAGCAAGTCGGGAATCATGTTTTCGGCGCTAAAACCATCGAGATAAGCGAAATAACATGTTGAAATGAGAATCCTATAACTTGCTTGTAAACTGAAAAGAAACGATCTTAGAACCATCAAAATCGCGTTTTAAGCCTTCTAGAAGCGATTTGAGCGTGAAAACATGCTCAAATCACTAACTAAAATTGCCGTCTTAAATCGATCACAGCGACGTTTTACAGCTTAAAATGCGGTTTTCAGTGCTAAAGTGAACGAGTTGAGCGCAATGATGTACTGCAATCACGCATCTAAAAGAGACCTTCTAAATGGATATTGCAGAACTTAGCAAGTCGAGAATCATGTTTACGGCGCTCAAACCATCGAGATGAGCGAAACAACATGTTGAAATAAGAAACCAATAACTTGCTTGTAAACTGAAAAGAAACGATCTTAGAACCATAAAAGTCGCGTTTTAAGCGTTCTAGAAGCGATTTGAGCGTAAAAACATGCTCAAATCACCAAATAAAAATTGCCGTCTTAGATCGACCACGGCGACGTTTTAGAGCTTAAAATGGTGTTTTCAGTGCTAAAGTGAACGAGTTGAGCGCAATGATGTACTGCAATCACGGACCTAAAAGAGACCTTCTAAATGGAATTTGCAGAACTTACCAAGTCGGGAATCATGATTTCGGCGCTCAAACCATCGAGATGAATGAAAAAACATGCTGAAATGAGAAACCTATAACTTGCTTGTAAACTGGAAAGAAACGATCTTAGAACCATCAAAATCGCGTTTTAAGCGTTCTAGAAGAAATTTGAGCGTGAAAACATGTTAAAATCAATAACTAAAAATTGCCGTCTTAAATCGATCACATCGACGTTTTACAGCTTGAAATGCTGTTTTCAGTGCTAAAGTGAACGAGTTGAGCGCAATGATGTACTGCAATTACGGACCTAAAAGAGACCTTGTAAATGGAAATTGCAGAACTTAGCAAGTCAGGAATCATGTTTTCGGCGCTCAAACCATCGAGATGAGCGAAACGACATGTTGAAATGAGAAACCTATAACTTGCTTGTAAACTGAAAAGAAACGATCTTAGAACCATAAAAGTCGCGTTTTAAGCGTTCTAAAAGCGATTTGAGCGTAAAAACATGCTCAAATCACCAACTTAAAATTGCCGCCTTAAAACGACCATGGCGACGTTTTAGAGCTTAAAATAGTGTTTTTAGTGCTAGAGTTAACGAGTTGAGCGCAATGATGTACTGCAATCACGGACCTAAAAGAAACCTTCTAAATGGAATTTGCAGAACTTAGCAAGTCGGGAATCATGTTTTCGGCGCTAAAACCATCGAGATGAGCGAAATAACATGTTGAAATGAGAATCCTATAACTTGCTTGTAAACTGAAAAGAAACGATCTTAGAACCATCAAAATCGCGTTTTAAGCCGTCTAGAAGCGATTTGAGCGTGAAAAAATGCTCAAATCACTAACTAAAAATTGCCGTCTTAAATCGATCACGGCGACGTTTTACAGCATAAAATGCGGTTTTCAGTGCTAAAGTAAACGAGTTGAGCGCAATGATGTACTGCAATCACGCATCTAAAAGAGACCTTCTAAATGGAAATTGCAGAACTTAGCAAGTCGAGAATCATGTTTACGGCGCTCAAACCATCGAGATGAGCGAAACAACATGTTGAAATGAGAAACCTATAACTTGCTTGTAAACTGAAAAGAAACGATCTTAGAACCATAAAAGTCGCGTTTTAAGCGTTCTAGAAGCGATTTGAGCGTAAAAACATGCTCAAATCACCAAATAAAAATTGCCGTCTTAGATCGACCACGGCGACGTTTTAGAGCTTAAAATGGTGTTTTCAGTGCTAAAGTGAACGAGTTGAGCGAAATGATGTACTGCAATCACGGACCTAAAAGAGACCTTCTAACTGGAAATTGCAGAACTTACCAAGTCGGGAATCATGTTTTCGGCGCTCAAACCATCGAGATGAGCGAAACGACATGTTGAAATGAGAAACCTATAACTTGCTTGTAAACTGAAAAGAAACGATCTTAGAACCATAAAAGTCGCGTTTTAAGCGTTCTAGAAGCGATTTGAGCGTAAAAACATGCTCAAATCACCAACTTAAAATTGCCGTCTTAAAACGACCATGGCGACGTTTTAAAGCTTAAAATGGTGTTTTTAGTGCTAGAGTTAACGAGTTGAGCGCAATGATGTACTGCAATCAGCGACCTAAAAGAGACCTTCTAACTGGAAATTGCAGAACTTACCAAGTCGGGCATCATGTTTTCGGCGCTCAAACCATCGAGATGAGCGAAACGACATGTTGAAATGAAAAACCTATAACTTGCTTGTAAACTGAAAAGAAACGATCTTAGAACCATAAAAGTCGCGTTTTAAGCGTTCTAGAAGCGATTTGAGCGTAAAAACATGCTCAAATCACCAACTTAAAATTGCCGTCTTAAAACGACCATAGCGACGTTTTAGAGCTTTAAAATAGTGTTTTTAGTGCTAGAGTTAACGAGTTGAGAGCAATGATGTACTGCAATCACGGACCTAAAAGAGACCTTCTAAATGGATTTTGCAGAACTTAGCAAGTCGGGAATCATGTTTTCGGCGCTAAAACCATCGAGATGAGCGAAATAACATGTTGAAATGAGAATCCTATAACTTGCTTGTAAACTGAAAAGAAACGATCTTAGAACCATCAAAATCGCGTTTTAAGCCTTCTAGAAGCGATTTGAGCGTGAAAACATGCTCAAATCACTAACTAAAATTGCCGTCTTAAATCGATCACAGCGACGTTTTACAGCTTAAAATGCGGTTTTCAGTGCTAAAGTGAACGAGTTGAGCGCAATGATGTACTGCAATCACGCATCTAAAAGAGACCTTCTAAATGGATATTGCAGAACTTAGCAAGTCGAGAATCATGATTTCGGCGCTCAAACCATCGAGATGAATGAAAAAACATGCTGAAATGAGAAACCAATAACTTGCTTGTAAACTGGAAAGAAACGATCTTAGAACCATCAAAATCGAGTTTTAAGCGTTCTAGAAGAAATTTGAGCGTGAAAACATGTTAAAATCAATAACTAAAAATTGCCGTCTTAAATCGATCACATCGACGTTTTACAGCTTGAAATGCTGTTTTCAGTGCTAAAGTGAACGAGTTGAGCGCAATGATGTACTGCAATTACGGACCTAAAAGAGACCTTCTAAATGGAAATTGCAGAACTTAGCAAGTCGGGAATCATGTTTTCGGCGCTCAAACCATCGAGATGAGCGAAACAACATGTTGAAATGAGAAACCTATAACTTGCTTGTAAACTGAAAAAAAACGATCTTAGAACCATCAAAATCGCGTTTTAAGCGTTCTAGAAGCAATTTGAGCGTGAAAACATGTTAAAATCACTAACTAAAAATTGCCGTCTTAAATCGATCACATCGACGTTTTACAGCTTGAAATGCTGTTTTCAGTGCTAAAGTGAACGAGTTGAGCGCAATGATGTACTGCAATGACGGTTCTAAAAAAAGACCTTCTAATTTGATATTGCAGAACTTAGCAGGTCGGGAATCATGTTTTCAGCGCTCAAACCATCGAGATGAGCGAAATAACATGTTGAAATGAGAAACCTATAACTTGCTTGTAAACTCAAAAGAAACGATCTTAGCACCGTCAAAATCGCGTTTTAAGCGTCCTAGAGGCGATTTGAGGGTAAAAACATGCTCATATCACCAAATAAAATTTGCCGTCTTAGATCGACTACGGCGACGTTTTAGAGCTTAAAATGGTGTTTTTAGTGCTAAAGTGAACGAGTTGAGCGCAATGATGTACTGCAATTACGGACGTAAAAGAGACCTTCTAAATGGAAATTGCAGAACTTAGCTAGTCGGGAATCATGTTTTCGGCGCTCAAACCATCGAGATGAGCGAAACAACATGTTGAAATGAGAAACCTATAACTTGCTTGTAAACTGAAAAGAAACGATCTTAGAACCATAAAAGTCGCGTTTTAAGCGTTCTAGAAGAGATTTGAGCCTAAAAACATGCTCAAATCACCAACTTAAAATTGCCGTCTTAAAACGACCATGGCGACGTTTTAGAGCTTAAAATAGTGTTTTTAGTGCTAGAGTTAACGAGTTGAGCGCAATGATGTACTGCAATCACGGACCTAAAAGAGACCTTCTAAATGGAATTTGCAGAACTTAGCAAGTCGGGAATCATGTTTTCGGCGCTAAAACCATCGAGATGAGCGAAATAACATGTTGAAATGAGAATCCTATAACTTGCTTGTAAACTGAAAAGAAACGATCTTAGAACCATCAAAATCGCGTTTTAAGCCTTCTAGAAGCGATTTGAGCGTGAAAACATGCTCAAATCACTAACTAAAAATTGCCGTCTTAAATCGATCACGGCAACGTTTTACAGCTTAAAATAAGGTTTTCAGTGCTAAAGTGAACGAGTTGAGCGCAATGATGTACTGCAATCACGCATCTAAAAGAGACCTTCTAAATGGATATTGCAGAACTTAGCAAGTCGAGAATCATGTTTACGGCGCTCAAACCATCGAGATGAGCGAAACAACATGTTGAAATGAGAAACCTATAACTTGCTTGTAAACTGAAAAGAAACGATCTTAGAACCATAAAATTCGTTTTTTAAGCGTTCTAGAAGTGATTTGAGCGTAAAAACATGCTCAAATCACCAAATAAAAATTGCCGTCTTAAATCGATCACATCGACGTTTTACAGCTTGAAATGCTGTTTTCAGTGCTAAAGTGAACGAGTTGAGCGCAATGATGTACTGCAATGACGGTTCTAAAAAAAGACCTTCTAATTTGATATTGCAGATTTTAGCAAGTCGGGAATCATGTTTTCGGCGCTCAAACCATCGAGATGAGCGAAATAACATGTTGAAATGTGAAACCTATAACTTGCTTGTAAACTCAAAAGAAACGATCTTAGCACCATCAAAATCGCGTTTTAAGCGTCCTAGAGGCGATTTGAGCGTAAAAACATGCTCATATCACCAAATAAAATTTGCCGTCTTAGATCGACTACGGCGACGTTTTAGAGCTTAAAATGGTGTTTTCAGTGCTAAAGTGAACGAGTTGAGCGCAATGATGTACTGCAATTACGGACCTAAAAGAGACCTTCTAAATGGAAATTGCAGAACTTAGCAAGTCGGGAATCATGTTTTCGGCGCTCAAACCATCGAGATGAGCGAAACAACATGTTGAAATGAGAAACCTATAACTTGCTTGTAAACTGAAAAGAAACGATCTTAAAACCACAAAAGTCGCGTTTTAAGCGTTCTAGAAGCGATTTGAGCGTAAAAACATGCTCAAATCACCAACTTAAAATAGCCGTCTTAAAACGACCATAGCGACGTTTTAGAGCTTAAAATGGTGTTTTTAGTGCTAGAATTAACGAGTTGAGCGCAATGATGTACTTCAATCAGGGACCTAAAAGAGACCTTCTAAATGGAAATTGCAGAACTTACCAAGTCGGGAATCATGTTTTCGGCGCTCAAACCATCGAGATGAGCGAAACGACATGTTGAAATGAGAAACCTATAACTTGCTTGTAAACTGAAAAGAAACGATCTTAGAACCATAAAAGTCGCGTTTTAAGCGTTCTAGAAGCGATTTGAGCGTAAAAACATGCTCAAATCACCAACTTAAAATTGCCGTCTTAAAACGACCATGGCGACGTTTTAGAGCTTAAAATAGTGTTTTTAGTACTAGAGTTAACGAGTTGAGCGCAATGATGTACTGCAATCACGGACCTAAAAGAGACCTTCTAAATGGAATTTGCAGAACTTAGCAAGTCAGGAATCATGTTTTCGGCGCTAAAACCATCGAGATGAGCGAAATAACATGTTGAAATTAGAATCCTATAACTTGCTTGTAAACTGAAAAGAAACGATCTTAGAACCATCAGAATCGCGTTTTAAGCCTTCTAGAAGCGATTTGAGCGTGAAAACATGCTCAAATCACTAACTAAAAATTGCCGTCTTAAATCGATCACGGCGACGTTTTACAGCTTAAAATGCGGTTTTCAGTGCTAAAGTGAACGAGTTGAGCGCAATGATGTACTGCAATCACGCATCTAAAAGAGACCTTCTAAATGGATATTGCAGAACTTAGCAAGTCGAGAATCATGTTTACGGCGCTCAAACCATCGAGATGAGCGAAACAACATGTTGAAATGAGAAACCTATAACTTGCTTGTAAACTGAAAAGAAACGATCTTAGAACCATAAAAGTCGCGTTTTAAGCGTTCTAGAAGCGATTTGAGCGTAAAAACATGCTCAAATCACCAAATAAAAATTGCCGTCTTAGATCGACCACGGCGACGTCTTAGAGCTTAAAATGGTGTTTTCAGTGCTAAAGTGAACGAGTTGAGCGCAACTATGTACTGCAATCACGGACCTAAAAGAGACCTTCTAAATGGAATTTGCAGAACTTACAAAGTCGGGAATCATGATTTCGGCACTCAAACCATCGAGATGAATGAAAAAACATGTTGAAATGAGAAACCTATAACTTGCTTGTAAACTGAAAAGAAACGATCTTAAAACCATCTAAATCGCGTTTTAAGCGTTCTAGAAGCAATTTGATAGTAAAAACATGTTAAAATCACTAACTAAAAATTGCCGTCTTATATCGATCACATCGACGTTTTACAGCTTGAAATGCTGTTTTCAGTGCTAAAGTGAACGAGTTGAGCGCAATGATGTACTGCAATTACGGACCTAAAAGAGACCTTCTAAATGGAAATTGCAGAACTTAGCAAGTCGGGAATCATGTTTTCGGCGCTCAAACCATCGAGATGAGCGAAACAACATGTTGAAATGAGAAACCTATAACTTGCTTGTAAACTGAAAAGAAACGATCTTAGAACCATAAAAGTCGCGTTTTAAGCGTTCTAGAAGCGATTTGGGCGTAAAAACATGCTCAAATCACCAAATAAAAATTGCCGTCTTAGATCGACCACGGCGACGTTTTAGAGCTTAAAATGGTGTTTTTAGTGCTAGAGTTAACGAGTTGAGCGCAATGATGTACTGCAATCACGGACCTAAAAGAGACCTTCTAAATGGAATTTGCAGAACTTACCAAGTCGGGAATCATGATTTCGGCGCTCAAACCATCGAGATGAATGAAAAAACATGTTGAAATGACAAACCTATAACTTGCTTGTAAACTGAAAAGAAACGATCTTAGAACCATCAAAATCGCGTTTTAAGCGTTCTAGAAGCAATTTGAGCGTTAAAACATGTTAAAATCACTAACTAAAAATTGCCGTCTTAAATCGATCACATCGACGTTTTACAGCTTGAAATGCTGTTTTCAGTGCTAAAGTGAACGAGTTGAGCGCAATGATGTACTGCAATGACGGTTCTAAAAAAAGACCTTCTAATTTGATATTGCAGAACTTAGCAAGTCGGGAATCATGTTTTCGGCGCTCAAACCATCGAGATGAGCGAAATAACATGTTGAAATGTGAAACCTATAACTTGCTTGTAAACTCAAAAGAAACGATCTTAGCACCATCAAAATCGCGTTTTAAGCGTCCTAGAGGCGATTTGAGCGTAAAAACATGCTCATATCACCAAATAAAATTTGCCGTCTTAGATCGACTACGGCGACGTTTTAGAGCTTAAAATGGTGTTTTTAGTGCTAGAGTTAACGAGTTGAGCGCAATGATGTACTGCAATCAGGGACCTAAAAGAGACCTTCTAAATTGAAATTGCAGAACTTACCAAGTCGGGAATCATGTTTTCGGCGCTCAAACCATCGAGATGAGCGAAACGACATGTTGAAATGAGAAACCTATAACTTGCTTGTAAACTGAAAAGAAACGATCTTAGAACCATAAAAGTCGCGTTTTAAGCGTTCTAGAAGCGATTTGAGCCTAAAAACATGCTCAAATCACCAACTTAAAATTGCCGTCTTAAAACGACCATGGCGACGTTTTAGAGCTTAAAATAGTGTTTTTAGTGCTAGAGTTAACGAGTTGAGCGCAATGATGTACTGCAATCACGGACCTAAAAGAGACCTTCTAAATGGAATTTGCAGAACTTAGCAAGTCGGGAATCATGTTTTCGGCGCTAAAACCATCGAGATGAGCGAAATAACATGTTGAAATGAGAATCCTATAACTTGCTTGTATACTGAAAAGAAACGATCTCAGAACCATCAAAATCGCGTTTTAAGCCTTCTAGAAGCGATTTGAGCGTGAAAACATGCTCAAATCACTAACTAAAAATTGTCGTCTTAAATCGATCACGGCAACGTTTTACAGCTTAAAATGCGGTTTTCAGTGCTAAAGTGAACGAGTTGAGCGCAATGATGTACTGCAATCACGCATCTAAAAGAGACCTTCTAAATGGATATTGCAGAACTTAGCAAGTCGAGAATCATGTTTACGGCGCTCAAACCATCGAGATGAGCGAAACAACATGTTGAAATGAGAAACCTATAACTTGCTTGTAAACTGAAAAGAAACGATCTTAGAACCATAAAATTCGCGTTTTAAGCGTTCTAGAAGTGATTTGAGCGTAAAAACATGCTCAAATCACCAAATAAAAATTGCCGTCTTAAATCGATCACATCGACGTTTTACAGCTTGAAATGCTGTTTTCAGTGCTAAAGTGAACGAGTTGAGCGCAATGATGTACTGCAATGACGGTTCTAAAAAAAGACCTTCTAATTTGATATTGCAGAACTTAGCAAGTCGGGAATCATGTTTTCGGCGCTCAAACCATCGAGATGAGCGAAATAACATGTTGAAATGTGAAACCTATAACTTGCTTGTAAACTCAAAAGAAACGATCTTAGCACCATCAAAATCGCGTTTTAAGCGTCCTAGAGGCGATTTGAGCGTAAAAACCTGCTCATATCACCAAATAAAATTTGCCGTCTTAGATCGACTACGGCGACGTTTTAGAGCTTAAAATGGTGTTTTCAGTGCTAAAGTGAACGAGTTGAGCGCAATGATGTACTGCAATTACGGACCTAAAAGAGACCTTCTAAATGGAAATTGCAGAACTTAGCAAGTCGGGAATCATGTTTTCGGCGCTCAAACCATCGAGATGAGCGAAACAACATGTTGAAATCAGAAACCTATAACTTGCTTGTAAACTGAAAAGAAACGATCTTAAAACCACAAAAGTCGCGTTTTAAGCGTTCTAGAAGCGATTTGAGCGTAAAAACATGCTCAAATCACCAACTTAAAATAGCCGTCTTAAAACGACCATAGCGACGTTTTAGAGCTTAAAATGGTGTTTTTAGTGCTAGAGTTAACGAGTTGAGCGCAATGATGTACTTCAATCAGGGACCTAAAAGAGACCTTCTAAATGGAAATTGCAGAACTTACCAAGTCGGGAATCATGTTTTCGGCGCTCAAACCATCGAGATGAGCGAAACGACATGTTGAAATGAGAAACCTATAACTTGCTTGTAAACTGAAAAGAAACGATCTTAGAACCATAAAAGTCGCGTTTTAAGCGTTCTAGAAGCGATTTGAGCGTAAAAACATGCTCAAATCACCAACTTAAAATTGCCGTCTTAAAACGACCATGGCGACGTTTTAGAGCTTAAAATAGTGTTTTTAGTACTAGAGTTAACGAGTTGAGCGCAATGATGTACTGCAATCACGGACCTAAAAGAGACCTTCTAAATGGAATTTGCAGAACTTAGCAAGTCGGGAATCATGTTTTCGGCGCTAAAACTATCGAGATGAGCGAAATAACATGTTGAAATGAGAATCCTATAACTTGCTTGTAAACTGAAAAGAAACGATCTTAGAACCATCAGAATCGCGTTTTAAGCCTTCTAGAAGCGATTTGAGCGTGAAAACACGCTCAAATCACTAACTAAAAATTGCCGTCTTAAATCGATCACGGCGACGTTTTACAGCTTAAAATGCGGTTTTCAGTGCTAAAGTGAACGGGTTGAGCGCAATGATGTACTGCAATCACGCATCTAAAAGAGACCTTCTAAATTGATATTGCAGAACTTACAAAGTCGAGAATCATGTTTACGGCGCTCAAACCATCGAGATGAGCGAAACAACATGTTGAAATGAGAAACCTATAACTTGCTTGTAAACTGAAAAGAAACGATCTTAGAACCATAAAAGTCGCGTTTTAAGCCTTCTAGAAGCGATTTGAGCGTAAAAACATGCTCAAATCACCAAATAAAAATTGCCGTCTTAGATCGACCACGGCGACGTCTTAGAGCTTAAAATGGTGTTTTCAGTGCTAAAGTGAACGAGTTGAGCGCAACTATGTACTGCAATCACGGACCTAAAAGAGACCTTCTAAATGGAATTTGCAGAACTTACAAAGTCGGGAATCATGATTTCGGCACTCAAACCATCGAGATGAATGAAAAAACATGTTGAAATGAGAAACCTATAACTTGCTTGTAAACTGAAAAGAAACGATCTTAGAACCATCTAAATCGCGTTTTAAGCGTTCTAGAAGCAATTTGAGCGTGAAAACATGTTAAAATCACTAACTAAAAATTGCCGTCTTAAATCGATCACATCGACGTTTTACAGCTTGAAATGCTGTTTTCAGTGCTAAAGTGAACGAGTTGAGCGCAATGATGTACTGCAATTACGGACCTAAAAGAGACCTTCTAAATGGAAATTGCAGAACTTAGCAAGTCGGGAATCATGTTTTCGGCGCTCAAACCATCGAGATGAGCGAAACAACATGTTGAAATGAGAAACCTATAACTTGCTTGTAAACTGAAAAGAAACGATCTTAGAACCATAAAAGTCGCGTTTTAAGCGTTCTAGAAGCGATTTGAGCGTAAAAACATGCTCAAATCACCAAATAAAAATTGCCGTCTTAGATCGACCACGGCGACGTTTTAGAGCTTAAAATGGTGTTTTTAGTGCTAGAGTTAACGAGTTGAGCGCAATGATGTACTGCAATCACGGACCTAAAAGAGACCTTCTAAATGGAATTTGCAGAACTTACCAAGTCGGGAATCATGATTTCGGCGCTCAAACCATCGAGATGAATGAAAAAACATGTTGAAATGACAAACCTATAACTTGCTTGTAAACTGAAAAGAAACGATCTTAGAACCATCAAAATCGCGTTTTAAGCGTTCTAGAAGCAATTTGAGCGTGAAAACATGCTCAAATCACCAAATAAAAATTGCCGTCTTAAATCGATCACGGCGACGTTTTACAGCTTAAAATGCGGTTTTCAGTGCTAAAGTGAACGAGTTGAGCGCAATGATTTACTGCAATCACGCATCTAAAAGAGACCTTCTAAATGGATATTGCAGAACTTAGCAAGTCGAGAATCATGTTTACGGCGCTCAAACCATCGAGATGAGCGAAACAACATGTTGAAATGAGAAACCTATAACTTGCTTGTAAACTGAAAAGAAACGATCTTAGAACCATAAAAGTCGCGTTTTAAGCGTTCTAGAAGCGATTTGGGCGTAAAAACATGCTCAAATCACCAAATAAAAATTGCCGTCTTAGATCGACCACGGCGACGTTTTAGAGCTTAAAATGGTGTTTTTAGTGCTAGAGTTAACGAGTTGAGCGCAATGATGTACTGCAATCACGGACCTAAAAGAGACCTTCTAAATGGAATTTGCAGAACTTACCAAGTCGGGAATCATGATTTCGGCGCTCAAACCATCGAGATGAATGAAAAAACATGTTGAAATGACAAACCTATAACTTGCTTGTAAACTGAAAAGAAACGATCTTAGAACCATCAAAATCGCGTTTTAAGCGTTCTAGAAGCAATTTGAGCGTTAAAACATGTTAAAATCACTAACTAAAAATTGCCGTCTTAAATCGATCACATCGACGTTTTACAGCTTGAAATGCTGTTTTCAGTGCTAAAGTGAACGAGTTGAGCGCAATGATGTACTGCAATGACGGTTCTAAAAAAAGACCTTCTAATTTGATATTGCAGAACTTAGCAAGTCGGGAATCATGTTTTCGGCGCTCAAACCATCGAGATGAGCGAAATAACATGTTGAAATGTGAAACCTATAACTTGCTTGTAAACTCAAAAGAAACGATCTTAGCACCATCAAAATCGCGTTTTAAGCGTCCTAGAGGCGATTTGAGCGTAAAAACATGCTCATATCACCAAATAAAATTTGCCGTCTTAGATCGACTACGGCGACGTTTTAGAGCTTAAAATGGTGTTTTTAGTGCTAGAGTTAACGAGTTGAGCGCAATGATGTACTGCAATCAGGGACCTAAAAGAGACCTTCTAAATTGAAATTGCAGAACTTACCAAGTCGGGAATCATGTTTTCGGCGCTCAAACCATCGAGATGAGCGAAACGACATGTTGAAATGAGAAACCTATAACTTGCTTGTAAACTGAAAAGAAACGATCTTAGAACCATAAAAGTCGCGTTTTAAGCGTTCTAGAAGCGATTTGAGCCTAAAAACATGCTCAAATCACCAACTTAAAATTGCCGTCTTAAAACGACCATGGCGACGTTTTAGAGCTTAAAATAGTGTTTTTAGTGCTAGAGTTAACGAGTTGAGCGCAATGATGTACTGCAATCACGGACCTAAAAGAGACCTTCTAAATGGAATTTGCAGAACTTAGCAAGTCGGGAATCATGTTTTCGGCGCTAAAACCATCGAGATGAGCGAAATAACATGTTGAAATGAGAATCCTATAACTTGCTTGTATACTGAAAAGAAACGATCTCAGAACCATCAAAATCGCGTTTTAAGCCTTCTAGAAGCGATTTGAGCGTGAAAACATGCTCAAATCACTAACTAAAAATTGTCGTCTTAAATCGATCACGGCAACGTTTTACAGCTTAAAATGCGGTTTTCAGTGCTAAAGTGAACGAGTTGAGCGCAATGATGTACTGCAATCACGCATCTAAAAGAGACCTTCTAAATGGATATTGCAGAACTTAGCAAGTCGAGAATCATGTTTACGGCGCTCAAACCATCGAGATGAGCGAAACAACATGTTGAAATGAGAAACCTATAACTTGCTTGTAAACTGAAAAGAAACGATCTTAGAACCATAAAATTCGCGTTTTAAGCGTTCTAGAAGTGATTTGAGCGTAAAAACATGCTCAAATCACCAAATAAAAATTGCCGTCTTAAATCGATCACATCGACGTTTTACAGCTTGAAATGCTGTTTTCAGTGCTAAAGTGAACGAGTTGAGCGCAATGATGTACTGCAATGACGGTTCTAAAAAAAGACCTTCTAATTTGATATTGCAGAACTTAGCAAGTCGGGAATCATGTTTTCGGCGCTCAAACCATCGAGATGAGCGAAATAACATGTTGAAATGTGAAACCTATAACTTGCTTGTAAACTCAAAAGAAACGATCTTAGCACCATCAAAATCGCGTTTTAAGCGTCCTAGAGGCGATTTGAGCGTAAAAACCTGCTCATATCACCAAATAAAATTTGCCGTCTTAGATCGACTACGGCGACGTTTTAGAGCTTAAAATGGTGTTTTCAGTGCTAAAGTGAACGAGTTGAGCGCAATGATGTACTGCAATTACGGACCTAAAAGAGACCTTCTAAATGGAAATTGCAGAACTTAGCAAGTCGGGAATCATGTTTTCGGCGCTCAAACCATCGAGATGAGCGAAACAACATGTTGAAATGAGAAACCTATAACTTGCTTGTAAACTGAAAAGAAACGATCTTAAAACCACAAAAGTCGCGTTTTAAGCGTTCTAGAAGCGATTTGAGCGTAAAAACATGCTCAAATCACCAACTTAAAATAGCCGTCTTAAAACGACCATAGCGACGTTTTAGAGCTTAAAATGGTGTTTTTAGTGCTAGAGTTAACGAGTTGAGCGCAATGATGTACTTCAATCAGGGACCTAAAAGAGACCTTCTAAATGGAAATTGCAGAACTTACCAAGTCGGGAATCATGTTTTCGGCGCTCAAACCATCGAGATGAGCGAAACGACATGTTGAAATGAGAAACCTATAACTTGCTTGTAAACTGAAAAGAAACGATCTTAGAACCATAAAAGTCGCGTTTTAAGCGTTCTAGAAGCGATTTGAGCGTAAAAACATGCTCAAATCACCAACTTAAAATTGCCGTCTTAAAACGACCATGGCGACGTTTTAGAGCTTAAAATAGTGTTTTTAGTACTAGAGTTAACGAGTTGAGCGCAATGATGTACTGCAATCACGGACCTAAAAGAGACCTTCTAAATGGAATTTGCAGAACTTAGCAAGTCGGGAATCATGTTTTCGGCGCTAAAACTATCGAGATGAGCGAAATAACATGTTGAAATGAGAATCCTATAACTTGCTTGTAAACTGAAAAGAAACGATCTTAGAACCATCAGAATCGCGTTTTAAGCCTTCTAGAAGCGATTTGAGCGTGAAAACACGCTCAAATCACTAACTAAAAATTGCCGTCTTAAATCGATCACGGCGACGTTTTACAGCTTAAAATGCGGTTTTCAGTGCTAAAGTGAACGGGTTGAGCGCAATGATGTACTGCAATCACGCATCTAAAAGAGACCTTCTAAATTGATATTGCAGAACTTACAAAGTCGAGAATCATGTTTACGGCGCTCAAACCATCGAGATGAGCGAAACAACATGTTGAAATGAGAAACCTATAACTTGCTTGTAAACTGAAAAGAAACGATCTTAGAACCATAAAAGTCGCGTTTTAAGCCTTCTAGAAGCGATTTGAGCGTAAAAACATGCTCAAATCACCAAATAAAAATTGCCGTCTTAGATCGACCACGGCGACGTCTTAGAGCTTAAAATGGTGTTTTCAGTGCTAAAGTGAACGAGTTGAGCGCAACTATGTACTGCAATCACGGACCTAAAAGAGACCTTCTAAATGGAATTTGCAGAACTTACAAAGTCGGGAATCATGATTTCGGCACTCAAACCATCGAGATGAATGAAAAAACATGTTGAAATGAGAAACCTATAACTTGCTTGTAAACTGAAAAGAAACGATCTTAGAACCATCTAAATCGCGTTTTAAGCGTTCTAGAAGCAATTTGAGCGTGAAAACATGTTAAAATCACTAACTAAAAATTGCCGTCTTAAATCGATCACATCGACGTTTTACAGCTTGAAATGCTGTTTTCAGTGCTAAAGTGAACGAGTTGAGCGCAATGATGTACTGCAATTACGGACCTAAAAGAGACCTTCTAAATGGAAATTGCAGAACTTAGCAAGTCGGGAATCATGTTTTCGGCGCTCAAACCATCGAGATGAGCGAAACAACATGTTGAAATGAGAAACCTATAACTTGCTTGTAAACTGAAAAGAAACGATCTTAGAACCATAAAAGTCGCGTTTTAAGCGTTCTAGAAGCGATTTGAGCGTAAAAACATGCTCAAATCACCAAATAAAAATTGCCGTCTTAGATCGACCACGGCGACGTTTTAGAGCTTAAAATGGTGTTTTTAGTGCTAGAGTTAACGAGTTGAGCGCAATGATGTACTGCAATCACGGACCTAAAAGAGACCTTCTAAATGGAATTTGCAGAACTTACCAAGTCGGGAATCATGATTTCGGCGCTCAAACCATCGAGATGAATGAAAAAACATGTTGAAATGACAAACCTATAACTTGCTTGTAAACTGAAAAGAAACGATCTTAGAACCATCAAAATCGCGTTTTAAGCGTTCTAGAAGCAATTTGAGCGTGAAAACATGCTCAAATCACCAAATAAAAATTGCCGTCTTAAATCGATCACGGCGACGTTTTACAGCTTAAAATGCGGTTTTCAGTGCTAAAGTGAACGAGTTGAGCGCAATGATTTACTGCAATCACGCATCTAAAAGAGACCTTCTAAATGGATATTGCAGAACTTAGCAAGTCGAGAATCATGTTTACGGCGCTCAAACCATCGAGATGAGCGAAACAACATGTTGAAATGAGAAACCTATAACTTGCTTGTAAACTGAAAAGAAACGATCTTAGAACCATAAAAGTCGCGTTTTAAGCGTTCTAGAAGCGATTTGAGCGTAAAAACATGCTCAAATCACCAAATAAAAATTGCCGTCTTAGATCGACCACGGCGACGTCTTAGAGCTTAAAATGGTGTTTTCAGTGCTAAAGTGAACGAGTTGAGCGCAACTATGTACTGCAATCACGGACCTAAAAGAGACCTTCTAAATGGAATTTGCAGAACTTACAAAGTCGGGAATCATGATTTCGGCACTCAAACCATCGAGATGAATGAAAAAACATGTTGAAATGAGAAACCTATAACTTGCTTGTAAACTGAAAAGAAACGATCTTAGAACCATCTAAATCGCGTTTTAAGCGTTCTAGAAGCAATTTGAGCGTAAAAACATGTTAAAATCACTAACTAAAAATTGCCGTCTTATATCGATCACATCGACGTTTTACAGCTTGAAATGCTGTTTTCAGTGCTAAAGTGAACGAGTTGAGCGCAATGATGTACTGCAATTACGGACCTAAAAGAGACCTTCTAACTGGAAATTGCAGAACTTACCAAGTCGGGAATCATGTTTTCGGCGCTCAAACCATCGAGATGAGCGAAACGACATGTTGAAATGAGAAACCTATAACTTGCTTGTAAACTGAAAAGAAACGATCTTAGAACCATAAAAGTCGCGTTTTAAGCCTTCTAGAAGCGATTTGAGCGTGAAAACATGCTCAAATCACTAACTAAAAATTGCCGTCTTAAATCGATCACGGCGACGTTTTACAGCTTAAAATACGGTTTTCAGTGCTAAAGTGAACGAGTTGAGCGCAATGATGTACTGCAATCACGCATCTAAAAGAGACCTTTTAAATGGATATTGCAGAACTTAGCAAGTCGAAAATCATGTTTACGGCGCTCAAACCATCGAGATGAGCGAAACAACATATTAAAATGAGAAACCTATAACTTGCTTGTAAACTGAAAAGAAACGATCTTAGAACCATAAAATTCGTTTTTTAAGCGTTCTAGAAGTGATTTGAGCGTAAAAACATGCTCAAATCACCAAATAAAAATTGCCGTCTTAAATCGATCACATCGACGTTTTACAGCTTGAAATGCTGTTTTCAGTGCTAAAGTGAACGAGTTGAGCGCAATGATGTACTGCAATGACGGTTCTAAAAAAAGACCTTCTAATTTGATATTGCAGAACTTAGCAAGTCGGGAATCATGTTTTCGGCGCTCAAACCATCGAGATGAGCGAAATAACATGTTGAAATGTGAAACCTATAACTTGCTTGTAAACTCAAAAGAAACGATCTTAGCACCATCAAAATCGCGTTTTAAGCGTCCTAGAGGCGATTTGAGCGTAAAAACATGCTCATATCACCAAATAAAATTTGCCGTCTTAGATCGACTACGGCGACGTTTTAGAGCTTAAAATGGTGTTTTCAGTGCTAAAGTGAACGAGTTGAGCGCAATGATGTACTGCAATTACGGACCTAAAAGAGACCTTCTAAATGGAAATTGCAGAACTTAGCAAGTCGGGAATCATGTTTTCGGCGCTCAAACCATCGAGATGAGCGAAACAACATGTTGAAATGAGAAACCTATAACTTGCTTGTAAACTGAAAAGAAACGATCTTAAAACCACAAAAGTCGCGTTTTAAGCGTTCTAGAAGCGATTTGAGCGTAAAAACATGCTCAAATCACCAACTTAAAATAGCCGTCTTAAAACGACCATAGCGACGTTTTAGAGCTTAAAATGGTGTTTTTAGTGCTAGAATTAACGAGTTGAGCGCAATGATGTACTTCAATCAGGGACCTAAAAGAGACCTTCTAAATGGAAATTGCAGAACTTACCAAGTCGGGAATCATGTTTTCGGCGCTCAAACCATCGAGATGAGCGAAACGACATGTTGAAATGAGAAACCTATAACTTGCTTGTAAACTGAAAAGAAACGATCTTAGAACCATAAAAGTCGCGTTTTAAGCGTTCTAGAAGCGATTTGAGCGTAAAAACATGCTCAAATCACCAACTTAAAATTGCCGTCTTAAAACGACCATGGCGACGTTTTAGAGCTTAAAATAGTGTTTTTAGTACTAGAGTTAACGAGTTGAGCGCAATGATGTACTGCAATCACGGACCTAAAAGAGACCTTCTAAATGGAATTTGCAGAACTTAGCAAGTCGGGAATCATGTTTTCGGCGCTAAAACCATCGAGATGAGCGAAATAACATGTTGAAATTAGAATCCTATAACTTGCTTGTAAACTGAAAAGAAACGATCTTAGAACCATCAGAATCGCGTTTTAAGCCTTCTAGAAGCGATTTGAGCGTGAAAACATGCTCAAATCACTAACTAAAAATTGCCGTCTTAAATCGATCACGGCGACGTTTTACAGCTTAAAATGCGGTTTTCAGTGCTAAAGTGAACGAGTTGAGCGCAATGATGTACTGCAATCACGCATCTAAAAGAGACCTTCTAAATGGATATTGCAGAACTTAGCAAGTCGAGAATCATGTTTACGGCGCTCAAACCATCGAGATGAGCGAAACAACATGTTGAAATGAGAAACCTATAACTTGCTTGTAAACTGAAAAGAAACGATCTTAGAACCATAAAAGTCGCGTTTTAAGCGTTCTAGAAGCGATTTGAGCGTAAAAACATGCTCAAATCACCAAATAAAAATTGCCGTCTTAGATCGACCACGGCGACGTCTTAGAGCTTAAAATGGTGTTTTCAGTGCTAAAGTGAACGAGTTGAGCGCAACTATGTACTGCAATCACGGACCTAAAAGAGACCTTCTAAATGGAATTTGCAGAACTTACAAAGTCGGGAATCATGATTTCGGCACTCAAACCATCGAGATGAATGAAAAACTATGTTGAAATGAGAAACCTATAACTTGCTTGTAAACTGAAGAGAAACGATCTTAGAACCATCTAAATCGCGTTTTAAGCGTTCTAGAAGCAATTTGAGCGTAAAAACATGTTAAAATCACTAACTAAAAATTGCCGTCTTATATCGATCACATCGACGTTTTACAGCTTGAAATGCTGTTTTCAGTGCTAAAGTGAACGAGTTGAGCGCAATGATGTACTGCAATTACGGACCTAAAAGAGACCTTCTAAATGGAAATTGCAGAACTTAGCAAGTCGGGAATCATGTTTTCGGCGCTCAAACCATCGAGATGAGCGAAACAACATGTTGAAATGAGAAACCTATAACTTGCTTGTAAACTGAAAAGAAACGATCTTAGAACCATAAAAGTTGCGTTTTAAGCGTTCTAGAAGCGATTTGGGCGTAAAAACATGCTCAAATCACCAAATAAAAATTGCCGTCTTAGATCGACCACGGCGACGTTTTAGAGCTTAAAATGGTGTTTTTAGTGCTAGAGTTAACGAGTTGAGCGCAATGATGTACTGCAATCACGGACCTAAAAGAGACCTTCTAAATGGAATTTGCAGAACTTACCAAGTCGGGAATCATGATTTCGGCGCTCAAACGATCGAGATGAATGAAAAAACATGTTGAAATGACAAACCTATAACTTGCTTGTAAACTGAAAAGAAACGATCTTAGAACCATCAAAATCGCGTTTTAAGCGTTCTAGAAGCAATTTGAGCGTTAAAACATGTTAAAATCACTAACTAAAAATTGCCGTCTTAAATCGATCACATCGACGTTTTACAGCTTGAAATGCTGTTTTCAGTGCTAAAGTGAACGAGTTGAGCGCAATGATGTACTGCAATGACGGTTCTAAAAAAAGACCTTCTAATTTGATATTGCAGAACTTAGCAAGTCGGGAATCATGTTTTCGGCGCTCAAACCATCGAGATGAGCGAAATAACATGTTGAAATGTGAAACCTATAACTTGCTTGTAAACTCAAAAGAAACGATCTTAGCACCATCAAAATCGCGTTTTAAGCGTCCTAGAGGCGATTTGAGCGTAAAAACATGCTCATATCACCAAATAAAATTTGCCGTCTTAGATCGACTACGGCGACGTTTTAGAGCTTAAAATGGTGTTTTTAGTGCTAGAGTTAACGAGTTGAGCGCAATGATGTACTGCAATCAGGGACCTAAAAGAGACCTTCTAAATTGAAATTGCAGAACTTACCAAGTCGGGAATCATGTTTTCGGCGCTCAAACCATCGAGATGAGCGAAACGACATGTTGAAATGAGAAACCTATAACTTGCTTGTAAACTGAAAAGAAACGATCTTAGAACCATAAAAGTCGCGTTTTAAGCGTTCTAGAAGCGATTTGAGCCTAAAAACATGCTCAAATCACCAACTTAAAATTGCCGTCTTAAAACGACCATGGCGACGTTTTAGAGCTTAAAATAGTGTTTTTAGTGCTAGAGTTAACGAGTTGAGCGCAATGATGTACTGCAATCACGGACCTAAAAGAGACCTTCTAAATGGAATTTGCAGAACTTAGCAAGTCGGGAATCATGTTTTCGGCGCTAAAACCATCGAGATGAGCGAAATAACATGTTGAAATGAGAATCCTATAACTTGCTTGTATACTGAAAAGAAACGATCTCAGAACCATCAAAATCGCGTTTTAAGCCTTCTAGAAGCGATTTGAGCGTGAAAACATGCTCAAATCACTAACTAAAAATTGTCGTCTTAAATCGATCACGGCAACGTTTTACAGCTTAAAATGCGGTTTTCAGTGCTAAAGTGAACGAGTTGAGCGCAATGATGTACTGCAATCACGCATCTAAAAGAGACCTTCTAAATGGATATTGCAGAACTTAGCAAGTCGAGAATCATGTTTACGGCGCTCAAACCATCGAGATGAGCGAAACAACATGTTGAAATGAGAAACCTATAACTTGCTTGTAAACTGAAAAGAAACGATCTTAGAACCATAAAATTCGCGTTTTAAGCGTTCTAGAAGTGATTTGAGCGTAAAAACATGCTCAAATCACCAAATAAAAATTGCCGTCTTAAATCGATCACATCGACGTTTTACAGCTTGAAATGCTGTTTTCAGTGCTAAAGTGAACGAGTTGAGCGCAATGATGTACTGCAATGACGGTTCTAAAAAAAGACCTTCTAATTTGATATTGCAGAACTTAGCAAGTCGGGAATCATGTTTTCGGCGCTCAAACCATCGAGATGAGCGAAATAACATGTTGAAATGTGAAACCTATAACTTGCTTGTAAACTCAAAAGAAACGATCTTAGCACCATCAAAATCGCGTTTTAAGCGTCCTAGAGGCGATTTGAGCGTAAAAACATGCTCATATCACCAAATAAAATTTGCCGTCTTAGATCGACTACGGCGACGTTTTAGAGCTTAAAATGGTGTTTTCAGTGCTAAAGTGAACGAGTTGAGCGCAATGATGTACTGCAATTACGGACCTAAAAGAGACCTTCTAAATGGAAATTGCAGAACTTAGCAAGTCGGGAATCATGTTTTCGGCGCTCAAACCATCGAGATGAGCGAAACAACATGTTGAAATGAGAAACCTATAACTTGCTTGTAAACTGAAAAGAAACGATCTTAAAACCACAAAAGTCGCGTTTTAAGCGTTCTAGAAGCGATTTGAGCGTAAAAACATGCTCAAATCACCAACTTAAAATAGCCGTCTTAAAACGACCATAGCGACGTTTTAGAGCTTAAAATGGTGTTTTTAGTGCTAGAATTAACGAGTTGAGCGCAATGATGTACTTCAATCAGGGACCTAAAAGAGACCTTCTAAATGGAAATTGCAGAACTTACCAAGTCGGGAATCATGTTTTCGGCGCTCAAACCATCGAGATGAGCGAAACGACATGTTGAAATGAGAAACCTATAACTTGCTTGTAAACTGAAAAGAAACGATCTTAGAACCATAAAAGTCGCGTTTTAAGCGTTCTAGAAGCGATTTGAGCGTAAAAACATGCTCAAATCACCAACTTAAAATTGCCGTCTTAAAACGACCATGGCGACGTTTTAGAGCTTAAAATAGTGTTTTTAGTACTAGAGTTAACGAGTTGAGCGCAATGATGTACTGCAATCACGGACCTAAAAGAGACCTTCTAAATGGAATTTGCAGAACTTAGCAAGTCGGGAATCATGTTTTCGGCGCTAAAACCATCGAGATGAGCGAAATAACATGTTGAAATTAGAATCCTATAACTTGCTTGTAAACTGAAAAGAAACGATCTTAGAACCATCAGAATCGCGTTTTAAGCCTTCTAGAAGCGATTTGAGCGTGAAAACATGCTCAAATCACTAACTAAAAATTGCCGTCTTAAATCGATCACGGCGACGTTTTACAGCTTAAAATGCGGTTTTCAGTGCTAAAGTGAACGAGTTGAGCGCAATGATGTACTGCAATCACGCATCTAAAAGAGACCTTCTAAATGGATATTGCAGAACTTAGCAAGTCGAGAATCATGTTTACGGCGCTCAAACCATCGAGATGAGCGAAACAACATGTTGAAATGAGAAACCTATAACTTGCTTGTAAACTGAAAAGAAACGATCTTAGAACCATAAAAGTCGCGTTTTAAGCGTTCTAGAAGCGATTTGAGCGTAAAAACATGCTCAAATCACCAAATAAAAATTGCCGTCTTAGATCGACCACGGCGACGTCTTAGAGCTTAAAATGGTGTTTTCAGTGCTAAAGTGAACGAGTTGAGCGCAACTATGTACTGCAATCACGGACCTAAAAGAGACCTTCTAAATGGAATTTGCAGAACTTACAAAGTCGGGAATCATGATTTCGGCACTCAAACCATCGAGATGAATGAAAAACTATGTTGAAATGAGAAACCTATAACTTGCTTGTAAACTGAAGAGAAACGATCTTAGAACCATCTAAATCGCGTTTTAAGCGTTCTAGAAGCAATTTGAGCGTAAAAACATGTTAAAATCACTAACTAAAAATTGCCGTCTTATATCGATCACATCGACGTTTTACAGCTTGAAATGCTGTTTTCAGTGCTAAAGTGAACGAGTTGAGCGCAATGATGTACTGCAATTACGGACCTAAAAGAGACCTTCTAAATGGAAATTGCAGAACTTAGCAAGTCGGGAATCATGTTTTCGGCGCTCAAACCATCGAGATGAGCGAAACAACATGTTGAAATGAGAAACCTATAACTTGCTTGTAAACTGAAAAGAAACGATCTTAGAACCATAAAAGTTGCGTTTTAAGCGTTCTAGAAGCGATTTGGGCGTAAAAACATGCTCAAATCACCAAATAAAAATTGCCGTCTTAGATCGACCACGGCGACGTTTTAGAGCTTAAAATGGTGTTTTTAGTGCTAGAGTTAACGAGTTGAGCGCAATGATGTACTGCAATCACGGACCTAAAAGAGACCTTCTAAATGGAATTTGCAGAACTTACCAAGTCGGGAATCATGATTTCGGCGCTCAAACCATCGAGATGAATGAAAAAACATGTTGAAATGACAAACCTATAACTTGCTTGTAAACTGAAAAGAAACGATCTTAGAACCATCAAAATCGCGTTTTAAGCGTTCTAGAAGCAATTTGAGCGTTAAAACATGTTAAAATCACTAACTAAAAATTGCCGTCTTAAATCGATCACATCGACGTTTTACAGCTTGAAATGCTGTTTTCAGTGCTAAAGTGAACGAGTTGAGCGCAATGATGTACTGCAATGACGGTTCTAAAAAAAGACCTTCTAATTTGATATTGCAGAACTTAGCAAGTCGGGAATCATGTTTTCGGCGCTCAAACCATCGAGATGAGCGAAATAACATGTTGAAATGTGAAACCTATAACTTGCTTGTAAACTCAAAAGAAACGATCTTAGCACCATCAAAATCGCGTTTTAAGCGTCCTAGAGGCGATTTGAGCGTAAAAACATGCTCATATCACCAAATAAAATTTGCCGTCTTAGATCGACTACGGCGACGTTTTAGAGCTTAAAATGGTGTTTTTAGTGCTAGAGTTAACGAGTTGAGCGCAATGATGTACTGCAATCAGGGACCTAAAAGAGACCTTCTAAATTGAAATTGCAGAACTTACCAAGTCGGGAATCATGTTTTCGGCGCTCAAACCATCGAGATGAGCGAAACGACATGTTGAAATGAGAAACCTATAACTTGCTTGTAAACTGAAAAGAAACGATCTTAGAACCATAAAAGTCGCGTTTTAAGCGTTCTAGAAGCGATTTGAGCCTAAAAACATGCTCAAATCACCAACTTAAAATTGCCGTCTTAAAACGACCATGGCGACGTTTTAGAGCTTAAAATAGTGTTTTTAGTGCTAGAGTTAACGAGTTGAGCGCAATGATGTACTGCAATCACGGACCTAAAAGAGACCTTCTAAATGGAATTTGCAGAACTTAGCAAGTCGGGAATCATGTTTTCGGCGCTAAAACCATCGAGATGAGCGAAATAACATGTTGAAATGAGAATCCTATAACTTGCTTGTATACTGAAAAGAAACGATCTCAGAACCATCAAAATCGCGTTTTAAGCCTTCTAGAAGCGATTTGAGCGTGAAAACATGCTCAAATCACTAACTAAAAATTGTCGTCTTAAATCGATCACGGCAACGTTTTACAGCTTAAAATGCGGTTTTCAGTGCTAAAGTGAACGAGTTGAGCGCAATGATGTACTGCAATCACGCATCTAAAAGAGACCTTCTAAATGGATATTGCAGAACTTAGCAAGTCGAGAATCATGTTTACGGCGCTCAAACCATCGAGATGAGCGAAACAACATGTTGAAATGAGAAACCTATAACTTGCTTGTAAACTGAAAAGAAACGATCTTAGAACCATAAAATTCGCGTTTTAAGCGTTCTAGAAGTGATTTGAGCGTAAAAACATGCTCAAATCACCAAATAAAAATTGCCGTCTTAAATCGATCACATCGACGTTTTACAGCTTGAAATGCTGTTTTCAGTGCTAAAGTGAACGAGTTGAGCGCAATGATGTACTGCAATGACGGTTCTAAAAAAAGACCTTCTAATTTGATATTGCAGAACTTAGCAAGTCGGGAATCATGTTTTCGGCGCTCAAACCATCGAGATGAGCGAAATAACATGTTGAAATGTGAAACCTATAACTTGCTTGTAAACTCAAAAGAAACGATCTTAGCACCATCAAAATCGCGTTTTAAGCGTCCTAGAGGCGATTTGAGCGTAAAAACATGCTCATATCACCAAATAAAATTTGCCGTCTTAGATCGACTACGGCGACGTTTTAGAGCTTAAAATGGTGTTTTCAGTGCTAAAGTGAACGAGTTGAGCGCAATGATGTACTGCAATTACGGACCTAAAAGAGACCTTCTAAATGGAAATTGCAGAACTTAGCAAGTCGGGAATCATGTTTTCGGCGCTCAAACCATCGAGATGAGCGAAACAACATGTTGAAATGAGAAACCTATAACTTGCTTGTAAACTGAAAAGAAACGATCTTAAAACCACAAAAGTCGCGTTTTAAGCGTTCTAGAAGCGATTTGAGCATAAAAACATGCTCAAATCACCAACTTAAAATAGCCGTCTTAAAACGACCATAGCGACGTTTTAGAGCTTAAAATGGTGTTTTTAGTGCTAGAGTTAACGAGTTGAGCGCAATGATGTACTTCAATCAGGGACCTAAAAGAGACCTTCTAAATGGAAATTGCAGAACTTACCAAGTCGGGAATCATGTTTTCGGCGCTCAAACCATCGAGATGAGCGAAACGACATGTTGAAATGAGAAACCTATAACTTGCTTGTAAACTGAAAAGAAACGATCTTAGAACCATAAAAGTCGCGTTTTAAGCGTTCTAGAAGCGATTTGAGCGTAAAAACATGCTCAAATCACCAACTTAAAATTGCCGTCTTAAAACGACCATGGCGACGTTTTAGAGCTTAAAATAGTGTTTTTAGTACTAGAGTTAACGAGTTGAGCGCAATGATGTACTGCAATCACGGACCTAAAAGAGACCTTCTAAATGGAATTTGCAGAACTTAGCAAGTCGGGAATCATGTTTTCGGCGCTAAAACTATCGAGATGAGCGAAATAACATGTTGAAATGAGAATCCTATAACTTGCTTGTAAACTGAAAAGAAACGATCTTAGAACCATCAGAATCGCGTTTTAAGCCTTCTAGAAGCGATTTGAGCGTGAAAACATGCTCAAATCACTAACTAAAAATTGCCGTCTTAAATCGATCACGGCGACGTTTTACAGCTTAAAATGCGGTTTTCAGTGCTAAAGTGAACGGGTTGAGCGCAATGATGTACTGCAATCACGCATCTAAAAGAGACCTTCTAAATGGATATTGCAGAACTTACAAAGTCGAGAATCATGTTTACGGCGCTCAAACCATCGAGATGAGCGAAACAACATGTTGAAATGAGAAACCTATAACTTGCTTGTAAACTGAAAAGAAACGATCTTAGAACCATAAAAGTCGCGTTTTAAGCCTTCTAGAAGCGATTTGAGCGTAAAAACATGCTCAAATCACCAAATAAAAATTGCCGTCTTAGATCGACCACGGCGACGTCTTAGAGCTTAAAATGGTGTTTTCAGTGCTAAAGTGAACGAGTTGAGCGCAACTATGTACTGCAATCACGGACCTAAAAGAGACCTTCTAAATGGAATTTGCAGAACTTACAAAGTCGGGAATCATGATTTCGGCACTCAAACCATCGAGATGAATGAAAAAACATGTTGAAATGAGAAACCTATAACTTGCTTGTAAACTGAAAAGAAACGATCTTAGAACCATCTAAATCGCGTTTTAAGCGTTCTAGAAGCAATTTGAGCGTGAAAACATGTTAAAATCACTAACTAAAAATTGCCGTCTTAAATCGATCACATCGACGTTTTACAGCTTGAAATGCTGTTTTCAGTGCTAAAGTGAACGAGTTGAGCGCAATGATGTACTGCAATTACGGACCTAAAAGAGACCTTCTAAATGGAAATTGCAGAACTTAGCAAGTCGGGAATCATGTTTTCGGCGCTCAAACCATCGAGATGAGCGAAACAACATGTTGAAATGAGAAACCTATAACTTGCTTGTAAACTGAAAAGAAACGATCTTAGAACCATAAAAGTCGCGTTTTAAGCGTTCTAGAAGCGATTTGAGCGTAAAAACATGCTCAAATCACCAAATAAAAATTGCCGTCTTAGATCGACCACGGCGACGTTTTAGAGCTTAAAATGGTGTTTTTAGTGCTAGAGTTAACGAGTTGAGCGCAATGATGTACTGCAATCACGGACCTAAAAGAGACCTTCTAAATGGAATTTGCAGAACTTACCAAGTCGGGAATCATGATTTCGGCGCTCAAACCATCGAGATGAATGAAAAAACATGTTGAAATGACAAACCTATAACTTGCTTGTAAACTGAAAACAAACGATCTTAGAACCATCAAAATCGCGTTTTAAGCGTTCTAGAAGCGATTTGAGCGTGAAAACATGCTCAAATCACCAAATAAAAATTGCCGTCTTAAATCGATCACGGCGACGTTTTACAGCTTAAAATGCGGTTTTCAGTGCTAAAGTGAACGAGTTGAGCGCAATGATTTACTGCAATCACGCATCTAAAAGAGACCTTCTAAATGGATATTGCAGAACTTAGCAAGTCGAGAATCATGTTTACGGCGCTCAAACCATCGAGATGAGCGAAACAACATGTTGAAATGAGAAACCTATAACTTGCTTGTAAACTGAAAAGAAACGATCTTAGAACCATAAAAGTCGCGTTTTAAGCGTTCTAGAAGCGATTTGAGCGTAAAAACATGCTCAAATCACCAAATAAAAATTGCCGTCTTAGATCGACCACGGCGACGTCTTAGAGCTTAAAATGGTGTTTTCAGTGCTAAAGTGAACGAGTTGAGCGCAACTATGTACTGCAATCACGGACCTAAAAGAGACCTTCTAAATGGAATTTGCAGAACTTACAAAGTCGGGAATCATGATTTCGGCACTCAAACCATCGAGATGAATGAAAAAACATGTTGAAATGAGAAACCTATAACTTGCTTGTAAACTGAAAAGAAACGATCTTAGAACCATCTAAATCGCGTTTTAAGCGTTCTAGAAGCAATTTGAGCGTAAAAACATGTTAAAATCACTAACTAAAAATTGCCGTCTTATATCGATCACATCGACGTTTTACAGCTTGAAATGCTGTTTTCAGTGCTAAAGTGAACGAGTTGAGCGCAATGATGTACTGCAATTACGGACCTAAAAGAGACCTTCTAAATGGAAATTGCAGAACTTAGCAAGTCGGGAATCATGTTTTCGGCGCTCAAACTATCGAGATGAGCGAAACAACATGTTGAAATGAGAAACCTATAACTAGCTTGTAAACTGAAAAGAAACGATCTTAGAACCATAAAAGTCGCGTTTTAAGCGTTCTATAAGCGATTTGAGCGTAAAAACATGCTCAAATCACCAAATAAAAATTGCCGTCTTAGATCGACCACGGCGACGTTTTAGAGCTTAAAATGGTGTTTTTAGTGCTAGAGTTAACGAGTTGAGCGCAATGATGTACTGCAATCACGGACCTAAAAGAGACCTTCTAAATGGAATTTGCAGAACTTACCAAGTCGGGAATCATGATTTCGGCGCTCAAACCATCGAGATGAATGAAAAAACATGTTGAAATGACAAACCTATAACTTGCTTGTAAACTGAAAAGAAACGATCTTAGAACCATCAAAATCGCGTTTTAAGCGTTCTAGAAGAAATTTGAGCGTTAAAACATGTTAAAATCACTAACTAAAAATTGCCGTCTTAAATCGATCACATCGACGTTTTACAGCTTGAAATGCTGTTTTCAGTGCTAAAGTGAACGAGTTGAGCGCAATGATGTACTGCAATGACGGTTCTAAAAAAAGACCTTCTAATTTGATATTGCAGAACTTAGCAAGTCGGGAATCATGTTTGCGGCGCTCAAACCATCGAGATGAGCGAAATAACATGTTGAAATGTGAAACCTATAACTTGCTTGTAAACTCAAAAGAAACGATCTTAGCACCATCAAAATCGCGTTTTAAGCGTCCTAGAGGCGATTTGAGCGTAAAAACATGCTCATATCACCAAATAAAATTTGCCGTCTTAGATCGACTACGGCGACGTTTTAGAGCTTAAAATGGTGTTTTCAGTGCTAAAGTGAACGAGTTGAGCGCAATGATGTACTGCAATTACGGACCTAAAAGAGACCTTCTAAATGGAAATATCAGAACTTAGCAAGTCGAGAATCATGTTTTCGGCGCTCAAACCATCGAGATGAGCGAAACGACATGTTGAAATGAGAAACCTATAACTTGCTTGTAAACTGAGAAGAAACGATCTTAGAACCATCAAAATCGCGTTTTAAGCGTTCTAGAAGCAATTTGAGCGTAAAAACATGCTCAAATCACCAACTTAAAATTGCCGTCTTAAAACGACCATGGCGACGTTTTAGAGCTTAAAATGGTGTTTTTAGTGCTAGAGTTAACGAGTTGAGCGCAATGATGTACTGCAATCAGGGACCTAAAAGAGACCTTCTAACTGGAAATTGCAGAACTTACCAAGTCGGGAATCATGTTTTCGGCGCTCAAACCATCGAGATGAGCGAAACGACATGTTGAAATGAGAAACCTATAACTTGCTTGTAAACTGAAAAGAAACGATCTTAGAACCATAAAAGTCGCGTTTTAAGCGTTCTAGAAGCGATTTGAGCGTAAAAACATGCTCAAATCACCAACTTAAAATTGCCGTCTTAAAACGACCATGGCGACGTTTTAAAGCTTAAAATGGTGTTTTTAGTGCTAGAGTTAACGAGTTGAGTGCAATGATGTACTGCAATCAGCGACCTAAAAGAGACCTTCTAACTGGAAATTGCAGAACTTACCAAGTCGGGAATCATGTTTTCGGCGCTCAAACCATCGAGATGAGCGAAACGACATGTTGAAATGAGAAACCTATAACTTGCTTGTAAACTGAAAAGAAACGATCTTAGAACCATAAAAGTCGAGTTTTAAGCGTTCTAGAAGCGATTTGAGCGTAAAAACATGCTCAAATCACCAACTTAAAATTGCCGTCTTAAAACGACCATGGCGACGTTTTAGAGCTTTAAAATAGTGTTTTTAGTGCTAGAGTTAACGAGTTGAGAGCAATGATGTACTGCAATCACGGACCTAAAAGAGACCTTCTAAATGGATTTTGCAGAACTTAGCAAGTCGGGAATCATGTTTACGGCGCTAAAACCATCGAGATGAGCGAAATAACATGTTGAAATGAGAATCCTATAAATTGCTTGTAAACTGAAAAGAAACGATCTTAGAACCATCAAAATCGCGTTTTAAGCCTTTAGAAGCGATTTGAGCGTGAAAACATGCTCAAATCACTAACTAAAATTGCCGTCTTAAATCGATCACAGCGACGTTTTACAGCTTAAAATGCGGTTTTCAGTGCTAAAGTGAACGAGTTGAGCGCAATGATGTACTGCAATCACCCATCTAAAAGAGACCTTCTAAATGGATATTGCAGAACTTAGCAAGTCGAGAATCATGTTTACGGCGCTCAAACCATCGAGATGAGCGAAACAACATGTTGAAATGAGAAACCAATAACTTGCTTGTAAACTGAAAAGAAACGATCTTAGAACCATAAAAGTCGCGTTTTAAGCGTTCTAGAAGCGATTTGAGCGTAAAAACATGCTCAAATCACCAAATAAAAATTGCCGTCTTAGACCGACCACGGCGACGTTTTAGAGCTTAAAATGGTGTTTTCAGTGCTAAAGTGAACGAGTTGAGCGCAATGATGTACTGCAATCACGGACCTAAAAGAGACCTTCTAAATGGAATTTGCAGAACTTACCAAGTCGGGAATCATGATTTCGGCGCTCAAACCATCGAGATGAATGAAAAAACATGCTGAAATGAGAAACCTATAACTTGCTTGTAAACTGGAAAGAAACGATCTTAGAACCATCAAAATCGCGTTTTAAGCGTTCTAGAAGAAATTTGAGCGTGAAAACATGTTAAAATCAATAACTAAAAATTGCCGTCTTAAATCGATCACATCGACGTTTTACAGCTTGAAATGCTGTTTTCAGTGCTAAAGTGAACGAGTTGAGCGCAATGATGTACTGCAATTACGGACCTAAAAGAGACCTTCTAAATGGAAATTGCAGAACTTAGCAAGTCGGGAATCATGTTTTCGGCGCTCAAACCATCGAGATGAGCGAAACAACATGTTGAAAGGAGAAACCTATAACTTGCTTGTAAACTGAAAAAAAACGATCTTAGAACCATCAAAATCGCGTTTTAAGCGTTCTAGAAGCAATTTGAGCGTGAAAACATGTTAAAATCACTAACTAAAAATTGCCGTCTTAAATCGATCACATCGACGTTTTACAGCTTGAAATGCTGTTTTCAGTGCTAAAGTGAACGAGTTGAGCGCAATGATGTACTGCAATGACGGTTCTAAAAAAAGACCTTCTAATTTGATATTGCAGAACTTAGCAGGTCGGGAATCATGTTTTCGGCGCTCAAACCATCGAGATGAGCGAAATAACATGTTGAAATGAGAAACCTATAACTTGCTTGTAAACTCAAAAGAAACGATCTTAGCACCATCAAAATCGCGTTGTAAGCGTCCTAGAGGCGATTTGAGCGTAAAAACATGCTCATATCACCAAATAAAATTTGCCGTCTTAGATCGACTACGGCGACGTTTTAGAGCTTAAAATGGTGTTTTTAGTGCTAAAGTGAACGAGTTGAGCGCAATGATGTACTGCAATTACGGACCTAAAAGAGACCTTCTAAATGGAAATTGCAGAACTTAGCTAGTCGGGAATCATGTTTTCGGCGCTCAAACCATCGAGATGAGCGAAACAACATGTTGAAATGAGAAACCTATAACTTGCTTGTAAACTCAAAAGAAACGATCTTAGAACCATAAAAGTCGCGTTTTAAGCGTTCTAGAAGCGATTTGAGCGTAAAAACATGCTCAAATCACCAACTTAAAATTGCCGTCTTAAAACGACCATGGCGACGTTTTAGAGCTTAAAATGGTGTTTTTAGTGCTAGAGTTAACGAGTTGAGCGCAATGATGTACTGCAATCAGGGACCTAAAAGAGACCTTCTAAACGGAAATTGCAGAACTTACCAAGTCGGGAATCATGTTTTCGGCGCTCAAACCATCGAAATGAGCGAAACGACATGTTGAAATGAGAAACCTATAACTTGCTTGTAAACTGAAAAGAAACGATCTTAGAACCATAAAAGTCGCGTTTTAAGCGTTCTAGAAGCGATTTGAGCCTAAAAACATGCTCAAATCACCAACTTAAAATTGCCGTCTTAAAACGACCATAGCGACGTTTTAGAGCTTAAAATAGTGTTTTTAGTGCTAGAGTTAACGAGTTGAGCGCAATGATGTACTGCAATCACGGACCTAAAAGAGACCTTCTAAATGGAATTTGCAGAACTTAGCAAGTCGGGAATCATGTTTTCCGCGCTAAAACCATCGAGATGAGCGAAATAACATGTTGAAATGAGAATCCTATAACTTGCTTGTAAACTGAAAAGAAACGATCTTAGAACTATCAAAATCGCGTTTTAAGCCTTCTAGAAGCGATTTGAGCGTGAAAACATGCTCAAATCACTAACTAAAAACTGCCGTCTTAAATCGATCACGGCAACGTTTTACAGCTTAAAATGCGGTTTTCAGTGCTAAAGTGAACGAGTTGAGCGCAATGATGTACTGCAATCACGCATCTAAAAGAGACCTTCTAAATGGATATTGCAGAACTTAGCAAGTCGAGAATCATGTTTACGGCGCTCAAACCATCGAGATGAGCGAAACAACATGTTGAAATGAAAAACCTATAACTTGCTTGTAAACTGAAAAGAAACGATCTTAGAACCATAAAAGTCGCGTTTTAAGCAATCTAGAAGTGATTTGAGCGTAAAAACATGCTCAAATCACCAAATAAAAATTGCCGTCTTAGATCGACCACGGCGACGTCTTAGAGCTTAAAATGGTGTTTTCAGTGCTAAAGTGAACGAGTTGAGCGCAATGATGTACTGCAATCACGGACCTAAAAGAGACCTTCTAAATGGAATTTGCAGAACTTACCAAGTCGGGAATCATGATTTCGGCGCTCAAACCATCGAGATGAATGAAAAAACATGTTGAAATGAGAAACCTATAACTTGCTTGTAAACTGTAAAGAAACGATCTTAGAACCATAAAAGTCGCGTTTTAAGCGTTCTAGAAGCGATTTGAGCGTAAAAACATGCTCAAATCACCAAATAAAAATTGCCGTCTTAGATCGACCACGGCGACGTTTTATAGCTTAAAATGGTGTTTTTAGTGCTAGAGTTAACGAGTTGAGCGCAATGATGTACTGCAATCACGGACCTAAAAGAGACCTTCTAAATGGAATTTGCAGAACTTACCAAGTCGGGAATCATGATTTCGGCGCTCAAACCATCGAGATGAATGAAAAAACATGTTGAAATGAGAAACCTATAACTTGCTTGTAAACTGAAAAGAAACGATCTTAGAACCATCAAAATCGCGTTTTAAGCGTTCTAGAAGCAATTTGAGCGTGAAAACATGTTAAAATCACTAACTAAAAATTGCCGTCTTAAATCGATAACATCGACGTTTTACAGCTTGAAATGCTGTTTTCAGTGCTAAAGTGAACGAGTTGAGCGCAATGATGTACTGCATTGACGGTTCTAAAAAAAGACCTTCTAATTTGATATTGCAGAACTTAGCAAGTCGGGAATCATGTTTTCGGCGCTCAAACCATCGAGATGAGCGAAATAACATGTTGAAATGGGAAACCTATAACTTGCTTGTAAACTCAAAAGAAACGATCTTAGCACCATCAAAATCGCGTTTTAAGCGTCCTAGAGGCGATTTGAGCGTAAAAACATGCTCATATCACCAAATAAAATTTGCCGTCTTAGATCGACTACGGCGACGTTTTAGAGCTTAAAATGGTGTTTTCAGTGCTAAAGTGAACGAGTTGAGCGCAATGATGTACTGCAATTACGGACCTAAAAGAGACCTTCTAAATGGAAATTGCAGAACTTAGCAAGTCGGGAATCATGTTTTCGGCGCTCAAACCATCGAGATGAGCGAAACAACATGTTGAAATGAGAAACCTATAACTTGCTTGTAAACTGAAAAGAAACGATCTTAGAACCATAAAAGTCGCGTTTTAAGCGTTCTAGAAGCGATTTGAGCGTAAAAACATGCTCAAATCACCAACTTAAAATAGCCGTCTTAAAACGACCATGGCGACGTTTTAGAGCTTAAAATGGTGTTTTTAGTGCTAGAGTTAACGAGTTGAGCGCAATGATGTACTGCAATCAGGGACCTAAAAGAGACCTTCTAAATGGAAATTGCAGAACTTACCAAGTCGGGAATCATGTTTTCGGCGCTCAAACCATCGAGATGAGCGAAACGACATGTTGAAATGAGAAACCTATAACTTGCTTGTAAACTGAAAAGAAACGATCTTAGAACCATAAAAGTCGCGTTTTAAGCGTTCTAGAAGCGATTTGAGCGTAAAAACATGCTCAAATCACCAACCTAAAATAGCCGTCTTAAAACGACCATGGCGACGTTTTAGAGCTTAAAATGGTGTTTTTAGTGCTAGAATTAACGAGTTGAGCGCAATGATGTACTGCAATCAGGGACCTAAAAGAGACCTTCTAAATGGAAATTGCAGAACTTAGCAAGTCGGGAATCATGTTTTCGGCGCTAAAACCATCGAGATGAGCGAAATAACATGTTGAAATGAGAATCCTATAACTTGCTTGTAAACTGAAAAGAAACGATCTTAGAACCATCAGAATCGCGTTTTAAGCCTTCTAGAAGCGATTTTAGCGTGAAAACATGCTCAAATCACTAACTAAAAATTGCCGTCTTAAATCGATCACATCGACGTTTTACAGCTTAAAATGCGGTTTTCAGTGCTAAAGTGAACGAGTTGAGCGCAATGATGTACTGCAATCACGCATCTAAAAGAGACCTTCTAAATGGATATTGCAGAACTTAGCAAGTCGAGAATCATGTTTACGGCGCTCAAACCATCGAGATGAGCGAAACAACATGTTGAAATGAGAAACCTATAACTTGCTTGTAAACTGAAAAGAAACGATCTTAGAACCATAAAAGTCGCGTTTTAAGCGTTCTAGAAGCGATTTGAGCGTAAAAACATGCTCAAATCACCAAATAAAAACTGCCGTCTTAGATCGACCACGGCGACGTCTTAGAGCTTAAAATGGTGTTTTCAGTGCTAAAGTGAACGAGTTGAGCGCAACTATGTACTGCAATCACGGACCTAAAAGAGACCTTCTAAATGGAATTTGCAGAACTTACCAAGTCGGGAATCATGATTTCGGCGCTCAAACCATCGAGATGAATGAAAAAACATGTTGAAATGAGAAACCTATAACTTGCTTGTAAACTGAAAAGAAACGATCTTAGAACCATCTAAATCGCGTTTTAAGCGTTCTAGAAGCAATTTGAGCGTGAAAACATGTTAAAATCACTAACTAAAAATTGCCGTCTTAAATCGATCACATCGACGTTTTACAGCTTGAAATGCTGTTTTCAGTGCTAAAGTGAACGAGTTGAGCGCAATGATGTACTGCAATTACGGACCTAAAAGAGACCTTCTAAATGGAAATTGCAGAACTTAGCAAGTCGGGAATCATGTTTTCGGCGCTCAAACCATCGAGATGAGCGAAACAACATGTTGAAATGAGAAACCTATAACTTGCTTGTAAACTGAAAAGAAACGATCTTAGAACCATAAAAGTCGCGTTTTAAGCGTTCTAGAAGCGATTTGAGCGTAAAAACATGCTCAAATCACCAAATAAAAATTGCCGTCTTAGATCGACCACGGCGACGTTTTAGAGCTTAAAATGGTGTTTTTAGTGCTAGAGTTAACGAGTTGAGCGCAATGATGTACTGCAATCACGGACCTAAAAGAGACCTTCTAAATGGAATTTGCAGAACTTACCAAGTCGGGAATCATGATTTCGGCGCTCAAACCATCGAGATGAATGAAAAAACATGTTGAAATGACAAACCTATAACTTGCTTGTAAACTGAAAAGAAACGATCTTAGAACCATCAAAATCGCGTTTTAAGCGTTCTAGAAGCAATTTGAGCGTTAAAACATGTTAAAATCACTAACTAAAAATTGCCGTCTTAAATCGATCACATCGACGTTTTACAGCTTGAAATGCTGTTTTCAGTGCTAAAGTGAACGAGTTGAGCGCAATGATGTACTGCAATGACGGTTCTAAAAAAAGACCTTCTAATTTGATATTGCAGAACTTAGCAAGTCGGGAATCATGTTTTCGGCGCTCAAACCATCGAGATGAGCGAAATAACATGTTGAAATGTGAAACCTATAACTTGCTTGTAAACTCAAAAGAAACGATCTTAGAACCATAAAAGTCGCGTTTTAAGCGTCCTAGAGGCGATTTGAGCGTAAAAACATGCTCATATCACCAAATAAAATTTGCCGTCTTAGATCGACTACGGCGACGTTTTAGAGCTTAAAATGGTCTTTTCAGTGCTAAAGTGAACGAGTTGAGCGCAATGATGTACTGCAATTACGGACCTAAAAGAGACCTTCTAAATGGAAATTGCAGAACTTAGCAAGTCGAGAATCATGTTTTCGGCGCTCAAACCATCGAGATGAGCGAAACAACATGTTGAAATGAGAAACCTATAACTTGCTTGTAAACTGAAAAGAAACGATCTTAGAACCATAAAAGTCGCGTTTTAAGCGTTCTAGAAGCGATTTGAGCGTAAAAACATGCTCAAATCACCAACTTAAAATAGCCGTCTTAAAACGACCATGGCGACGTTTTAGAGCTTACAATGGTGTTTTTAGTGCTAGAGTTAACGAGTTGAGCGCAATGATGTACTGCAATCAGGGACCTAAAAGAGACCTTCTAAATGGAAATTGCAGAACTTACCAAGTCGGGAATCATGTTTTCGGCGCTCAAACCATCGAGATGAGCGAAACGACATGTTGAAATGAGAAACCTATAACTTGCTTGTAAACTGAAAAGAAACGATCTTAGAACCATAAAAGTCGCGTTTTAAGCGTTCTAGAAGCGATTTGAGCGTAAAAACATGCTCAAATCACCAACTTAAAATTGCCGTCTTAAAACGACCCTGGCGACGTTTTAGAGCTTAAAATAGTGTTTTTAGTACTAGAGTTAACGAGTTGAGCGCAATGATGTACTGCAATCACGGACCTAAATGAGACCTTCTAAATGGAATTTGCAGAACTTAGCAAGTCGGGAATCATGTTTTCGGCGCTAAAACCATCGAGATGAGCGAAATAACATGTTGAAATGAGAATCCTATAACTTGCTTGTAAACTGAAAAGAAACGATCTTAGAACCATCAGAATCGCCTTTTAAGCCTTCTAGAAGCGATTTGAGCGTGAAAACATGCTCAAATCACTAACTAAAAATTGCCGTCTTAAATCGATCACGGCGACGTTTTACAGCTTAAAATGCGGTTTTCAGTGCTAAAGTGAACGAGTTGAGCGCAATGATGTACTGCAATCACGCATCTAAAAGAGACCTTCTAAATGGATATTGCAGAACTTAGCAAGTCGAGAATCATGTTTACGGCGCTCAAACCATCGAGATGAGCGAAACAACATGTTGAAATGTGAAACCTATAACTTGCTTGTAAACTGAAAAGAAACGATCTTAGAACCATAAAAGTCGCGTTTTAAGCGTTCTAGAAGCGATTTGAGCGTAAAAACATGCTCAAATCACCAAATAAAAATTGCCGTCTTAGATCGACCACGGCGACGTCTTAGAGCTTAAAATGGTGTTTTCAGTGCTAAAGTGAACGAGTTGAGCGCAACTATGTACTGCAATCACGGACCTAAAAGAGACCTTCTAAATGGAATTTGCAGAACTTACCAAGTCGGGAATCATGATTTCGGCGCTCAAACCATCGAGATGAATGAAAAAACATGTTGAAATGAGAAACCTATAACTTACTTGTAAACTTAAAAGAAACGATCTTAGAACAATCTAAATCGCGTTTTAAGCGTTCTAGAAGCAATTTGAGCGTGAAAACATGTTAAAATCACTAACTAAAAATTGCCGTCTTAAATCGATCACATCGACGTTTTACAGCTTGAAATGCTGTTTTCAGTGCTAAAGTGAACGAGTTGAGCGCAATGATGTACTGCAATTACGGACCTAAAAGAGACCTTCTAAATGGAAATTGCAGAACTTAGCAAGTCGGGAATAATGTTTTCGGCGCTCAAACCATCGAGATGAGCGAAACAACATGTTGAAATGAGAAACCTATAACTTGCTTGTAAACTGAAAAGAAACGATCTTAGAACCATAAAAGTCGCGTTTTAAGCGTTCTAGAAGCGATTTGAGCGTAAAAACATGCTCAAATCACCAACTTAAAATAGCCGTCTTAAAACGACCATGGCGACGTTTTAGAGCTTAAAATGGTGTTTTTAGTGCTAGAGTTAACGAGTTGAGCGCAATGATGTACTGCAATCAGGGACCTAAAAGAGACCTTCTAAATGGAAATTGCAGAACTTACCAAGTCGGGAATCATGTTTTCGGCGCTCAAACCATCGAGATGAGCGAAACGACATGTTGAAATGAGAAACCTATAACTTGCTTGTAAACTGAAAAGAAACGATCTTAGAACCATAAAAGTCGCGTTTTAAGCGTTCTAAAAGCGATTTGAGCGTAAAAACATGCTCAAATCACCAAATAAAAATTGCCGTCTTAGATCGACAACGGCGACGTCTTAGAGCTTAAAATGGTGTTTTTAGTGCTAGAGTTAACGAGTTGAGCGCAATGATGTACTGCAATCACGGACCTAAAAGAGACCTTCTAAATGGAATTTGCAGAACTTACCAAGTCGGGAATCATGATTTCGGCGCTCAAACCATCGAGATGAATGAAAAAACATGTTGAAATGACAAACCTATAACTTGCTTGTAAACTGAAAAGAAACGATCTTAGAACCATCAAATCGCGTTTTAAGCGTTCTAGAAGCAATTTGAGCGTTAAAACATGTTAAAATCACTAACTAAAAATTGCCGTCTTAAATCGATCACATCGACGTTTTACAGCTTGAAATGCTGTTTTCAGTGCTAAAGTGAACGAGTTGAGCGCAATGATGTACTGCAATGACGGTTCTAAAAAAAGACCTTCTAATTTGATATTGCAGAACTTAGCAAGTCGGGAATCATGTTTTCGGCGCTCAAACCATCGAGATGAGCGAAATAACATGTTGAAATGTGAAACCTATAACTTGCTTGTAAACTGAAAAGAAACGATCTTAGAACCATCAAATCGCGTTTTAAGCGTTCTAGAAGCAATTTGAGCGTTAAAACATGTTAAAATCACTAACTAAAAATTGCCGTCTTAGATCGACTACGGCGACGTTTTAGAGCTTAAAATGGTGTTTTCAGTGCTAAAGTGAACGAGTTTAGCGCAATGATGTACTGCAATTACGGACCTAAAAGAGACCTTCTAAATGGAAATTGCAGAACTTAGCAAGTCGAGAATCATGTTTTCGGCGCTCAAACCATCGAGATGAGCGAAACAACATGTTGAAATGAGAAACCTATAACTTGCTTGTAAACTGAAAAGAAACGATCTTAGAACCATAAAAGTCGCGTTTTAAGCGTTCTAGAAGCGATTTGAGCGTAAAAACATGCTCAAATCACCAACTTAAAATTGCCGTCTGAAAACGACCATTTCGACGTTTTAGAGCTTAAAATAGTGTTTTTAGTGCTAGAGTTAACGAGTTGAGCGCAATGATGTACTGCAATCACGGACCTAAAAGAGACCTTCAAAATGGAATTTGCAGAACTTAGCAAGTCGGGAATCATGTTTTCGGCGCTAAAACCATTGAGATGAGCGAAATAACATGTTGAAATGAGAATCCTATAACTTGCTTGTAAACTGAAAAGAAACGATCTTAGAACCATCAAAATCGCGTTTTAAGCCTTCTAGAAGCGATTTGAGCGTGAAAACATGCTCAAATCACTAACTAAAAATTGACGTCTTAAATCGATCACGGCGACGTTTTACAGCTTAAAATGCGGTTTTCAGTGCTAAAGTGAACGAGTTGAGCGCAATGATGTACTGCAATCACGCATCTAAAAGAGACCTTCTAAATGGATATTGCAGAACTTAGCAAGTCGAGAATCATGTTTACGGCGCTCAAACCATCGAGATGAGCGAAACAACATGTTGAAATGAGAAACCTATAACTTGCTTGTAAACTGAAAAGAAACGATCTTAGAACCATAAAAGTCGCGTTTTAAGCGTTCTAGAAGCGATTTGAGCGTAAAAACATGCTCAAATCACCAAATAAAAATTGCCGTCTTAGATCGACCACGGCGACGTTTTAGAGCTTAAAATGGTGTTTTCAGTGCTAAAGTGAACGAGTTGAGCGAAATGATGTACTGCAATCACGGACCTAAAAGAGACCTTCTAAATGGAATTTGCAGAACTTACCAAGTCGGGAATCATGATTTCGGCGCTCAAACCATCGAGATCAATGAAAAAACATGTTGAAATGAGAAACCTATAACTTGCTTGTAAACTGAAAAGAAACGATCTTAGAACCATTAAAATCGCGTTTTAAGCGTTCTAGAAGCAATTTGAGCGTGAAAACATGTTAAAATCAATAACTAAAAATTGCCGTCTTAAATCGATCACATCGACGTTTTACAGCTTGAAATGCTGTTTTCAGTGCTAAAGTGAACGAGTTGAGCGCAATGATGTACTGCAATTACGGACCTAAAAGAGACCTTCTAAATGGAAATTGCAGAACTTAGCAAGTCGGGAATCATGTTTTCGGCGCTCAAACCATCGAGATGAGCGAAACAACATGTTGAAATGAGAAACCTATAACTTGCTTGTAAACTGAAAAGAAACGATCTTAGAACCATAAAAGTCGCGTTTTAAGGGTTCTAGAAGCGATTTGAGCGTAAAAACATGCTCAAATCACCAAATAAAAATTGCCGTCTTAGATCGACCACGGCGACGTTTTAGAGCTTAAACTGGTGTTTTTAGTGCTAGAGTTAACGAGTTGAGCGCAATGATGTACTGCAATCACGGACCTAAAAGAGACCTTCTAAATGGAATTTGCAGAACTTACCAAGTCGGGAATCATGATTTCAGCGCTCAAACCATCGAGATGAATGAAAAAACATGTTGAAATGAGAAACCTATAACTTGCTTGTAAACTGAAAAGAAACGATCTTAGAACCATCAAAATCGCGTTTTAAGCGTTCTAGAAGCAATTTGAGCGTGAAAACATGTTAAAATCACTAACTAAAAATTGCCGTCTTAAATCGATCACATCGACGTTTTACAGCTTGAAATGCTGTTTTCAGTGCTAAAGTGAACGAGTTGAGCGCAATGATGTACTGCAATGACGGTTCTAAAAAAAGACCTTCTAATTTGATATTGCAGAACTTAGCAAGTCGGGAATCATGTTTTCGGCGCTCAAACCATCAAGATGAGCGAAATAACATGTTGAAATGAGAAACCTATAACTTGCTTGTAAACTCAAAAGAAACGATCTTAGCACCATCAAAATCGCGTTTTAAGCGTCCTAGAGGCGATTTGAGCGTAAAAACATGCTCATATCACCAAATAAAATTTGCCGTCTTAGATCGACTACGGCGACGTTTTAGAGCTTAAAATGGTGTTTTCAGTGCTAAAGTGAACGAGTTGAGCGCAATGATGTACTGCAATTACGGACCTAAAAGAGACCTTCTAAATGGAAATTGCAGAACTTAGCAAGTCGGGAATCATGTTTTCGGCGCTCAAACCATCGAGATGAGCGAAACAACATGTTGAAATGAGAAACCTATAACTTGCTTGTAAACTGAAAAGAAACGATCTTAGAACCATAAAAGTCGCGTTTTAAGGGTTCTAGAAGCGATTTGAGCGTAAAAACATGCTCAAATCACCAAATAAAAATTGCCGTCTTAGATCGACCACGGCGACGTTTTAGAGCTTAAACTGGTGTTTTTAGTGCTAGAGTTAACGAGTTGAGCGCAATGATGTACTGCAATCACGGACCTAAAAGAGACCTTCTAAATGGAATTTGCAGAACTTACCAAGTCGGGAATCATGATTTCAGCGCTCAAACCATCGAGATGAATGAAAAAACATGTTGAAATGAGAAACCTATAACTTGCTTGTAAACTGAAAAGAAACGATCTTAGAACCATCAAAATCGCGTTTTAAGCGTTCTAGAAGCAATTTGAGCGTGAAAACATGTTAAAATCACTAACTAAAAATTGCCGTCTTAAATCGATCACATCGACGTTTTACAGCTTGAAATGCTGTTTTCAGTGCTAAAGTGAACGAGTTGAGCGCAATGATGTACTGCAATGACGGTTCTAAAAAAAGACCTTCTAATTTGATATTGCAGAACTTAGCAAGTCGGGAATCATGTTTTCGGCGCTCAAACCATCGAGATGAGCGAAATAACATGTTGAAATGAGAAACCTATAACTTGCTTGTAAACTCAAAAGAAACGATCTTAGCACCATCAAAATCGCGTTTTAAGCGTCCTAGAGGCGATTTGAGCGTAAAAACATGCTCATATCACCAAATAAAATTTGCCGTCTTAGATCGACTACGGCGACGTTTTAGAGCTTAAAATGGTGTTTTCAGTGCTAAAGTGAACGAGTTGAGCGCAATGATGTACTGCAATTACGGACCTAAAAGAGACCTTCTAAATGGAAATTGCAGAACTTAGCAAGTCGGGAATCATGTTTTCGGCGCTCAAACCATCGAGATGAGCGAAACAACATGTTGAAATGAGAAACCTATAACTTGCTTGTAAACTGAAAAGAAACGATCTTAGAACCATAAAAGTCGCGTTTTAAGCGTTCTAGAAGCGATTTGAGCGTAAAAACATGCTCAAATCACCAACTTAAAATTGCCGTCTTAAAACGACCATGGCGACGTTTTAGAGTTAAAAATGGTGTTTTTAGTGCTAGAGTTAACGAGTTGAGCGCAATGATGTACTGCAATCAGGGACCTAAAAGAGACCTTCTAAATGGAAATTGCAGAACTTACCAAGTCGGGAATCACGTTTTCGGCGCTCAAACCATCGAGATGAGCGAAACGAAATGTTGAAATGAGAAACCTATAACTTGCTTGTAAACTGAAAAGAAACGATCTTAGAACCATAAAAGTCGCGTTTTAAGCGTTCTAGAAGCGATTTGAGCGTAAAAACATGCTCAAATAACCAACTTAAAATTGCCGTCTTAAAACGACCATGGCGACGTTTTAGAGTTTAAAATAGTGTTTTTAGTGCTAGAGTTAACGAGTTGAGCGCAATGATGTACTGCAATCACGGACCTAAAAGAGACCTTCTAAATGGAATTTGCAGAACTTAGCAAGTCGGGAATCATGTTTTCGGCGCTAAAACCATCGAGATGAGCGAAATAACATGTTGAAATGAGAATCCTATAACTTGCTTGTAAACTGAAAAGAAACGATCTTAGAACCATCAAAATCGCGTTTTAAGCCTTCTAGAAGCGATTTGAGCGTGAAAACACGCTCAAATCACTAACTAAAAATTGCCGTCTTAAATCGATCACGGCGACGTTTTACAGCTTAAAATGCGGTTTTCAGTGCTAAAGTGAACGAGTTGAGCGCAATGATGTACTGCAATCACGCATCTAAAAGAGACCTTCTAAATGGATATTGCAGAACTTAGCAAGTCGAGAATCATGTTTACGGCGGTCAAACCATCGAGATGAGCGAAACAACATGTTGAAATGAGAAACCTATAACTTGCTTGTAAACTGAAAAGAAACGATCTTAGAACCATAAAAGTCGCGTTTTAAGCGTTCTAGAAGCGATTTGAGCGTAAAAACATGCTCAAATGACCAAATAAAAATTGCCGTCTTAGATCGACCACGGCAACGTTTTAGAGCTTAAAATGGTGTTTTCAGTGCTAAAGTGAACGAGTTGAGCGCAATGATGTACTGCAATCACGGACCTAAAAGAGACCTTCTAAATGGAATTTGCAGAACTTACCAAGTCGGGAATCATGATTTCGGCGCTCAAACCATCGAGATGAATGAAAAAACATGTTGAAATGAGAAACCTATAACTTGCTTGTAAACTGAAAAGAAACGATCTTAGAACCATCAAAATCGCGTTTTAAGCGTTCTAGAAGCAATTTGAGCGTGAAAACATGTTAAAATCAATAACTAAAAATTGCCGTCTTAAATCGATCACATCGACGTTTTACAGCTTGAAATGCTGTTTTCAGTGCTAAAGTGAACGAGTTGAGCGCAATGATGTACTGCAATTACGGACCTAAAAGAGACCTTCTAAATGGAAATTGCAGAACTTAGCAAGTCGGGAATCATGTTTTCGGCGCTCAAACCATCGAGATGAGCGAAACAACATGTTGAAATGAGAAACCTATAACTTGCTTGTAAACTGAAAAGAAACGATCTTAGAACCATAAAAGTCGCGTTTTAAGGGTTCTAGAAGCGATTTGAGCGTAAAAACATGCTCAAATCACCAAATAAAAATTGCCGTCTTAGATCGACCACGGCGACGTTTTAGAGCTTAAACTGGTGTTTTTAGTGCTAGAGTTAACGAGTTGAGCGCAATGATGTACTGCAATCACGGACCTAAAAGAGACCTTCTAAATGGAATTTGCAGAACTTACCAAGTCGGGAATCATGATTTCAGCGCTCAAACCATCGAGATGAATGAAAAAACATGTTGAAATGAGAAACCTATAACTTGCTTGTAAACTGAAAAGAAACGATCTTAGAACCATCAAAATCGCGTTTTAAGCGTTCTAGAAGCAATTTGAGCGTGAAAACATGTTAAAATCACTAACTAAAAATTGCCGTCTTAAATCGATCACATCGACGTTTTACAGCTTGAAATGCTGTTTTCAGTGCTAAAGTGAACGAGTTGAGCGCAATGATGTACTGCAATGACGGTTCTAAAAAAAGACCTTCTAATTTGATATTGCAGAACTTAGCAAGTCGGGAATCATGTTTTCGGCGCTCAAACCATCGAGATGAGCGAAATAACATGTTGAAATGAGAAACCTATAACTTGCTTGTAAACTCAAAAGAAACGATCTTAGCACCATCAAAATCGCGTTTTAAACGTCCTAGAGGCGATTTGAGCGTAAAAACATGCTCATATCACCAAATAAAATTTGCCGTCTTAGATCGACTACGGCGACGTTTTAGAGCTTAAAATGGTGTTTTCAGTGCTAAAGTGAACGAGTTGAGCGCAATGATGTACTGCAATTACGGACCTAAAAGAGACCTTCTAAATGGAAATTGCAGAACTTAGCAAGTCGGGAATCATGTTTTCGGCGCTCAAACCATCGAGATGAGCGAAACAACATGTTGAAATGAGAAACCTATAACTTGCTTGTAAACTGAAAAGAAACGATCTTAGAACCATAAAAGTCGCGTTTTAAGGGTTCTAGAAGCGATTTGAGCGTAAAAACATGCTCAAATCACCAAATAAAAATTGCCGTCTTAGATCGACCACGGCGACGTTTTAGAGCTTAAACTGGTGTTTTTAGTGCTAGAGTTAACGAGTTGAGCGCAATGATGTACTGCAATCACGGACCTAAAAGAGACCTTCTAAATGGAATTTGCAGAACTTACCAAGTCGGGAATCATGATTTCAGCGCTCAAACCATCGAGATGAATGAAAAAACATGTTGAAATGAGAAACCTATAACTTGCTTGTAAACTGAAAAGAAACGATCTTAGAACCATCAAAATCGCGTTTTAAGCGTTCTAGAAGCAATTTGAGCGTGAAAACATGTTAAAATCACTAACTAAAAATTGCCGTCTTAAATCGATCACATCGACGTTTTACAGCTTGAAATGCTGTTTTCAGTGCTAAAGTGAACGAGTTGAGCGCAATGATGTACTGCAATGACGGTTCTAAAAAAAGACCTTCTAATTTGATATTGCAGAACTTAGCAAGTCGGGAATCATGTTTTCGGCGCTCAAACCATCGAGATGAGCGAAATAACATGTTGAAATGAGAAACCTATAACTTGCTTGTAAACTCAAAAGAAACGATCTTAGCACCATCAAAATCGCGTTTTAAGCGTCCTAGAGGCGATTTGAGCGTAAAAACATGCTCATATCACCAAATAAAATTTGCCGTCTTAGATCGACTACGGCGACGTTTTAGAGCTTAAAATGGTGTTTTCAGTGCTAAAGTGAACGAGTTGAGCGCAATGATGTACTGCAATTACGGACCTAAAAGAGACCTTCTAAATGGAAATTGCAGAACTTAGCAAGTCGGGAATCATGTTTTCGGCGCTCAAACCATCGAGATGAGCGAAACAACATGTTGAAATGAGAAACCTATAACTTGCTTGTAAACTGAAAAGAAACGATCTTAGAACCATAAAAGTCGCGTTTTAAGCGTTCTAGAAGCGATTTGAGCGTAAAAACATGCTCAAATCACCAACTTAAAATTGCCGTCTTAAAACGACCATGGCGACGTTTTAGAGTTAAAAATGGTGTTTTTAGTGCTAGAGTTAACGAGTTGAGCGCAATGATGTACTGCAATCAGGGACCTAAAAGAGACCTTCTAAATGGAAATTGCAGAACTTACCAAGTCGGGAATCACGTTTTCGGCGCTCAAACCATCGAGATGAGCGAAACGAAATGTTGAAATGAGAAACCTATAACTTGCTTGTAAACTGAAAAGAAACGATCTTAGAACCATAAAAGTCGCGTTTTAAGCGTTCTAGAAGCGATTTGAGCGTAAAAACATGCTCAAATAACCAACTTAAAATTGCCGTCTTAAAACGACCATGGCGACGTTTTAGAGTTTAAAATAGTGTTTTTAGTGCTAGAGTTAACGAGTTGAGCGCAATGATGTACTGCAATCACGGACCTAAAAGAGACCTTCTAAATGGAATTTGCAGAACTTAGCAAGTCGGGAATCATGTTTTCGGCGCTAAAACCATCGAGATGAGCGAAATAACATGTTGAAATGAGAATCCTATAACTTGCTTGTAAACTGAAAAGAAACGATCTTAGAACCATCAAAATCGCGTTTTAAGCCTTCTAGAAGCGATTTGAGCGTGAAAACACGCTCAAATCACTAACTAAAAATTGCCGTCTTAAATCGATCACGGCGACGTTTTACAGCTTAAAATGCGGTTTTCAGTGCTAAAGTGAACGAGTTGAGCGCAATGATGTACTGCAATCACGCATCTAAAAGAGACCTTCTAAATGGATATTGCAGAACTTAGCAAGTCGAGAATCATGTTTACGGCGGTCAAACCATCGAGATGAGCGAAACAACATGTTGAAATGAGAAACCTATAACTTGCTTGTAAACTGAAAAGAAACGATCTTAGAACCATAAAAGTCGCGTTTTAAGCGTTCTAGAAGCGATTTGAGCGTAAAAACATGCTCAAATGACCAAATAAAAATTGCCGTCTTAGATCGACCACGGCAACGTTTTAGAGCTTAAAATGGTGTTTTCAGTGCTAAAGTGAACGAGTTGAGCGCAATGATGTACTGCAATCACGGACCTAAAAGAGACCTTCTAAATGGAATTTGCAGAACTTACCAAGTCGGGAATCATGATTTCGGCGCTCAAACCATCGAGATGAATGAAAAAACATGTTGAAATGAGAAACCTATAACTTGCTTGTAAACTGAAAAGAAACGATCTTAGAACCATCAAAATCGCGTTTTAAGCGTTCTAGAAGCAATTTGAGCGTGAAAACATGTTAAAATCAATAACTAAAAATTGCCGTCTTAAATCGATCACATCGACGTTTTACAGCTTGAAATGCTGTTTTCAGTGCTAAAGTGAACGAGTTGAGCGCAATGATGTACTGCAATTACGGACCTAAAAGAGACCTTCTAAATGGAAATTGCAGAACTTAGCAAGTCGGGAATCATGTTTTCGGCGCTCAAACCATCGAGATGAGCGAAACAACATGTTGAAATGAGAAACCTATAACTTGCTTGTAAACTGAAAAGAAACGATCTTAGAACCATAAAAGTCGCGTTTTAAGGGTTCTAGAAGCGATTTGAGCGTAAAAACATGCTCAAATCACGAAATAAAAATTGCCGTCTTAGATCGACCACGGCGACGTTTTAGAGCTTAAACTGGTGTTTTTAGTGCTAGAGTTAACGAGTTGAGCGCAATGATGTACTGCAATCACGGACCTAAAAGAGACCTTCTAAATGGAATTTGCAGAACTTACCAAGTCGGGAATCATGATTTCAGCGCTCAAACCATCGAGATGAATGAAAAAACATGTTGAAATGAGAAACCTATAACTTGCTTGTAAACTGAAAAGAAACGATCTTAGAACCATCAAAATCGCGTTTTAAGCGTTCTAGAAGCAATTTGAGCGTGAAAACATGTTAAAATCACTAACTAAAAATTGCCGTCTTAAATCGATCACATCGACGTTTTACAGCTTGAAATGCTGTTTTCAGTGCTAAAGTGAACGAGTTGAGCGCAATGATGTACTGCAATGACGGTTCTAAAAAAAGACCTTCTAATTTGATATTGCAGAACTTAGCAAGTCGGGAATCATGTTTTCGGCGCTCAAACCATCGAGATGAGCGAAATAACATGTTGAAATGAGAAACCTATAACTTGCTTGTAAACTCAAAAGAAACGATCTTAGCACCATCAAAATCGCGTTTTAAACGTCCTAGAGGCGATTTGAGCGTAAAAACATGCTCATATCACCAAATAAAATTTGCCGTCTTAGATCGACTACGGCGACGTTTTAGAGCTTAAAATGGTGTTTTCAGTGCTAAAGTGAACGAGTTGAGCGCAATGATGTACTGCAATTACGGACCTAAAAGAGACCTTCTAAATGGAAATTGCAGAACTTAGCAAGTCGGGAATCATGTTTTCGGCGCTCAAACCATCGAGATGAGCGAAACAACATGTTGAAATGAGAAACCTATGACTTGCTTGTAAACTGAAAAAAAACGATCTTAGAACCATAAAAGTCGCGTTTTAAGCGTTCTAGAAGCGATTTGAGCGTAAAAACATGCTCAAATCACCAACTTAAAATTGCCGTCTTAAAAAGGACCATGGCGACGTTTTAGAGTTAAAAATGGTGTTTTTAGTGCTAGAGTTAACGAGTTGAGCGCAATGATGTACTGCAATCAGGGACCTAAAAGAGACCTTCTAAATGGAAATTGCAGAACTTACCAAGTCGGGAATCATGTTTTCGGCGCTCAAACCATCGAGATGAGCGAAACGACATGTTGAAATGAGAAACCTATAACTTGCTTGTAAACTGAAAAGAAGCGATCTTAGAACCATAAAAGTCGCGTTTTAAGCGTTCTAGAAGCGATTTGAGCGTAAAAACATGCTCAAATCACCAACTTAAAATTGCCGTCTTAAAACGACCATGGCGACGTTTTAGAGCTTAAAATAGTGTTTTTAGTGCTAGAGTTAACGAGTTGAGCGCAATGATGTACTGCAATCACGGACCTAAAAGAGACCTTCTAAATGGAATTTGCAGAACTTAGCAAGTCGGGAATCATGTTTTCGGCGCTAAAACCATCGAGATGAGCGAAATAACATGTTGAAATGAGAATCCTATAACTTGCTTGTAAACTGAAAAGAAACGATCTTAGAACCATCAAAATCGCGTTTTAAGCCTTCTAGAAGCGATTTGAGCGTGAAAACATGCTCAAATCACTAACTAAAAATTGCCGTCTTAAATCGATCACGGCGACGTTTTACAGCTTAAAATGCGGTTTTCAGTGCTAAAGTGAACGAGTTGAGCGCAATGATGTACTGCAATCACGCATCTAAAAGAGACCTTCTAAATGGATATTGCAGAACTTAGCAAGTCGAGAATCATGTTTACGGCGCTCAAACCATCGAGATGAGCGAAACAACATGTTGAAATGAGAAACCTATAACTTGCTTGTAAACTGAAAAGAAACGATCTTAGAACCATAAAAGTCGCGTTTTAAGCGTTCTAGAAGCGATTTGAGCGTAAAAACATGCTCAAAACACCAAATAAAAATTGCTGTCTTAGATCGACCACGGCGACGTTTTAGAGCTTAAAATAGTGTTTTTAGTGCTAGAGTTAACGAGTTGAGAGCAATGATGTACTGCAATCACGGACCTAAAAGAGACCTTCTAAATGGAATTTGCAGAACTTACCAAGTCGGGAATCATGATTTCGGCGCTCAAACCATCGAGATGAATGAAAAAACATGTTGAAATGAGAAACCTATAACTTGCTTGTAAACTGAAAAGAAACGATCTTAGAACCATCAAAATCGCGTTTTAAGCGTTCTAGAAGCAATTTGAGCGTGAAAACATGTTAAAATCAATAACTAAAAATTGCCGTCTTAAATCGATCACATCGACGTTTTACAGCTTGAAATGCTGTTTTCAGTGCTAAAGTGAACGAGTTGAGCACAATGATGTACTGCAATTACGGACCTAAAAGAGACCTTCTAAATGGAAATTGCAGAACTTAGCAAGTCGGGAATCATGTTTTCGGCGCTCAAACCATCGAGATGAGCGAAACAACATGTTGAAATGAGAAACCTATAACTTGCTTGTAAACTGAAAAGAAACGACCTTAGAACCATCAAAATCGCGTTTTAAGCGTTCTAGAAGTAATTTGAGCGCAAAAACATGCTCAAATCACCAACTTAAAATTGCCGTCTTAAAACGACCATGGCGACGTTTTAGAGCTTAAAATAGTGTTTTTAGTGCTAGAGTTAACGAGTTGAGAGCAATGATGTACTGCAATCACGGACCTAAAAGAGACCTTCTAAATGGAATTTGCAGAACTTAGCAAGTCAGGAATCATGTTTTCGGCGCTAAAACCATCGAGATGAGCGAAATAACATGTTCAAATGAGAAACCTATAACTTGCTTGTAAACTGAAAAGAAACGATCTTAGAACCATCAAAATCGCGTTTTAAGCCTTCTAGAAGCGATTTGAGCGTGAAAACATGCTCAAAACACTAACTAAAAATTGCCGTCTTAAATCGATCACGGCGACGTTTTACAGCATAAAATGCGGTTTTCAGTGCTAAAGTGAACGAGTTGAGCGCAATGATGTACTGCAATCACGCATCTAAAAGAGACCTTCTAAATGGAAATTGCAGAACTTAGCAAGTCGAGAATCATGTTTACGGCGCTCAAACCATCGAGATGACCGAAACAACATGTTGAAATGTGAAACCTATAACTTGCTTGTAAACTCAAAAGAAACGACCTTAGAACCATCAAAATCGCGTTTTAAGCGTGCTAAAAGCGATTTGAGCGTAAAAACATGCTCAAATCACCAACAAAAAATTGCCGTCGTAAACGAGTTGAGCGCAATGATGTACTGCAATCACGGACCTAAAAGAGACCTTCTAAATGGAATTTGCAGAACTTACCAAGTCGGGAATCATGATTTCAGCGCTCAAACCATCGAGATGAATGAAAAAACATGTTGAAATGAGAAACCTATAACTTGCTTGTAAACTGAAAAGAAACGATCTTAGAACCATCAAAATCGCGTTTTAAGCGTTCTAGAAGCAATTTGAGCGTGAAAACATGTTAAAATCACTAACTAAAAATTGCCGTCTTAAATCGATCACATCGACGTTTTACAGCTTGAAATGCTGTTTTCAGTGCTAAAGTGAACGAGTTGAGCGCAATGATGTACTGCAATGACGGTTCTAAAAAAAGACCTTCTAATTTGATATTGCAGAACTTAGCAAGTCGGGAATCATGTTTTCGGCGCTCAAACCATCGAGATGAGCGAAATAACATGTTGAAATGAGAAACCTATAACTTGCTTGTAAACTCAAAAGAAACGATCTTAGCACCATCAAAATCGCGTTTTAAGCGTCCTAGAGGCGATTTGAGCGTAAAAACATGCTCATATCACCAAATAAAATTTGCCGTCTTAGATCGACTACGGCGACGTTTTAGAGCTTAAAATGGTGTTTTCAGTGCTAAAGTGAACGAGTTGAGCGCAATGATGTACTGCAATTACGGACCTAAAAGAGACCTTCTAAATGGAAATTGCAGAACTTAGCAAGTCGGGAATCATGTTTTCGGCGCTCAAACCATCGAGATGAGCGAAACAACATGTTGAAATGAGAAACCTATAACTTGCTTGTAAACTGAAAAGAAACGATCTTAGAACCATAAAAGTCGCGTTTTAAGCGTTCTAGAAGCGATTTGAGCGTAAAAACATGCTCAAATCACCAACTTAAAATTGCCGTCTTAAAACGACCATGGCGACGTTTTAGAGTTAAAAATGGTGTTTTTAGTGCTAGAGTTAACGAGTTGAGCGCAATGATGTACTGCAATCAGGGACCTAAAAGAGACCTTCTAAATGGAAATTGCAGAACTTACCAAGTCGGGAATCACGTTTTCGGCGCTCAAACCATCGAGATGAGCGAAACGAAATGTTGAAATGAGAAACCTATAACTTGCTTGTAAACTGAAAAGAAACGATCTTAGAACCATAAAAGTCGCGTTTTAAGCGTTCTAGAAGCGATTTGAGCGTAAAAACATGCTCAAATAACCAACTTAAAATTGCCGTCTTAAAACGACCATGGCGACGTTTTAGAGTTTAAAATAGTGTTTTTAGTGCTAGAGTTAACGAATTGAGCGCAATGATGTACTGCAATCACGGACCTAAAAGAGACCTTCTAAATGGAATTTGCAGAACTTAGCAAGTCGGGAATCATGTTTTCGGCGCTAAAACCATCGAGATGAGCGAAATAACATGTTGAAATGAGAATCCTATAACTTGCTTGTAAACTGAAAAGAAACGATCTTAGAACCATCAAAATCGCGTTTTAAGCCTTCTAGAAGCGATTTGAGCGTGAAAACACGCTCAAATCACTAACTAAAAATTGCCGTCTTAAATCGATCACGGCGACGTTTTACAGCTTAAAATGCGGTTTTCAGTGCTAAAGTGAACGAGTTGAGCGCAATGATGTACTGCAATCACGCATCTAAAAGAGACCTTCTAAATGGATATTGCAGAACTTAGCAAGTCGAGAATCATGTTTACGGCGGTCAAACCATCGAGATGAGCGAAACAACATGTTGAAATGAGAAACCTATAACTTGCTTGTAAACTGAAAAGAAACGATCTTAGAACCATAAAAGTCGCGTTTTAAGCGTTCTAGAAGCGATTTGAGCGTAAAAACATGCTCAAATGACCAAATAAAAATTGCCGTCTTAGATCGACCACGGCAACGTTTTAGAGCTTAAAATGGTGTTTTCAGTGCTAAAGTGAACGAGTTGAGCGCAATGATGTACTGCAATCACGGACCTAAAAGAGACCTTCTAAATGGAATTTGCAGAACTTACCAAGTCGGGAATCATGATTTCGGCGCTCAAACCATCGAGATGAATGAAAAAACATGTTGAAATGAGAAACCTATAACTTGCTTGTAAACTGAAAAGAAACGATCTTAGAACCATCAAAATCGCGTTTTAAGCGTTCTAGAAGCAATTTGAGCGTGAAAACATGTTAAAATCAATAACTAAAAATTGCCGTCTTAAATCGATCACATCGACGTTTTACAGCTTGAAATGCTGTTTTCAGTGCTAAAGTGAACGAGTTGAGCGCAATGATGTACTGCAATTACGGACCTAAAAGAGACCTTCTAAATGGAAATTGCAGAACTTAGCAAGTCGGGAATCATGTTTTCGGCGCTCAAACCATCGAGATGAGCGAAACAACATGTTGAAATGAGAAACCTATAACTTGCTTGTAAACTGAAAAGAAACGATCTTAGAACCATAAAAGTCGCGTTTTAAGGGTTCTAGAAGCGATTTGAGCGTAAAAACATGCTCAAATCACCAAATAAAAATTGCCGTCTTAGATCGACCACGGCGACGTTTTAGAGCTTAAACTGGTGTTTTTAGTGCTAGAGTTAACGAGTTGAGCGCAATGATGTACTGCAATCACGGACCTAAAAGAGACCTTCTAAATGGAATTTGCAGAACTTACCAAGTCGGGAATCATGATTTCAGCGCTCAAACCATCGAGATGAATGAAAAAACATGTTGAAATGAGAAACCTATAACTTGCTTGTAAACTGAAAAGAAACGATCTTAGAACCATCAAAATCGCGTTTTAAGCGTTCTAGAAGCAATTTGAGCGTGAAAACATGTTAAAATCACTAACTAAAAATTGCCGTCTTAAATCGATCACATCGACGTTTTACAGCTTGAAATGCTGTTTTCAGTGCTAAAGTGAACGAGTTGAGCGCAATGATGTACTGCAATGACGGTTCTAAAAAAAGACCTTCTAATTTGATATTGCAGAACTTAGCAAGTCGGGAATCATGTTTTCGGCGCTCAAACCATCGAGATGAGCGAAATAACATGTTGAAATGAGAAACCTATAACTTGCTTGTAAACTCAAAAGAAACGATCTTAGCACCATCAAAATCGCGTTTTAAACGTCCTAGAGGCGATTTGAGCGTAAAAACATGCTCATATCACCAAATAAAATTTGCCGTCTTAGATCGACTACGGCGACGTTTTAGAGCTTAAAATGGTGTTTTCAGTGCTAAAGTGAACGAGTTGAGCGCAATGATGTACTGCAATTACGGACCTAAAAGAGACCTTCTAAATGGAAATTGCAGAACTTAGCAAGTCGGGAATCATGTTTTCGGCGCTCAAACCATCGAGATGAGCGAAACAACATGTTGAAATGAGAAACCTATGACTTGCTTGTAAACTGAAAAAAAACGATCTTAGAACCATAAAAGTCGCGTTTTAAGCGTTCTAGAAGCGATTTGAGCGTAAAAACATGCTCAAATCACCAACTTAAAATTGCCGTCTTAAAAAGGACCATGGCGACGTTTTAGAGTTAAAAATGGTGTTTTTAGTGCTAGAGTTAACGAGTTGAGCGCAATGATGTACTGCAATCAGGGACCTAAAAGAGACCTTCTAAATGGAAATTGCAGAACTTACCAAGTCGGGAATCATGTTTTCGGCGCTCAAACCATCGAGATGAGCGAAACGACATGTTGAAATGAGAAACCTATAACTTGCTTGTAAACTGAAAAGAAGCGATCTTAGAACCATAAAAGTCGCGTTTTAAGCGTTCTAGAAGCGATTTGAGCGTAAAAACATGCTCAAATCACCAACTTAAAATTGCCGTCTTAAAACGACCATGGCGACGTTTTAGAGCTTAAAATAGTGTTTTTAGTGCTAGAGTTAACGAGTTGAGCGCAATGATGTACTGCAATCACGGACCTAAAAGAGACCTTCTAAATGGAATTTGCAGAACTTAGCCAGTCGGGAATCATGTTTTCGGCGCTAAAACCATCGAGATGAGCGAAATAACATGTTGAAATGAGAATCCTATAACTTGCTTGTAAACTGAAAAGAAACGATCTTAGAACCATCAAAATCGCGTTTTAAGCCTTCTAGAAGCGATTTGAGCGTGAAAACATGCTCAAATCACTAACTAAAAATTGCCGTCTTAAATCGATCACGGCGACGTTTTACAGCTTAAAATGCGGTTTTCAGTGCTAAAGTGAACGAGTTGAGCGCAATGATGTACTGCAATCACGCATCTAAAAGAGACCTTCTAAATGGATATTGCAGAACTTAGCAAGTCGAGAATCATGTTTACGGCGCTCAAACCATCGAGATGAGCGAAACAACATGTTGAAATGAGAAACCTATAACTTGCTTGTAAACTGAAAAGAAACGATCTTAGAACCATAAAAGTCGCGTTTTAAGCGTTCTAGAAGCGATTTGAGCGTAAAAACATGCTCAAAACACCAAATAAAAATTGCTGTCTTAGATCGACCACGGCGACGTTTTAGAGCTTAAAATAGTGTTTTTAGTGCTAGAGTTAACGAGTTGAGAGCAATGATGTACTGCAATCACGGACCTAAAAGAGACCTTCTAAATGGAATTTGCAGAACTTACCAAGTCGGGAATCATGATTTCGGCGCTAAAACCATCGAGATGAATGAAAAAACATGTTGAAATGAGAAACCTATAACTTGCTTGTAAACTGAAAAGAAACGATCTTAGAACCATCAAAATCGCGTTTTAAGCGTTCTAGAAGCAATTTGAGCGTGAAAACATGTTAAAATCAATAACTAAAAATTGCCGTCTTAAATCGATCACATCGACGTTTTACAGCTTGAAATGCTGTTTTCAGTGCTAAAGTGAACGAGTTGAGCACAATGATGTACTGCAATTACGGACCTAAAAGAGACCTTCTAAATGGAAATTGCAGAACTTAGCAAGTCGGGAATCATGTTTTCGGCGCTCAAACCATCGAGATGAGCGAAACAACATGTTGAAATGAGAAACCTATAACTTGCTTGTAAACTGAAAAGAAACGACCTTAGAACCATCAAAATCGCGTTTTAAGCGTTCTAGAAGTAATTTGAGCGCAAAAACATGCTCAAATCACCAACTTAAAATTGCCGTCTTAAAACGACCATGGCGACGTTTTAGAGCTTAAAATAGTGTTTTTAGTGCTAGAGTTAACGAGTTGAGAGCAATGATGTACTGCAATCACGGACCTAAAAGAGACCTTCTAAATGGAATTTGCAGAACTTAGCAAGTCAGGAATCATGTTTTCGGCGCTAAAACCATCGAGATGAGCGAAATAACATGTTCAAATGAGAAACCTATAACTTGCTTGTAAACTGAAAAGAAACGATCTTAGAACCATCAAAATCGCGTTTTAAGCCTTCTAGAAGCGATTTGAGCGTGAAAACATGCTCAAAACACTAACTAAAAATTGCCGTCTTAAATCGATCACGGCGACGTTTTACAGCATAAAATGCGGTTTTCAGTGCTAAAGTGAACGAGTTGAGCGCAATGATGTACTGCAATCACGCATCTAAAAGAGACCTTCTAAATGGAAATTGCAGAACTTAGCAAGTCGAGAATCATGTTTACGGCGCTCAAACCATCGAGATGACCGAAACAACATGTTGAAATGCGAAACCTATAACTTGCTTGTAAACTCAAAAGAAACGACCTTAGAACCATCAAAATCGCGTTTTAAGCGTGCTAAAAGCGATTTGAGCGTAAAAACATGCTCAAATCACCAACAAAAAATTGCCGTCGTAAACGAGTTGAGCGCAATGATGTACTGCAATCACGGACCTAAAAGAGACCTTCTAAATGGAATTTGCAGAACTTACCAAGTCGGAATCATGATTTCGGCGCTCAAACCATCGAGATGAATGAAAAAACATGTTGAAATGAGAAACCTATAACTTGCTTGTAAACTGAAAAGAAACGATCTTAGAACCATCAAAATCGCGTTTTAAGCGTTCTAGAAGCAATTTGAGCGTGAAAAAATGTTAAAATCACTAACTAAAAATTGCCGTCTTAAATCGATCACATCGACGTTTTACAGCTTGAAATGCTGTTTTCAGTGCTAAAGTGAACGAGTTGAGCGCAATGATGTACTGCAATTACGGACCTAAAAGAGACCTTCTAAATGGAAATTGCAGAACTTAGCAAGTCGGGAATCATGTTTTCGGCGCTCAAACAATCGAGATGAGCGAAACAACATGTTGAAATGAGAAACCTATAACTTGCTTGTAAACTGAAAAGAAACGATCTTAGAACCATAAAAGTCGCGTTTTAAGCGTTCTAGAAGCGATTTGAGCGTAAAAACATGCTCAAATCACCAACTTAAAATTGCCGTCTTAAAACGACCATGGCGACGTTTTAGAGTTAAAAATGGTGTTTTTAGTGCTAGAGTTAACGAGTTGAGCGCAATGATGTACTGCAATCAGGGACCTAAAAGAGACCTTCTAAATGGAAATTGCAGAACTTACCAAGTCGGGAATCATGTTTTCGGCGCTCAAACCATCGAGATGAGCGAAACGACATGTTGAAATGAGAAACCTATAACTTGCTTGTAAACTGAAAAGAAGCGATCTTAGAACCATAAAAGTCGCGTTTTAAGCGTTCTAGAAGCGATTTGAGCGTAAAAACATGCTCAAAACACCAAATAAAAATTGCTGTCTTAGATCGACCACGGCGACGTTTTAGAGCTTAAAATGGTGTTTTCAGTGCTAAAGTGAACGAGTTGAGCGCAATGATGTACTGCAATCAGGGACCTAAAAGAGACCTTCTAAATGGAAATTGCAGAACTTACCAAGTCGGGAATCATGTTTTCGGCGCTCAAACCATCGAGATGAGCGAAACGACATGTTGAAATGAGAAACCTATAACTTGCTTGTAAACTGAAAAGAAGCGATCTTAGAACCATAAAAGTCGCGTTTTAAGCGTTCTAGAAGCGATTTGAGCGTAAAAACATGCTCAAAACACCAAATAAAAATTGCTGTCTTAGATCGACCACGGCGACGTTTTAGAGCTTAAAATGGTGTTTTCAGTGCTAAAGTGAACGAGTTGAGCGCAATGATGTACTGCAATCACGGACCTAAAAGAGACCTTCTAAATGGAATTTGCAGAACTTACCAAGTCGGGAATCATGATTTCGGCGCTCAAACCATCGAGATGAATGAAAAAACATGTTGAAATGAGAAACCTATAACTTGCTTGTAAACTGAAAAGAAACGATCTTAGAACCATCAAAATCGCGTTTTAAGCGTTCTAGAAGCAATTTGAGCGTGAAAACATGTTAAAATCAATAACTAAAAATTGCCGTCTTAAATCGATCACATCGACGTTTTACAGCTTGAAATGCTGTTTTCAGTGCTTAAGTGAACGAGTTGAGCACAATGATGTACTGCAATTACGGACCTAAAAGAGACCTTCTAAATGGAAATTGCAGAACTTAGCAAGTCGGGAATCATGTTTTCGGCGCTCAAACCATCGAGATGAGCGAAACAACATGTTGAAATGAGAAACCTATAACTTGCTTGTAAACTGAAAAGAAACGACCTTAGAACCATCAAAATCGCGTTTTAAGCGTTCTAGAAGTAATTTGAGCGCAAAAACATGCTCAAATCACCAACTTAAAATTGCCGTCTTAAAACGACCATGGCGACGTTTTAGAGCTTAAAATAGTGTTTTTAGTGCTAGAGTTAACGAGTTGAGAGCAATGATGTACTGCAATCACGGACCTAAAAGAGACCTTCTAAATGGAATTTGCAGAACTTAGCAAGTCGGGAATCATGTTTTCGGCGCTAAAACCATCGAGATGAGCGAAATAACATGTTCAAATGAGAAACCTATAACTTGCTTGTAAACTGAAAAGAAACGATCTTAGAACCATCAAAATCGCGTTTTAAGCCTTCTAGAAGCGATTTGAGTGTGAAAACATGCTCAAAACACTAACTAAAAATTGCCGTCTTAAATCGATCACGGCGACGTTTTACAGCATAAAATGCGGTTTTCAGTGCTAAAGTGAACGAGTTGAGCGCAATGATGTACTGCAATCACGCATCTAAAAGAGACCTTCTAAATGGAAATTGCAGAACTTAGCAAGTCGAGAATCATGTTTACGGCGCTCAAACCATCGAGATGACCGAAACAACATGTTGAAATGTGAAACCTATAACTTGCTTGTAAACTCAAAAGAAACGACCTTAGAACCATCAAAATTGCGTTTTAAGCGTGCTAAAAGCGATTTGAGCGTAAAAACATGCTCAAATCACCAACAAAAAATTGCCGTCGTAAACGAGTTGAGCGCAATGATGTACTGCAATCACGGACCTAAAAGAGACCTTCTAAATGGAATTTGCAGAACTTACCAAGTCGGAATCATGATTTCGGCGCTCAAACCATCGAGATGAATGAAAAAACATGTTGAAATGAGAAACCTATAACTTGCTTGTAAACTGAAAAGAAACGATCTTAGAACCATCAAAATCGCGTTTTAAGCGTTCTAGAAGCAATTTGAGCGTGAAAACATGTTAAAATCACTAACTAAAAATTGCCGTCTTAAATCGATCACATCGACGTTTTACAGCTTGAAATGCTGTTTTCAGTGCTAAAGTGAACGAGTTGAGCGCAATGATGTACTGCAATTACGGACCTAAAAGAGACCTTCTAAATGGAAATTGCAGAACTTAGCAAGTCGGGAATCATGTTTTCGGCGCTCAAACCATCGAGATGAGCGAAACAACATGTTGAAATGAGAAACCTATAACTAGCTTGTAAACTGAAAAGAAACGATCTTAGAACCATAAAAGTCGCGTTTTAAGCGTTCTAGAAGCGATTTGAGCGTAAAAACATGCTCAAATCACCAACTTAAAATTGCCGTCTTAAAACGACCATGGCGACGTTTTAGAGTTAAAAATGGTGTTTTTAGTGCTAGAGTTAACGAGTTGAGCGCAATGATGTACTGCAATCAGGGACCTAAAAGAGACCTTCTAAATGGAAATTGCAGAACTTACCAAGTCGGGAATCATGTTTTCGGCGCTCAAACCATCGAGATGAGCGAAACGACATGTTGAAATGAGAAACCTATAACTTGCTTGTAAACTGAAAAGAAGCGATCTTAGAACCATAAAAGTCGCGTTTTAAGCGTTCTAGAAGCGATTTGAGCGTAAAAACTTGCTCAAATCACCAACTTAAAATTGCCGTCTTAAAACGACCATGGCGACGTTTTAGAGCTTAAAATAGTGTTTTTAGTGCTAGAGTTAACGAGTTGAGCGCAATGATGTACTGCAATCACGGACCTAAAAGAGACCTTCTAAATGGAATTTGCAGAACTTAGCAAGTCGGGAATCATGTTTTCGGCGCTAAAACCATCGAGATGAGCGAAATAACATGTTGAAATGAGAATCCTATAACTTGCTTGTAAACTGAAAAGAAACGATCTTAGAACCATCAAAATCGCGTTTTAAGCCTTCTAGAAGCAATTTGAGCGTGAAAACATGTTAAAATCACTAACTAAAAATTGCCGTCTTAACTCGATCACATCGACGTTTTACAGCTTGAAATGCTGTTTTCAGTGCTAAAGTGAACGAGTTGAGCGCAATGATGTACTGCAATTACGGACCTAAAAGAGACCTTCTAAATGGAAATTGCAGAACTTAGCAAGTCGAGAATCATGTTTACGGCGGTCAATTCATCGAGATGACCGAAACAACATGTTGAAATGTGAAACCTATAACTTGCTTGTAAACTCAAAAGGAACGACCTTAGGACCATCAAAATCGCGTTTTAAGCGTGCTAAAAGCGATTTGAGCGTAAAAACATGCTCATATCACCAAATAAAAATTGCCGTCTTAGATCGACTACGGCGACGTTTTAGAGCTTAAAATGGTGTTTTCAGTGCTAAAGTGAACGAGTTGAGCGCAATGATGTACTGCAATTACGGACCTAAAAGAGACCTTCTAAATGGAAATTGCAGAACTTAGCAAGTCGAGAATCATGTTTACGGCGGTCAAACCATCGAGATGACCGAAACAACATGTTGAAATGTGAAACCTATAACTTGCTTGTAAACTCAAAAGGAACGACCTTAGGACCATCAAAATCGCGTTTTAAGCGTGCTAAAAGCGATTTGAGCGTAAAAACATGCTCAAATCACCAACAAAAAATTGCCGTCTTAAATCGATAACGGCGTCGTTTTAGAGCTTAAAATGATTTTTTCAGTGCTAAAGTGAATGAGTTGAGCGCAATGATGTACTGCAATCACGGATCTAAAAGAGACCTTCTAAATGGATATTTCAGAACTTAGCAAGTCGAGAATCATGTTTACGGCGCTCAAACCATCGAGATGAGCGAAACAACATGTTGAAATGTGAAACCTATAACTTGCTTGTAAACTCAAAAGAAACGACCTTAGAACCATCAAAATCGCCTTTTAAGCGCTCAAAAAGCGATTTGAGCGTAAAAACATGCTCAAATCACCAACTAAAAATTGCTATCTTAAATCGACCATGGCGACGTTTTAGAGCTTAAAATGGTGTTTTTAGTCCTATAGTGAACGAGTTGAGCGCAATGATGTACTGCAATCACGGACCTAAAAGAGACCTTCTAAATGGAATTTGCAGAACTATCCAAGTCGGGAATCATAATTTCGGCGCTCAAAACATCGAGATGAATGAAAAAACATGTTGAAATGAGAAACCTATAACTTGCTTGTAAACTGAAAAGAAACGATCTTAGAACCATCAAAATCGCGTTTTAAGCGTTCTAGAAGCGATTTGAGCGTGAAAACATGTTAAAATCACTAACTAAAAATTGCCGTCTTAAATCGATCACATCGACGTTTCACAGCTTGAAATGCTGTTTTCAGTGCTAAAGTGAACGAGATGAGCGCAATGATGTACTGCAATGACGGTTCTAAAAAAAGACCTTCTAATTTGATATTGCAGAACTTAGCAAGTCGGGAATCATGTTTTCGGCGCTCAAACCATCGAGATGACCGAAACAACATGTTGAAATGTGAAACCTATAACTTGCTTGTACACTGAAAAGAAACGACCTTAGAACCATCAAAATCGCGTTTTAAGCGTTCTAGAATTATTTTTTGAGCGTGAAAACATGCTCAAATCACCAACTAAAAATTGCCGTTTTAAATCGACCACGGCGACGTTTTAGAGCTTAAAATGGTGTTTTTAGTTCTAGAGTGAATGAGTTGAGCACAATCATGTACTGTAATCACGGACCTAAAAAAGACTTTCTAAATGGAATTTGCAGAACTTAGCAAGTCGTTAATCATGTTTTGGGCGCTCAAACCATCGAGATGAGCAAAACAACATGTTGAAATGAGAAACCTATAACTTGCTTGTAAACTGAAAAGAAACGATCTTAGAACCATAAAAGTCGCGTTTTAAGCGTTCTAGAAGCGATTTGAGCGTAAAAACATGCTCAAATCACCAACTTAAAATTGCCGTGTTAAAACGACCATGGCGACGTTTTAGAGCTTAAAATGGTGTTTTTAGTGCTAGAGTTAACGAGTTGAGCGCAATGATGTACTGCAATCACGGACCTAAAAGAGACCTTTTAAATGGAATTTGGAGAGCTTAGCAAGTCGGGAATCATGTTTTCGGCGCTAAAACCATCGAGATGAGCGAAATAACATGTTGAAATGAGAAACCTATAACTTGCTTGTAAACTGAAAAGAAACGATCTTAGAACCATCAAAATCGCGTTTTAAGCCTTCTAGAAGCGATTTGAGCGTGAAAACATGCTCAAATCACTAACTAAAAATTGCCGTCTTAACTCGATCACGGCGACGTTTTACAGCTTAAAATGCGGTTTTCAGTGCTAAAGTGAACGAGTTGAGCGCAATGATGTACTGCAATCACGGTTCTAAAAGAGACCTTCTAAATGGATATTGCAGAACTTAGCAAGTCGAGAATCATGTTTACGGCGGTCAAACCATCGAGATGACCGAAACAACATGTTGAAATGTGAAACCTATAACTTGCTTGTAAACTCAAAAGAAACGACCTTAGAACCATCAAAATCGCGTTTTAAGCGTGCTAAAAGCGATTTGAGCGTAAAAACTTGCTCAAATCACCAACAAAAAATTGCCGTCTTAAATCGATAACGGCGACGTTTTAGAGCTTAAAATGATTTTTTCAGTGCTAAAGTGAATGAGTTGAGCGCAATGATGTACTGCAATCACAGATCTAAAAGAGACTTTCTAAATGGATATTTCAGAACTAAGCAAGTCGAGAATCATGTTGACGGCGCTCAAACCATCGAGATGAGCGAAACAACATGTTGATATGTGAAACTTATAACTTGCTTGTAAACTCAAAAGAAACGACCTTAGAACCATCAAAATCGCGTTTTAAGCGATTTGAGCGTGAAGGTCGCGATTCAACGCGCGATAGGACTAAAAGAGACAGCGATTCGCCGCTGAAACACTTCAGTCAGCGGCAGCTTGCTTGTGTTTAAGGATCTTTAAGCTCTAAAACGTCGCCGTGGTCGATTTAAGATAGCAATTTTTAGTTTGTGATTTGAGCATGTTTTTACGCTCAAATCGCTTTTTGAGCGCTTAAAACGCGATTTTGATGGTTCTAAGGTCGTTTCTTTTGAGTTTACAAGCAAGTTAAAGGTTTCTCATTTCAACATGTTATTTCGCTAGTCTCGATGGTTTTAGCGCCGAAAACATGATTCCCGACTTGCTAAGTTCTGCAAATTCCATTTAGAAGGTCTCTTTTAGGTCCGTGATTGCAGTACATCATTGCGCTAAACTCGTTCACTTTAGCACTGAAAACATTATTTTAAGCTTTAAAACGTCGCCGTGATCGATTTAAGACGGCAATTTTTAGGTGGTGATTTGAGTATGTTTTTACTCTCAAATCGCTTTTAGAACGCTTAAAACGCGATTTTGATGCTTCTAAAATCGTTTCTTTTCAGTTTACAAGAAAGTTATAGGTTTCTCATTTCAACATGTTGTTTCATTCATCTCGATGGTTTGAGCGCCGAAAACATGATTGCCGACTTGCTAAGTTCTGCAATTTCCATTTAGAAGGTCTCTTTTAGGTCCGTGATTGCAGTACATCATTGCGCTCAACTCGTTCACTTTAGCACTGAAAACATTATTTTAAGCTTTAAAACGTCGCCGTGATCGATTTAAGACGGCAATTTTTGGTGGTGATTTGAGTATGTTTTCACGCTCAAATCGCTTCCAGAACGCTTAAAACGCGACTTTGATGGTTCTAAGATCGTTTCTTTTCAGTTTACAAGCAAGTTATGGGTTTCTCATTTCAACATGTTATTTCGCTCATTTCGATGGTTTGAGCGCCAAAAACATGATTCCCGACTTGCTAAGTTCTGCAATATCAAATTAGAAGGTCTTTTTTTAGAACCGTCATTGCAGTACATCATTGCGCTCAACTCGTTCACTTTAGCACTGAAAACAGCATTTCAAGCTGTAAAACGTGGATGTGATCGATTTAAGACGGCAATTTTTAGTTAGTGATTTTAACATGTTTTCACGCTCAAATTGCTTCTAGAACGCTTAAAACGCGATTTTGATGGCTCTAAGATCGTTTCTTTTCAGTTTACAAGCAAGTTATAGGTTTCTCCTTTCAACATGTTTTTTCATTCATCTCGATGGTTTGAGCGCCGAAATCAAGATTCCCGACTTGGTAAGTTCTGCAATTTCCATTTAGAAGGTCTCTTTTAGATCCGTGATTGCAGTACATCATTGCGCTCAACTCGTTCACTTTAGCACTGAAAACCGCATTTTAAGCTGTAAAACGTCGCCGTGATCGATTTAAGACGGCAATTTTTAGTTAGTGATTTGAGCATGTTTTCACGCTCAAATCGCTTCTAGAAGGCTTAAAACGCGATTTTGATGGTTCTAAGATCGTTTCTTTTCAGTTTACAAGAAAGTTATAGGTTTCTCATTTCAACATGTTATTTCGCTCATCTCGATGGTTTTAGCGCCGAAAACATGATTCCCGACTTGCTAAGTTCTGCAAATTCCATTTAGAAGGTCTCTTTTAGGTCCGTGATTGCAGTACATCATTGCGCTAAACTCGTTCACTTTAGCACTGAAAACATTATTTTAAGCTTTAAAACGTCGCCGTGATCGATTTAAGACGGCAATTTTTAGGTGGTGATTTGAGTATGTTTTTACTCTCAAATCGCTTTTAGAACGCTTAAAACGCGATTTTGATGCTTCTAAAATCGTTTCTTTTCAGTTTACAAGAAAGTTATAGGTTTCTCATTTCAACATGTTGTTTCATTCATCTCGATGGTTTGAGCGCCGAAAACATGATTGCCGACTTGCTAAGTTCTGCAATTTCCATTTAGAAGGTCTCTTTTAGGTCCGTGATTGCAGTACATCATTGCGCTCAACTCGTTCACTTTAGCACTGAAAACATTATTTTAAGCTTTAAAACGTCGCCGTGATCGATTTAAGACGGCAATTTTTGGTGGTGATTTGAGTATGTTTTCACGCTCAAATCGCTTCCAGAACGCTCAAAACGCGACTTTGATGGTTCTAAGATCGTTTCTTTTCAGTTTACAAGCAAGTTATGGGTTTCTCATTTCAACATGTTATTTCGCTCATTTCGATGGTTTGAGCGCCAAAAACATGATTCCCGACTTGCTAAGTTCTGCAATATCAAATTAGAAGGTCTTTTTTTAGAACCGTCATTGCAGTACATCATTGCGCTCAACTCGTTCACTTTAGCACTGAAAACAGCATTTCAAGCTGTAAAACGTGGATGTGATCGATTTAAGACGGCAATTTTTAGTTAGTGATTTTAACATGTTTTCACGCTCAAATTGCTTCTAGAACGCTTAAAACGCGATTTTGATGGCTCTAAGATCGTTTCTTTTCAGTTTACAAGCAAGTTATAGGTTTCTCCTTTCAACATGTTTTTTCATTCATCTCGATGGTTTGAGCGCCGAAATCAAGATTCCCGACTTGGTAAGTTCTGCAATTTCCATTTAGAAGGTCTCTTTTAGATCCGTGATTGCAGTACATCATTGCGCTCAACTCGTTCACTTTAGCACTGAAAACCGCATTTTAAGCTGTAAAACGTCGCCGTGATCGATTTAAGACGGCAATTTTTAGTTAGTGATTTGAGCATGTTTTCACGCTCAAATCGCTTCTAGAAGGCTTAAAACGCGATTTTGATGGTTCTAAGATCGTTTCTTTTCAGTTTACAGGAAAGTTATAGGTTTCTCATTTCAACATGTTATTTCGCTCATCTCGATGGTTTTAGCGCCGAAAACATGATTCCCGACTTGCTAAGTTCTGCAAATTCCATTTAGAAGGTCTCTTTTAGGTCCGTGATTGCAGTACATCATTGCGCTAAACTCGTTCACTTTAGCACTGAAAACAAATATTTTAAGCTTTAAAACATCGCCGTGATCGATTTAAGACGGCAATTTTTAGGTGGTGATTTGAGTATGTTTTTACTCTCAAATCGCTTTTAGAACGCTTAAAACGCGATTTTGATGCTTCTAAAATCGTTTCTTTTCAGTTTACAAGAAAGTTATAGGTTTCTCATTTCAACATGTTGTTTCATTCATCTCGATGGTTTGAGCGCCGAAAACATGATTGCCGACTTGCTAAGTTCTGCAATTTCCATTTAGAAGGTCTCTTTTAGGTCCGTGATTGCAGTACATCATTGCGCTCAACTCGTTCACTTTAGCACTGAAAACATTATTTTAAGCTTTAAAAGGTCGCCGTGATCGATTTAAGACGGCAATTTTTTGTTGGTGATTTGAGCATGTTTTTACGCTCAAATCGCTTTTAGCACGCTTAAAACGCGATTTTGATGGTTCTAAGGTCGTTTCTTTTGAGTTTACAAGCAAGTTATAGGTTTCACATTTCAACATGTTGTTTCGGTCATCTCGATGGTTTGACCGCCGTAAACATGATTCTCGACTTGCTAAGTTCTGCAATATCCATTTAGAAGGTCTCTTTTAGATCCGTGATTGCAGTAGATCATTGCGCTCAACTCGTTCACTTTAGCACTGAAAACCGCATTTTAAGCTGTAAAACGTCGCCGTGATCGATTTAAGACGGAAATTTTTAGTTGGTGATTTGAGCATGTTTTCACGCTCAAATTACTTCTAGAACGCTTAAAACGCGATTTTGATGGTTCTAAGGTCGTTTCTTTTCAGTGTACAAGCAAGTTATAGGTTTCACATTTCAACATGTTGTTTCGGTCATCTCGATGGTTTGAGCGCCAAAAACATGATTCCCGACTTCCTAAGTTCTGCAATATCAAATTAGAAGGTCTTTTTTTAGAACCGTCATTGCAGTACATCATTGCGCTCAACTCGTTCACTTTAGCACTGAAAACAGCATTTCAAGCTGTAAAACGTCGATGTGATCGATTTAAGACGGCAAATTTTAGTTAGTGATTTTAACATGTTTTCACGCTCAAATTGCTTCTAGAACGCTTAAAACGCGATTTTGATGGTTCTAAGATCGTTTCTTTTCAGTTTACAAGCAAGTTATAGGTTTCTCATTTCAACATGTTTTTTCATTCATCTCGATGGTTTGAGCGCCGAAATCATGATTCCCGACTAGGTAAGTTCTGCAAATTCCATTTAGAAGGTCTCTTTTAGGTCCGTGATTGCAGTACATCATTGCGCTCAACTCGTTCACTTTAGCACTGAAAACATTATTTTAAGCTTTAAAAGGTCGCCGTGATCGATTTAAGACGGCAATTTTTTGTTGGTGATTTGAGCATGTTTTTACGCTCAAATCGCTTTTAGCACGCTTAAAACGCGATTTTGATGGTTCTAAGGTCGTTTCTTTTGAGTTTACAAGCAAGTTATAGGTTTCACATTTCAACATGTTGTTTCGGTCATCTCGATGGTTTGACCGCCGTAAACATGATTCTCGACTTGCTAAGTTCTGCAATATCCATTTAGAAGGTCTCTTTTAGATCCGTGATTGCAGTACATCATTGCGCTCAACTCGTTCACTTTAGCACTGAAAACCGCATTTTAAGCTGTAAAACGTCGCCGTGATCGATTTAAGACGGAAATTTTTAGTTGGTGATTTGAGCATGTTTTCACGCTCAAATTACTTCTAGAACGCTTAAAACGCGATTTTGATGGTTCTAAGGTCGTTTCTTTTCAGTGTACAAGCAAGTTATAGGTTTCACATTTCAACATGTTGTTTCGGTCATCTCGATGGTTTGAGCGCCAAAAACATGATTCCCGACTTCCTAAGTTCTGCAATATCAAATTAGAAGGTCTTTTTTTAGAACCGTCATTGCAGTACATCATTGCGCTCAACTCGTTCACTTTAGCACTGAAAACAGCATTTCAAGCTGTAAAACGTCGATGTGATCGATTTAAGACGGCAAATTTTAGTTAGTGATTTTAACATGTTTTCACGCTCAAATTGCTTCTAGAACGCTTAAAACGCGATTTTGATGGTTCTAAGATCGTTTCTTTTCAGTTTACAAGCAAGTTATAGGTTTCTCATTTCAACATGTTTTTTCATTCATCTCGATGGTTTGAGCGCCGAAATCATGATTCCCGACTAGGTAAGTTCTGCAAATTCCATTTAGAAGGTCTCTTTTAGGTCCGTGATTACAGTACATGATTGTGCTCAACTCATTCACTCTAGCACTAAAAACACTATTTCAAGCTCTAAAACGTCGCCGTGGTCGATTTAAAACGGCAATATTTAGTTGGTGATTTGAGCATGTTTTCACGCTCAAGTTACTTCTAGAACGCTTAAAACGCGATTTTGATGGTTCTAAGGTCGTTTCTTTTCAGTGTACAAGCAAGTTATAGGTTTAACATTTCAACATGTTGTTTCGGTCATCTCGATGGTTTGAGCGCCAAAAACATGATTCCCGACTTGCTAAGTTCTGCAATATCAAATTAGAAGGTCTTTTTTTAGAACCGTCATTGCAGTACATCATTGCGCTACTCTCGTTCACTTTAGCACTGAAAACAGCATTTTAAGCTGTAAAACGTCGATGTGATCGATTTAAGACGGCAATTTTTACTTAGTGATTTGAGCATGTTTTCCTGCTCAAATCACTTCTAGAACGCTTAAAACGCGATTTTGATGCTTCTAAGATCGTTTCTTTTCAGTTTACAAGCAAGTTATAGGTTTCTCATTTCAACATGTTTTTTCATTCATCTCGATTGTTTGAGCGCCGAAATCATGATTCCCGACTTGGTAAGTTCTGCAAATTCCATTTAGAAGGTCTGTTTTAGGTCCGTGATTGCAGTACATCATTGCGTTCAACTCGTTCACTATAGGACTAAAAACACCATTTTAAGCTCTAAAACATCGCCGTGGTCGATTTAAGACGGCAATTTTAAGTTGGTGATTTGAGCATGTTTTCACGCTCAAATTCCTTCTAGAACGCTTAAAACGCGATTTTGATTGTTCTAAGGTCGTTTCTTTTCTGTTTACAAGCAAGTTATAGGTTTCACATTTCAACATGTTGTTTCGGTCATCTCGATGGTTTGAGCGCCGAAAACATGATTCCCGACTTGCTAAGTTCTGCAATATCAAATTAGAAGGTCTTTTTTAAGATCCGTCATTGCAGTACATCATTGCGCTCAACTCGTTCACTTTAGCACTGAAAACAGCATTTTAAGCTGTAAAACGTCGATGTGATCGATTTAAGACGGCAATTTTTAGTTAGTGATTTGAGCATGTTTTCCCGCTCAAATCGCTTCTAGAACGCTTAAAACGCGATTTTGATGCTTCTAAGATCGTTTCTTTTCAGTTTACAAGAAAGTTATAGGTTTCTCATTTCAACATGTTGTGTCATTCATCTCGATGGTTTGAGCGCCGAAATCATTCTTCCCGACTTGGTAAGTTCTGCAATTTCCATTTAGAAGGTCTCTTTTAGGTCCCTGACTGCAGTACATCATTGCACTCAACTCGTTCGTTCTAGCACTAAAAACACCATTTTAAGCTCTAAAACGTCGCCGTGGTCGATTTAAGATAGCAATTTTTAGTTGGTGATTTGAGCATGTTTTTACGCTCAAATCGTTTTTTGAGCGCTTAAAACGCGATTTTGATGGTTCTAAGGTCGTTTCTTTTGAGTTTACAAGCAAGTTATAGGTTTCTCATTTCAACATGTTATTTCGGTCATCTCGATGGTTTGAGCGCCGAAAACATGATTCCCGACTTGCTAAGTTCTGCAAATTCCATTTAGAAGGTCTCTTTTAGGTCCGTGATTGCAGTACATCATTGCGCTAAACTCGTTCACTTTAGCACTGAAAACATTATTTTAAGCTCTAAAACGTCGCCGTGATCGATTTAAGACGGCAATTTTTAGGTGGTGATTTGAGTATCTTTTTATTCTCAAATCGCTTTTAGAACGCTTAAAACGCGATTTTGATGCTTCTAAGATCGTTTCTTTTCAGTTTACAAGCAAGTTATAGGTTTCTCATTTCAACATGTTGTTTCATTCATCTCGATGGTTTGAGCGCCGAAAACATGATTGCCGACTTGCTAAGTTCGTCAATTTCCATTTAGAAGGTCTCTTTTAGGTCCGTGATTGCAGTACATCATTGCGCTCAACTCGTTCACTTTAGCACTGAAAACATTATTTTAAGCTTTAAAACGTCGCCGTGATCGATTTAAGACGGCAATTTTTGGTGGTGATTTGAGTATGTTTTCACGCTAAAATCGCTTCTAGAACGCTTAAAACGCGATTTTGATGGTTCTAAGATTTTTTCTTTTCAGTTTACAAGCAAATTATAGGTTTCTCATTTCAACATGTTGTTTCGCTCTTCTCGATGGTTTGAGCGCAGAAAACATGATTCCCGACTTGCTAAGTTCTGCAATATCCATTTAGAAGGCCTCTTTCAGATCCGTGATTGCAGTACATCATTGCGCTCAACTCGTTCACTTTAGCACTGAAAACACCATTTTAAGCTGTAAAACGTCACCGTTATCGATTTAAGACGGCAATTTATAGTTAGTTATTTGAACATGTTTTTACGCTCAAATCGCTTTTAGAAGGCTTAAAACGCGATTTTGATGGTTCTAAGATCGTTTCTTTTCAGTGTACAAGCAAGTTATAGGTTTCACATTTCAACATGTTGTTTCGGTCATCTCGATGGTTTGAGCGCCGAAAACATGATTCCCGACTTGCTAAGTTCTGCAATATCAAATTAGAAGGTCTTTTTTTAGAACCGTCATTGCAGTACATCATTGCGCTCAACTCGTTCACTTTAGCACTGAAAACAGCATTTCAAGCTGTAAAACGTCGATGTGATCGATTTAAGACGGCAATTTTTAGTTAGTGATTTTAACATGTTTTCACGCTCAAATTGCTTCTAGAACGCTTAAAACGCGATTTTGATGGTTCTAAGATCGTTTCTTTTCAGTTTACAAGCAAGTTATAGGTTTCTCATTTCAACATGTTTTTTCATTCATCTCGATGGTTTGAGCGCCCAAATCATGATTCCCGACTTGGTAAGTTCTATAAATTCCATTTAGAAGGTCTGTTTTAGGTCCGTGATTGCAGTACATCATTGCGCTCAACTCGTTCACTATAAGACTAAAAACACCATTTTAAGCTCTAAAACGTCGCCGTGGTCGATTTAAGACGGCAATTTTAAGTTGGTGATTTGAGCATGTTTTCACGCTCAAATTCCTTCTAGAACGCTTAAAACGCGATTTTGATGGTTCTAAGGTCGTTTCTTTTCAGTTTACAAGCAAGTTATAGGTTTCACATTTCAACATGTTGTTTCGGTCATCTCGATGGTTTGAGCGCCGAAAACATGAGTCCCGACTTGCTAAGTTCTGCAATATCAAATTAGAAGGTCTTTTTTAAGATCCGTCATTGCAGTACATCATTGCGCTCAACTCGTTCACTTTAGCACTGAAAACAGCATTTTAAGCTGTAAAACGTCGATGTGATCGATTTAAGACGGCAATTTTTAGTTAGTGATTTGAGCATGTTTTCCCGCTCAAATCGCTTCCAGAACGCTTAAAACGCGATTTTGATGCTTCTAAGATCGTTTCTTTTCAGTTTACAAGAAAGTTATACGTTTCTCATTTCAACATGTTGTGTCATTCATCTCGATGGTTTGAGCGCCGAAATCATGATTCCCGACTTGGTAAGTTCTGCAATTTCCATTTAGAAGGTCTCTTTTAGGTCCCTGATTGCAGTACATCATTGCGCTCAACTCGTTCGTTCTAGCACTAAAAACACCATTTTAAGCTCTAAAACGTGGCCGTGGTCGATTTAAGATAGCAATTTTTAGTTGGTGATTTGAGCATGTTTTTACGCTCAAATCGCTTTTTGAGCGCTTAAAACGCGATTTTGATGGTTCTAAGGTCGTTTCTTTTGAGTTTACAAGCAAGTTATAGGTTTCTCATTTCAACATGTTATTTCGCTAGTCTCGATGGTTTTAGCGCCGAAAACATGATTCCCGACTTGCTAAGTTCTGCAAATTCCATTTAGAAGGTCTCTTTTAGGTCCGTGATTGCAGTACATCATTGCGCTAAACTCGTTCACTTTAGCACTGAAAACATTATTTTAAGCTTTAAAACGTCGCCGTGATCGATTTAAGACGGCAATTTTTAGGTGGTGATTTGAGTATGTTTTTACTCTCAAATCGCTTTTAGAACGCTTAAAACGCGATTTTGATGGTTCTAAGGTCGTTTGTTTTCAGTGTACAAGCAAGTTATAGGTTTCACATTTCAACATGTTGTTTCGGTCATCTCGATGGTTTGAGCGCCGAAAACATGATTCCCGACTTGCTAAGTTCTGGAATATCAAATTAGAAGGTCTTTTTTTAGAACCGTCATTGCAGTACATCATTGCGCTCAACTCGTTCACTTTAGCACTGAAAACAGCATTTCAAGCTGTAAAACGTCGATGTGATCGATTTAAGACGGCAATTTTTAGTTAGTGATTGTAACATGTTTTCACGCTCAAATTGCTTCTAGAACGCTTAAAACGCGATTTTGATGGTTCTAAGATCGTTTCTTTTCAGTTTACAAGCAAGTTATAGGTTTCTCATTTCAACATGTTTTTTCATTCATCTCGATTGTTTGAGCGCCGAAATCATGATTCCCGACTTGGTAAGTTCTGCAAATTCCATTTAGAAGGTCTGTTTTAGGTCCGTGATTGCAGTACATCATTGCGCTCAACTCGTTCACTATAGGACTAAAAACACCATTTTAAGCTCTAAAACGTCGCCGTGGTCGATTTAAGACGGAAATTTTTAGTTGGTGATTTGAGCATGTTTTCACGCTCAAATTCCTTCTAGAACGCTTAAAACGCGATTTTGATTGTTCTAATGTCGTTTCTTTTCTGTTTACAAGCAAGTTATAGGTTTCACATTTCAACATGTTGTTTCGGTCATCTCGATGGTTTGAGCGCCGAAAACATGATTCCCGACTTGCTAAGTTCTGCAATATCAAATTAGAAGGTCTTTTTTAAGATCCGTCATTGCAGTACATCATTGCGCTCAACTCGTTCACTTTAGCACTGAAAACAGCATTTTAAGCTGTAAAACGTCGATGTGATCGATTTAAGACGGCAATTTTTAGTTAGTGATTTGAGCATGTTTTCCCGCTCAAATCGCTTCTAGAACGCTTAAAACGCGATTTTGATGCTTCTAAGATCGTTTCTTTTCAGTTTACAAGAAAGTTATAGGTTTCTCATTTCAACATGTTGTGTCATTCATCTCGATGGTTTGAGCGCCGAAATCATGATTCCCGACTTGGTAAGTTCTGCAATTTCCATTTAGAAGGTCTCTTTTAGGTCCCTGATTGCAGTACATCATTGCACTCAACTCGTTCGTTCTAGCACTAAAAACACCATTTTAAGCTCTAAAACGTCGCCGTGGTCGATTTAAGATAGCAATTTTTAGTTGGTGATTTGAGCATGTTTTTACGCTCAAATCGCTTTTTGAGCGCTTAAAACGCGATTTTGATGGTTCTAAGGTCGTTTCTTTTGAGTTTACAAGCAAGTTATAGGTTTCTCATTTCAACATGTTATTTCGCTAGTCTCGATGGTTTTAGCGCCGAAAACATGATTCCCGACTTGCTAAGTTCTGCAAATTCCATTTAGAAGGTCTCTTTTAGGTCCGTGATTGCAGTACATCATTGCGCTAAACTCGTTCACTTTAGCACTGAAAACATTATTTTAAGCTTTAAAACGTCGCCGTGATCGATTTAAGACGGCAATTTTTAGGTGGTGATTTGAGTATGTTTTTACTCTCAAATCGCTTTTAGAACGCTTAAAACGCGATTTTGATGGTTCTAAGGTCGTTTGTTTTGAGTTTACAAGCAAGTTATAGTTTTCTCATTTCAACATGTTATTTCGCTAGTCTCGATGGTTTTAGCGCCGAAAACATGATTCCCGACTTGCTAAGTTCTGCAAATTCCATTTAGAAGGTCTCTTTTAGGTCCGTGATTGCAGTACATCATTGCGCTAAACTCGTTCACTTTAGCACTGAAAACATTATTTTAAGCTTTAAAACGTCGCCGTGATCGATTTAAGACGGCAATTTTTAGGTGGTGATTTGAGTATGTTTTTACTCTCAAATCGCTTTTAGAACGCTTAAAACGCGATTTTGATGGTTCTAAGGTCGTTTGTTTTCAGTGTACAAGCAAAATATAGGATTCACATTTCAACATGTTGTTTCGGTCATCTCGATGGTTTGAGCGCCGAAAACATGATTCCCGACTTGCTAAGTTCTGCAATATCAAATTAGAAGGTCTTTTTTTAGAACCGTCATTGCAGTACATCATTGCGCTCAACTCGTTCACTTTAGCACTGAAAACAGCATTTCAAGCTGTAAAACGTCGATGTGATCGATTTAAGACGGCAATTTTTAGTTAGTGATTGTAACATGTTTTCACGCTCAAATTGCTTCTAGAACGCTTAAAACGCGATTTTGATGGTTCTAAGATCGTTTCTTTTCAGTTTACAAGCAAGTTATAGGTTTCTCATTTCAACATGTTTTTTCATTCATCTCGATTGTTTGAGCGCCGAAATCATGATTCCCGACTTGGTAAGTTCTGCAAATTCCATTTAGAAGGTCTGTTTTAGGTCCGTGATTGCAGTACATCATTGCGCTCAACTCGTTCACTATAGGACTAAAAACACCATTTTAAGCTCTAAAACGTCGCCGTGGTCGATTTAAGACGGCAATTTTAAGTTGGTGATTTGAGCATGTTTTCACGCTCAAATTCCTTCTAGAACGCTTAAAACGCGATTTTGATTGTTCTAAGGTCGTTTCTTTTCTGTTTACAAGCAAGTTATAGGTTTCACATTTCAACATGTTGTTTCGGTCATCTCGATGGTTTGAGCGCCGAAAACATGATTCCCGACTTGCTAAGTTCTGCAATATCAAATTAGAAGGTCTTTTTTAAGATCCGTCATTGCAGTACATCATTGCGCTCAACTCGTTCACTTTAGCACTGAAAACAGCATTTTAAGCTGTAAAACGTCGATGTGATCGATTTAAGACGGCAATTTTTAGTTAGTGATTTGAGCATGTTTTCCCGCTCAAATCGCTTCTAGAACGCTTAAAACGCGATTTTGATGCTTCTAAGATCGTTTCTTTTCAGTTTACAAGAAAGTTATAGGTTTCTCATTTCAACATGTTGTGTCATTCATCTCGATGGTTTGAGCGCCGAAATCATGATTCCCGACTTGGTAAGTTCTGCAATTTCCATTTAGAAGCTCTCTTTTAGGTCCCTGATTGCAGTACATCATTGCACTCAACTCGTTCGTTCTAGCACTAAAAACACCATTTTAAGCTCTAAAACGTCGCCGTGGTCGATTTAAGATAGCAATTTTTAGTTGGTGATTTGAGCATGTTTTTACGCTCAAATCGTTTTTTGAGCGCTTAAAACGCGATTTTGATGGTTCTAAGGTCGTTTCTTTTGAGTTTACAAGCAAGTTATAGGTTTCTCATTTCAACATGTTATTTCGGTCATCTCGATGGTTTGAGCGCCGAAAACATGATTCCCGACTTGCTAAGTTCTGCAAATTCCATTTAGAAGGTCTCTTTTAGGTCCGTGATTGCAGTACATCATTGCGCTAAACTCGTTCACTTTAGCACTGAAAACATTATTTTAAGCTCTAAAACGTCGCCGTGATCGATTTAAGACGGCAATTTTTAGGTGGTGATTTGAGTATCTTTTTACTCTCAAATCGCTTTTAGAACGCTTAAAACGCGATTTTGATGCTTCTAAGATCGTTTCTTTTCAGTTTACAAGCAAGTTATAGGTTTCTCATTTCAACATGTTGTTTCATTCATCTCGATGGTTTGAGCGCCGAAAACATGATTGCCGACTTGCTAAGTTCTTCAATTTCCATTTAGAAGGTCTCTTTTAGGTCCGTGATTGCAGTACATCATTGCGCTCAACTCGTTCACTTTAGCACTGAAAACATTATTTTAAGCTTTAAAACGTCGCCGTGATCGATTTAAGACGGCAATTTTTGGTGGTGATTTGAGTATGTTTTCACGCTAAAATCGCTTCTAGAACGCTTAAAACGCGATTTTGATGGTTCTAAGATTTTTTCTTTTCAGTTTACAAGCAAATTATAGGTTTCTCATTTCAACATGTTGTTTCGCTCTTCTCGATGGTTTGAGCGCAGAAAACATGATTCCCGACTTGCTAAGTTCTGCAATATCCATTTAGAAGGCCTCTTTCAGATCCGTGATTGCAGTACATCATTGCGCTCAACTCGTTCACTTTAGCACTGAAAACACCATTTTAAGCTGTAAAACGTCACCGTTATCGATTTAAGACGGCAATTTATAGTTAGTTATTTGAACATGTTTTTACGCTCAAATCGCTTTTAGAAGGCTTAAAACGCGATTTTGATGGTTCAAAGGTCGTTTCTTTTCAGTGTACAAGCAAGTTATAGGTTTCACATTTCAACATGTTGTTTCGGTCATCTCGATGGTTTGAGCGCCGAAAACATGATTCCCGACTTGCTAAGTTCTGCAATATCAAATTAGAAGGTCTTTTTTTAGAACCGTCATTGCAGTACATCATTGCGCTCAACTCGTTCACTTTAGCACTGAAAACAGCATTTCAAGCTGTAAAACGTCGATGTGATCGATTTAAGACGCCAATTTTTAGTTAGTGATTTTAACAGTTTTTCACGCTCAAATTGCTTCTAGAACGCTTAAAACGCGATTTTGATGGTTCTAAGATCGTTTCTTTTCAGTTTACAAGCAAGTTATAGGTTTCTCATTTCAACATGTTTTTTCATTCATCTCGATGGTTTGAGCGCCCAAATCATGATTCCCGACTTGGTAAGTTCTGCAAATTCCATTTAGAAGGTCTGTTTTAGGTCCGTGATTGCAGTACATCATTGCGCTCAACTCGTTCACTATAGGACTAAAAACACCATTTTAAGCTCTAAAACGTCGCCGTGGTCGATTTAAGACGGCAATTTTAAGTTGGTGATTTGAGCATGTTTTCACGCTCAAATTCCTTCTAGAACGCTTAAAACGCGATTTTGATGGTTCTAAGGTCGTTTCTTTTCAGTTTACAAGCAAGTTATAGGTTTCACATTTCAACATGTTGTTTCGGTCATCTCGATGGTTTGAGCGCCGAAAACATGAGTCCCGACTTGCTAAGTTCTGCAATATCAAATTAGAAGGTCTTTTTTTAGATCCGTCATTGCAGTACATCATTGCGCTCAACTCGTTCACTTTAGCACTGAAAACAGCATTTTAAGCTGTAAAACGTCGATGTGATCGATTTAAGACGGCAATTTTTAGTTAGTGATTTGAGCATGTTTTCCCGCTCAAATCGCTTCTAGAACGCTTAAAACGCGATTTTGATGGTTCTAAGATTTTTTCTTTTCAGTTTACAAGCAAATTATAGGTTTCTCATTTCAACATGTTGTTTCGCTCTTCTCGATGGTTTGAGCGCAGAAAACATGATTCCCGACTTGCTAAGTTCTGCAATATCCATTTAGAAGGCCTCTTTCAGATCCGTGATTGCAGTACATCATTGCGCTCAACTCGTTCACTTTAGCACTGAAAACACCATTTTAAGCTGTAAAACGTCACCGTTATCGATTTAAGACGCCAATTTATAGTTAGTTATTTGAACATGTTTTTACGCTCAAATCGCTTTTAGAAGGCTTAAAACGCGATTTTGATGGTTCTAAGGTCGTTTCTTTTCAGTGTACAAGCAAGTTATAGGTTTCACATTTCAACATGTTGTTTCGGTCATCTCGATGGTTTGAGCGCCGAAAACATGATTCCCGACTTGCTAAGTTCTGCAATATCAAATTAGAAGGTCTTTTTTTAGAACCGTCATTGCAGTACATCATTGCGCTCAACTCGTTCACTTTAGCACTGAAAACAACATTTCAAGCTGTAAAACGTCGATGTGATCGATTTAAGACGGCAATTTTTAGTTAGTGATTTTAACATGTTTTCACGCTCAAATTGCTTCTAGAACGCTTAAAACGCGATTTTGATGGTTCTAAGATCGTTTCTTTTCAGTTTACAAGCAAGTTATAGGTTTCTCATTTCAACATGTTTTTTCATTCATCTCGATGGTTTGAGTTCAAATCATGATTCCCGACTTGGTAAGTTCTGCAAATTCCATTTAGAAGGTCTGTTTTAGGTCCGTGATTGCAGTACATGATTGCGCTCAACTCGTTCACTATAGGACTAAAAACACCATTTTAAGCTCTAAAACGTCGCCGTGGTCGATTTAAGACGGCAATTTTAAGTTGGTGATTTGAGCATGTTTTCACGCTCAAATTCCTTCTAGAACGCTTAAAACGCGATTTTGATGGTTCTAAGGTCGTTTCTTTTCAGTTTACAAGCAAGTTATAGGTTTCACATTTCAACATGTTGTTTCGGTCATCTCGATGGTTTGAGCGCCGAAAACATGAGTCCCGACTTGCTAAGTTCTGCAATATCAAATTAGAAGGTCTTTTTTAAGATCCGTCATTGCAGTACATCATTGCGCTCAACTCGTTCACTTTAGCACTGAAAACAGCATTTTAAGCTGTAAAACGTCGATGTGATCGATTTAAAACGGCAATTTTTAGTTAGTGATTTGAGCATGTTTTCCCGCTCAAATCGCTTCTAGAACGCTTAAAACGCGATTTTGATGCTTGTAAGATCGTTTCTTTTCAGTTTACAAGAAAGTTATAGGTTTCTCATTTCAACATGTTGTGTCATTCATCTCGATGGTTTGAGCGCCGAAATCATGATTCCCGACTTGGTAAGTTCTGCAATTTCCATTTAGAAGGTCTCTTTTAGGTCCCTGATTGCAGTACATCATTGCGCTCAACTCATTCGTTCTAGCACTAAAAACACCATTTTAAGCTCTAAAACGTGGCCGTGGTCGATTTAAGATAGCAATTTTTAGTTGGTGATTTGAGCATGTTTTTACGCTCAAATCGCTTTTTGAGCGCTTAAAACGCGATTTTGATGGTTCTAAGGTCGTTTCTTTTGAGTTTACAAGCAAGTTATAGGTTTCTCATTTCAACATGTTATTTCGCTAGTCTCGATGGTTTTAGCGCCGAAAACATGATTCCCGACTTGCTAAGTTCTGCAAATTCCATTTAGAAGGTCTCTTTTAGGTCCGTGATTGCAGTACATCATTGCGCTAAACTCGTTCACTTTAGCACTGAAAACATTATTTTAAGCTTTAAAACGTCGCCGTGATCGATTTAAGACGGCAATTTTTAGGTGGTGATTTGAGTATGTTTTTACTCTCAAATCGCTTTTAGAACGCTTAAAACGCGATTTTGATGGTTCTAAGGTCGTTTGTTTTCAGTGTACAAGCAAGTTATAGGTTTCACATTTCAACATGTTGTTTCGGTCATCTCGATGGTTTGAGCGCCAAAAACATGATTCCCGACTTGCTAAGTTCTGCAATATCAAATTAGAAGGTCTTTTTTTAGAACCGTCATTGCAGTACATCATTGCGCTCAACTCGTTCACTTTAGCACTGAAAACAGCATTTCAAGCTGTAAAACGTCGATGTGATCGATTTAAGACGGCAATTTTTAGTTAGTGATTGTAACATGTTTTCACGCTCAAATTGCTTCTAGAACGCTTAAAACGCGATTTTGATGGTTCTAAGATCGTTTCTTTTCAGTTTACAAGCAAGTTATAGGTTTCTCATTTAAACATGTTTTTTCATTCATCTCGATTGTTTGAGCGCCGAAATCATGATTCCCGACTTGGTAAGTTCTGCAAATTCCATTTAGAAGGTCTGTTTTAGGTCCGTGATTGCAGTACATCATTGCGCTCAACTCGTTCACTATAGGACTAAAAACACCATTTTAAGCTCTAAAACGTCGCCGTGGTCGATTTAAGACGGCAATATTAAGTTGGTGATTTGAGCATGTTTTCACGCTCAAATTCCTTCTAGAACGCTTAAAACGCGATTTTGATTGTTCTAAGGTCGTTTCTTTTCTGTTTAAAAGCAAGTTATAGGTTTCACATTTCAACATGTTGTTTCGGTCATCTCGATGGTTTGAGCGCCGAAAACATGATTCCCGACTTGCTAAGTTCTGCAATATCAAATTAGAAGGTCTTTTTTAAGATCCGTCATTGCAGTACATCATTGCGCTCAACTCGTTCACTTTAGCACTGAAAACAGCATTTTAAGCTGTAAAACGTCGATGTGATCGATTTAAGACGGCAATTTTTAGTTAGTGATTTGAGCATGTTTTCCCGCTCAAATCGCTTCTAGAACGCTTAAAACGCGATTTTGATGCTTCTAAGATCGTTTCTTTTCAGTTTACAAGAAAGTTATAGGTTTCTCATTTCAACATGTTGTGTCATTCATCTCGATGGTTTGAGCGCCGAAATCATGATTCCCGACTTGGTAAGTTCTGCAATTTCCATTAAGAAGGTCTCTTTTAGGTCCCTGATTGCAGTACATCATTGCACTCAACTCGTTCGTTCTAGCACTAAAAACACCATTTTAAGCTCTAAAACGTCGCCGTGATCGATTTAAGACGGTAATTTTTAGGTGGTGATTTGAGTATGTTTTTACTCTCAAATCGCTTTTAGAACGCTTAAAATGCGATTTTGATGCTTCTAAGATCGTTTCTTTTCAGTTTACAAGCAAGTTATAGGTTTCTCATTTCAACATGTTGTTTCATTCATCTCGATGGTTTGAGCGCCGAAAACATGATTGCCGACTTGCTAAGTTCTGCAATTTCCATTTAGAAGGTCTCTTTTAGGTCCGTGATTGCAGTACATCATTGCGCTCAACTCGTTCACTTTAGCACTGAAAACATTATTTTAAGCTTTAAAACGTCGCCGTGATCGATTTAAGACGGCAATTTTTTGTTGGTGATTTGAGCATGTTTTTACGCTCAAATCGCTTTTAGCACGCTTAAAACGCGATTTTGATGGTTCTAAGGTCGTTTCTTTTGAGTTTACAAGCAAGTTATAGGTTTCACATTTCAACATGTTGTTTCGGTCATCTCGATGGTTTGACCGCCGTAAACATGATTCTCGACTTGCTAAGTTCTGCAATATCCATTTAGAAGGTCTCTTTTAGATCCGTGATTGCAGTACATCATTGCGCTCAACTCGTTCACTTTAGCACTGAAAACCGCATTTTAAGCTCTAAAACGTCGCCGTGGTCGATTTAAAACGGCAATTTTTAGTTGGTGATTTGAGCATGTTTTCACGCTCAAATTACTTCTAGAACGCTTAAAACGCGATTTTGATGGTTCTAAGGTCGTTTCTTTTCAGTGTACAAGCAAGTTATAGGTTTCACATTTCAACATGTTGTTTCGGTCATCTCGATGGTTTGAGCGCCAAAAACATGATTCCCGACTTCCTAAGTTCTGCAATATCAAATTAGAAGGTCTTTTTTTAGAACCGTCATTGCAGTACATCATTGCGCTCAACTCGTTCACTTTAGCACTGAAAACAGCATTTCAAGCTGTAAAACGTCGATGTGATCGATTTAAGACGGCAAATTTTAGTTAGTGATTTTAACATGTTTTCACGCTCAAATTGCTTCTAGAACGCTTAAAACGCGATTTTGATGGTTCTAAGATCGTTTCTTTTCAGTTTACAAGCAAGTTATAGGTTTCTCATTTCAACATGTTTTTTCATTCATCTCGATGGTTTGAGCGCCGAAATCATGATTCCCGACTAGGTAAGTTCTGCCAATTCCATTTAGAAGGTCTCTTTTAGGTCCGTGATTACAGTACATGATTGTGCTCAACTCATTCACTCTAGCACTAAAAACACTATTTCAAGCTCTAAAACGTCGCCGTGGTCGATTTAAAACGGCAATATTTAGTTGGTGATTTGAGCATGTTTTCACGCTCAAATTACTTCTAGAACGCTTAAAACGCGATTTTGATGGTTCTAAGGTCGTTTCTTTTCAGTGTACAAGCAAGTTATAGGTTTACAATTTCAACATGTTGTTTCGGTCATCTCGATGGTTTGAGCGCCAAAAACATGATTCCCGACTTGCTAAGTTCTGCAATATCAAATTAGAAGGTCTTTTTTTAGAACCGTCATTGCAGTACATCATTGCGCTCAACTCGTTCAGTTTAGCACTGAAAACAGCATTTTAAGCTGTAAAACGTCGATGTGATCGATTTAAGACGGCAATTTTTACTTAGTGATTTGAGCATGTTTTCCTGCTCAAATCACTTCTAGAACGCTTAAAACGCGATTTTGATGCTTCTAAGATCGTTTCTTTTCAGTTTACAAGAAAATTATAGGTTTCTCATTTCAACATGTTGTGTCATTCATCTCGATGGTTTGAGCGCCGAAATCATGATTCCCGACTTGGTAAGTTCTGCAATTTCCATTTAGAAGGTCTCTTTTAGGTCCCTGATTGCAGTACATCATTGCGCTCAACTCGATCGTTCTAGCACTAAAAACACCATTTTAAGCTCTAAAACGTCGCCGTGGTCGATTTAAGATAGCAATTTTTAGTTGGTGATTTGAGCATGTTTTTACGCTCAAATCGCTTTTTGAGCGCTTAAAACGCGATTTTGATGGTTCTAAGGTCGTTTCTTTTGAGTTTACAAGCAAGTTATAGGTTTCTCATTTCAACATGTTTTTTCATTCATCTCGATGGTTTGAGCGCCGAAATCATGATTCCCGACTAGGTAAGTTCTGCAAATTCCATTTAGAAGGTCTCTTTTAGGTCCGTGATTACAGTACATGATTGTGCTCAACTCATTCACTCTAGCACTAAAAACACTATTTCAAGCTCTAAAACGTCGCCGTGGTCGATTTAAAACGGCAATATTTAGTTGGTGATTTGAGCATGTTTTCACGCTCAAATTACTTCTAGAACGCTTAAAACGCGATTTTGATGGTTCTAAGGTCGTTTCTTTTCAGTGTACAAGCAAGTTATAGGTTTACAATTTCAACATGTTGTTTCGGTCATCTCGATGGTTTGAGCGCCAAAAACATGATTCCCGACTTGCTAAGTTCTGCAATATCAAATTAGAAGGTCTTTTTTTAGAACCGTCATTGCAGTACATCATTGCGCTCAACTCGTTCAGTTTAGCACTGAAAACAGCATTTTAAGCTGTAAAACGTCGATGTGATCGATTTAAGACGGCAATTTTTACTTAGTGATTTGAGCATGTTTTCCTGCTCAAATCACTTCTAGAACGCTTAAAACGCGATTTTGATGCTTCTAAGATCGTTTCTTTTCAGTTTACAAGAAAATTATAGGTTTCTCATTTCAACATGTTGTGTCATTCATCTCGATGGTTTGAGCGCCGAAATCATGATTCCCGACTTGGTAAGTTCTGCAATTTCCATTTAGAAGGTCTCTTTTAGGTCCCTGATTGCAGTACATCATTGCGCTCAACTCGATCGTTCTAGCACTAAAAACACCATTTTAAGCTCTAAAACGTCGCCGTGGTCGATTTAAGATAGCAATTTTTAGTTGGTGATTTGAGCATGTTTTTACGCTCAAATCGCTTTTTGAGCGCTTAAAACGCGATTTTGATGGTTCTAAGGTCGTTTCTTTTGAGTTTACAAGCAAGTTATAGGTTTCTCATTTCAACATGTTTTTTCATTCATCTCGATGGTTTGAGCGCCGAAATCATGATTCCCGACTAGGTAAGTTCTGCAAATTCCATTTAGAAGGTCTCTTTTAGGTCCGTGATTACAGTACATGATTGTGCTCAACTCATTCACTCTAGCACTAAAAACACTATTTCAAGCTCTAAAACGTCGCCGTGGTCGATTTAAAACGGCAATATTTAGTTGGTGATTTGAGCATGTTTTCACGCTCAAATTACTTCTAGAACGCTTAAAACGCGATTTTGATGGTTCTAAGGTCGTTTCTTTTCAGTGTACAAGCAAGTTATAGGTTTAACATTTCAACATGTTGTTTCGGTCATCTCGATGGTTTGAGCGCCAAAAACATGATTCCCGACTTGCTAAGTTCTGCAATATCAAATTAGAAGGTCTTTTTTTAGAACCGTCATTGCAGTACATCATTGCGCTCAACTCGTTCAGTTTAGCACTGAAAACAGCATTTTAAGCTGTAAAACGTCGATGTGATCGATTTAAGACGGCAATTTTTACTTAGTGATTTGAGCATGTTTTCCTGCTCAAATCACTTCTAGAACGCTTAAAACGCGATTTTGATGCTTCTAAGATCGTTTCTTTTCAGTTTACAAGAAAATTATAGGTTTCTCATTTCAACATGTTGTGTCATTCATCTCGATGGTTTGAGCGCCGAAATCATGATTCCCGACTTGGTAAGTTCTGCAATTTCCATTTAGAAGGTCTCTTTTAGGTCCCTGATTGCAGTACATCATTGCGCTCAACTCGATCGTTCTAGCACTAAAAACACCATTTTAAGCTCTAAAACGTCGCCGTGGTCGATTTAAGATAGCAATTTTTAGTTGGTGATTTGAGCATGTTTTTACGCTCAAATCGCTTTTTGAGCGCTTAAAACGCGATTTTGATGGTTCTAAGGTCGTTTCTTTTGAGTTTACAAGCAAGTTATAGGTTTCTCAATTCAACATGTTATTTCGCTCATCTCGATGGTTTTAGCGCCGAAAACCAGATTCCCGACTTGCTAAGTTCTGCAAATTCCATTTAGAAGGTCTCTTTTAGGTCCGTGATTGCAGTACATCATTGCGCTAAACTCGTTCACTTTAGCACTGAAAACATTATTTTAAGCTTTAAAACGTCGCCGTGATCGATTTAAGACGGCAATTTTTAGGTGGTGATTTGAGTATGTTTTTACTCTCAAATCGCTTTTAGAACGCTTAAAACGCGATTTTGATGGTTCTAAGGTCGTTTGTTTTCAGTGTACAAGCAAGTTATAGGTTTCACATTTAAACATGTTGTTTCGGTCATCTCGATGGTTTGAGCGCCAAAAACATGATTCCCGACTTGCTAAGTTCTGCAATATCAAATTAGAAGGTCTTTTTTTAGAACCGTCATTGCAGTACATCATTGCGCTCAACTCGTTCACTTTAGCACTGAAAACAGCATTTCAAGCTGTAAAACGTCGATGTGATCGATTTAAGACGGCAATTTTTAGTTAGTGATTGTAACATGTTTTCACGCTCAAATTGCTTCTAGAACGCTTAAAACGCGATTTTGATGGTTCTAAGATCGTTTCTTTTCAGTTTACAAGCAAGTTATAGGTTTCTCATTTCAACATGTTTTTTCATTCATCTCGATTGTTTGAGCGCCGAAATCATGATTCCCGACTTGGTAAGTTCTGCAAATTCCATTTAGAAGGTCTGTTTTAGGTCCGTGATTGCAGTACATCATTGCGTTCAACTCGTTCACTATAGGACTAAAAACACCATTTTAAGCTCTAAAACATCGCCGTGGTCGATTTAAGACGGCAATTTTAAGTTGGTGATTTGAGCATGTTTTCACGCTCAAATTCCTTCTAGAACGCTTAAAACGCGATTTTGATTGTTCTAAGGTCGTTTCTTTTCTGTTTACAAGCAAGTTATAGGTTTCACATTTCAACATGTTGTTTCGGTCATCTCGATGGTTTGAGCGCCGAAAACATGATTCCCGACTTGCTAAGTTCTGCAATATCAAATTAGAAGGTCTTTTTTAAGATCCGTCATTGCAGTACATCATTGCGCTCAACTCGTTCACTTTAGCACTGAAAACAGCATTTTAAGCTGTAAAACGTCGATGTGATCGATTTAAGACGGCAATTTTTAGTTAGTGATTTGAGCATGTTTTCCCGCTCAAATCGCTTCTAGAACGCTTAAAACGCGATTTTGATGCTTCTAAGATCGTTTCTTTTCAGTTTACAAGAAAGTTATAGGTTTCTCATTTCAACATGTTGTGTCATTCATCTCGATGGTTTGAGCGCCGAAATCATGATTCCCGACTTGGTAAGTTCTGCAATTTCCATTTAGAAGGTCTCTTTTAGGTCCCTGACTGCAGTACATCATTGCACTCAACTCGTTCGTTCTAGCACTAAAAACACCATTTTAAGCTCTAAAACGTCGCCGTGGTCGATTTAAGATAGCAATTTTTAGTTGGTGATTTGAGCATGTTTTTACGCTCAAATCGTTTTTTGAGCGCTTAAAACGCGATTTTGATGGTTCTAAGGTCGTTTCTTTTGAGTTTACAAGCAAGTTATAGGTTTCTCATTTCAACATGTTATTTCGGTCATCTCGATGGTTTGAGCGCCGAAAACATGATTCCCGACTTGCTAAGTTCTGCAAATTCCATTTAGAAGGTCTCTTTTAGGTCCGTGATTGCAGTACATCATTGCGCTAAACTCGTTCACTTTAGCACTGAAAACATTATTTTAAGCTCTAAAACGTCGCCGTGATCGATTTAAGACGGCAATTTTTAGGTGGTGATTTGAGTATCTTTTTACTCTCAAATCGCTTTTAGAACGCTTAAAACGCGATTTTGATGCTTCTAAGATCGTTTCTTTTCAGTTTACAAGCAAGTTATAGGTTTCTCATTTCAACATGTTGTTTCATTCATCTCGATGGTTTGAGCGCCGAAAACATGATTGCCGACTTGCTAAGTTCTTCAATTTCCATTTAGAAGGTCTCTTTTAGGTCCGTGATTGCAGTACATCATTGCGCTAAACTCGTTCACTTTAGCACTGAAAACATTATTTTAAGCTTTAAAACGTCGCCGTGATCGATTTAAGACGGCAATTTTTGGTGGTGATTTGAGTATGTTTTCACGCTAAAATCGCTTCTAGAACGCTTAAAACGCGATTTTGATGGTTCTAAGATTTTTTCTTTTCAGTTTACAAGCAAATTATAGGTTTCTCATTTCAACATGTTGTTTCGCTCTTCTCGATGGTTTGAGCGCAGAAAACATGATTCCCGACTTGCTAAGTTCTGCAATATCCATTTAGAAGGCCTCTTTCAGATCCGTGATTGCAGTACATCATTGCGCTCAACTCGTTCACTTTAGCACTGAAAACACCATTTTAAGCTGTAAAACGTCACCGTTATCGATTTAAGACGGCAATTTATAGTTAGTTATTTGAACATGTTTTTACGCTCAAATCGCTTTTAGAAGGCTTAAAACGCGATTTTGATGGTTCTAAGATCGTTTCTTTTCAGTGTACAAGCAAGTTATAGGTTTCACATTTCAACATGTTGTTTCGGTCATCTCGATGGTTTGAGCGCCGAAAACATGATTCCCGACTTGCTAAGTTCTGCAATATCAAATTAGAAGGTCTTTTTTTAGAACCGTCATTGCAGTACATCATTGCGCTCAACTCGTTCACTTTAGCACTGAAAACAGCATTTCAAGCTGTAAAACGTCGATGTGATCGATTTAAGACGGCAATTTTTAGTTAGTGATTTTAACATGTTTTCACGCTCAAATTGCTTCTAGAACGCTTAAAACGCGATTTTGATGGTTCTAAGATCGTTTCTTTTCAGTTTACAAGCAAGTTATAGGTTTCTCATTTCAACATGTTTTTTCATTCATCTCGATGGTTTGAGCGCCCAAATCATGATTCCCGACTTGGTAAGTTCTATAAATTCCATTTAGAAGGTCTGTTTTAGGTCCGTGATTGCAGTACATCATTGCGCTCAACTCGTTCACTATAAGACTAAAAACACCATTTTAAGCTCTAAAACGTCGCCGTGGTCGATTTAAGACGGCAATTTTAAGTTGGTGATTTGAGCATGTTTTCACGCTCAAATTCCTTCTAGAACGCTTAAAACGCGATTTTGATGGTTCTAAGGTCGTTTCTTTTCAGTTTACAAGCAAGTTATAGGTTTCACATTTCAACATGTTGTTTCGGTCATCTCGATGGTTTGAGCGCCGAAAACATGAGTCCCGACTTGCTAAGTTCTGCAATATCAAATTAGAAGGTCTTTTTTAAGATCCGTCATTGCAGTACATCATTGCGCTCAACTCGTTCACTTTAGCACTGAAAACAGCATTTTAAGCTGTAAAACGTCGATGTGATCGATTTAAGACGGCAATTTTTAGTTAGTGATTTGAGCATGTTTTCCCGCTCAAATCGCTTCCAGAACGCTTAAAACGCGATTTTGATGCTTCTAAGATCGTTTCTTTTCAGTTTACAAGAAAGTTATACGTTTCTCATTTCAACATGTTGTGTCATTCATCTCGATGGTTTGAGCGCCGAAATCATGATTCCCGACTTGGTAAGTTCTGCAATTTCCATTTAGAAGGTCTCTTTTAGGTCCCTGATTGCAGTACATCATTGCGCTATACTCGTTCGTTCTAGCACTAAAAACACCATTTTAAGCTCTAAAACGTGGCCGTGGTCGATTTAAGATAGCAATTTTTAGTTGGTGATTTGAGCATGTTTTTACGCTCAAATCGCTTTTTGAGCGCTTAAAACGCGATTTTGATGGTTCTAAGGTCGTTTCTTTTGAGTTTACAAGCAAGTTATAGGTTTCTCATTTCAACATGTTATTTCGCTAGTCTCGATGGTTTTAGCGCCGAAAACATGATTCCCGACTTGCTAAGTTCTGCAAATTCCATTTAGAAGGTCTCTTTTAGGTCCGTGATTGCAGTACATCATTGCGCTAAACTCGTTCACTTTAGCACTGAAAACATTATTTTAAGCTTTAAAACGTCGCCGTGATCGATTTAAGACGGCAATTTTTAGGTGGTGATTTGAGTATGTTTTTACTCTCAAATCGCTTTTAGAACGCTTAAAACGCGATTTTGATGGTTCTAAGGTCGTTTGTTTTCAGTGTACAAGCAAGTTATAGGTTTCACATTTCAACATGTTGTTTCGGTCATCTCGATGGTTTGAGCGCCGAAAACATGATTCCCGACTTGCTAAGTTCTGCAATATCAAATTAGAAGGTCTTTTTTTAGAACCGTCATTGCAGTACATCATTGCGCTCAACTCGTTCACTTTAGCACTGAAAACAGCATTTCAAGCTGTAAAACGTCGATGTGATCGATTTAAGACGGATATTTTTAGTTAGTGATTGTAACATGTTTTCACGCTCAAATTGCTTCTAGAACGCTTAAAACGCGATTTTGATGGTTCTAAGATCGTTTCTTTTCAGTTTACAAGCAAGTTATAGGTTTCTCATTTCAACATGTTTTTTCATTCATCTCGATTGTTTGAGCGCCGAAATCATGATTCCCGACTTGGTAAGTTCTGCAAATTCCATTTAGAAGGTCTGTTTTAGGTCCGTGCTTGCAGTACATCATTGCGCTCAACTCGTTCACTATAGGACTAAAAACACCATTTTAAGCTCTAAAACGTCGCCGTGGTCGATTTAAGACGGCAATTTTAAGTTGGTGATTTGAGCATGTTTTCACGCTCAAATTCCTTCTAGAACGCTTAAAACGCGATTTTGATTGTTCTAAGGTCGTTTCTTTTCTGTTTACAAGCAAGTTATAGGTTTCACATTTCAACATGTTGTTTCGGTCATCTCGATGGTTTGAGCGCCGAAAACATGATTCCCGACTTGCTAAGTTCTGCAATATAATTAGAAGGTCTTTTTTAAGATCCGTCATTGCAGTACATCATTGCGCTCAACTCGTTCACTTTAGCACTGAAAACAGCATTTTAAGCTGTAAAACGTCGATGTGATCGATTTAAGACGGCAATTTTTAGTTAGTGATTTGAGCATGTTTTCCCGCTCAAATCGCTTCTAGAACGCTTAAAACGCGATTTTGATGCTTCTAAGATCGTTTCTTTTCAGTTTACAAGAAAGTTATAGGTTTCTCATTTCAACATGTTGTGTCATTCATCTCGATGGTTTGAGCGCCGAAATCATGATTCCCGACTTGGTAAGTTCTGCAATTTCCATTTAGAAGGTCTCTTTTAGGTCCCTGATTGCAGTACATCATTGCACTCAACTCGTTCGTTCTAGCACTAAAAACACCATTTTAAGCTCTAAAACGTCGCCGTGGTCGATTTAAGATAGCAATTTTTAGTTGGTGATTTGAGCATGTTTTTACGCTCAAATCGTTTTTTGAGCGCTTAAAACGCGATTTTGATGGTTCTAAGGTCGTTTCTTTTGAGTTTACAAGCAAGTTATAGGTTTCTCATTTCAACATGTTATTTCGGTCATCTCGATGGTTTGAGCGCCGAAAACATGATTCCCGACTTGCTAAGTTCTGCAAATTCCATTTAGAAGGTCTCTTTTAGGTCCGTGATTGCAGTACATCATTGCGCTAAACTCGTTCACTTTAGCACTGAAAACATTATTTTAAGCTCTAAAACGTCGCCGTGATCGATTTAAGACGGCAATTTTTAGGTGGTGATTTGAGTATCTTTTTACTCTCAAATCGCTTTTAGAACGCTTAAAACGCGATTTTGATGCTTCTAAGATCGTTTCTTTTCAGTTTACAAGCAAGTTATAGGTTTCTCATTTCAACATGTTGTTTCATTCATCTCGATGGTTTGAGCGCCGAAAACATGATTGCCGACTTGCTAAGTTCTTCAATTTCCATTTAGAAGGTCTCTTTTAGGTCCGTGATTGCAGTACATCATTGCGCTCAACTCGTTCACTTTAGCACTGAAAACATTATTTTAAGCTTTAAAACGTCGCCGTGATCGATTTAAGACGGCAATTTTTGGTGGTGATTTGAGTATGTTTTCACGCTAAAATCGCTTCTAGAACGCTTAAAACGCGATTTTGATGGTTCTAAGATTTTTTCTTTTCAGTTTACAAGCAAATTATAGGTTTCTCATTTCAACATGTTGTTTCGCTCTTCTCGATGGTTTGAGCGCAGAAAACATGATTCCCGACTTGCTAAGTTCTGCAATATCCATTTAGAAGGCCTCTTTCAGATCCGTGATTGCAGTACATCATTGCGCTCAACTCGTTCACTTTAGCACTGAAAACACCATTTTAAGCTGTAAAACGTCACCGTTATCGATTTAAGACGGCAATTTATAGTTAGTTATTTGAACATGTTTTTACGCTCAAATCGCTTTTAGAAGGTTTAAAACGCGATTTTGATGGTTCTAAGGTCGTTTCTTTTCAGTGTACAAGCAAGTTATAGGTTTCACATTTCAACATGTTGTTTCGGTCATCTCGATGGTTTGAGCGCCGAAAACATGATTCCCGACTTGCTAAGTTTTGCAATATCAAATTAGAAGGTCTTTTTTTAGAACCGTCATTGCAGTACATCATTGCGCTCAACTCGTTCACTTTAGCACTGAAAACAGCATTTCAAGCTGTAAAACGTCGATGTGATCGATTTAAGACGGCAATTTTTAGTTAGTGATTTGAGCATGTTTTCCCGCTCAAATCGCTTCTAGAACGCTTAAAACGCGATTTTGATGCTTCTAAGATCGTTTCTTTTCAGTTTACAAGAAAGTTATAGGTTTCTCATTTCAACATGTTGTGTCATTCATCTCGATGGTTTGAGCGCCGAAATCATGATTCCCGACTTGGTAAGTTCTGCAATTTCCATTTAGAAGGTCTCTTTTAGGTCCCTGATTGCAGTACATCATTGCACTCAACTCGTTCGTTCTAGCACTAAAAACACCATTTTAAGCTCTAAAACGTCGCCGTGGTCGATTTAAGATAGCAATTTTTAGTTGGTGATTTGAGCATGTTTTTACGCTCAAATCGTTTTTTGAGCGCTTAAAACGCGATTTTGATGGTTCTAAGGTCGTTTCTTTTGAGTTTACAAGCAAGTTATAGGTTTCTCATTTCAACATGTTATTTCGGTCATCTCGATGGTTTGAGCGCCGAAAACATGATTCCCGACTTGCTAAGTTCTGCAAATTCCATTTAGAAGGTCTCTTTTAGGTCCGTGATTGCAGTACATCATTGCGCTAAACTCGTTCACTTTAGCACTGAAAACATTATTTTAAGCTCTAAAACGTCGCCGTGATCGATTTAAGACGGCAATTTTTAGGTGGTGATTTGAGTATCTTTTTACTCTCAAATCGCTTTTAGAACGCTTAAAACGCGATTTTGATGCTTCTAAGATCGTTTCTTTTCAGTTTACAAGCAAGTTATAGGTTTCTCATTTCAACATGTTGTTTCATTCATCTCGATGGTTTGAGCGCCGAAAACATGATTGCCGACTTGCTAAGTTCTTCAATTTCCATTTAGAAGGTCTCTTTTAGGTCCGTGATTGCAGTACATCATTGCGCTCAACTCGTTCACTTTAGCACTGAAAACATTATTTTAAGCTTTAAAACGTCGCCGTGATCGATTTAAGACGGCAATTTTTGGTGGTGATTTGAGTATGTTTTCACGCTAAAATCGCTTCTAGAACGCTTAAAACGCGATTTTGATGGTTCTAAGATTTTTTCTTTTCAGTTTACAAGCAAATTATAGGTTTCTCATTTCAACATGTTGTTTCGCTCTTCTCGATGGTTTGAGCGCAGAAAACATGATTCCCGACTTGCTAAGTTCTGCAATATCCATTTAGAAGGCCTCTTTCAGATCCGTGATTGCAGTACATCATTGCGCTCAACTCGTTCACTTTAGCACTGAAAACACCATTTTAAGCTGTAAAACGTCACCGTTATCGATTTAAGACGGCAATTTATAGTTAGTTATTTGAACATGTTTTTACGCTCAAATCGCTTTTAGAAGGTTTAAAACGCGATTTTGATGGTTCTAAGGTCGTTTCTTTTCAGTGTACAAGCAAGTTATAGGTTTCACATTTCAACATGTTGTTTCGGTCATCTCGATGGTTTGAGCGCCGAAAACATGATTCCCGACTTGCTAAGTTTTGCAATATCAAATTAGAAGGTCTTTTTTTAGAACCGTCATTGCAGTACATCATTGCGCTCAACTCGTTCACTTTAGCACTGAAAACAGCATTTCAAGCTGTAAAACGTCGATGTGATCGATTTAAGACGGCAATTTTTAGTTAGTGATTTTAACATGTTTTCACGCTCAAATTGCTTCTAGAACGCTTAAAACGCGATTTTGATGGTTCTAAGATCGTTTCTTTTCAGTTTACAAGCAAGTTATAGGTTTCTCATTTCAACATGTTTTTTCATTCATCTCGATGGTTTGAGCGCCCAAATCATGATTCCCGACTTGGTAAGTTCTGCAAATTCCATTTAGAAGGTCTGTTTTAGGTCCGTGATTGCAGTACATCATTGCGCTCAACTCGTTCACTATAGGACTAAAAACACCATTTTAAGCTCTAAAACGTCGCCGTGGTCGATTTAAGACGGCAATTTTAAGTTGGTGATTTGAGCATGTTTTCACGCTCAAATTCCTTCTAGAACGCTTAAAACGCGATTTTGATGGTTCTAAGGTCGTTTCTTTTCAGTTTACAAGCAAGTTATAGGTTTCACATTTCAACATGTTGTTTCGGTCATCTCGATGGTTTGAGCGCCGAAAACATGAGTCCCGACTTGCTAAGTTCTGCAATATCAAATTAGAAGGTCTTTTTTTAGATCGGTCATTGCAGTACATCATTGCGCTCAACTCGTTCACTTTAGCACTGAAAACAGCATTTTAAGCTGTAAAACGTCGATGTGATCGATTTAAGACGGCAATTTTTAGTTAGTGATTTGAGCATGTTTTCCCGCTCAAATCGCTTCTAGAACGCTTAAAACGCGATTTTGATGGTTCTAAGATTTTTTCTTTTCAGTTTACAAGCAAATTATAGGTTTCTCATTTCAACATGTTGTTTCGCTCTTCTCGATGGTTTGAGCGCAGAAAACATGATTCCCGACTTGCTAAGTTCTGCAATATCCATTTAGAAGGCCTCTTTCAGATCCGTGATTGCAGTACATCATTGCGCTCAACTCGTTCACTTTAGCACTGAAAACACCATTTTAAGCTGTAAAACGTCACCGTTATCGATTTAAGACGGCAATTTATAGTTAGTTATTTGAACATGTTTTTACGCTCAAATCGCTTTTAGAAGGCTTAAAACGCGATTTTGATGGTTCTAAGGTCGTTTCTTTTCAGTGTACAAGCAAGTTATAGGTTTCACATTTCAACATGTTGTTTCGGTCATCTCGATGGTTTGAGCGCCGAAAACATGATTCCCGACTTGCTAAGTTCTGCAATATCAAATTAGAAGGTCTTTTTTTAGAACCGTCATTGCAGTACATCATTGCGCTCAACTCGTTCACTTTAGCACTGAAAACAGCATTTCAAGCTGTAAAACGTCGATGTGATCGATTTAAGACGGCAATTTTTAGTTAGTGATTTTAACATGTTTTCACGCTCAAATTGCTTCTAGAACGCTTAAAACGCGATTTTGATGGTTCTAAGATCGTTTCTTTTCAGTTTACAAGCAAGTTATAGGTTTCTCATTTCAACATGTTTTTTCATTCATCTCGATGGTTTGAGCGCCCAAATCATGATTCCCGACTTGGTAAGTTCTGCAAATTCCATTTAGAAGGTCTGTTTTAGGTCCGTGATTGCAGTACATGATTGCGCTCAACTCGTTCACTATAGGACTAAAAACACCATTTTAAGCTCTAAAACGTCGCCGTGGTCGATTTAAGACGGCAATTTTAAGTTGGTGATTTGAGCATGTTTTCACGCTCAAATTCCTTCTAGAACGCTTAAAACGCGATTTTGATGGTTCTAAGGTCGTTTCTTTTCAGTTTACAAGCAAGTTATAGGTTTCACATTTCAACATGTTGTTTCGGTCATCTCGATGGTTTGAGCGCCGAAAACATGAGTCCCGACTTGCTAAGTTCTGCAATATCAAATTAGAAGGTCTTTTTTAAGATCCGTCATTGCAGTACATCATTGCGCTCAACTCGTTCACTTTAGCACTGAAAACAGCATTTTAAGCTGTAAAACGTCGATGTGATCGATTTAAGACGGCAATTTTTAGTTAGTGATTTGAGCATGTTTTCCCGCTCAAATCGCTTCTAGAACGCTTAAAACGCGATTTTGATGCTTGTAAGATCGTTTCTTTTCAGTTTACAAGAAAGTTATAGGTTTCTCATTTCAACATGTTGTGTCATTCATCTCGATGGTTTGAGCGCCGAAATCATGATTCCCGACTTGGTAAGTTCTGCAATTTCCATTTAGAAGGTCTCTTTTAGGTCCCTGATTGCAGTACATCATTGCGCTCAACTCGTTCGTTCTAGCACTAAAAACACCATTTTAAGCTCTAAAACGTGGCCGTGGTCGATTTAAGATAGCAATTTTTAGTTGGTGATTTGAGCATGTTTTTACGCTCAAATCGCTTTTTGAGCGCTTAAAACGCGATTTTGATGGTTCTAAGGTCGTTTCTTTTGAGTTTACAAGCAAGTTATAGGTTTCTCATTTCAACATGTTATTTCGCTAGTCTCGATGGTTTTAGCGCTGAAAACATGATTCCCGACTTGCTAAGTTCTGCAAATTCCATTTAGAAGGTCTCTTTTAGGTCCGTGATTGCAGTACATCATTGCGCTAAACTCGTTCACTTTAGCACTGAAAACATTATTTTAAGCTTTAAAACGTCGCCGTGATCGATTTAAGACGGCAATTTTTAGGTGGTGATTTGAGTATGTTTTTACTCTCAAATCGCTTTTAGAACGCTTAAAACGCGATTTTGATGGTTCTAAGGTCGTTTGTTTTCAGTGTACAAGCAAGTTATAGGTTTCACATTTCAACATGTTGTTTCGGTCATCTTGATGGTTTGAGCGCCAAAAACATGATTCCCGACTTGCTAAGTTCTGCAATATCAAATTAGAAGGTCTTTTTTTAGAACCGTCATTGCAGTACATCATTGCGCTCAACTCGTTCACTTTAGCACTGAAAACAGCATTTCAAGCTGTAAAACGTCGATGTGATCGATTTAAGACGGCAATTTTTAGTTAGTGATTGTAACATGTTTTCACGCTCAAATTGCTTCTAGAACGCTTAAAACGCGATTTTGATGGTTCTAAGATCGTTTCTTTTCAGTTTACAAGCAAGTTATAGGTTTCTCATTTAAACATGTTTTTTCATTCATCTCGATTGTTTGAGCGCCGAAATCATGATTCCCGACTTGGTAAGTTCTGCAAATTCCATTTAGAAGGTCTATTTTAGGTCCGTGATTGCAGTACATCATTGCGCTCAACTCGTTCACTATAGGACTAAAAACACCATTTTAAGCTCTAAAACGTCGCCGTGGTCGATTTAAGACGGCAATTTTAAGTTGGTGATTTGAGCATGTTTTCACGCTCAAATTCCTTCTAGAACGCTTAAAACGCGATTTTGATTGTTCTAAGGTCGTTTCTTTTCTGTTTACAAGCAAGTTATAGGTTTCACATTTCAACATGTTGTTTCGGTCATCTCGATGGTTTGAGCGCCGAAAACATGATTCCCGACTTGCTAAGTTCTGCAATATCAAATTAGAAGGTCTTTTTTAAGATCCGTCATTGCAGTACATCATTGCGCTCAACTCGTTCACTTTAGCACTGAAAACAGCATTTTAAGCTGTAAAACGTCGATGTGATCGATTTAAGACGGCAATTTTTAGTTAGTGATTTGAGCATGTTTTCCCGCTCAAATCGCTTCTAGAACGCTTAAAACGCGATTTTGATGCTTCTAAGATCGTTTCTTTTCAGTTTACAAGAAAGTTATAGGTTTCTCATTTCAACATGTTGTGTCATTCATCTCGATGGTTTGAGCGCCGAAATCATGATTCCCGACTTGGTAAGTTCTGCAATTTCCATTTAGAAGGTCTCTTTTAGGTCCCTGATTGCAGTACATCATTGCACTCAACTCGTTCGTTCTAGCACTAAAAACACCATTTTAAGCTCTAAAACGTCGCCGTGGTCGATTTAAGATAGCAATTTTTAGTTGGTGATTTGAGCATGTGTTTACGCTCAAATCGTTTTTTGAGCGCTTAAAACGCGATTTTGATGGTTCTAAGGTCGTTTCTTTTGAGTTTACAAGCAAGTTATAGGTTTCTCATTTCAACATGTTATTTCGGTCATCTCGATGGTTTGAGCGCCGAAAACATGATTCCCGACTTGCTAAGTTCTGCAAATTCCATTTAGAAGGTCTCTTTTAGGTCCGTGATTGCAGTACATCATTGCGCTAAACTCGTTCACTTTAGCACTGAAAACATTATTTTAAGCTCTAAAACGTCGCCGTGATCGATTTAAGACGGCAATTTTTAGGTGGTGATTTTAGTATCTTTTTACTCTCAAATCGCTTTTAGAACGCTTAAAACGCGATTTTGATGCTTCTAAGATCGTTTCTTTTCAGTTTACAAGCAAGTTATAGGTTTCTCATTTCAACATGTTGTTTCATTCATCTCGATGGTTTGAGCGCCGAAAACATGATTGCCGACTTGCTAAGTTCTTCAATTTCCATTTAGAAGGTCTCTTTTAGGTCCGTGATTGCAGTACATCATTGCGCTCAACTCGTTCACTTTAGCACTGAAAACATTATTTTAAGCTTTAAAACGTCGCCGTGATCGATTTAAGACGGCAATTTTTGGTGGTGATTTGAGTATGTTTTCACGCTAAAATCGCTTCTAGAACGCTTAAAACGCGATTTTGATGGTTCTAAGATTTTTTCTTTTCAGTTTACAAGCAAATTATAGGTTTCTCATTTCAACATGTTGTTTCGCTCTTCTCGATGGTTTGAGCGCAGAAAACATGATTCCCGACTTGCTAAGTTCTGCAATATCCATTTAGAAGGCCTCTTTCAGATCCGTGATTGCAGTACATCATTGCGCTCAACTCGTTCACTTTAGCACTGAAAACACCATTTTAAGCTGTAAAACGTCACCGTTATCGATTTAAGACGGCAATTTATAGTTAGTTATTTGAACATGTTTTTACGCTCAAATCGCTTTTAGAAGGCTTAAAACGCGATTTTGATGGTTCTAAGGTCGTTTCTTTTCAGTGTACAAGCAAGTTATAGGTTTCACATTTCAACATGTTGTTTCGGTCATCTCGATGGTTTGAGCGCCGAAAACATGATTCCCGACTTGCTAAGTTCTGCAATATCAAATTAGAAGGTCTTTTTTTAGAACCGTCATTGCAGTACATCATTGCGCTCAACTCGTTCACTTTAGCACTGAAAACAGCATTTCAAGCTGTAAAACGTCGATGTGATCGATTTAAGACGGCAATTTTTAGGTGGTGATTTGAGTATCTTTTTACTCTCAAATCGCTTTTAGAACGCTTAAAACGCGATTTTGATGGTTCTAAGATCGTTTCTTTTCAGTTTACAAGCAAGTTATAGGTTTCTCATTTCAACATGTTGTTTCATTCATCTCGATGGTTTGAGCGCCGAAAACATGATTGCCGACTTGCTAAGTTCTTCAATTTCCATTTAGAAGGTCTCTTTTAGGTCCGTGATTGCAGTACATCATTGCGCTCAACTCGTTCACTTTAGCACTGAAAACATTATTTTAAGCTTTAAAACGTCGCCGTGATCGATTTAAGACGGCAATTTTTGGTGGTGATTTGAGTATGTTTTCACGCTAAAATCGCTTCTAGAACGCTTAAAACGCGATTTTGATGGTTCTAAGATTTTTTCTTTTCAGTTTACAAGCAAATTATAGGTTTCTCATTTCAACATGTTGTTTCGCTCTTCTCGATGGTTTGAGCGCAGAAAACATGATTCCCGACTTGCTAAGTTCTGCAATATCCATTTAGAAGGCCTCTTTCAGATCCGTGATTGCAGTACATCATTGCGCTCAACTCGTTCACTTTAGCACTGAAAACACCATTTTAAGCTGTAAAACGTCACCGTTATCGATTTAAGACGGCAATTTATAGTTAGTTATTTGAACATGTTTTTACGCTCAAATCGCTTTTAGAAGGCTTAAAACGCGATTTTGATGGTTCTAAGGTCGTTTCTTTTCAGTGTACAAGCAAGTTATAGGTTTCACATTTCAACATGTTGTTTCGGTCATCTCGATGGTTTGAGCGCCGAAAACATGATTCCCGACTTGCTAAGTTCTGCAATATCAAATTAGAAGGTCTTTTTTTAGAACCGTCATTGCAGTACATCATTGCGCTCAACTCGTTCACTTTAGCACTGAAAACAGCATTTTAAGCTGTAAAACGTCGATGTGATCGATTTAAGACGGCAATTTTTAGTTAGTGATTTGAGCATGTTTTCCCGCTCAAATCCCTTCTAGAACGCTTAAAACGCGATTTTGATGCTTGTAAGATCGTTTCTTTTCAGTTTACAAGAAAGTTATAGGTTTCTCATTTCAACATGTTGTGTCATTCATCTCGATGGTTTGAGCGCCGAAATCATGATTCCCGACTTGGTAAGTTCTGCAATTTCCATTTAGAAGGTCTCTTTTAGGTCCCTGATTGGAGTACATCATTGCACTCAACTCGTTCGTTCTAGCACTAAAAACACCATTTTAAGCTCTAAAACGTCGCCGTGGTCGATTTAAGATAGCAATTTTTAGTTGGTGATTTGAGCATGTGTTTACGCTCAAATCGTTTTTTGAGCGCTTAAAACGCGATTTTGATGGTTCTAAGGTCGTTTCTTTTGAGTTTACAAGCAAGTTATAGGTTTCTCATTTCAACATGTTATTTCGGTCATCTCGATGGTTTGAGCGCCGAAAACATGATTCCCGACTTGCTAAGTTCTGCAAATTCCATTTAGAAGGTCTCTTTTAGGTCCGTGATTGCAGTACATCATTGCGCTAAACTCGTTCACTTTAGCACTGAAAACATTATTTTAAGCTCTAAAACGTCGCCGTGATCGATTTAAGACGGCAATTTTTAGGTGGTGATTTGAGTATCTTTTTACTCTCAAATCGCTTTTAGAACGCTTAAAACGCGATTTTGATGCTTCTAAGATCGTTTCTTTTCAGTTTACAAGCAAGTTATAGGTTTCTCATTTCAACATGTTGTTTCATTCATCTCGATGGTTTGAGCGCCGAAAACATGATTGCCGACTTGCTAAGTTCTTCAATTTCCATTTAGAAGGTCTCTTTTAGGTCCGTGATTGCAGTACATCATTGCGCTCAACTCGTTCACTTTAGCACTGAAAACATTATTTTAAGCTTTAAAACGTCGCCGTGATCGATTTAAGACGGCAATTTTTGGTGGTGATTTGAGTATGTTTTCACGCTAAAATCGCTTCTAGAACGCTTAAAACGCGATTTTGATGGTTCTAAGATTTTTTCTTTTCAGTTTACAAGCAAATTATAGGTTTCTCATTTCAACATGTTGTTTCGCTCTTCTCGATGGTTTGAGCGCAGAAAACATGATTCCCGACTTGCTAAGTTCTGCAATATCCATTTAGAAGGCCTCTTTCAGATCCGTGATTGCAGTACATCATTGCGCTCAACTCGTTCACTTTAGCACTGAAAACACCATTTTAAGCTGTAAAACGTCACCGTTATCGATTTAAGACGGCAATTTATAGTTAGTTATTTGAACATGTTTTTACGCTCAAATCGCTTTTAGAAGGCTTAAAACGCGATTTTGATGGTTCTAAGGTCGTTTCTTTTCAGTGTACAAGCAAGTTATAGGTTTCACATTTCAACATGTTGTTTCGGTCATCTCGATGGTTTGAGCGCCGAAAACATGATTCCCGACTTGCTAAGTTCTGCAATATCAAATTAGAAGGTCTTTTTTTAGAACCGTCATTGCAGTACATCATTGCGCTCAACTCGTTCACTTTAGCACTGAAAACAGCATTTCAAGCTGTAAAACGTCGATGTGATCGATTTAAGACGGCAATTTTTAGGTGGTGATTTGAGTATCTTTTTACTCTCAAATCGCTTTTAGAACGCTTAAAACGCGATTTTGATGGTTCTAAGATCGTTTCTTTTCAGTTTACAAGCAAGTTATAGGTTTCTCATTTCAACATGTTGTTTCATTCATCTCGATGGTTTGAGCGCCGAAAACATGATTGCCGACTTGCTAAGTTCTTCAATTTCCATTTAGAAGGTCTCTTTTAGGTCCGTGATTGCAGTACATCATTGCGCTCAACTCGTTCACTTTAGCACTGAAAACATTATTTTAAGCTTTAAAACGTCGCCGTGATCGATTTAAGACGGCAATTTTTGGTGGTGATTTGAGTATGTTTTCACGCTAAAATCGCTTCTAGAACGCTTAAAACGCGATTTTGATGGTTCTAAGATTTTTTCTTTTCAGTTTACAAGCAAATTATAGGTTTCTCATTTCAACATGTTGTTTCGCTCTTCTCGATGGTTTGAGCGCAGAAAACATGATTCCCGACTTGCTAAGTTCTGCAATATCCATTTAGAAGGCCTCTTTCAGATCCGTGATTGCAGTACATCATTGCGCTCAACTCGTTCACTTTAGCACTGAAAACACCATTTTAAGCTGTAAAACGTCACCGTTATCGATTTAAGACGGCAATTTATAGTTAGTTATTTGAACATGTTTTTACGCTCAAATCGCTTTTAGAAGGCTTAAAACGCGATTTTGATGGTTCTAAGGTCGTTTCTTTTCAGTGTACAAGCAAGTTATAGGTTTCACATTTCAACATGTTGTTTCGGTCATCTCGATGGTTTGAGCGCCGAAAAAATGATTCCCGACTTGCTAAGTTCTGCAATATCAAATTAGAAGGTCTTTTTTTAGAACCGTCATTGCAGTACATCATTGCGCTCAACTCGTTCACTTTAGCACTGAAAACAGCATTTCAAGCTGTAAAACGTCGATGTGATCGATTTAAGACGGCAATTTTTAGTTAGTGATTTTAACATGTTTTCACGCTCAAACTGCTTCTAGAACGCTTAAAACGCGATTTTGATGGTTCTAAGATCGTTTCTTTTCAGTTTACAAGCAAGTTATAGGTTTCTCATTTCAACATGTTTTTTCATTCATCTCGATGGTTTGAGCGCCCAAATCATGATTCCCGACTTGGTAAGTTCTGCAAATTCCATTTAGAAGGTCTGTTTTAGGTCCGTGATTGCAGTACATCATTGCGCTCAACTCGTTCACTATAGGACTAAAAACACCATTTTAAGCTCTAAAACGTCGCCGTGGTCGATTTAAGACGGCAATTTTAAGTTGGTGATTTGAGCATGTTTTCACGCTCAAATTCCTTCTAGAACGCTTAAAACGCGATTTTGATGGTTCTAAGGTCGTTTCTTTTCAGTTTACAAGCAAGTTATAGGCTTCACATTTCAACATGTTGTTTCGGTCATCTCGATGGTTTGAGCGCCGAAAACATGAGTCCCGACTTGCTAAGTTCTGCAATATCAAATTAGAAGGTCTTTTTTAAGATCCGTCATTGCAGTACATCATTGCGCTCAACTCGTTCACTTTAGCACTGAAAACAGCATTTTAAGCTGTAAAACGTCGATGTGATCGATTTAAGACGGCAATTTTTAGTTAGTGATTTGAGCATGTTTTCCCGCTCAAATCGCTTCTAGAACGCTTAAAACGCGATTTTGATGCTTGTAAGATCGTTTCTTTTCAGTTTACAAGAAAGTTATAGGTTTCTCATTTCAACATGTTGTGTCATTCATCTCGATGGTTTGAGCGCCGAAATCATGATTCCCGACTTGGTAAGTTCTGCAATTTCCATTTAGAAGGTCTCTTTTAGGTCCCTGATTGCAGTACATCATTGCACTCAACTCGTTCGTTCTAGCACTAAAAACACCATTTTAAGCTCTAAAACGTCGCCGTGGTCGATTTAAGATAGCAATTTTTAGTTGGTGATTTGAGCATGTGTTTACGCTCAAATCGTTTTTTGAGCGCTTAAAACGCGATTTTGATGGTTCTAAGGTCGTTTCTTTTGAGTTTACAAGCAAGTTATAGGTTTCTCATTTCAACATGTTATTTCGGTCATCTCGATGGTTTGAGCGCCGAAAACATGATTCCCGACTTGCTAAGTTCTGCAAATTCCATTTAGAAGGTCTCTTTTAGGTCCGTGATTGCAGTACATCATTGCGCTAAACTCGTTCACTTTAGCACTGAAAACATTATTTTAAGCTCTAAAACGTCGCCGTGATCGATTTAAGACGGCAATTTTTAGGTGGTGATTTGAGTATCTTTTTACTCTCAAATCGCTTTTAGAACGCTTAAAACGCGATTTTGATGCTTCTAAGATCGTTTCTTTTCAGTTTACAAGCAAGTTATAGGTTTCTCATTTCAACATGTTGTTTCATTCATCTCGATGGTTTGAGCGCCGAAAACATGATTGCCGACTTGCTAAGTTCTTCAATTTCCATTTAGAAGGTCTCTTTTAGGTCCGTGATTGCAGTACATCATTGCGCTCAACTCGTTCACTTTAGCACTGAAAACATTATTTTAAGCTTTAAAACGTCGCCGTGATCGATTTAAGACGGCAATTTTTGGTGGTGATTTGAGTATGTTTTCACGCTAAAATCGCTTCTAGAACGCTTAAAACGCGATTTTGATGGTTCTAAGATTTTTTCTTTTCAGTTTACAAGCAAATTATAGGTTTCTCATTTCAACATGTTGTTTCGCTCTTCTCGATGGTTTGAGCGCAGAAAACATGATTCCCGACTTGCTAAGTTCTGCAATATCCATTTAGAAGGCCTCTTTCAGATCCGTGATTGCAGTACATCATTGCGCTCAACTCGTTCACTTTAGCACTGAAAACACCATTTTAAGCTGTAAAACGTCACCGTTATCGATTTAAGACGGCAATTTATAGTTAGTTATTTGAACATGTTTTTACGCTCAAATCGCTTTTAGAAGGCTTAAAACGCGATTTTGATGGTTCTAAGGTCGTTTCTTTTCAGTGTACAAGCAAGTTATAGGTTTCACATTTCAACATGTTGTTTCGGTCATCTCGATGGTTTGAGCGCCGAAAACATGATTCCCGACTTGCTAAGTTCTGCAATATCAAATTAGAAGGTCTTTTTTTAGAACCGTCATTGCAGTACATCATTGCGCTCAACTCGTTCACTTTAGCACTGAAAACAGCATTTCAAGCTGTAAAACGTCGATGTGATCGATTTAAGACGGCAATTTTTAGGTGGTGATTTGAGTATCTTTTTACTCTCAAATCGCTTTTAGAACGCTTAAAACGCGATTTTGATGGTTCTAAGATCGTTTCTTTTCAGTTTACAAGCAAGTTATAGGTTTCTCATTTCAACATGTTGTTTCATTCATCTCGATGGTTTGAGCGCCGAAAACATGATTGCCGACTTGCTAAGTTCTTCAATTTCCATTTAGAAGGTCTCTTTTAGGTCCGTGATTGCAGTACATCATTGCGCTCAACTCGTTCACTTTAGCACTGAAAACATTATTTTAAGCTTTAAAACGTCGCCGTGATCGATTTAAGACGGCAATTTTTGGTGGTGATTTGAGTATGTTTTCACGCTAAAATCGCTTCTAGAACGCTTAAAACGCGATTTTGATGGTTCTAAGATTTTTTCTTTTCAGTTTACAAGCAAATTATAGGTTTCTCATTTCAACATGTTGTTTCGCTCTTCTCGATGGTTTGAGCGCAGAAAACATGATTCCCGACTTGCTAAGTTCTGCAATATCCATTTAGAAGGCCTCTTTCAGATCCGTGATTGCAGTACATCATTGCGCTCAACTCGTTCACTTTAGCACTGAAAACACCATTTTAAGCTGTAAAACGTCACCGTTATCGATTTAAGACGGCAATTTATAGTTAGTTATTTGAACATGTTTTTACGCTCAAATCGCTTTTAGAAGGCTTAAAACGCGATTTTGATGGTTCTAAGGTCGTTTCTTTTCAGTGTACAAGCAAGTTATAGGTTTCACATTTCAACATGTTGTTTCGGTCATCTCGATGGTTTGAGCGCCGAAAACATGATTCCCGACTTGCTAAGTTCTGCAATATCAAATTAGAAGGTCTTTTTTTAGAACCGTCATTGCAGTACATCATTGCGCTCAACTCGTTCACTTTAGCACTGAAAACAGCATTTCAAGCTGTAAAACGTCGATGTGATCGATTTAAGACGGCAATTTTTAGTTAGTGATTTTAACATGTTTTCACGCTCAAATTGCTTCTAGAACGCTTAAAACGCGATTTTGATGGTTCTAAGATCGTTTCTTTTCAGTTTACAAGCAAGTTATAGGTTTCTCATTTCAACATGTTTTTTCATTCATCTCGATGGTTTGAGCGCCCAAATCATGATTCCCGACTTGGTAAGTTCTGCAAATTCCATTTAGAAGGTCTGTTTTAGGTCCGTGATTGCAGTACATCATTGCGCTCAACTCGTTCACTATAGGACTAAAAACACCATTTTAAGCTCTAAAACGTCGCCGTGGTCGATTTAAGACGGCAATTTTAAGTTGGTGATTTGAGCATGTTTTCACGCTCAAATTCCTTCTAGAACGCTTAAAACGCGATTTTGATGGTTCTAAGGTCGTTTCTTTTCAGTTTACAAGCAAGTTATAGGCTTCACATTTCAACATGTTGTTTCGGTCATCTCGATGGTTTGAGCGCCGAAAACATGAGTCCCGACTTGCTAAGTTCTGCAATATCAAATTAGAAGGTCTTTTTTAAGATCCGTCATTGCAGTACATCATTGCGCTCAACTCGTTCACTTTAGCACTGAAAACAGCATTTTAAGCTGTAAAACGTCGATGTGATCGATTTAAGACGGCAATTTTTAGTTAGTGATTTGAGCATGTTTTCCCGCTCAAATCGCTTCTAGAACGCTTAAAACGCGATTTTGATGCTTGTAAGATCGTTTCTTTTCAGTTTACAAGAAAGTTATAGGTTTCTCATTTCAACATGTTGTGTCATTCATCTCGATGGTTTGAGCGCCGAAATCATGATTCCCGACTTGGTAAGTTCTGCAATTTCCATTTAGAAGGTCTCTTTTAGGTCCCTGATTGCAGTACATCCTTGCGCTCAACTCGTTCGTTCTAGCACTAAAAACACCATTTTAAGCCCTAAAACGTCGCCGTGGTCGATTTAAGATAGCAATTTTTAGTTGGTGATTTGAGCATGTTTTTACGCTCAAATCCCTTTTTGAGCGCTTAAAACGCGATTTTGATGGTTCTAAGGTCGTTTCTTTTGAGTTTACAAGCAAGTTATAGGTTTCTCATTTCAACATGTTATTTCGCTAGTCTCGATGGTTTTAGCGCCGAAAACATGATTCCCGACTTGCTAAGTTCTGCAAATTCCATTTAGAAGGTCTCTTTTAGGTCCGTGATTGCAGTACATCATTGCGCTAAACTCGTTCACTTTAGCACTGAAAACATTATTTTAAGCTTTAAAACGTCGCCGTGATCGATTTAAGACGGCAATTTTTAGGTGGTGATTTGAGTATCTTTTTACTCTCAAATCGCTTTTAGAACGCTTAAAACGCGATTTTGATGCTTCTAAGATCGTTTCTTTTCAGTTTACAATCAAGTTATAGGTTTCTCATTCAACATGTTGTTTCGCTCATCTCGATGGTTTGAGCGCCGAAAACATGATTTCCGAATTGCTAAGTTGTGCAAATTCCATTTAGAATGTCTCTTTTAGGTCCGTGATTGCAGTACATCATTGCGCTCAACTCGTTCACTTTAGCACTGAAAACATTATTTAAGCTTTAAAACGTCGCCGTGATCGATTTAAGACGGCAATTTTTAGGTGGTGATTTGAGTATGTTTTTACTCTCAAATCGCTTCCAGAACGCTTAAAACGCGATTTTGATAGTTCTAAGATCGTTTCTTTTCAGTTTACAAGCAAGTTATAGGTTTCTCATTTCAACATGTTTTTTCATTCATCTCGATGGTTTGAGCGCCGAAATCATGATTCCCGACTTGGTAAGTTCTGCAAATTCCATTTAGAAGGTCTCTTTTAGGTCCGTGATTACAGTACATGATTGTGCTCAACTCATTCACTCTAGCACTAAAAACACCATTTTAAGCTCTAAAACGTCGCCGTGGTCGATTTAAAACGGCAATTTTTAGTTGGTGATTTGAGCATGTTTTCACGCTCAAATTACTTCTAGAACGCTTAAAACGCGATTTTGATGGTTCTAAGGTCGTTTCTTTTCAGTGTACAAGCAAGTTATAGGTTTCACATTTCAACATGTTGTTTCGGTCATCTCGATGGTTTGAGCGCCAAAAACATGATTCCCGACTTGCTAAGTTCTGCAATATCAAATTAGAAGGTCTTTTTTTAGAACCGTCATTGCAGTACATCATTGCGCTCAACTCGTTCACTTTAGCACTGAAAACAGCATTTCAAGCTGTAAAACGTCGATGTGATCGATTTAAGACGGCAGTTTTTAGTTAGTGATTTTAACATGTTTTCACGCTCAAATTGCTTCTAGAACGCTTAAAACGCGATTTTGATGGTTCTAAGATCGTTTCTTTTCAGTTTACAAGCAAGGTATAGGTTTCTCATTTCAACATGTTTTTTCATTCATCTCGATGGTTTGAGCGCCGAAATCATGATTCCCGACTTGGTAAGTTCTGCAAATTCCATTTAGAAGGTCTCTTTTAGGTCCGTGATTACAGTACATCATTGCGCTCAACTCGTTCACTTTAGCACTGAAAACAGCATTTTAAGCTGTAAAACGTCGATGTGATCGATTTAAGACGGCAATTTTTAGTTAGTGATTTGAGCATGTTTTCCCGCTCAAATCGCTTCTAGAACGCTTAAAACGCGATTTTGATGCTTCTAAGATCGTTTCTTTTCAGTTTAAAAGAAAGTTATAGGTTTCTCATTTCAACATGTTTTTTCATTCATCTCGATGGTTTGAGCGCCCAAATCATGATTCCCGACTTGGTAAGTTCTGCAAATTCCATTTAGAAGGTCTGTTTTAGGTCCGTGATTGCAGTACATCATTGCGCTCAACTCGTTCACTATAGGACTAAAAACACCATTTTAAGCTCTAAAACGTCGCCGTGGTCGATTTAAGACGGCAATTTTAAGTTGGTGATTTGAGCATGTTTTCACGCTCAAATTCCTTCTAGAACGCTTAAAACGCGATTTTGATGGTTCTAAGGTCGTTTCTTTTCAGTTTACAAGCAAGTTATAGGCTTCACATTTCAACATGTTGTTTCGGTCATCTCGATGGTTTGAGCGCCGAAAACATGAGTCCCGACTTGCTAAGTTCTGCAATATCAAATTAGAAGGTCTTTTTTAAGATCCGTCATTGCAGTACATCATTGCGCTCAACTCGTTCACTTTAGCACTGAAAACAGCATTTTAAGCTGTAAAACGTCGATGTGATCGATTTAAGACGGCAATTTTTAGTTAGTGATTTGAGCATGTTTTCCCGCTCAAATCGCTTCTAGAACGCTTAAAACGCGATTTTGATGCTTGTAAGATCGTTTCTTTTCAGTTTACAAGAAAGTTATAGGTTTCTCATTTCAACATGTTGTGTCATTCATCTCGATGGTTTGAGCGCCGAAATCATGATTCCCGACTTGGTAAGTTCTGCAATTTCCATTTAGAAGGTCTCTTTTAGGTCCCTGATTGCAGTACATCATTGCACTCAACTCGTTCGTTCTAGCACTAAAAACACCATTTTAAGCTCTAAAACGTCGCCGTGGTCGATTTAAGATAGCAATTTTTAGTTGGTGATTTGAGCATGTGTTTACGCTCAAATCGTTTTTTGAGCGCTTAAAACGCGATTTTGATGGTTCTAAGGTCGTTTCTTTTGAGTTTACAAGCAAGTTATAGGTTTCTCATTTCAACATGTTATTTCGGTCATCTCGATGGTTTGAGCGCCGAAAACATGATTCCCGACTTGCTAAGTTCTGCAAATTCCATTTAGAAGGTCTCTTTTAGGTCCGTGATTGCAGTACATCATTGCGCTAAACTCGTTCACTTTAGCACTGAAAACATTATTTTAAGCTCTAAAACGTCGCCGTGATCGATTTAAGACGGCAATTTTTAGGTGGTGATTTGAGTATCTTTTTACTCTCAAATCGCTTTTAGAACGCTTAAAACGCGATTTTGATGCTTCTAAGATCGTTTCTTTTCAGTTTACAAGCAAGTTATAGGTTTCTCATTTCAACATGTTGTTTCATTCATCTCGATGGTTTGAGCGCCGAAAACATGATTGCCGACTTGCTAAGTTCTTCAATTTCCATTTAGAAGGTCTCTTTTAGGTCCGTGATTGCAGTACATCATTGCGCTCAACTCGTTCACTTTAGCACTGAAAACATTATTTTAAGCTTTAAAACGTCGCCGTGATCGATTTAAGACGGCAATTTTTGGTGGTGATTTGAGTATGTTTTCACGCTAAAATCGCTTCTAGAACGCTTAAAACGCGATTTTGATGGTTCTAAGATTTTTTCTTTTCAGTTTACAAGCAAATTATAGGTTTCTCATTTCAACATGTTGTTTCGCTCTTCTCGATGGTTTGAGCGCAGAAAACATGATTCCCGACTTGCTAAGTTCTGCAATATCCATTTAGAAGGCCTCTTTCAGATCCGTGATTGCAGTACATCATTGCGCTCAACTCGTTCACTTTAGCACTGAAAACACCATTTTAAGCTGTAAAACGTCACCGTTATCGATTTAAGACGGCAATTTATAGTTAGTTATTTGAACATGTTTTTACGCTCAAATCGCTTTTAGAAGGCTTAAAACGCGATTTTGATGGTTCTAAGGTCGTTTCTTTTCAGTGTACAAGCAAGTTATAGGTTTCACATTTCAACATGTTGTTTCGGTCATCTCGATGGTTTGAGCGCCGAAAACATGATTCCCGACTTGCTAAGTTCTGCAATATCAAATTAGAAGGTCTTTTTTTAGAACCGTCATTGCAGTACATCATTGCGCTCAACTCGTTCACTTTAGCACTGAAAACAGCATTTCAAGCTGTAAAACGTCGATGTGATCGATTTAAGACGGCAATTTTTAGGTGGTGATTTGAGTATCTTTTTACTCTCAAATCGCTTTTAGAACGCTTAAAACGCGATTTTGATGGTTCTAAGATCGTTTCTTTTCAGTTTACAAGCAAGTTATAGGTTTCTCATTTCAACATGTTGTTTCATTCATCTCGATGGTTTGAGCGCCGAAAACATGATTGCCGACTTGCTAAGTTCTTCAATTTCCATTTAGAAGGTCTCTTTTAGGTCCGTGATTGCAGTACATCATTGCGCTCAACTCGTTCACTTTAGCACTGAAAACATTATTTTAAGCTTTAAAACGTCGCCGTGATCGATTTAAGACGGCAATTTTTGGTGGTGATTTGAGTATGTTTTCACGCTAAAATCGCTTCTAGAACGCTTAAAACGCGATTTTGATGGTTCTAAGATTTTTTCTTTTCAGTTTACAAGCAAATTATAGGTTTCTCATTTCAACATGTTGTTTCGCTCTTCTCGATGGTTTGAGCGCAGAAAACATGATTCCCGACTTGCTAAGTTCTGCAATATCCATTTAGAAGGCCTCTTTCAGATCCGTGATTGCAGTACATCATTGCGCTCAACTCGTTCACTTTAGCACTGAAAACACCATTTTAAGCTGTAAAACGTCACCGTTATCGATTTAAGACGGCAATTTATAGTTAGTTATTTGAACATGTTTTTACGCTCAAATCGCTTTTAGAAGGCTTAAAACGCGATTTTGATGGTTCTAAGGTCGTTTCTTTTCAGTGTACAAGCAAGTTATAGGTTTCACATTTCAACATGTTGTTTCGGTCATCTCGATGGTTTGAGCGCCGAAAACATGATTCCCGACTTGCTAAGTTCTGCAATATCAAATTAGAAGGTCTTTTTTTAGAACCGTCATTGCAGTACATCATTGCGCTCAACTCGTTCACTTTAGCACTGAAAACAGCATTTCAAGCTGTAAAACGTCGATGTGATCGATTTAAGACGGCAATTTTTAGTTAGTGATTTTAACATGTTTTCACGCTCAAATTGCTTCTAGAACGCTTAAAACGCGATTTTGATGGTTCTAAGATCGTTTCTTTTCAGTTTACAAGCAAGTTATAGGTTTCTCATTTCAACATGTTTTTTCATTCATCTCGATGGTTTGAGCGCCCAAATCATGATTCCTGACTTGGTAAGTTCTGCAAATTCCATTTAGAAGGTCTGTTTTAGGTCCGTGATTGCAGTACATCATTGCGCTCAACTCGTTCACTATAGGACTAAAAACACCATTTTAAGCTCTAAAACGTCGCCGTGGTCGATTTAAGACGGCAATTTTAAGTTGGTGATTTGAGCATGTTTTCACGCTCAAATTCCTTCTAGAACGCTTAAAACGCGATTTTGATGGTTCTAAGGTCGTTTCTTTTCAGTTTACAAGCAAGTTATAGGCTTCACATTTCAACATGTTGTTTCGGTCATCTCGATGGTTTGAGCGCCGAAAACATGAGTCCCGACTTGCTAAGTTCTGCAATATCAAATTAGAAGGTCTTTTTTAAGATCCGTCATTGCAGTACATCATTGCGCTCAACTCGTTCACTTTAGCACTGAAAACAGCATTTTAAGCTGTAAAACGTCGATGTGATCGATTTAAGACGGCAATTTTTAGTTAGTGATTTGAGCATGTTTTCCCGCTCAAATCGCTTCTAGAACGCTTAAAACGCGATTTTGATGCTTGTAAGATCGTTTCTTTTCAGTTTACAAGAAAGTTATAGGTTTCTCATTTCAACATGTTGTGTCATTCATCTCGATGGTTTGAGCGCCGAAATCATGATTCCCGACTTGGTAAGTTCTGCAATTTCCATTTAGAAGGTCTCTTTTAGGTCCCTGATTGCAGTACATCCTTGCGCTCAACTCGTTCGTTCTAGCACTAAAAACACCATTTTAAGCCCTAAAACGTCGCCGTGGTCGATTTAAGATAGCAATTTTTAGTTGGTGATTTGAGCATGTTTTTACGCTCAAATCCCTTTTTGAGCGCTTAAAACGCGATTTTGATGGTTCTAAGGTCGTTTCTTTTGAGTTTACAAGCAAGTTATAGGTTTCTCATTTCAACATGTTATTTCGCTAGTCTCGATGGTTTTAGCGCCGAAAACATGATTCCCGACTTGCTAAGTTCTGCAAATTCCATTTAGAAGGTCTCTTTTAGGTCCGTGATTGCAGTACATCATTGCGCTAAACTCGTTCACTTTAGCACTGAAAACATTATTTTAAGCTTTAAAACGTCGCCGTGATCGATTTAAGACGGCAATTTTTAGGTGGTGATTTGAGTATCTTTTTACTCTCAAATCGCTTTTAGAACGCTTAAAACGCGATTTTGATGCTTCTAAGATCGTTTCTTTTCAGTTTACAATCAAGTTATAGGTTTCTCATTCAACATGTTGTTTCGCTCATCTCGATGGTTTGAGCGCCGAAAACATGATTTCCGAATTGCTAAGTTGTGCAAATTCCATTTAGAATGTCTCTTTTAGGTCCGTGATTGCAGTACATCATTGCGCTCAACTCGTTCACTTTAGCACTGAAAACATTATTTAAGCTTTAAAACGTCGCCGTGATCGATTTAAGACGGCAATTTTTAGGTGGTGATTTGAGTATGTTTTTACTCTCAAATCGCTTCCAGAACGCTTAAAACGCGATTTTGATAGTTCTAAGATCGTTTCTTTTCAGTTTACAAGCAAGTTATAGGTTTCTCATTTCAACATGTTTTTTCATTCATCTCGATGGTTTGAGCGCCGAAATCATGATTCCCGACTTGGTAAGTTCTGCAAATTCCATTTAGAAGGTCTCTTTTAGGTCCGTGATTACAGTACATGATTGTGCTCAACTCATTCACTCTAGCACTAAAAACACCATTTTAAGCTCTAAAACGTCGCCGTGGTCGATTTAAAACGGCAATTTTTAGTTGGTGATTTGAGCATGTTTTCACGCTCAAGTTACTTCTAGAACGCTTAAAACGCGATTTTGATGGTTCTAAGGTCGTTTCTTTTCAGTGTACAAGCAAGTTATAGGTTTCACATTTCAACATGTTGTTTCGGTCATCTCGATGGTTTGAGCGCCAAAAACATGATTCCCGACTTGCTAAGTTCTGCAATATCAAATTAGAAGGTCTTTTTTTAGAACCGTCATTGCAGTACATCATTGCGCTCAACTCGTTCACTTTAGCACTGAAAACAGCATTTCAAGCTGTAAAACGTCGATGTGATCGATTTAAGACGGCAGTTTTTAGTTAGTGATTTTAACATGTTTTCACGCTCAAATTGCTTCTAGAACGCTTAAAACGCGATTTTGATGGTTCTAAGATCGTTTCTTTTCAGTTTACAAGCAAGGTATAGGTTTCTCATTTCAACATGTTTTTTCATTCATCTCGATGGTTTGAGCGCCGAAATCATGATTCCCGACTTGGTAAGTTCTGCAAATTCCATTTAGAAGGTCTCTTTTAGGTCCGTGATTACAGTACATCATTGCGCTCAACTCGTTCACTTTAGCACTGAAAACAGCATTTTAAGCTGTAAAACGTCGATGTGATCGATTTAAGACGGCAATTTTTAGTTAGTGATTTGAGCATGTTTTCCCGCTCAAATCGCTTCTAGAACGCTTAAAACGCGATTTTGATGCTTCTAAGATCGTTTCTTTTCAGTTTAAAAGAAAGTTATAGGTTTCTCATTTCAACATGTTGTGTCATTCATCTCGATGGTTTGAGCGCCGAAATCATGATTCCCGACTTGGTAAGTTCTGCAAATTCCATTTAGAAGGTCTCTTTTAGGTCCGTGATTGCAGTACATCATTGCGCTCAACTCGTTCATTATAGGACTAAAAACACCATTTTAAGCTAAAAAACGTCGCAATGGTCGATTTAAGACGGCAATTTTAAGTTGGTGATTTGAGCATGTTTTCACGCTCAAATTCCTTCTAGAACGCTTAAAACGCGATTTTGATGGTTCTAAGGTCGTTTCTTTTCAGTTTACAAGTAAGTTATAGGTTTCACATTTCAACATGTTGTTTCGGTCATCTCGATGGTTTGAGCGCCGAAAACATGATTCCCGACTTGCTAAGTTCTGCAATATCAAATTAGAAGGTCTTTTTTAAGATCCGTCATTGCAGTACATCATTGCGCTCAACTCGTTCACTTTAGCACTGAAAACAGCATTTTAAGCTGTAAAACGTCGATGTGATCGATTTAAGACGGCAATTTTTAGTTAGTGATTTGAGCATGTTTTCCCGCTGAAATCGCTTCTAGAACGCTTAAAACGCGATTTTGATGCTTCTAAGATCGTTTCTTTTCAGTTTAAAAGAAAGTTATAGGTTTCTCATTTCAACATGTTGTGTCATTCATCTCGATGGTTTGAGCGCCGAAATCATGATTCCCGACTTGGTAAGTTCTGCAATTTCCATTTAGAAGGTCTCTTTTAGGTCCCTGATTGCAGTACATCATTGCGCTCAACTCGTTCGTTCTAGCACTAAAAACACCATTTTAAGCTCTAAAACGTCGCCGTGGTCGATTTAAGATAGCAATTTTTAGTTGGTGATTTGAGCATGTTTTTACGCTCAAATCGCTTTTTGAGCGCTTAAAACGCGATTTTGATGGTTCTAAGGTCGTTTCTTTTGAGTTTACAAGCAAGTTATAGGTTTCTCATTTCAACATGTTATTTCGCTCATCTCGATGGTTTTAGCGCCGAAAACATGATTCCCGACTTGCTAAGTTCTGCAAATTCCATTTAGAAGGTCTCTTTTAGGTCCGTGATTGCAGTGCATCATTGCGCTAAACTCGTTCACTTTAGCACTGAAAACATTATTTTAAGCTTTAAAACGTCGCCGTGATCGATTTAAGACGGCAATTTTTAGGTGGTGATTTGAGTATGTTTTTACTCTCAAATCGCTTTTAGAACGCTTAAAACGCGATTTTGATGCTTCTAAGATCGTTTCTTTTCAGTTTACAAGCAAGTTATAGGTTTCTCATTTCAAATTGTTGTTTCATTCATCTCGATATTTTGAGCGCCGAAAACATGATTGCCGACTTGCTAAGTTCTGCAATTTCCATTTAGAAGGTCTCTTTTAGATCCGTGATTGCAGTACATCATTGCGCTCAACTCGTTCACTTTAGCACTGAAAACCGCATTTTAAGCTGTAAAACGTCGCCGTGATCGATTTAAGACGGCAATTTTTAGTTAGTGATTTGAGCATGTTTTCACGCTCAAATCGCTTCTAGAAGGCTTAAAACGCGACGTTTATGGTTCTAAGATCGTTTCTTTTGAGTTTACAAGCAAGTTATAGGTTTCACATTTCAACATGTATTTTCGGTCATCTCGATGGTTTGAGCGCCTAAAACATGATTCCCGACTTGCTAAGTTCTGCAAATTCCATTTAGAAAGTCTTTTTTAGGTCCGTGATTACAGTACATGATTGTGCTCAACTCATTCACTCTAGCACTAAAAACACCATTTTAAGCTCTAAAACGTCGCCGTGGTCGATTTAAAACGGCAATTTTTAGTTGGTGATTTGAGCATGTTTTCACGCTCAAATTACTTCTAGAACGCTTAAAACGCGATTTTGATGGTTCTAAGGTCGTTTCTTTTCAGTGTACAAGCAAGTTATAGGTTTCACATTTCAACATGTTGTTTCGGTCATCTCGATGGTTTGAGCGCCAAAAACATGATTCCCGACTTGCTAAAATCTGCAATATCAAATTAGAAGGTCTTTTTTTAGAACCGTCATTGCAGTACATCATTGCGCTCAACTCGTTCACTTTAGCACTGAAAACAGCATTTCAAGCTGTAAAACGTCGATGTGATCGATTTAAGACGGCAATTTTTAGTTAGTGATTTTAACATGTTTTCACGCTCAAATTGCTTCTAGAACGCTTAAAACGCGATTTTGATGCTTGTAAGATCGTTTCTTTTCAGTTTACAAGAAAGTTATAGGTTTCTCATTTCAACATGTTGTGTCATTCATCTCGATGGTTTGAGCGCCGAAATCATGATTCCCGACTTGGTAAGTTCTGCAATTTCCATTTAGAAGGTCTCTTTTAGGTCCCTGATTGCAGTACATCATTGCACTCAACTCGTTCGTTCTAGCACTAAAAACACCATTTTAAGCTCTAAAACGTCGCCGTGGTCGATTTAAGATAGCAATTTTTAGTTGGTGATTTGAGCATGTGTTTACGCTCAAATCGTTTTTTGAGCGCTTAAAACGCGATTTTGATGGTTCTAAGGTCGTTTCTTTTGAGTTTACAAGCAAGTTATAGGTTTCTCATTTCAACATGTTATTTCGGTCATCTCGATGGTTTGAGCGCCGAAAACATGATTCCCGACTTGCTAAGTTCTGCAAATTCCATTTAGAAGGTCTCTTTTAGGTCCGTGATTGCAGTACATCATTGCGCTCAACTCGTTCACTTTAGCACTGAAAACATTATTTTAAGCTTTAAAACGTCGCCGTGATCGATTTAAGACGGCAATTTTTGGTGGTGATTTGAGTATGTTTTCACGCTAAAATCGCTTCTAGAACGCTTAAAACGCGATTTTGATGGTTCTAAGATTTTTTCTTTTCAGTTTACAAGCAAATTATAGGTTTCTCATTTCAACATGTTGTTTCGCTCTTCTCGATGGTTTGAGCGCAGAAAACATGATTCCCGACTTGCTAAGTTCTGCAATATCCATTTAGAAGGCCTCTTTCAGATCCGTGATTGCAGTACATCATTGCGCTCAACTCGTTCACTTTAGCACTGAAAACACCATTTTAAGCTGTAAAACGTCACCGTTATCGATTTAAGACGGCAATTTATAGTTAGTTATTTGAACATGTTTTTACGCTCAAATCGCTTTTAGAAGGCTTAAAACGCGATTTTGATGGTTCTAAGGTCGTTTCTTTTCAGTGTACAAGCAAGTTATAGGTTTCACATTTCAACATGTTGTTTCGGTCATCTCGATGGTTTGAGCGCCGAAAACATGATTCCCGACTTGCTAAGTTCTGCAATATCAAATTAGAAGGTCTTTTTTTAGAACCGTCATTGCAGTACATCATTGCGCTCAACTCGTTCACTTTAGCACTGAAAACAGCATTTCAAGCTGTAAAACGTCGATGTGATCGATTTAAGACGGCAATTTTTAGGTGGTGATTTGAGTATCTTTTTACTCTCAAATCGCTTTTAGAACGCTTAAAACGCGATTTTGATGGTTCTAAGATCGTTTCTTTTCAGTTTACAAGCAAGTTATAGGTTTCTCATTTCAACATGTTGTTTCATTCATCTCGATGGTTTGAGCGCCGAAAACATGATTGCCGACTTGCTAAGTTCTTCAATTTCCATTTAGAAGGTCTCTTTTAGGTCCGTGATTGCAGTACATCATTGCGCTCAACTCGTTCACTTTAGCACTGAAAACATTATTTTAAGCTCTAAAACGTCGCCGTGATCGATTTAAGACGGCAATTTTTGGTGGTGATTTGAGTATGTTTTCACGCTAAAATCGCTTCTAGAACGCTTAAAACGCGATTTTGATGGTTCTAAGATTTTTTCTTTTCAGTTTACAAGCAAATTATAGGTTTCTCATTTCAACATGTTGTTTCGCTCTTCTCGATGGTTTGAGCGCAGAAAACATGATTCCCGACTTGCTAAGTTCTGCAATATCCATTTAGAAGGCCTCTTTCAGATCCGTGATTGCAGTACATCATTGCGCTCAACTCGTTCACTTTAGCACTGAAAACACCATTTTAAGCTGTAAAACGTCACCGTTATCGATTTAAGACGGCAATTTATAGTTAGTTATTTGAACATGTTTTTACGCTCAAATCGCTTTTAGAAGGCTTAAAACGCGATTTTGATGGTTCTAAGGTCGTTTCTTTTCAGTGTACAAGCAAGTTATAGGTTTCACATTTCAACATGTTGTTTCGGTCATCTCGATGGTTTGAGCGCCGAAAACATTATTCCCGACTTGCTAAGTTCTGCAATATCAAATTAGAAGGTCTTTTTTTAGAACCGTCATTGCAGTACATCATTGCGCTCAACTCGTTCACTTTAGCACTGAAAACAGCATTTCAAGCTGTAAAACGTCGATGTGATCGATTTAAGACGGCAATTTTTAGTTAGTGATTTTAACATGTTTTCACGCTCAAATTGCTTCTAGAACGCTTAAAACGCGATTTTGATGGTTCTAAGATCGTTTCTTTTCAGTTTACAAGCAAGTTATAGGTTTCTCATTTCAACATGTTTTTTCATTCATCTCGATGGTTTGAGCGCCCAAATCATGATTCCCGACTTGGTAAGTTCTGCAAATTCCATTTAGAAGGTCTGTTTTAGGTCCGTGATTGCAGTACATCATTGCGCTCAACTCGTTCACTATAGGACTAAAAACACCATTTTAAGCTCTAAAACGTCGCCGTGGTCGATTTAAGACGGCAATTTTAAGTTGGTGATTTGAGCATGTTTTCACGCTCAAATTCCTTCTAGAACGCTTAAAACGCGATTTTGATGGTTCTAAGGTCGTTTCTTTTCAGTTTACAAGCAAGTTATAGGCTTCACATTTCAACATGTTGTTTCGGTCATCTCGATGGTTTGAGCGCCGAAAACATGAGTCCCGACTTGCTAAGTTCTGCAATATCAAATTAGAAGGTCTTTTTTAAGATCCGTCATTGCAGTACATCATTGCGCTCAACTCGTTCACTTTAGCACTGAAAACAGCATTTTAAGCTGTAAAACGTCGATGTGATCGATTTAAGACGGCAATTTTTAGTTAGTGATTTGAGCATGTTTTCCCGCTCAAATCGCTTCTAGAACGCTTAAAACGCGATTTTGATGCTTGTAAGATCGTTTCTTTTCAGTTTACAAGAAAGTTATAGGTTTCTCATTTCAACATGTTGTGTCATTCATCTCGATGGTTTGAGCGCCGAAATCATGATTCCCGACTTGGTAAGTTCTGCAATTTCCATTTAGAAGGTCTCTTTTAGGTCCCTGATTGCAGTACATCATTGCGCTCAACTCGTTCGTTCTAGCACTAAAAACACCATTTTAAGCCCTAAAACGTCGCCGTGGTCGATTTAAGATAGCAATTTTTAGTTGGTGATTTGAGCATGTTTTTACGCTCAAATCCCTTTTTGAGCGCTTAAAACGCGATTTTGATGGTTCTAAGGTCGTTTCTTTTGAGTTTACAAGCAAGTTATAGGTTTCTCATTTCAACATGTTATTTCGCTAGTCTCGATGGTTTTAGCGCCGAAAACATGATTCCCGACTTGCTAAGTTCTGCAAATTCCATTTAGAAGGTCTCTTTTAGGTCCGTGATTGCAGTACATCATTGCGCTAAACTCGTTCACTTTAGCACTGAAAACATTATTTTAAGCTTTAAAACGTCGCCGTGATCGATTTAAGACGGCAATTTTTAGGTGGTGATTTGAGTATCTTTTTACTCTCAAATCGCTTTTAGAACGCTTAAAACGCGATTTTGATGCTTCTAAGATCGTTTCTTTTCAGTTTACAATCAAGTTATAGGTTTCTCATTCAACATGTTGTTTCGCTCATCTCGATGGTTTGAGCGCCGAAAACATGATTTCCGAATTGCTAAGTTGTGCAAATTCCATTTAGAATGTCTCTTTTAGGTCCGTGATTGCAGTACATCATTGCGCTCAACTCGTTCACTTTAGCACTGAAAACATTATTTAAGCTTTAAAACGTCGCCGTGATCGATTTAAGACGGCAATTTTTAGGTGGTGATTTGAGTATGTTTTTACTCTCAAATCGCTTCCAGAACGCTTAAAACGCGATTTTGATAGTTCTAAGATCGTTTCTTTTCAGTTTACAAGCAAGTTATAGGTTTCTCATTTCAACATGTTTTTTCATTCATCTCGATGGTTTGAGCGCCGAAATCATGATTCCCGACTTGGTAAGTTCTGCAAATTCCATTTAGAAGGTCTCTTTTAGGTCCGTGATTACAGTACATGATTGTGCTCAACTCATTCACTCTAGCACTAAAAACACCATTTTAAGCTCTAAAACGTCGCCGTGGTCGATTTAAAACGGCAATTTTTAGTTGGTGATTTGAGCATGTTTTCACGCTCAAATTACTTCTAGAACGCTTAAAACGCGATTTTGATGGTTCTAAGGTCGTTTCTTTTCAGTGTACAAGCAAGTTATAGGTTTCACATTTCAACATGTTGTTTCGGTCATCTCGATGGTTTGAGCGCCAAAAACATGATTCCCGACTTGCTAAGTTCTGCAATATCAAATTAGAAGGTCTTTTTTTAGAACCGTCATTGCAGTACATCATTGCGCTCAACTCGTTCACTTTAGCACTGAAAACAGCATTTCAAGCTGTAAAACGTCGATGTGATCGATTTAAGACGGCAGTTTTTAGTTAGTGATTTTAACATGTTTTCACGCTCAAATTGCTTCTAGAACGCTTAAAACGCGATTTTGATGGTTCTAAGATCGTTTCTTTTCAGTTTACAAGCAAGGTATAGGTTTCTCATTTCAACATGTTTTTTCATTCATCTCGATGGTTTGAGCGCCGAAATCATGATTCCCGACTTGGTAAGTTCTGCAAATTCCATTTAGAAGGTCTCTTTTAGGTCCGTGATTACAGTACATCATTGCGCTCAACTCGTTCACTTTAGCACTGAAAACAGCATTTTAAGCTGTAAAACGTCGATGTGATCGATTTAAGACGGCAATTTTTAGTTAGTGATTTGAGCATGTTTTCCCGCTCAAATCGCTTCTAGAACGCTTAAAACGCGATTTTGATGCTTCTAAGATCGTTTCTTTTCAGTTTAAAAGAAAGTTATAGGTTTCTCATTTCAACATGTTGTGTCATTCATCTCGATGGTTTGAGCGCCGAAATCATGATTCCCGACTTGGTAAGTTCTGCAAATTCCATTTAGAAGGTCTCTTTTAGGTCCGTGATTGCAGTACATCATTGCGCTCAACTCGTTCATTATAGGACTAAAAACACCATTTTAAGCTAAAAAACGTCGCAATGGTCGATTTAAGACGGCAATTTTAAGTTGGTGATTTGAGCATGTTTTCACGCTCAAATTCCTTCTAGAACGCTTAAAACGCGATTTTGATGGTTCTAAGGTCGTTTCTTTTCAGTGTACAAGCAAGTTATAGGTTTCACATTTCAACATGTTGTTTCGGTCATCTCGATGGTTTGAGCGCCGAAAACATTATTCCCGACTTGCTAAGTTCTGCAATATCAAATTAGAAGGTCTTTTTTTAGAACCGTCATTGCAGTACATCATTGCGCTCAACTCGTTCACTTTAGCACTGAAAACAGCATTTCAAGCTGTAAAACGTCGATGTGATCGATTTAAGACGGCAATTTTTAGGTGGTGATTTGAGTATCTTTTTACTCTCAAATCGCTTTTAGAACGCTTAAAACGCGATTTTGATGGTTCTAAGATCGTTTCTTTTCAGTTTACAAGCAAGTTATAGGTTTCTCATTTCAACATGTTGTTTCATTCATCTCGATGGTTTGAGCGCCGAAAACATGATTGCCGACTTGCTAAGTTCTTCAATTTCCATTTAGAAGGTCTCTTTTAGGTCCGTGATTGCAGTACATCATTGCGCTCAACTCGTTCACTTTAGCACTGAAAACATTATTTTAAGCTTTAAAACGTCGCCGTGATCGATTTAAGACGGCAATTTTTGGTGGTGATTTGAGTATGTTTTCACGCTAAAATCGCTTCTAGAACGCTTAAAACGCGATTTTGATGGTTCTAAGATTTTTTCTTTTCAGTTTACAAGCAAATTATAGGTTTCTCATTTCAACATGTTGTTTCGCTCTTCTCGATGGTTTGAGCGCAGAAAACATGATTCCCGACTTGCTAAGTTCTGCAATATCCATTTAGAAGGCCTCTTTCAGATCCGTGATTGCAGTACATCATTGCGCTCAACTCGTTCACTTTAGCACTGAAAACACCATTTTAAGCTGTAAAACGTCACCGTTATCGATTTAAGACGGCAATTTATAGTTAGTTATTTGAACATGTTTTTACGCTCAAATCGCTTTTAGAAGGCTTAAAACGCGATTTTGATGGTTCTAAGGTCGTTTCTTTTCAGTGTACAAGCAAGTTATAGGTTTCACATTTCAACATGTTGTTTCGGTCATCTCGATGGTTTGAGCGCCGAAAACATTATTCCCGACTTGCTAAGTTCTGCAATATCAAATTAGAAGGTCTTTTTTTAGAACCGTCATTGCAGTACATCATTGCGCTCAACTCGTTCACTTTAGCACTGAAAACAGCATTTCAAGCTGTAAAACGCCGATGTGATCGATTTAAGACGGCAATTTTTAGTTAGTGATTTTAACATGTTTTCACGCTCAAATTGCTTCTAGAACGCTTAAAACGCGATTTTGATGGTTCTAAGATCGTTTCTTTTCAGTTTACAAGCAAGTTATAGGTTTCTCATTTCAACATGTTTTTTCATTCATCTCGATGGTTTGAGCGCCCAAATCATGATTCCCGACTTGGTAAGTTCTGCAAATTCCATTTAGAAGGTCTGTTTTAGGTCCGTGATTGCAGTACATCATTGCGCTCAACTCGTTCACTATAGGACTAAAAACACCATTTTAAGCTCTAAAACGTCGCCGTGGTCGATTTAAGACGGCAATTTTAAGTTGGTGATTTGAGCATGTTTTCACGCTCAAATTCCTTCTAGAACGCTTAAAACGCGATTTTGATGGTTCTAAGGTCGTTTCTTTTCAGTTTACAAGCAAGTTATAGGCTTCACATTTCAACATGTTGTTTCGGTCATCTCGATGGTTTGAGCGCCGAAAACATGAGTCCCGACTTGCTAAGTTCTGCAATATCAAATTAGAAGGTCTTTTTTAAGATCCGTCATTGCAGTACATCATTGCGCTCAACTCGTTCACTTTAGCACTGAAAACAGCATTTTAAGCTGTAAAACGTCGATGTGATCGATTTAAGACGGCAATTTTTAGTTAGTGATTTGAGCATGTTTTCCCGCTCAAATCGCTTCTAGAACGCTTAAAACGCGATTTTGATGCTTGTAAGATCGTTTCTTTTCAGTTTACAAGAAAGTTATAGGTTTCTCATTTCAACATGTTGTGTCATTCATCTCGATGGTTTGAGCGCCGAAATCATGATTCCCGACTTGGTAAGTTCTGCAATTTCCATTTAGAAGGTCTCTTTTAGGTCCCTGATTGCAGTACATCATTGCGCTCAACTCGTTCGTTCTAGCACTAAAAACACCATTTTAAGCCCTAAAACGTCGCCGTGGTCGATTTAAGATAGCAATTTTTAGTTGGTGATTTGAGCATGTTTTTACGCTCAAATCCCTTTTTGAGCGCTTAAAACGCGATTTTGATGGTTCTAAGGTCGTTTCTTTTGAGTTTACAAGCAAGTTATAGGTTTCTCATTTCAACATGTTATTTCGCTAGTCTCGATGGTTTTAGCGCCGAAAACATGATTCCCGACTTGCTAAGTTCTGCAAATTCCATTTAGAAGGTCTCTTTTAGGTCCGTGATTGCAGTACATCATTGCGCTAAACTCGTTCACTTTAGCACTGAAAACATTATTTTAAGCTTTAAAACGTCGCCGTGATCGATTTAAGACGGCAATTTTTAGGTGGTGATTTGAGTATCTTTTTACTCTCAAATCGCTTTTAGAACGCTTAAAACGCGATTTTGATGCTTCTAAGATCGTTTCTTTTCAGTTTACAATCAAGTTATAGGTTTCTCATTCAACATGTTGTTTCGCTCATCTCGATGGTTTGAGCGCCGAAAACATGATTTCCGAATTGCTAAGTTGTGCAAATTCCATTTAGAATGTCTCTTTTAGGTCCGTGATTGCAGTACATCATTGCGCTCAACTCGTTCACTTTCGCACTGAAAACATTATTTAAGCTTTAAAACGTCGCCGTGATCGATTTAAGACGGCAATTTTTAGGTGGTGATTTGAGTATGTTTTTACTCTCAAATCGCTTCCAGAACGCTTAAAACGCGATTTTGATAGTTCTAAGATCGTTTCTTTTCAGTTTACAAGCAAGTTATAGGTTTCTCATTTCAACATGTTTTTTCATTCATCTCGATGGTTTGAGCGCCGAAATCATGATTCCCGACTTGGTAAGTTCTGCAAATTCCATTTAGAAGGTCTCTTTTAGGTCCGTGATTACAGTACATGATTGTGCTCAACTCATTCACTCTAGCACTAAAAACACCATTTTAAGCTCTAAAACGTCGCCGTGGTCGATTTAAAACGGCAATTTTTAGTTGGTGATTTGAGCATGTTTTCACGCTCAAATTACTTCTAGAACGCTTAAAACGCGATTTTGATGGTTCTAAGGTCGTTTCTTTTCAGTGTACAAGCAAGTTATAGGTTTCACATTTCAACATGTTGTTTCGGTCATCTCGATGGTTTGAGCGCCAAAAACATGATTCCCGACTTGCTAAGTTCTGCAATATCAAATTAGAAGGTCTTTTTTTAGAACCGTCATTGCAGTACATCATTGCGCTCAACTCGTTCACTTTAGCACTGAAAACAGCATTTCAAGCTGTAAAACGTCGATGTGATCGATTTAAGACGGCAGTTTTTAGTTAGTGATTTTAACATGTTTTCACGCTCAAATTGCTTCTAGAACGCTTAAAACGCGATTTTGATGGTTCTAAGATCGTTTCTTTTCAGTTTACAAGCAAGGTATAGGTTTCTCATTTCAACATGTTTTTTCATTCATCTCGATGGTTTGAGCGCCGAAATCATGATTCCCGACTTGGTAAGTTCTGCAAATTCCATTTAGAAGGTCTCTTTTAGGTCCGTGATTACAGTACATCATTGCGCTCAACTCGTTCACTTTAGCACTGAAAACAGCATTTTAAGCTGTAAAACGTCGATGTGATCGATTTAAGACGGCAATTTTTAGTTAGTGATTTGAGCATGTTTTCCCGCTCAAATCGCTTCTAGAACGCTTAAAACGCGATTTTGATGCTTCTAAGATCGTTTCTTTTCAGTTTAAAAGAAAGTTATAGGTTTCTCATTTCAACATGTTGTGTCATTCATCTCGATGGTTTGAGCGCCGAAATCATGATTCCCGACTTGGTAAGTTCTGCAAATTCCATTTAGAAGGTCTCTTTTAGGTCCGTGATTGCAGTACATCATTGCGCTCAACTCGTTCATTATAGGACTAAAAACACCATTTTAAGCTAAAAAACGTCGCAATGGTCGATTTAAGACGGCAATTTTAAGTTGGTGATTTGAGCATGTTTTCACGCTCAAATTCCTTCTAGAACGCTTAAAACGCGATTTTGATGGTTCTAAGGTCGTTTCTTTTCAGTTTACAAGTAAGTTATAGGTTTCACATTTCAACATGTTGTTTCGGTCATCTCGATGGTTTGAGCGCCGAAAACATGATTCCCGACTTGCTAAGTTCTGCAATATCAAATTAGAAGGTCTTTTTTAAGATCCGTCATTGCAGTACATCATTGCGCTCAACTCGTTCACTTTAGCACTGAAAACAGCATTTTAAGCTGTAAAACGTCGATGTGATCGATTTAAGACGGCAATTTTTAGTTAGTGATTTGAGCATGTTTTCCCGCTGAAATCGCTTCTAGAACGCTTAAAACGCGATTTTGATGCTTCTAAGATCGTTTCTTTTCAGTTTAAAAGAAAGTTATAGGTTTCTCATTTCAACATGTTGTGTCATTCATCTCGATGGTTTGAGCGCCGAAATCATGATTCCCGACTTGGTAAGTTCTGCAATTTCCATTTAGAAGGTCTCTTTTAGGTCCCTGATTGCAGTACATCATTGCGCTCAACTCGTTCGTTCTAGCACTAAAAACACCATTTTAAGCTCTAAAACGTCGCCGTGGTCGATTTAAGATAGCAATTTTTAGTTGGTGATTTGAGCATGTTTTTACGCTCAAATCGCTTTTTGAGCGCTTAAAACGCGATTTTGATGGTTCTAAGGTCGTTTCTTTTGAGTTTACAAGCAAGTTATAGGTTTCTCATTTCAACATGTTATTTCGCTCATCTCGATGGTTTTAGCGCCGAAAACATGATTCCCGACTTGCTAAGTTCTGCAAATTCCATTTAGAAGGTCTCTTTTAGGTCCGTGATTGCAGTGCATCATTGCGCTAAACTCGTTCACTTTAGCACTGAAAACATTATTTTAAGCTTTAAAACGTCGCCGTGATCGATTTAAGACGGCAATTTTTAGGTGGTGATTTGAGTATGTTTTTACTCTCAAATCGCTTTTAGAACGCTTAAAACGCGATTTTGATGCTTCTAAGATCGTTTCTTTTCAGTTTACAAGCAAGTTATAGGTTTCTCATTTCAAATTGTTGTTTCATTCATCTCGATATTTTGAGCGCCGAAAACATGATTGCCGACTTGCTAAGTTCTGCAATTTCCATTTAGAAGGTCTCTTTTAGATCCGTGATTGCAGTACATCATTGCGCTCAACTCGTTCACTTTAGCACTGAAAACCGCATTTTAAGCTGTAAAACGTCGCCGTGATCGATTTAAGACGGCAATTTTTAGCTAGTGATTTGAGCATGTTTTCACGCTCAAATCGCTTCTAGAAGGCTTAAAACGCGACGTTTATGGTTCTAAGATCGTTTCTTTTCAGTTTACAAGCAAGTTATAGGTTTCACATTTCAACATGTATTTTCGGTCATCTCGATGGTTTGAGCGCCTAAAACATGATTCCCGACTTGCTAAGTTCTGCAAATTCCATTTAGAAAGTCTTTTTTAGGTCCGTGATTACAGTACATGATTGTGCTCAACTCATTCACTCTAGCACTAAAAACACCATTTTAAGCTCTAAAACGTCGCCGTGGTCGATTTAAAACGGCAATTTTTAGTTGGTGATTTGAGCATGTTTTCACGCTCAAATTACTTCTAGAACGCTTAAAACGCGATTTTGATGGTTCTAAGGTCGTTTCTTTTCAGTGTACAAGCAAGTTATAGGTTTCACATTTCAACATGTTGTTTCGGTCATCTCGATGGTTTGAGCGCCAAAAACATGATTCCCGACTTGCTAAGTTCTGCAATATCAAATTAGAAGGTCTTTTTTTAGAACCGTCATTGCAGTACATCATTGCGCTCAACTCGTTCACTTTAGCACTGAAAACAGCATTTCAAGCTGTAAAACGTCGATGTGATCGATTTAAGACGGCAATTTTTAGTTAGTGATTTTAACATGTTTTCACGCTCAAATTGCTTCTAGAACGCTTAAAACGCGATTTTGATGGTTCTAAGATCGTTTCTTTTCAGTTTACAAGCAAGTTATAGGTTTCTCATTTCAACATGTTTTTTCATTCATCTCGATGGTTTGAGCGCCCAAATCATGATTCCCGACTTGGTAAGTTCTGCAAATTCCATTTAGAAGGTGTGTTTTAGGTCCGTGATTGCAGTACATCATTGCGCTCAACTCGTTCACTATAGGACTAAAAACACCATTTTAAGCTCTAAAACGTCGCCGTGGTCGATTTAAGACGGCAATTTTAAGTTGGTGATTTGAGCATGTTTTCACGCTCAAATTCCTTCTAGAACGCTTAAAACGCGATTTTGATGGTTCTAAGGTCGTTTCTTTTCAGTTTACAAGCAAGTTATAGGCTTCACATTTCAACATGTTGTTTCGGTCATCTCGATGGTTTGAGCGCCGAAAACATGAGTCCCGACTTGCTAAGTTCTGCAATATCAAATTAGAAGGTCTTTTTTAAGATCCGTCATTGCAGTACATCATTGCGCTCAACTCGTTCACTTTAGCACTGAAAACAGCATTTCAAGCTGTAAAACGTCGATGTGATCGATTTAAGACGGCAATTTTTAGTTAGTGATTTTAACATGTTTTCACGCTCAAATTGCTTCTAGAACGCTTAAAACGCGATTTTGATGGTTCTAAGATCGTTTCTTTTCAGTTTACAAGCAAGTTATAGGTTTCTCATTTCAACATGTTTTTTCATTCATCTCGATGGTTTGAGCGCCCAAATCATGATTCCCGACTTGGTAAGTTCTATAAATTCCACTTAGAAGGTCTGTTTTAGGTCCGTGATTGCAGTACATCATTGCGCTCAACTCGTTCACTATAGGACTAAAAACACCATTTTAAGCTCTAAAACGTCGCCGTGGTCGATTTAAGACGGCAATTTTAAGTTGGTGATTTGAGCATGTTTTCACGCTCAAATTCCTTCTAGAACGCTTAAAACGCGATTTTGATGGTTCTAAGGTCGTTTCTTTTCAGTTTACAAGCAAGTTATAGGCTTCACATTTAAACATGTTGTTTCGGTCATCTCGATGGTTTGAGCGCCGAAAACATGAGTCCCGACTTGCTAAGTTCTGCAATATCAAATTAGAAGGTCTTTTTTAAGATCCGTCATTGCAGTACATCATTGCGCTCAACTCGTTCACTTTAGCACTGAAAACAGCATTTTAAGCTGTAAAACGTCGATGTGATCGATTTAAGACGGCAATTTTTAGTTAGTGATTTGAGCATGTTTTCCCGCTCAAATCGCTTCTAGAACGCTTAAAACGCGATTTTGATGCTTGTAAGATCGTTTCTTTTCAGTTTACAAGAAAGTTATAGGTTTCTCATTTCAACATGTTGTGTCATTCATCTCGATGGTTTGAGCGCCGAAATCATGATTCCCGACTTGGTAAGTTCTGCAATTTCCATTTAGAAGGTCTCTTTTAGGTCCGTGATTGCAGTACATCATTGCGCTCAACTCGTTCATTATAGGACTAAAAACACCATTTTAAGCTCAAAAACGTCGCAATGGTCGATTTAAGACGGCAATTTTAAGTTGGTGATTTGAGCATGTTTTCACGCTCAAATTCCTTCTAGAACGCTTAAAACGCGATTTTGATGGTTCTAAGGTCGTTTCTTTTCAGTTTACAAGTAAGTTATAGGTTTCACATTTCAACATGTTGTTTCGGTCATCTCGATGGTTTGAGCGCCGAAAACATGATTCCCGACTTGCTAAGTTCTGCAATATCAAATTAGAAGGTCTTTTTTAAGATCCGTCATTGCAGTACATCATTGCGCTCAACTCGTTCACTTTAGCACTGAAAACAGCATTTTAAGCTGTAAAACGTCGATGTGATCGATTTAAGACGGCAATTTTTAGTTAGTGATTTGAGCATGTTTTCCCGCTGAAATCGCTTCTAGAACGCTTAAAACGCGATTTTGATGCTTCTAAGATCGTTTCTTTTCAGTTTAAAAGAAAGTTATAGGTTTCTCATTTCAACATGTTGTGTCATTCATCTCGATGGTTTGAGCGCCGAAATCATGATTCCCGACTTGGTAAGTTCTGCAATTTCCATTTAGAAGGTCTCTTTTAGGTCCCTGATTGCAGTACATCATTGCGCTCAACTCGTTCGTTCTAGCACTAAAAACACCATTTTAAGCTCTAAAACGTCGCCGTGGTCGATTTAAGATAGCAATTTTTAGTTGGTGATTTGAGCATGTTTTTACGCTCAAATCGCTTTTTGAGCGCTTAAAACGCGATTTTGATGGTTCTAAGGTCGTTTCTTTTGAGTTTACAAGCAAGTTATAGGTTTCTCATTTCAACATGTTATTTCGCTCATCTCGATGGTTTTAGCGCCGAAAACATGATTCCCGACTTGCTAAGTTCTGCAAATTCCATTTAGAAGGTCTCTTTTAGGTCCGTGATTGCAGTGCATCATTGCGCTAAACTCGTTCACTTTAGCACTGAAAACATTATTTTAAGCTTTAAAACGTCGCCGTGATCGATTTAAGACGGCAATTTTTAGGTGGTGATTTGAGTATGTTTTTACTCTCAAATCGCTTTTAGAACGCTTAAAACGCGATTTTGATGCTTCTAAGATCGTTTCTTTTCAGTTTACAAACAAGTTATAGGTTTCTCATTTCAAATTGTTGTTTCATTCATCTCGATATTTTGAGCGCCGAAAACATGATTGCCGACTTGCTAAGTTCTGCAATTTCCATTTAGAAGGTCTCTTTTAGATCCGTGATTGCAGTACATCATTGCGCTCAACTCGTTCACTTTAGCACTGAAAACCGCATTTTAAGCTGTAAAACGTCGCCGTGATCGATTTAAGACGGCAATTTTTAGCTAGTGATTTGAGCATGTTTTCACGCTCAAATCGCTTCTAGAAGGCTTAAAACGCGACGTTTATGGTTCTAAGATCGTTTCTTTTCAGTTTACAAGCAAGTTATAGGTTTCACATTTCAACATGTATTTTCGGTCATCTCGATGGTTTGAGCGCCTAAAACATGATTCCCGACTTGCTAAGTTCTGCAAATTCCATTTAGAAAGTCTTTTTTAGGTCCGTGATTACAGTACATGATTGTGCTCAACTCATTCACTCTAGCACTAAAAACACCATTTTAAGCTCTAAAACGTCGCCGTGGTCGATTTAAAACGGCAATTTTTAGTTGGTGATTTGAGCATGTTTTCACGCTCAAATTACTTCTAGAACGCTTAAAACGCGATTTTGATGGTTCTAAGGTCGTTTCTTTTCAGTGTACAAGCAAGTTATAGGTTTCACATTTCAACATGTTGTTTCGGTCATCTCGATGGTTTGAGCGCCAAAAACATGATTCCCGACTTGCTAAGTTCTGCAATATCAAATTAGAAGGTCTTTTTTTAGAACCGTCATTGCAGTACATCATTGCGCTCAACTCGTTCACTTTAGCACTGAAAACAGCATTTCAAGCTGTAAAACGTCGATGTGATCGATTTAAGACGGCAATTTTTAGTTAGTGATTTTAACATGTTTTCACGCTCAAATTGCTTCTAGAACGCTTAAAACGCGATTTTGATGGTTCTAAGATCGTTTCTTTTCAGTTTACAAGCAAGTTATAGGTTTCTCATTTCAACATGTTTTTTCATTCATCTCGATGGTTTGAGCGCCCAAATCATGATTCCCGACTTGGTAAGTTCTGCAAATTCCATTTAGAAGGTGTGTTTTAGGTCCGTGATTGCAGTACATCATTGCGCTCAACTCGTTCACTATAGGACTAAAAACACCATTTTAAGCTCTAAAACGTCGCCGTGGTCGATTTAAGACGGCAATTTTAAGTTGGTGATTTGAGCATGTTTTCACGCTCAAATTCCTTCTAGAACGCTTAAAACGCGATTTTGATGGTTCTAAGGTCGTTTCTTTTCAGTTTACAAGCAAGTTATAGGCTTCACATTTCAACATGTTGTTTCGGTCATCTCGATGGTTTGAGCGCCGAAAACATGAGTCCCGACTTGCTAAGTTCTGCAATATCAAATTAGAAGGTCTTTTTTAAGATCCGTCATTGCAGTACATCATTGCGCTCAACTCGTTCACTTTAGCACTGAAAACAGCATTTCAAGCTGTAAAACGTCGATGTGATCGATTTAAGACGGCAATTTTTAGTTAGTGATTTTAACATGTTTTCACGCTCAAATTGCTTCTAGAACGCTTAAAACGCGATTTTGATGGTTCTAAGATCGTTTCTTTTCAGTTTACAAGCAAGTTATAGGTTTCTCATTTCAACATGTTTTTTCATTCATCTCGATGGTTTGAGCGCCCAAGTCATGATTCCCGACTTGGTAAGTTCTATAAATTCCATTTAGAAGGTCTGTTTTAGGTCCGTGATTGCAGTACATCATTGCGCTCAACTCGTTCATTATAGGACTAAAAACACCATTTTAAGCTCAAAAACGTCGCAATGGTCGATTTAAGACGGCAATTTTAAGTTGGTGATTTGAGCATGTTTTCACGCTCAAATTCCTTCTAGAACGCTTAAAACGCGATTTTGATGGTTCTAAGGTCGTTTCTTTTCAGTTTACAAGTAAGTTATAGGTTTCACATTTCAACATGTTGTTTCGGTCATCTCGATGGTTTGAGCGCCGAAAACATGATTCCCGACTTGCTAAGTTCTGCAATATCAAATTAGAAGGTCTTTTTTAAGATCCGTCATTGCAGTACATCATTGCGCTCAACTCGTTCACTTTAGCACTGAAAACAGCATTTTAAGCTGTAAAACGTCGATGTGATCGATTTAAGACGGCAATTTTTAGTTAGTGATTTGAGCATGTTTTCCCGCTGAAATCGCTTCTAGAACGCTTAAAACGCGATTTTGATGCTTCTAAGATCGTTTCTTTTCAGTTTAAAAGAAAGTTATAGGTTTCTCATTTCAACATGTTGTGTCATTCATCTCGAGGGTTTGAGCGCCGAAATCATGATTCCCGACTTGGTAAGTTCTGCAATTTCCATTTAGAAGGTCTCTTTTAGGTCCCTGATTGCAGTACATCATTGCGCTCAACTCGTTCGTTCTAGCACTAAAAACACCATTTTAAGCTCTAAAACGTCGCCGTGGTCGATTTAAGATAGCAATTTTTAGTTGGTGATTTGAGCATGTTTTTACGCTCAAATCGCTTTTTGAGCGCTTAAAACGCGATTTTGATGGTTCTAAGGTCGTTTCTTTTGAGTTTACAAGCAAGTTATAGGTTTCTCATTTCAACATGTTATTTCGCTCATCTCGATGGTTTTAGCGCCGAAAACATGATTCCCGACTTGCTAAGTTCTGCAAATTCCATTTAGAAGGTCTCTTTTAGGTCCGTGATTGCAGTGCATCATTGCGCTAAACTCGTTCACTTTAGCACTGAAAACATTATTTTAAGCTTTAAAACGTCGCCGTGATCGATTTAAGACGGCAATTTTTAGGTGGTGATTTGAGTATGTTTTTACTCTCAAATCGCTTTTAGAACGCTTAAAACGCGATTTTGATGCTTCTAAGATCGTTTCTTTTCAGTTTACAAGCAAGTTATAGGTTTCTCATTTCAAATTGTTGTTTCATTCATCTCGATATTTTGAGCGCCGAAAACATGATTGCCGACTTGCTAAGTTCTGCAATTTCCATTTAGAAGGTCTCTTTTAGATCCGTGATTGCAGTACATCATTGCGCTCAACTCGTTCACTTTAGCACTGAAAACCGCATTTTAAGCTGTAAAACGTCGCCGTGATCGATTTAAGACGGCAATTTTTAGCTAGTGATTTGAGCATGTTTTCACGCTCAAATCGCTTCTAGAAGGCTTAAAACGCGACGTTTATGGTTCTAAGATCGTTTCTTTTCAGTTTACAAGCAAGTTATAGGTTTCACATTTCAACATGTATTTTCGGTCATCTCGATGGTTTGAGCGCCTAACACGCCTGGCATTTTTGAATGCGAAATCGCTAGTTCGCCTGTACGCAAATCCAGCGGCTATTCCGCAAAAAATATCCAATAACTTCAGCTTACACCAAGTATGCGCGTTGTTGATTCAAAATGGCGAACAAATTTTATTTGCATGAAATCGCAAATTACAACAAGACAAGAGAAGCACAATAGTATGGCAAGGAAAATGAAGGGATTTACGTTTTTAAGAAAGTATTGTACAAACGTTACAGCAGGAGAATTTTCCATGCCACGTTTTCTTCTCTCTAAAGGCTTCGATTATATATTGGAGAGAGTGGACAGTCACAATTGCAGTGAATGGCTGAATGCTAGCAAATTTTGCCAAAATCGTCTTGTCTTGTCACAGTACACAATTGGAAACTTTGTTTGCAAGTTTTTACCCGTCAGGAAGTGATCACAAGAAATATGAAAACAATATGCTATCTTGTAATACATTAGCTACTAAACTGGTACAAGAATGAATTTGTATTAAACAGTATTATGGTCATAGCAATAAACAATATAAAAGCAGAAAGATTTTATGAAAGACATTCTCATCGTGTAAGTTTCAACAGTTTTGTCATACAACAACTGATGCTTTGTTAGTTAGGGTGTACATTATTATAGTTTATTATATAAAGTACAGTGCTTTATAAGGATTTCGGGCACTGATAAAACTGATAATCTCACATGTGAGATTATTTATGATAATTTCACATGTGAAAATTATCGCTTTTCAAACAATTACCAATCATAGCTTCTGGACATTTTATATTAGTGGAAAACCTGTAGTTTATAATAATAAACAGAAAAATACATGGGTGCTTGGAAATACCAGATTTATTTCTCGTGTTGAACATGATATTTCTCACTCGTTCACTGTGCTTACTCGTGAGATATCATGTTCAACACTCGAAATAAATCTGGTATTTCCGCGCACTCATGTATTATTCTCTATATCATTGGTGTGAATTAGACCAGCAAAAGATAAAAAGCAAAATTGTTTTTTATTTTATATAGTTAATTACTGTAATTTACACAATAGTTACAGGCTTTGTAAATTTGAAATTAAATACTGAATAAATTGTCTTAAATTCATATATTGTCATAGTTTGCTTCGGACTTAATAGTTCAAACAGTTAGTATCCATAGGCTTCCCTTGACAAGTAAAAGTAATAGCCTGTTATGTATAATGTATAATTCAGTTATGTGTAATGAAGTAGTGGGGACATGTTCAGTATTACCCACTATGAAACTAATTTTACTTGCCAAGGGGAATTTGTTGCTCAATGGCTTGGGCAAACTATAAAAAAAGTTAACTAATTTGACCAATTACACCCTAATACAATGTGACACATAGGTTCATTAATCATCTGATGTGCAAAACCCTGACCAGTTCCTGTGAAAACTTATAACTTGTTTGTATAATAACCTTATATAGGTGGGTAATAGTATAGTTAAAATCTACCAAATATCTGCTTGGGGGAGAGCACACTATGTCTGCCCTAATTATGATTTATGACTTGTCGTGTCAGCTGGTACAAGGCAGGTGGAAACAATCTAAATAACACAAGCAGAATGTTAGTTTGGTCAGATGATAAATGTTATAGCATATATGTCACCAACCTATCAAATATATCATGTTTCAGGTGTTTTGTTCAACCCACTAAAATTTGGCAAAGACAAGATGATTAGAAATCAGAACTTTAATCATATATTTTGAAAAGAAATTTGCTGTGCACAATTTTTCTTATAATTCTGGAATTACTAATTTGGCTCACATAGCACAATGATATAAGAAATTGTATAAATAGCAGAAAAATATGATTAAATACCAATATATACAATGGTGCAGGCCTAGTTGAATTCAAATATATTCTGTACTATGTCAAGCTTTATACAAAATCACCTTTAATTGCTTACTATTAAACAGTCCTTTCAAATGCAGATGTCTAAAACAGGTGTACTATCAATAATAACTCTCAATAACTATATAGCCCATATTGTTCACTATTAACAAAATCTCTCCCGGCAATCATCAACCATCAATTTCTCTTTGCTAATAATCATCTATCAATTTATAATAAATTCATTACTCTGGGTTGGGCCATGTAGTACTTATAGCTTGCCTGTCAAGTGGATTAGTGCAAAATATTATAGCACTATAAATCACCAGCATAGCACAAACATATCATAACCAACTACATCTATTTTCATTTTCTTTCAGAAAGTTGTTAATTTTAGTCTGGCAGAAATTCTTAATGATCATTGACCTGGGCCATATCATTGAGCTTGGTGTAGTGGTTATACTAAAACCCAATGTGGCATATGAACACTATACATATACATATATATATATATGCACAAAATATAGCATTATATAAATTAAATCTACCTTTAGATAGCAGATTTTCTGAACTGTAAACAAACTTAGGCACTTTAACAGGCGAAAATAAATTCATCAACATAAAAATATATGTGAGTTCTTTGATGAATAATATATTGTGATATGTTGACTTGAAATTTTATGGAAAGACAATAAATCAGAAACGTTATCACAAGCAATACAAAATCTATAACACGTTTCCTACCTTTTAGAGCAATCGCTTAGGTTTTTGAGTAGTATTTTTTGCTTTTTGATCCTTCTCTTTAACCGTGAACGTGCCGAACCTTTTCTTGCGCCTTTATTCACAATTCAAAATTCGCCAAAATTCATGCCTTTGTAAAAGCCATTTTTTATGTTTTACTAACATTTCTCGAAAAACAAAAAACATACAAACTTTTATAGATATCTTAACTTGTATAGGCGACAAAAATTAAATGAAAAGAAGCCGGAACGAAGGAGCCTATACAAGCCGAAGTTGTCACATTTTTACAACATCGTACAAAAAGTCGCCATTGCGCGAAATGCCTCGAACAAGAAGCCTTCCCGTAGGAAAACATTGCATGTAACCATGGCAATATTGATATCATTTTGATCCTCGAAAAACCCTCTATCTCCCTATTATCATCACATAACCCTCCAGGAAAACGCGCACGAGGAATAACTCGATGAATTTAAAGAATTTTTCAAGAATTAAATTCGCTACCAAGCTCTCGAATTTTGACGCGCGGTGGCAAAAAAATTGTTACACTTTAAACTAGCGTTTTCGCATGCAAAAATGCCAGGCGTGTAAAACATGATTCCCGACTTGCTAAGTTCTGCAAATTCCATTTAGAAAGTCTTTTTTAGGTCCGTGATTACAGTACATGATTGTGCTCAACTCATTCACTCTAGCACTAAAAACACCATTTTAAGCTCTAAAACGTCGCCGTGGTCGATTTAAAACGGCAATTTTTAGTTGGTGATTTGAGCATGTTTTCACGCTCAAATTACTTCTAGAACGCTTAAAACGCGATTTTGATGGTTCTAAGGTCGTTTCTTTTCAGTGTACAAGCAAGTTATAGGTTTCACATTTCAACATGTTGTTTCGGTCATCTCGATGGTTTGAGCGCCAAAAACATGATTCCCGACTTGCTAAGTTCTGCAATATCAAATTAGAAGGTCTTTTTTTAGAACCGTCATTGCAGTACATCATTGCGCTCAACTCGTTCACTTTAGCACTGAAAACAGCATTTCAAGCTGTAAAACGTCGATGTGATCGATTTAAGACGGCAATTTTTAGTTAGTGATTTTAACATGTTTTCACGCTCAAATTGCTTCTAGAACGCTTAAAACGCGATTTTGATGGTTCTAAGATCGTTTCTTTTCAGTTTACAAGCAAGTTATAGGTTTCTCATTTCAACATGTTTTTTCATTCATCTCGATGGTTTGAGCGCCCAAATCATGATTCCCGACTTGGTAAGTTCTGCAAATTCCATTTAGAAGGTGTGTTTTAGGTCCGTGATTGCAGTACATCATTGCGCTCAACTCGTTCACTATAGGACTAAAAACACCATTTTAAGCTCTAAAACGTCGCCGTGGTCGATTTAAGACGGCAATTTTAAGTTGGTGATTTGAGCATGTTTTCACGCTCAAATTCCTTCTAGAACGCTTAAAACGCGATTTTGATGGTTCTAAGGTCGTTTCTTTTCAGTTTACAAGCAAGTTATAGGCTTCACATTTCAACATGTTGTTTCGGTCATCTCGATGGTTTGAGCGCCGAAAACATGAGTCCCGACTTGCTAAGTTCTGCAATATCAAATTAGAAGGTCTTTTTTAAGATCCGTCATTGCAGTACATCATTGCGCTCAACTCGTTCACTTTAGCACTGAAAACAGGATTTCAAGCTGTAAAACGTCGATGTGATCGATTTAAGACGGCAATTTTTAGTTAGTGATTTTAACATGTTTTCACGCTCAAATTGCTTCTAGAACGCTTAAAACGCGATTTTGATGGTTCTAAGATCGTTTCTTTTCAGTTTACAAGCAAGTTATAGGTTTCTCATTTCAACATGTTTTTTCATTCATCTCGATGGTTTGAGCGCCCAAATCATGATTCCCGACTTGGTAAGTTCTATAAATTCCATTTAGAAGGTCTGTTTTAGGTCCGTGATTGCAGTACATCATTGCGCTCAACTCGTTCACTATAGGACTAAAAACACCATTTTAAGCTCTAAAACGTCGCCGTGGTCGATTTAAGACGGCAATTTTAAGTTGGTGATTTGAGCATGTTTTCACGCTCAAATTCCTTCTAGAACGCTTAAAACGCGATTTTGATGGTTCTAAGGTCGTTTCTTTTCAGTTTACAAGCAAGTTATAGGCTTCACATTTCAACATGTTGTTTCGGTCATCTCGATGGTTTGAGCGCCGAAAACATGAGTCCCGACTTGCTAAGTTCTGCAATATCAAATTAGAAGGTCTTTTTTAAGATCCGTCATTGCAGTACATCATTGCGCTCAACTCGTTCACTTTAGCACTGAAAACAGCATTTTAAGCTGTAAAACGTCGATGTGATCGATTTAAGACGGCAATTTTTAGTTAGTGATTTGAGCATGTTTTCCCGCTCAAATCGCTTCTAGAACGCTTAAAACGCGATTTTGATGCTTGTAAGATCGTTTCTTTTCAGTTTACAAGAAAGTTATAGGTTTCTCATTTCAACATGTTGTGTCATTCATCTCGATGGTTTGAGCGCCGAAATCATGATTCCCGACTTGGTAAGTTCTGCAATTTCCATTTAGAAGGTCTCTTTTAGGTCCCTGATTGCAGTACATCATTGCGCTCAACTCGTTCGTTCTAGCACTAAAAACACCATTTTAAGCTCTAAAACGTCGCCGTGGTCGATTTAAGATAGCAATTTTTAGTTGGTGATTTGAGCATGTTTTCACGCTCAAATTACTTCTAGAACGCTTAAAACGCGATTTTGATGGTTCTAAGGTCGTTTCTTTTCAGTGTACAAGCAAGTTATAGGTTTCACATTTCAACATGTTGTTTCGGTCATCTCGATGGTTTGAGCGCCAAAAACATGATTCCCGACTTGCTAAGTTCTGCAATATCAAATTAGAAGGTCTTTTTTTAGAACCGTCATTGCAGTACATCATTGCGCTCAACTCGTTCACTTTAGCACTGAAAACAGCATTTCAAGCTGTAAAACGTCGATGTGATCGATTTAAGACGGCAATTTTTAGTTAGTGATTTTAACATGTTTTCACGCTCAAATTGCTTCTAGAACGCTTAAAACGCGATTTTGATGGTTCTAAGATCGTTTCTTTTCAGTTTACAAGCAAGTTATAGGTTTCTCATTTCAACATGTTTTTTCATTCATCTCGATGGTTTGAGCGCCCAAATCATGATTCCCGACTTGGTAAGTTCTGCAAATTCCATTTAGAAGGTGTGTTTTAGGTCCGTGATTGCAGTACATCATTGCGCTCAACTCGTTCACTATAGGACTAAAAACACCATTTTAAGCTCTAAAACGTCGCCGTGGTCGATTTAAGACGGCAATTTTAAGTTGGTGATTTGAGCATGTTTTCACGCTCAAATTCCTTCTAGAACGCTTAAAACGCGATTTTGATGGTTCTAAGGTCGTTTCTTTTCAGTTTACAAGCAAGTTATAGGCTTCACATTTCAACATGTTGTTTCGGTCATCTCGATGGTTTGAGCGCCGAAAACATGAGTCCCGACTTGCTAAGTTCTGCAATATCAAATTAGAAGGTCTTTTTTAAGATCCGTCATTGCAGTACATCATTGCGCTCAACTCGTTCACTTTAGCACTGAAAACAGCATTTCAAGCTGTAAAACGTCGATGTGATCGATTTAAGACGGCAATTTTTAGTTAGTGATTTTAACATGTTTTCACGCTCAAATTGCTTCTAGAACGCTTAAAACGCGATTTTGATGGTTCTAAGATCGTTTCTTTTCAGTTTACAAGCAAGTTATAGGTTTCTCATTTCAACATGTTTTTTCATTCATCTCGATGGTTTGAGCGCCCAAATCATGATTCCCGACTTGGTAAGTTCTATAAATTCCATTTAGAAGGTCTGTTTTAGGTCCGTGATTGCAGTACATCATTGCGCTCAACTCGTTCACTATAGGACTAAAAACACCATTTTAAGCTCTAAAACGTCGCCGTGGTCGATTTAAGACGGCAATTTTAAGTTGGTGATTTGAGCATGTTTTCACGCTCAAATTCCTTCTAGAACGCTTAAAACGCGATTTTGATGGTTCTAAGGTCGTTTCTTTTCAGTTTACAAGCAAGTTATAGGCTTCACATTTCAACATGTTGTTTCGGTCATCTCGATGGTTTGAGCGCCGAAAACATGAGTCCCGACTTGCTAAGTTCTGCAATATCAAATTAGAAGGTCTTTTTTAAGATCCGTCATTGCAGTACATCATTGCGCTCAACTCGTTCACTTTAGCACTGAAAACAGCATTTTAAGCTGTAAAACGTCGATGTGATCGATTTAAGACGGCAATTTTTAGTTAGTGATTTGAGCATGTTTTCCCGCTCAAATCGCTTCTAGAACGCTTAAAACGCGATTTTGATGCTTGTAAGATCGTTTCTTTTCAGTTTACAAGAAAGTTATAGGTTTCTCATTTCAACATGTTGTGTCATTCATCTCGATGGTTTGAGCGCCGAAATCATGATTCCCGACTTGGTAAGTTCTGCAATTTCCATTTAGAAGGTCTCTTTTAGGTCCCTGATTGCAGTACATCATTGCGCTCAACTCGTTCGTTCTAGCACTAAAAACACCATTTTAAGCTCTAAAACGTCGCCGTGGTCGATTTAAGATAGCAATTTTTAGTTGGTGATTTGAGCATGTTTTTACGCTCAAATCCCTTTTTGAGCGCTTAAAACGCGATTTTGATGGTTCTAAGGTCGTTTCTTTTGAGTTTACAAGCAAGTTATAGGTTTCTCATTTCAACATGTTATTTCGCTAGTCTCGATGGTTTTAGCGCCGAAAACATGATTCCCGACTTGCTAAGTTCTGCAAATTCCATTTAGAAGGTCTCTTTTAGGTCCGTGATTGCAGTACATCATTGCGCTAAACTCGTTCACTTTAGCACTGAAAACATTATTTTAAGCTTTAAAACGTCGCCGTGATCGATTTAAGACGGCAATTTTTAGGTGGTGATTTGAGTATCTTTTTACTCTCAAATCGCTTTTAGAACGCTTAAAACGCGATTTTGATGCTTCTAAGATCGTTTCTTTTCAGTTTACAATCAAGTTATAGGTTTCTCATTCAACATGTTGTTTCGCTCATCTCGATGGTTTGAGCGCCGAAAACATGATTTCCGAATTGCTAAATTGTGCAAATTCCATTTAGAATGTCTCTTTTAGGTCCGTGATTGCAGTACATCATTGCGCTCAACTCGTTCACTTTAGCACTGAAAACATTATTTAAGCTTTAAAACGTCGCCGTGATCGATTTAAGACGGCAATTTTTAGGTGGTGATTTGAGTATGTTTTTACGCTCAAATCGCTTCCAGAACGCTTAAAACGCGATTTTGATAGTTCTAAGATCGTTTCTTTTCAGTTTACAAGCAAGTTATAGGTTTCTCATTTCAACATGTTTTTTCATTCATCTCGATGGTTTGAGCGCCGAAATCATGATTCCCGACTTGGTAAGTTCTGCAAATTCCATTTAGAAGGTCTCTTTTAGGTCCGTGATTACAGTACATGATTGTGCTCAACTCATTCACTCTAGCACTAAAAACACCATTTTAAGCTCTAAAACGTCGCCGTGGTCGATTTAAAACGGCAATTTTTAGTTGGTGATTTGAGAATGTTTTCACGCTCAAATTACTTCTAGAACGCTTAAAACGCGATTTTGATGGTTCTAAGGTCGTTTCTTTTCAGTGTACAAGCAAGTTATAGGTTTCACATTTCAACATGTTGTTTCGGTCATCTCGATGGTTTGAGCGCCAAAAACATGATTCCCGACTTGCTAAGTTCTGCAATATCAAATTAGAAGGTCTTTTTTTAGAACCGTCATTGCAGTACATCATTGCGCTCAACTCGTTCACTTTAGCACTGAAAACAGCATTTCAAGCTGTAAAACGTCGATGTGATCGATTTAAGACGGCAGTTTTTAGTTAGTGATTTTAACATGTTTTCACGCTCAAATTGCTTCTAGAACGCTTAAAACGCGATTTTGATGGTTCTAAGATCGTTTCTTTTCAGTTTACAAGCAAGGTATAGGTTTCTCATTTCAACATGTTTTTTCATTCATCTCGATGGTTTGAGCGCCGAAATCATGATTCCCGACTTGGTAAGTTCTGCAAATTCCATTTAGAAGGTCTCTTTTAGGTCCGTGATTACAGTACATCATTGCGCTCAACTCGTTCACTTTAGCACTGAAAACAGCATTTTAAGCTGTAAAACGTCGATGTGATCGATTTAAGACGGCAATTTTTAGTTAGTGATTTGAGCATGTTTTCCCGCTCAAATCGCTTCTAGAACGCTTAAAACATGATTTTGATGCTTCTAAGATCGTTTCTTTTCAGTTTAAAAGAAAGTTATAGGTTTCTCATTTCAACATGTTGTGTCATTCATCTCGATGGTTTGAGCGCCGAAATCATGATTCCCGACTTGGTAAGTTCTGCAAATTCCATTTAGAAGGTCTCTTTTAGGTCCGTGATTGCAGTACATCATTGCGCTCAACTCGTTCATTATAGGACTAAAAACACCATTTTAAGCTCAAAAACGTCGCAATGGTCGATTTAAGACGGCAATTTTAAGTTGGTGATTTGAGCATGTTTTCACGCTCAAATTCCTTCTAGAACGCTTAAAACGCGACGTTTATGGTTCTAAGATCGTTTCTTTTCAGTTTACAAGCAAGTTATAGGTTTCACATTTCAACATGTATTTTCGGTCATCTCGATGGTTTGAGCGCCTAAAACATGATTCCCGACTTGCTAAGTTCTGCAAATTCCATTTAGAAAGTCTTTTTTAGGTCCGTGATTACAGTACATGATTGTGCTCAACTCATTCACTCTAGCACTAAAAACACCATTTTAAGCTCTAAAACGTCGCCGTGGTCGATTTAAAACGGCAATTTTTAGTTGGTGATTTGAGCATGTTTTCACGCTCAAATTACTTCTAGAACGCTTAAAACGCGATTTTGATGGTTCTAAGGTCGTTTCTTTTCAGTGTACAAGCAAGTTATAGGTTTCACATTTCAACATGTTGTTTCGGTCATCTCGATGGTTTGAGCGCCAAAAACATGATTCCCGACTTGCTAAGTTCTGCAATATCAATTTACAAGGTCTTTTTTTAGAACCGTCATTGCAGTACATCATTGCGCTCAACTCGTTCACTTTAGCACTGAAAACAGCATTTCAAGCTGTAAAACGTCGATGTGATCGATTTAAGACGGCAATTTTTAGTTAGTGATTTTAAGATGTTTTCACGCTCAAATTGCTTCTAGAATGCTTAAAAAGCGATTTTGATGGTTCTAAGATCGTTTCTTTTCAGTTTACAAGCAAGTTATAGGTTTCTCATTTCAACATGTTTTTTCATTCATCTCGATGGTTTGAGCGCCGAAATCATGATTCCCGACTTGCTAAGTTCTGCAAATTCCATTTAGAAGGTCTCTTTTAGGTCCGTGATTGCAGTACATCATTGCGCTAAACTCGTTCACTTTAGCACTGAAAACATTATTTTAAGCTTTAAAACGTCGCCGTGATCGATTTAAGACGGCAATTTTTAGGTGGTGATTTGAGTATCTTTTTACTCTCAAATCGCTTTTAGAACGCTTAAAACGCGATTTTGATGCTTCTAAGATCGTTTCTTTTCAGTTTACAATCAAGTTATAGGTTTCTCATTCAACATGTTGTTTCGCTCATCTCGATGGTTTGAGCGCCGAAAACATGATTTCCGAATTGCTAAGTTGTGCAAATTCCATTTAGAATATCTCTTTTAGGTCCGTGATTGCAGTACATCATTGCGCTCAACTCGTTCACTTTAGCACTGAAAACATTATTTAAGCTTTAAAACGTCGCCGTGATCGATTTAAGACAACAATTTTTAGGTGGTGATTTGAGTATGTTTTTACTCTCAAATCGCTTCCAGAACGCTTAAAACGCGATTTTGATAGTTCTAAGATCGTTTCTTTTCAGTTTACAAGCAAGTTATAGGTTTCTCATTTCAACATGTTTTTTCATTCATCTCGATGGTTTGAGCGCCGAAATCATGATTCCCGACTTGGTAAGTTCTGCAAATTCCATTTAGAAGGTCTCTTTTAGGTCCGTGATTACAGTACATGATTGTGCTCAACTCATTCACTCTAGCACTAAAAACACCATTTTAAGCTCTAAAACGTCGCCGTGGTCGATTTAAAACGGCAATTTTTAGTTGGTGATTTGAGCATGTTTTCACGCTCAAATTACTTCTAGAACGCTTAAAACGCGATTTTGATGGTTCTAAGGTCGTTTCTTTTCAGTGTACAAGCAAGTTATAGGTTTCACATTTCAACATGTTGTTTCGGTCATCTCGATGGTTTGAGCGCCGAAAACATGATTCCCGACTTGCTAAGTTCTGCAATATCAAATTAGAAGGTCTTTTTTTAAAACCGTCATTGCAGTACATCATTGCGCTCAACTCGTTCACTTTAGCACTGAAAACAGCATTTCAAGCTGTAAAACGTCGATGTGATCGATTTAAGACGGCAATTTTTAGTTAGTGATTTTAAGATGTTTTCACGCTCAAATTGCTTCTAGAATGCTTAAAAAGCGATTTTGATGCTTCTAAGATCGTTTCTTTTCAGTTTAAAAGAAAGTTATAGGTTTCTCATTTCAACATGTTTTTTCATTCATCTCGATGGTTTGAGCGCCGAAATCATGATTCCCGACTTGGTAAGTTCTGCAATTTCCATTTAGAAGGTCTCTTTTAGGTCCCTGATTGCAGTACATCATTGCGCTCAACTGGTTCGTTCTAGCACTAAAAACACCATTTTAAGCTCTAAAACGTCGCCGTGGTCGATTTAAGATAGCAATTTTTAGTTGGTGATTTGAGCATGTTTTTACGCTCAAATCGCTTTTTGAGCGCTTAAAACGCGATTTTGATGGTTCTAAGGTCGTTTCTTTTGAGTTTACAAGCAAGTTATAGGTTTCTCATTTCAACATGTTATTTCGCTCATCTCGATGGTTTGAGCGCCAAAAACATGATTCCCGACTTGCTAAGTTCTGCAAATTCCATTTAGAAGGTCTCTTTTAGGTCCGTGATTGCAGTGCATCATTGCGCTAAACTTGTTCACTTTAGCACTGAAAACATTATTTTAAGCTTTAAAACGTCGCCGTGATCGATTTAAGACGGCAATTTTTAGGTGGTGATTTGAGTATGTTTTTACTCTCAAATCGCTTTTAGAACGCTTAAAACGCGATTTTGATGCTTCTAAGATCGTTTCTTTTCAGTTTACAAGCAAGTTATAGGTTTCTCATTTCAACATGTTGTTTCATTCATCTCGATATTTTGAGCGCCGAAAACATGATTGCCGACTTGCTAAGTTCTGCAATTTCCATTTAGAAGGTCTCTTTTAGATCCGTGATTGCTGTACATCATTGCGCTCAACTCGTTCACTTTAGCACTGAAAACCGCATTTTAAGCTGTAAAACGTCGCCGTGATCGATTTAAGACGGCAATTTTTAGCTAGTGATTTGAGCATGTTTTCACGCTCAAATCGCTTCTAGAAGGCTTAAAACGCGACGTTTATGGTTCTAAGATCGTTTCTTTTCAGTTTACAAGCAAGTTATAGGTTTCACATTTCAACATGTATTTTCGGTCATCACGATGGTTTGAGCGCCTAAAACATGATTCCCGACTTGCTAAGTTCTGCAAATTCTATTTAGAAAGTCTTTTTTAGGTCCGTGATTACAGTACATGATTGTGCTCAACTCATTCACTCTAGCACTAAAAACACCATTTTAAGGTCTAAAACGTCGCCGTGGTCGATTTAAAACGGCAATTTTTAGTTGGTGATTTGAGCATGTTTTCACGCTCAAATTACTTCTAGAACGCTTAAAACGGGATTTTGATGGTTCTAAGATCGTTTCTTTTCAGTTTACAAGCAAGTTATAGGTTTCTCATTTCAACATGTTGTTTCGGTCATCTCGATGGTTTGAGCGCCAAAAACATGATTCCCGACTTGGTAAGTTCTGCAAATTCCATTTAGAAGGTCTCTTTTAGGTCCGTGATTACAGTACATCATTGCGCTCAACTCGTTCACTTTGGCACTGAAAACAGCATTTTAAGCTGTAAAACGTCGATGTGATCGATTTAAGACGGCAATTTTTAGTTAGTGATTTGAGCATGTTTTCCCGCTCAAATCGCTTCTAGAACGCTTAAAACGCGACTTTGATGGTTCTAAGATCGTTTCTTTTCAGTTTACAAGCAAGTTATGGGTTTCTCATTTCAACATGTTATTTCGCTCATTTCGATGGTTTGAGCGCCAAAAACATGATTCCCGACTTGCTAAGTTCTGCAATATCAAATTAGAAGGTCTTTTTTTAGAACCGTCATTGCAGTACATCATTGCGCTCAACTCGTTCACTTTAGCACTGAAAACAGCATTTCAAGCTGTAAAACGTGGATGTGATCGATTTAAGACGGCAATTTAATTAGTGATTTTAACATGTTTTCACGCTCAAATTGCTTCTAGAACGCTTAAAACGCGATTTTGATGGTTCTAAGATCGTTTCTTTTCAGTTTACAAGCAAGTTATAGGTTTCTCCTTTCAACATGTTTTTTCATTCATCTCGATGGTTTGAGCGCCGAAATCATGATTCCCGACTTGGTAAGTTCTGCAAATTCCATTTAGAAGGTCTCTTTTAGGTCCGTGATTGCAGTACATCATTGCGCTCAACTCGTTCACTATAGGACTAAAAACACCATTTTAAGCTCTAAAACGTCGCCGTGGTCGATTTAAGACGGCAATTTTAAGTTGGTGATTTGAGCATTTTTTCACGCTCAAATTCCTTCTAGAACGCTTAAAACGCGATTTTTATGGTTCTAAGGTCGTTTCGTTTCAGTTTACAAGCAAGTTATAGGTTTCACATTTCAACATGTTGTTTCGGTCTTCTCGATGGTTTGAGCGCCGAAAACATGATTCCCGACTTGCTAAGTTCTGCAAATTCCATTTAGAAGGTCTCTTTTAGGTCCGTGATTGCAGTACATCATTGCGCTAAACTCGTTCACTTTAGCACTGAAAACATTATTTTAAGCTGTAAAACGTCGCCGTGATCGATTTAAGACGGCAATTTTTAGGTGGTGATTTGAGTATGTTTTTACTCTCAAATCGCTTTTAGAACGCTTAAAATGCGATTTTGATGCTTCTAAGATCGTTTCTTTTCAGTTTACAAGCAAGTTATAGGTTTCTCATTTCAACATGTTGTTTCATTCATCTCGATGGTTTGAGCGCCGAAAACATGATTGCCGACTTGCTAAGTTCTGCAATTTCCATTTAGAAGGTCTCTTTTAGGTCCGTGATTGCAGTACATCATTGCGCTCAACTCGTTCACTTTAGCACTGAAAACATTATTTTAAGCTTTAAAACGTCGCCGTGATCGATTTAAGACGGCAATTTTTTGTTGGTGATTTGAGCATGTTTTTACGCTCAAATCGCTTTTAGCACGCTTAAAACGCGATTTTGATGGTTCTAAGGTCGTTTCTTTTGAGTTTACAAGCAAGTTATAGGTTTCACATTTCAACATGTTGTTTCGGTCATCTCGATGGTTTGACCGCCGTAAACATGATTCTCGACTTGCTAAGTTCTGCAATATCCATTTAGAAGGTCTCTTTTAGATCCGTGATTGCAGTACATCATTGCGCTCAACTCGTTCACTTTAGCACTGAAAACCGCATTTTAAGCTGTAAAACGTCGCCGTGATCGATTTAAGACGGAAATTTTTAGTTAGTGATTTGAGCATGTTTTCACGCTCAAATCGCTTCTAGAAGGCTTAAAACGCGACGTTTATGGTTCTAAGATCGTTTCTTTTCAGTTTACAAGCAAGTTATAGGTTTCACATTTCAACATGTTGTTTCGGTCATCTCGATGGTTTGAGCTCCTAAAACATGATTCCCGACTTGCTAAGTTCTGCAAATTCCATTTAGAAAGTCTTTTTTAGGTCCGTGATTACAGTACATGATTGTGCTCAACTCATTCACTCTAGCACTAAAAACACCATTTTAAGGTCTAAAACGTCGCCGTGGTCGATTTAAAACGGCAATTTTTAGTTGGTGATTTGAGCATGTTTTCACGCTCAAATTACTTCTAGAACGCTTAAAACGCGATTTTGATGGTTCTAAGGTCGTTTCTTTTCAGTGTACAAGCAAGTTATAGGTTTCACATTTCAACATGTTGTTTCGGTCATCTCGATGGTTTGAGCGCCAAAAACATGATTCCCGACTTCCTAAGTTCTGCAATATCAAATTAGAAGGTCTTTTTTTAGAACCGTCATTGCAGTACATCATTGCGCTCAACTCGTTCACTTTAGCACTGAAAACAGCATTTCAAGCTGTAAAACGTCGATGTGATCGATTTAAGACGGCAATTTTTAGTTAGTGATTTTAACATGTTTTCACGCTCAAATTGCTTCTAGAACGCTTAAAACGCGATTTTGATGGTTCTAAGATCGTTTCTTTTCAGTTTACAAGCAAGTTATAGGTTTCTCATTTCAACATGTTTTTTCATTCATCTCGATGGTTTGAGCGCCGAAATCATGATTCCCGACTTATTAAGTTCTGCAAATTCCATTTAGAAGGTCTCTTTTAGGTCCGTGATTACAGTACATGATTGTGCTCAACTCATTCACTCTAGCACTAAAAACACTATTTTAAGCTCTAAAACGTCGCCGTGGTCGATTTAAAACGGCAATATTTAGTTGGTGATTTGAGCATGTTTTCACGCTCAAATTACTTCTAGAACGCTTAAAACGCGATTTTGATGGTTCTAAGGTCGTTTCTTTTCAGTGTACAAGCAAGTTATAGGTTTAACATTTCAACATGTTGTTTCGGTCATCTCGATGGTTTGAGCGCCAAAAACATGATTCCCGACTTGCTAAGTTCTGCAATATCAAATTAGAAGGTCTTTTTTTAGAACCGTCATTGCAGTACATCATTGCGCTCAACTCGTTCACTTTAGCACTAAAAACCGCATTTTAAGCTGTAAAACGTCGATGTGATCGATTTAAGACGGCAATTTTTACTTAGTGATTTGAGCATGTTTTCCCGCTAAAATCGCTTCTAGAACGCTTAAAACGCGATTTTGATGGTTCTAAGATCGTTTCTTTTCAGTTTACAAGAAAGTTATACGTTTCTCATTTCAACATGTTGTGTCATTCATCTCGATGGTTTGAGCGCCGAAATCATGATTCCCGACTTGGTAAGTTCTGCAATTTCCATTTAGAAGGTCTCTTTTAGGTCCCTGATTGCAGTACATCATTGCGCTCAACTCGTTCGTTCTAGCACTAAAAACACCATTTTAAGCTCTAAAACGTCGCCGTGGTCGATTTAAGATAGCAATTTTTAGTTGGTGATTTGAGCATGTTTTTACGCTCAAATCGCTTTTTGAGCGCTTAAAACGCGATTTTGATGGTTCTAAGGTCGTTTCTTTTCAGTGTACAAGCAAGTTATAGGTTTCACATTTCAACATGTTGTTACGGTCATCTCGATGGTTTGAGCGCCAAAAACATGATTCCCGACTTGCTAAGTTCTGCAATATCAAATTAGAAGGTCTTTTTTTAGAACCGTCATTGCAGTACATCATTGCGCTCAACTCGTTCACTTTAGCACTGAAAACAGCATTTCAAGCTGTAAAACGTCGATGTGATCGATTTAAGACGGCAATTTTTAGTTAGTGATTGTAACATGTTTTCACGCTCAAATTGCTTCTAGAACGCTTAAAACGCGATTTTGATGGTTCTAAGATCGTTTCTTTTCAGTTTACAAGCAAGTTATAGGTTTCTCATTTCAACATGTTTTTTCATTCATCTCGATTGTTTGAGCGCCGAAATCATGATTCCCGACTTGGTAAGTTCTGCAAATTCCATTTAGAAGGTCTGTTTTAGGTCCGTGATTGCAGTACATCATTGCGCTCAACTCGTTCACTATAGGACTAAAAACACCATTTTAAGCTCTAAAACGTCGCCGTGGTCGATTTAAGACGGCAATTTTAAGTTGGTGATTTGAGCATGTTTTCACGCTCAAATTCCTTCTAGAACGCTTAAAACGCGATTTTGATGGTTCTAAGGTCGTTTCTTTTCTGTTTACAAGCAAGTTATAGGTTTCACATTTCAACATGTTGTTTCGGTCATCTCGATGGTTTGAGCGCCGAAAACATGATTCCCGACTTGCTAAGTTCTGGAATATCAAATTAGAAGGTCTTTTTTAAGATCCGTCATTGCAGTACATCATTGCGCTCAACTCGTTCACTTTAGCACTGAAAACAGCATTTTAAGCTGTAAAACGTCGATGTGATCGATTTAAGACGGCAATTTTTAGTTAGTGATTTGAGCATGTTTTCCCGCTCAAATCGCTTCTAGAACGCTTAAAACGCGATTTTGATGCTTCTAAGATCGTTTCTTTTCAGTTTACAAGAAAGTTATAGGTTTCTCATTTCAACATGTTGTGTCATTCATCTCGATGGTTTGAGCGCCGAAATCATGATTCCCGACTTGGTAAGTTCTGCAATTTCCATTTAGAAGGTCTCTTTTAGGTCCCTGATTGCAGTACATCATTGCACTCAACTCGTTCGTTCTAGCACTAAAAACACCATTTTAAGCTCTAAAACGTCGCCGTGGTCGATTTAAGATAGCAATTTTTAGTTGGTGATTTGAGCATGTTTTTACGCTCAAATCGCTTTTTGAGCGCTTAAAACGCGATTTTGATGGTTCTAAGGTCGTTTCTTTTTAGTTTACAAGCAAGTTATAGGTTTCTCATTTCAACATGTTATTTCGGTCATCTCGATAGTTTGAGCGCCGAAAACATGATTCCCGACTTGCTAAGTTCTGCAAATTCCATTTAGAAGGTCTCTTTTAGGTCCGTGATTGCAGTACATCATTGCGCTAAACTCGTTCACTTTAGCACTGAAAACATTATTTTAAGCTCTAAAACGTCGCCGTGATCGATTTAAGACGGCAATTTTTAGGTGGTGATTTGAGTATCTTTTTACTCTCAAATCGCTTTTAGAACGCTAAAAACGCGATTTTGATGCTTCTAAGATCGTTTCTTTTCAGTTTACAAGCAAGTTATAGGTTTCTCATTTCAACATGTTGTTTCATTCATCTCGATGGTTTGAGCGCCGAAAACATGATTGCCGACTTGCTAAGTTCTTCAATTTCCATTTAGAAGGTCTCTTTTAGGTCCGTGATTGCAGTACATCATTGCGCTCAACTCGTTCACTTTAGCACTGAAAACATTATTTTAAGCTTTAAAACGTCGCCGTGATCGATTTAAGACGGCAATTTTTGGTATTGATTTGAGTATGTTTTCACGCTAAAATCGCTTCTAGAACGCTTAAAACGCGATTTTGATGGTTCTAAGATTTTTTCTTTTCAGTTTACAAGCAAATTATAGGTTTCTCATTTCAACATGTTGTTTCGCTCTTCTCGATGGTTTGAGCGCAGAAAACATGATTCCCGACTTGCTAAGTTCTGCAATATCCATTTAGAAGGCCTCTTTCAGATCCGTGATTGCAGTACATCATTGCGCTCAACTCGTTCACTTTAGCACTGAAAACACCATTTTAAGCTGTAAAACGTCACCGTTATCGATTTAAGACGGCAATTTATAGTTAGTTATTTGAACATGTTTTTACGCTCAAATCGCTTTTAGAAGGCTTAAAACGCGATTTTGATGGTTCTAAGGTCGTTTCTTTTCAGTGTACAAGCAAGTTATAGGTTTCACATTTCAACATGTTGTTTCGGTCATCTCGATGGTTTGAGCGCCGAAAACATGATTCCCGACTTGCTAAGTTCTGCAATATCAAATTAGAAGGTCTTTTTTTAGAACCGTCATTGCAGTACATCATTGCGCTCAACTCGTTCACTTTAGCACTGAAAACAGCATTTCAAGCTGTAAAACGTCGATGTGATCGATTTAAGACGGCAATTTTTAGTTAGTGATTTTAACATGTTTTCACGCTCAAATTGCTTCTAGAACGCTTAAAACGCGATTTTGATGGTTCTAAGATCGTTTCTTTTCAGTTTACAAGCAAGTTATAGGTTTCTCATTTCAACATGTTTTTTCATTCATCTCGATGGTTTGAGCGCCCAAATCATGATTCCCGACTTGGTAAGTTCTGCAAATTCCATTTAGAAGGTCTGTTTTAGGTCCGTGATTGCAGCACATCATTGCGCTCAACTCGTTCACTATAGGACTAAAAACACCATTTTAAGCTCTAAAACGTCGCCGTGGTCGATTTAAGACGGCAATTTTAAGTTGGTGATTTGAGCATGTTTTCACGCTCAAATTCCTTCTAGAACGCTTAAAACGCGATTTTGATGATTCTAAGGTCGTTTCTTTTCAGTTTACAAGCAAGTTATAGGTTTCACATTTCAACATGTTGTTTCGGTCATCTCGATGGTTTGAGCGCCGAAAACATGATTCCCGACTTGCTAAGTTCTGCAATATCAAATTAGAAGGTCTTTTTTAAGATCCGTCATTGCAGTACATCATTGCGCTCAACTCGTTCGTTCTAGCACTAAAAACACCATTTTAAGCTTTAAAACGTCGCCGTGGTCGATTTAAGATAGCAATTTTTAGTTGGTGATTTGAGCATGTTTTTACGCTCAAATCGCTTTTAGAACGCTTAAAACGAGATTTTGATGGTTCTAAGGTCGTTTCTTTTGAGTTTACAAGCAAGTTATAGGTTTCACATTTCAACATGTTTTTTCGGTCATCTCGATGGTTTGAGCGCCAAAAACATGATTCCCGACTTGCTAAGTTCTGCAATATCAAATTAGAAGGTCTTTTTTTAGAACCGTCATTGCAGTACATCATTGCGCTCAACTCGTTCACTTTAGCACTAAAAACCGCATTTTAAGCTGTAAAACGTCGATGTGATCGATTTAAGACGGCAATTTTTACTTAGTGATTTGAGCATGTTTTCCCGCTAAAATCGCTTCTAGAACGCTTAAAACGCGATTTTGATGGTTCTAAGATCGTTTCTTTTCAGTTTACAAGAAAGTTATAGGTTTCTCATTTCAACATGTTGTGTCATTCATCTCGATGGTTTGAGCGCCGAAATCATGATTCCCGACTTGGTAAGTTCTGCAATTTCCATTTAGAAGGTCTCTTTTAGGTCCCTGATTGCAGTACATCATTGCGCTCAACTCGTTCGTTCTAGCACTAAAAACACCATTTTAAGCTCTAAAACGTCGCCGTGGTCGATTTAAGATAGCAATTTTTAGTTGGTGATTTGAGCATGTTTTTACGCTCAAATCGCTTTTTGAGCGCTTAAAACGCGATTTTGATGGTTCTAAGGTCGTTTCTTTTCAGTGTACAAGCAAGTTATAGGTTTCACATTTCAACATGTTGTTACGGTCATCTCGATGGTTTGAGCGCCAAAAACATGATTCCCGACTTGCTAAGTTCTGCAATATCAAATTAGAAGGTCTTTTTTTAGAACCGTCATTGCAGTACATCATTGCGCTCAACTCGTTCACTTTAGCACTGAAAACAGCATTTCAAGCTGTAAAACGTCGATGTGATCGATTTAAGACGGCAATTTTTAGTTAGTGATTGTAACATGTTTTCACGCTCAAATTGCTTCTAGAACGCTTAAAACGCGATTTTGATGGTTCTAAGATCGTTTCTTTTCAGTTTACAAGCAAGTTATAGGTTTCTCATTTCAACATGTTTTTTCATTCATCTCGATTGTTTGAGCGCCGAAATCATGATTCCCGACTTGGTAAGTTCTGCAAATTCCATTTAGAAGGTCTGTTTTAGGTCCGTGATTGCAGTACATCATTGCGCTCAACTCGTTCACTATAGGACTAAAAACACCATTTTAAGCTCTAAAACGTCGCCGTGGTCGATTTAAGACGGCAATTTTAAGTTGGTGATTTGAGCATGTTTTCACGCTCAAATTCCTTCTAGAACGCTTAAAACGCGATTTTGATGGTTCTAAGGTCGTTTCTTTTCTGTTTACAAGCAAGTTATAGGTTTCACATTTCAACATGTTGTTTCGGTCATCTCGATGGTTTGAGCGCCGAAAACATGATTCCCGACTTGCTAAGTTCTGGAATATCAAATTAGAAGGTCTTTTTTAAGATCCGTCATTGCAGTACATCATTGCGCTCAACTCGTTCACTTTAGCACTGAAAACAGCATTTTAAGCTGTAAAACGTCGATGTGATCGATTTAAGACGGCAATTTTTAGTTAGTGATTTGAGCATGTTTTCCCGCTCAAATCGCTTCTAGAACGCTTAAAACGCGATTTTGATGCTTCTAAGATCGTTTCTTTTCAGTTTACAAGAAAGTTATAGGTTTCTCATTTCAACATGTTGTGTCATTCATCTCGATGGTTTGAGCGCCGAAATCATGATTCCCGACTTGGTAAGTTCTGCAATTTCCATTTAGAAGGTCTCTTTTAGGTCCCTGATTGCAGTACATCATTGCACTCAACTCGTTCGTTCTAGCACTAAAAACACCATTTTAAGCTCTAAAACGTCGCCGTGGTCGATTTAAGATAGCAATTTTTAGTTGGTGATTTGAGCATGTTTTTACGCTCAAATCGCTTTTTGAGCGCTTAAAACGCGATTTTGATGGTTCTAAGGTCGTTTCTTTTTAGTTTACAAGCAAGTTATAGGTTTCTCATTTCAACATGTTATTTCGGTCATCTCGATAGTTTGAGCGCCGAAAACATGATTCCCGACTTGCTAAGTTCTGCAAATTCCATTTAGAAGGTCTCTTTTAGGTCCGTGATTGCAGTACATCATTGCGCTAAACTCGTTCACTTTAGCACTGAAAACATTATTTTAAGCTCTAAAACGTCGCCGTGATCGATTTAAGACGGCAATTTTTAGGTGGTGATTTGAGTATCTTTTTACTCTCAAATCGCTTTTAGAACGCTAAAAACGCGATTTTGATGCTTCTAAGATCGTTTCTTTTCAGTTTACAAGCAAGTTATAGGTTTCTCATTTCAACATGTTGTTTCATTCATCTCGATGGTTTGAGCGCCGAAAACATGATTGCCGACTTGCTAAGTTCTTCAATTTCCATTTAGAAGGTCTCTTTTAGGTCCGTGATTGCAGTACATCATTGCGCTCAACTCGTTCACTTTAGCACTGAAAACATTATTTTAAGCTTTAAAACGTCGCCGTGATCGATTTAAGACGGCAATTTTTGGTATTGATTTGAGTATGTTTTCACGCTAAAATCGCTTCTAGAACGCTTAAAACGCGATTTTGATGGTTCTAAGATTTTTTCTTTTCAGTTTACAAGCAAATTATAGGTTTCTCATTTCAACATGTTGTTTCGCTCTTCTCGATGGTTTGAGCGCAGAAAACATGATTCCCGACTTGCTAAGTTCTGCAATATCCATTTAGAAGGCCTCTTTCAGATCCGTGATTGCAGTACATCATTGCGCTCAACTCGTTCACTTTAGCACTGAAAACACCATTTTAAGCTGTAAAACGTCACCGTTATCGATTTAAGACGGCAATTTATAGTTAGTTATTTGAACATGTTTTTACGCTCAAATCGCTTTTAGAAGGCTTAAAACGCGATTTTAAAGGTTCTAAGGTCGTTTCTTTTCAGTGTACAAGCAAGTTATAGGTTTCACATTTCAACATGTTGTTTCGGTCATCTCGATGGTTTGAGCGCCGAAAACATGATTCCCGACTTGCTAAGTTCTGCAATATCAAATTAGAAGGTCTTTTTTTAGAACCGTCATTGCAGTACATCATTGCGCTCAACTCGTTCACTTTAGCACTGAAAACAGCATTTCAAGCTGTAAAACGTCGATGTGATCGATTTAAGACGGCAATTTTTAGTTAGTGATTTTAACATGTTTTCACGCTCAAATTGCTTCTAGAACGCTTAAAACGCGATTTTGATGGTTCTAAGATCGTTTCTTTTCAGTTTACAAGCAAGTTATAGGTTTCTCATTTCAACATGTTTTTTCATTCATCTCGATGGTTTGAGCGCCCAAATCATGATTCCCGACTTGGTAAGTTCTGCAAATTCCATTTAGAAGGTCTGTTTTAGGTCCGTGATTGCAGCACATCATTGCGCTCAACTCGTTCACTATAGGACTAAAAACACCATTTTAAGCTCTAAAACGTCGCCGTGGTCGATTTAAGACGGCAATTTTAAGTTGGTGATTTGAGCATGTTTTCACGCTCAAATTCCTTCTAGAACGCTTAAAACGCGATTTTGATGATTCTAAGGTCGTTTCTTTTCAGTTTACAAGCAAGTTATAGGTTTCACATTTCAACATGTTGTTTCGGTCATCTCGATGGTTTGAGCGCCGAAAACATGATTCCCGACTTGCTAAGTTCTGCAATATCAAATTAGAAGGTCTTTTTTAAGATCCGTCATTGCAGTACATCATTGCGCTCAACTCGTTCGTTCTAGCACTAAAAACACCATTTTAAGCTTTAAAACGTCGCCGTGGTCGATTTAAGATAGCAATTTTTAGTTGGTGATTTGAGCATGTTTTTACGCTCAAATCGCTTTTAGAACGCTTAAAACGAGATTTTGATGGTTCTAAGGTCGTTTCTTTTGAGTTTACAAGCAAGTTATAGGTTTCACATTTCAACATGTTTTTTCGGTCATCTCGATGGTTTGAGCGCCAAAAACATGATTCCCGACTTGCTAAGTTCTGCAATATCAAATTAGAAGGTCTTTTTTTAGAACCGTCATTGCAGTACATCATTGCGCTCAACTCGTTCACTTTAGCACTAAAAACCGCATTTTAAGCTGTAAAACGTCGATGTGATCGATTTAAGACGGCAATTTTTACTTAGTGATTTGAGCATGTTTTCCCGCTAAAATCGCTTCTAGAACGCTTAAAACGCGATTTTGATGGTTCTAAGATCGTTTCTTTTCAGTTTACAAGAAAGTTATAGGTTTCTCATTTCAACATGTTGTGTCATTCATCTCGATGGTTTGAGCGCCGAAATCATGATTCCCGACTTGGTAAGTTCTGCAATTTCCATTTAGAAGGTCTCTTTTAGGTCCCTGATTGCAGTACATCATTGCGCTCAACTCGTTCGTTCTAGCACTAAAAACACCATTTTAAGCTCTAAAACGTCGCCGTGGTCGATTTAAGATAGCAATTTTTAGTTGGTGATTTGAGCATGTTTTTACGCTCAAATCGCTTTTTGAGCGCTTAAAACGCGATTTTGATGGTTCTAAGGTCGTTTCTTTTCAGTGTACAAGCAAGTTATAGGTTTCACATTTCAACATGTTGTTACGGTCATCTCGATGGTTTGAGCGCCAAAAACATGATTCCCGACTTGCTAAGTTCTGCAATATCAAATTAGAAGGTCTTTTTTTAGAACCGTCATTGCAGTACATCATTGCGCTCAACTCGTTCACTTTAGCACTGAAAACATTATTTTAAGCTTTAAAACGTCGCCGTGATCGATTTAAGACGGCAATTTTTGGTATTGATTTGAGTATGTTTTCACGCTAAAATCGCTTCTAGAACGCTTAAAACGCGATTTTGATGGTTCTAAGATTTTTTCTTTTCAGTTTACAAGCAAATTATAGGTTTCTCATTTCAACATGTTGTTTCGCTCTTCTCGATGGTTTGAGCGCAGAAAACATGATTCCCGACTTGCTAAGTTCTGCAATATCCATTTAGAAGGCCTCTTTCAGATCCGTGATTGCAGTACATCATTGCGCTCAACTCGTTCACTTTAGCACTGAAAACACCATTTTAAGCTGTAAAACGTCACCGTTATCGATTTAAGACGGCAATTTATAGTTAGTTATTTGAACATGTTTTTACGCTCAAATCGCTTTTAGAAGGCTTAAAACGCGATTTTGATGGTTCTAAGGTCGTTTCTTTTCAGTGTACAAGCAAGTTATAGGTTTCACATTTCAACATGTTGTTTCGGTCATCTCGATGGTTTGAGCGCCGAAAACATGATTCCCGACTTGCTAAGTTCTGCAATATCAAATTAGAAGGTCTTTTTTTAGAACCGTCATTGCAGTACATCATTGCGCTCAACTCGTTCACTTTAGCACTGAAAACAGCATTTCAAGCTGTAAAACGTCGATGTGATCGATTTAAGACGGCAATTTTTAGTTAGTGATTTTAACATGTTTTCACGCTCAAATTGCTTCTAGAACGCTTAAAACGCGATTTTGATGGTTCTAAGATCGTTTCTTTTCAGTTTACAAGCAAGTTATAGGTTTCTCATTTCAACATGTTTTTTCATTCATCTCGATGGTTTGAGCGCCCAAATCATGATTCCCGACTTGGTAAGTTCTGCAAATTCCATTTAGAAGGTCTGTTTTAGGTCCGTGATTGCAGCACATCATTGCGCTCAACTCGTTCACTATAGGACTAAAAACACCATTTTAAGCTCTAAAACGTCGCCGTGGTCGATTTAAGACGGCAATTTTAAGTTGGTGATTTGAGCATGTTTTCACGCTCAAATTCCTTCTAGAACGCTTAAAACGCGATTTTGATGATTCTAAGGTCGTTTCTTTTCAGTTTACAAGCAAGTTATAGGTTTCACATTTCAACATGTTGTTTCGGTCATCTCGATGGTTTGAGCGCCGAAAACATGATTCCCGACTTGCTAAGTTCTGCAATATCAAATTAGAAGGTCTTTTTTAAGATCCGTCATTGCAGTACATCATTGCGCTCAACTCGTTCGTTCTAACACTAAAAACACCATTTTAAGCTTTAAAACGTCGCCGTGGTCGATTTAAGATAGCAATTTTTAGTTGGTGATTTGAGCATGTTTTTACGCTCAAATCGCTTTTAGAACGCTTAAAACGAGATTTTGATGGTTCTAAGGTCGTTTCTTTTGAGTTTACAAGCAAGTTATAGGTTTCACATTTCAACATGTTTTTTCGGTCATCTCGATGGTTTGAGCGCCAAAAACATGATTCCCGACTTGCTAAGTTCTGCAATATCAAATTAGAAGGTCTTTTTTTAGAACCGTCATTGCAGTACATCATTGCGCTCAACTCGTTCACTTTAGCACTAAAAACCGCATTTTAAGCTGTAAAACGTCGATGTGATCGATTTAAGACGGCAATTTTTACTTAGTGATTTGAGCATGTTTTCCCGCTAAAATCGCTTCTAGAACGCTTAAAACGCGATTTTGATGGTTCTAAGATCGTTTCTTTTCAGTTTACAAGAAAGTTATAGGTTTCTCATTTCAACATGTTGTGTCATTCATCTCGATGGTTTGAGCGCCGAAATCATGATTCCCGACTTGGTAAGTTCTGCAATTTCCATTTAGAAGGTCTCTTTTAGGTCCCTGATTGCAGTACATCATTGCGCTCAACTCGTTCGTTCTAGCACTAAAAACACCATTTTAAGCTCTAAAACGTCGCCGTGGTCGATTTAAGATAGCAATTTTTAGTTGGTGATTTGAGCATGTTTTTACGCTCAAATCGCTTTTTGAGCGCTTAAAACGCGATTTTGATGGTTCTAAGGTCGTTTCTTTTCAGTGTACAAGCAAGTTATAGGTTTCACATTTCAACATGTTGTTACGGTCATCTCGATGGTTTGAGCGCCAAAAACATGATTCCCGACTTGCTAAGTTCTGCAATATCAAATTAGAAGGTCTTTTTTTAGAACCGTCATTGCAGTACATCATTGCGCTCAACTCGTTCACTTTAGCACTGAAAACAGCATTTCAAGCTGTAAAACGTCGATGTGATCGATTTAAGACGGCAATTTTTAGTTAGTGATTGTAACATGTTTTCACGCTCAAATTGCTTCTAGAACGCTTAAAACGCGATTTTGATGGTTCTAAGATCGTTTCTTTTCAGTTTACAAGCAAGTTATAGGTTTCTCATTTCAACATGTTTTTTCATTCATCTCGATTGTTTGAGCGCCGAAATCATGATTCCCGACTTGGTAAGTTCTGCAAATTCCATTTAGAAGGTCTGTTTTAGGTCCGTGATTGCAGTACATCATTGCGCTCAACTCGTTCACTATAGGACTAAAAACACCATTTTAAGCTCTAAAACGTCGCCGTGGTCGATTTAAGACGGCAATTTTAAGTTGGTGATTTGAGCATGTTTTCACGCTCAAATTCCTTCTAGAACGCTTAAAACGCGATTTTGATGGTTCTAAGGTCGTTTCTTTTCTGTTTACAAGCAAGTTATAGGTTTCACATTTCAACATGTTGTTTCGGTCATCTCGATGGTTTGAGCGCCGAAAACATGATTCCCGACTTGCTAAGTTCTGGAATATCAAATTAGAAGGTCTTTTTTAAGATCCGTCATTGCAGTACATCATTGCGCTCAACTCGTTCACTTTAGCACTGAAAACAGCATTTTAAGCTGTAAAACGTCGATGTGATCGATTTAAGACGGCAATTTTTAGTTAGTGATTTGAGCATGTTTTCCCGCTCAAATCGCTTCTAGAACGCTTAAAACGCGATTTTGATGCTTCTAAGATCGTTTCTTTTCAGTTTACAAGAAAGTTATAGGTTTCTCATTTCAACATGTTGTGTCATTCATCTCGATGGTTTGAGCGCCGAAATCATGATTCCCGACTTGGTAAGTTCTGCAATTTCCATTTAGAAGGTCTCTTTTAGGTCCCTGATTGCAGTACATCATTGCACTCAACTCGTTCGTTCTAGCACTAAAAACACCATTTTAAGCTCTAAAACGTCGCCGTGGTCGATTTAAGATAGCAATTTTTAGTTGGTGATTTGAGCATGTTTTTACGCTCAAATCGCTTTTTGAGCGCTTAAAACGCGATTTTGATGGTTCTAAGGTCGTTTCTTTTTAGTTTACAAGCAAGTTATAGGTTTCTCATTTCAACATGTTATTTCGGTCATCTCGATAGTTTGAGCGCCGAAAACATGATTCCCGACTTGCTAAGTTCTGCAAATTCCATTTAGAAGGTCTCTTTTAGGTCCGTGATTGCAGTACATCATTGCGCTAAACTCGTTCACTTTAGCACTGAAAACATTATTTTAAGCTCTAAAACGTCGCCGTGATCGATTTAAGACGGCAATTTTTAGGTGGTGATTTGAGTATCTTTTTACTCTCAAATCGCTTTTAGAACGCTAAAAACGCGATTTTGATGCTTCTAAGATCGTTTCTTTTCAGTTTACAAGCAAGTTATAGGTTTCTCATTTCAACATGTTGTTTCATTCATCTCGATGGTTTGAGCGCCGAAAACATGATTGCCGACTTGCTAAGTTCTTCAATTTCCATTTAGAAGGTCTCTTTTAGGTCCGTGATTGCAGTACATCATTGCGCTCAACTCGTTCACTTTAGCACTGAAAACATTATTTTAAGCTTTAAAACGTCGCCGTGATCGATTTAAGACGGCAATTTTTGGTATTGATTTGAGTATGTTTTCACGCTAAAATCGCTTCTAGAACGCTTAAAACGCGATTTTGATGGTTCTAAGATTTTTTCTTTTCAGTTTACAAGCAAATTATAGGTTTCTCATTTCAACATGTTGTTTCGCTCTTCTCGATGGTTTGAGCGCAGAAAACATGATTCCCGACTTGCTAAGTTCTGCAATATCCATTTAGAAGGCCTCTTTCAGATCCGTGATTGCAGTACATCATTGCGCTCAACTCGTTCACTTTAGCACTGAAAACACCATTTTAAGCTGTAAAACGTCACCGTTATCGATTTAAGACGGCAATTTATAGTTAGTTATTTGAACATGTTTTTACGCTCAAATCGCTTTTAGAAGGCTTAAAACGCGATTTTGATGGTTCTAAGGTCGTTTCTTTTCAGTGTACAAGCAAGTTATAGGTTTCACATTTCAACATGTTGTTTCGGTCATCTCGATGGTTTGAGCGCCGAAAACATGATTCCCGACTTGCTAAGTTCTGCAATATCAAATTAGAAGGTCTTTTTTTAGAACCGTCATTGCAGTACATCATTGCGCTCAACTCGTTCACTTTAGCACTGAAAACAGCATTTCAAGCTGTAAAACGTCGATGTGATCGATTTAAGACGGCAATTTTTAGTTAGTGATTTTAACATGTTTTCACGCTCAAATTGCTTCTAGAACGCTTAAAACGCGATTTTGATGGTTCTAAGATCGTTTCTTTTCAGTTTACAAGCAAGTTATAGGTTTCTCATTTCAACATGTTTTTTCATTCATCTCGATGGTTTGAGCGCCCAAATCATGATTCCCGACTTGGTAAGTTCTGCAAATTCCATTTAGAAGGTCTGTTTTAGGTCCGTGATTGCAGCACATCATTGCGCTCAACTCGTTCACTATAGGACTAAAAACACCATTTTAAGCTCTAAAACGTCGCCGTGGTCGATTTAAGACGGCAATTTTAAGTTGGTGATTTGAGCATGTTTTCACGCTCAAATTCCTTCTAGAACGCTTAAAACGCGATTTTGATGATTCTAAGGTCGTTTCTTTTCAGTTTACAAGCAAGTTATAGGTTTCACATTTCAACATGTTGTTTCGGTCATCTCGATGGTTTGAGCGCCGAAAACATGATTCCCGACTTGCTAAGTTCTGCAATATCAAATTAGAAGGTCTTTTTTAAGATCCGTCATTGCAGTACATCATTGCGCTCAACTCGTTCGTTCTAGCACTAAAAACACCATTTTAAGCTTTAAAACGTCGCCGTGGTCGATTTAAGATAGCAATTTTTAGTTGGTGATTTGAGCATGTTTTTACGCTCAAATCGCTTTTAGAACGCTTAAAATGAGATTTTGATGGTTCTAAGGTCGTTTCTTTTGAGTTTACAAGCAAGTTATAGGTTTCACATTTCAACATGTTTTTTCGGTCATCTCGATGGTTTGAGCGCCAAAAACATGATTCCCGACTTGCTAAGTTCTGCAATATCAAATTAGAAGGTCTTTTTTTAGAACCGTCATTGCAGTACATCATTGCGCTCAACTCGTTCACTTTAGCACTAAAAACCGCATTTTAAGCTGTAAAACGTCGATGTGATCGATTTAAGACGGCAATTTTTACTTAGTGATTTGAGCATGTTTTCCCGCTAAAATCGCTTCTAGAACGCTTAAAACGCGATTTTGATGGTTCTAAGATCGTTTCTTTTCAGTTTACAAGAAAGTTATAGGTTTCTCATTTCAACATGTTGTGTCATTCATCTCGATGGTTTGAGCGCCGAAATCATGATTCCCGACTTGGTAAGTTCTGCAATTTCCATTTAGAAGGTCTCTTTTAGGTCCCTGATTGCAGTACATCATTGCGCTCAACTCGTTCGTTCTAGCACTAAAAACACCATTTTAAGCTCTAAAACGTCGCCGTGGTCGATTTAAGATAGCAATTTTTAGTTGGTGATTTGACCATGTTTTTACGCTCAAATCGCTTTTTGAGCGCTTAAAACGCGATTTTGATGGTTCTAAGGTCGTTTCTTTTCAGTGTACAAGCAAGTTATAGGTTTCACATTTCAACATGTTGTTACGGTCATCTCGATGGTTTGAGCGCCAAAAACATGATTCCCGACTTGCTAAGTTCTGCAATATCAAATTAGAAGGTCTTTTTTTAGAACCGTCATTGCAGTACATCATTGCGCTCAACTCGTTCACTTTAGCACTGAAAACAGCATTTCAAGCTGTAAAACGTCGATGTGATCGATTTAAGACGGCAATTTTTAGTTAGTGATTGTAACATGTTTTCACGCTCAAATTGCTTCTAGAACGCTTAAAACGCGATTTTGATGGTTCTAAGATCGTTTCTTTTCAGTTTACAAGCAAGTTATAGGTTTCTCATTTCAACATGTTTTTTCATTCATCTCGATTGTTTGAGCGCCGAAATCATGATTCCCGACTTGGTAAGTTCTGCAAATTCCATTTAGAAGGTCTGTTTTAGGTCCGTGATTGCAGTACATCATTGCGCTCAACTCGTTCACTATAGGACTAAAAACACCATTTTAAGCTCTAAAACGTCGCCGTGGTCGATTTAAGACGGCAATTTTAAGTTGGTGATTTGAGCATGTTTTCACGCTCAAATTCCTTCTAGAACGCTTAAAACGCGATTTTGATGGTTCTAAGGTCGTTTCTTTTCTGTTTACAAGCAAGTTATAGGTTTCACATTTCAACATGTTGTTTCGGTCATCTCGATGGTTTGAGCGCCGAAAACATGATTCCCGACTTGCTAAGTTCTGGAATATCAAATTAGAAGGTCTTTTTTAAGATCCGTCATTGCAGTACATCATTGCGCTCAACTCGTTCACTTTAGCACTGAAAACAGCATTTTAAGCTGTAAAACGTCGATGTGATCGATTTAAGACGGCAATTTTTAGTTAGTGATTTGAGCATGTTTTCCCGCTCAAATCGCTTCTAGAACGCTTAAAACGCGATTTTGATGCTTCTAAGATCGTTTCTTTTCAGTTTACAAGAAAGTTATAGGTTTCTCATTTCAACATGTTGTGTCATTCATCTCGATGGTTTGAGCGCCGAAATCATGATTACCGACTTGGTAAGTTCTGCAATTTCCATTTAGAAGGTCTCTTTTAGGTCCCTGATTGCAGTACATCATTGCACTCAACTCGTTCGTTCTAGCACTAAAAACACCATTTTAAGCTCTAAAACGTCGCCGTGGTCGATTTAAGATAGCAATTTTTAGTTGGTGATTTGAGCATGTTTTTACGCTCAAATCGCTTTTTGAGCGCTTAAAACGCGATTTTGATGGTTCTAAGGTCGTTTCTTTTTAGTTTACAAGCAAGTTATAGGTTTCTCATTTCAACATGTTATTTCGGTCATCTCGATAGTTTGAGCGCCGAAAACATGATTCCCGACTTGCTAAGTTCTGCAAATTCCATTTAGAAGGTCTCTTTTAGGTCCGTGATTGCAGTACATCATTGCGCTAAACTCGTTCACTTTAGCACTGAAAACATTATTTTAAGCTCTAAAACGTCGCCGTGATCGATTTAAGACGGCAATTTTTAGGTGGTGATTTGAGTATCTTTTTACTCTCAAATCGCTTTTAGAACGCTAAAAACGCGATTTTGATGCTTCTAAGATCGTTTCTTTTCAGTTTACAAGCAAGTTATAGGTTTCTCATTTCAACATGTTGTTTCATTCATCTCGATGGTTTGAGCGCCGAAAACATGATTGCCGACTTGCTAAGTTCTTCAATTTCCATTTAGAAGGTCTCTTTTAGGTCCGTGATTGCAGTACATCATTGCGCTCAACTCGTTCACTTTAGCACTGAAAACATTATTTTAAGCTTTAAAACGTCGCCGTGATCGATTTAAGACGGCAATTTTTGGTATTGATTTGAGTATGTTTTCACGCTAAAATCGCTTCTAGAACGCTTAAAACGCGATTTTGATGGTTCTAAGATTTTTTCTTTTCAGTTTACAAGCAAATTATAGGTTTCTCATTTCAACATGTTGTTTCGCTCTTCTCGATGGTTTGAGCGCAGAAAACATGATTCCCGACTTGCTAAGTTCTGCAATATCCATTTAGAAGGCCTCTTTCAGATCCGTGATTGCAGTACATCATTGCGCTCAACTCGTTCACTTTAGCACTGAAAACACCATTTTAAGCTGTAAAACGTCACCGTTATCGATTTAAGACGGCAATTTATAGTTAGTTATTTGAACATGTTTTTACGCTCAAATCGCTTTTAGAAGGCTTAAAACGCGATTTTGATGGTTCTAAGGTCGTTTCTTTTCAGTGTACAAGCAAGTTATAGGTTTCACATTTCAACATGTTGTTTCGGTCATCTCGATGGTTTGAGCGCCGAAAACATGATTCCCGACTTGCTAAGTTCTGCAATATCAAATTAGAAGGTCTTTTTTTAGAACCGTCATTGCAGTACATCATTGCGCTCAACTCGTTCACTTTAGCACTGAAAACAGCATTTCAAGCTGTAAAACGTCGATGTGATCGATTTAAGACGGCAATTTTTAGTTAGTGATTTTAACATGTTTTCACGCTCAAATTGCTTCTAGAACGCTTAAAACGCGATTTTGATGGTTCTAAGATCGTTTCTTTTCAGTTTACAAGCAAGTTATAGGTTTCTCATTTCAACATGTTTTTTCATTCATCTCGATGGTTTGAGCGCCCAAATCATGATTCCCGACTTGGTAAGTTCTGCAAATTCCATTTAGAAGGTCTGTTTTAGGTCCGTGATTGCAGCACATCATTGCGCTCAACTCGTTCAGTATAGGACTAAAAACACCATTTTAAGCTCTAAAACGTCGCCGTGGTCGATTTAAGACGGCAATTTTAAGTTGGTGATTTGAGCATGTTTTCACGCTCAAATTCCTTCTAGAACGCTTAAAACGCGATTTTGATGATTCTAAGGTCGTTTCTTTTCAGTTTACAAGCAAGTTATAGGTTTCACATTTCAACATGTTGTTTCGGTCATCTCGATGGTTTGAGCGCCGAAAACATGATTCCCGACTTGCTAAGTTCTGCAATATCAAATTAGAAGGTCTTTTTTAAGATCCGTCATTGCAGTACATCATTGCGCTCAACTCGTTCGTTCTAGCACTAAAAACACCATTTTAAGCTTTAAAACGTCGCCGTGGTCGATTTAAGATAGCAATTTTTAGTTGGTGATTTGAGCATGTTTTTACGCTCAAATCGCTTTTAGAACGCTTAAAACGAGATTTTGATGGTTCTAAGGTCGTTTCTTTTGAGTTTACAAGCAAGTTATAGGTTTCACATTTCAACATGTTTTTTCGGTCATCTCGATGGTTTGAGCGCCAAAAACATGATTCCCGACTTGCTAAGTTCTGCAATATCCATTTAGAAGGTCTCTTTTAGATCCGTGATTGCAGTACATCATTGCGCTCAACTCGTTCACTTTAGCACTGAAAACATTATTTAAGCTTTAAAACGTCGCCGTGATCGATTTAAGACGGCAATTTTTAGGTGGTGATTTGAGTATGTTTTTACTCTCAAATCGCTTCCAGAACGCTTAAAACGCGATTTTGATGGTTCTAAGATCGTTTCTTTTCAGTTTAATGGCAAGTTATGGGTCTCTCATTTCAACATGTTATTTCGCTCAATTCGATGGTTTGAGCGCCGTAAACATGATTGCCGACTTGCTAAGTTCTGCAATTTCCATTTAGAAGGTCTCTTTTAGATCCGTGGTTGCAGTACATCATTGCGCTCAACTCGTTCACTTTAGCACTGAAAAAAGCATTTTAAGCTGTAAAACGTCGCCGTGATCGATTTAAGACGGCAATTTTAAGCTGGTGATTTGAGCATGTTTTTACGCTCAAATCGCTTCTAGAACGCTTAAAACGCGACTTTTATGGTTCTAACTTCGTTTCTTTTCAGTTTACAAGCAAGTTATAGGTTTCTCATTTTAACATGTTGTTTCGCTCATCTTGATGGTATGAGCGCCGAAAACATGATTCCCGACTTGCTAAGTTCTGCAATTTCCATTTAGAAGGTCTCTTTTAGATCTGTGATTGCAGTACATAATGCGCTCAACTCGTTCACTTTAGCACTGAAAACACCATTTTAAGCTCTAAAACGTCGCCGTGGTCGATCTAAAACGGCAATTTTTATTTGGTGATTTGAGCATGTTTTTACGCTCAAATGGCTTCTAGAACGCTTAAAACGCGATTTTTATGGTGCTAAGATCCTTTCTTTTGAGTTTATAAGCAAGTTATAGGTTTCTTATTTCAACATGTTATTTCGCTCATCTCGATGGTTTGAGCGCCGAAAACATGATTCCCGACTTTCTAAGTTCTGCAAATTCCATTTAGAAGGTCTCTTTTAGGTCCGTGATTACAGTACATGAATGTGCTCAACTCGTTCACTCTAGCACTAAAAACACCATTTTAAGCTCTAAAACGTCGCCGTGGTCGATTTAAGATAGCAATTTTTAGTTGGTGATTTGAGCATGTTTTTACGCTCAAATCGCTTTTTGAGCGCTTAAAACGCGATTTTGATGGTTCTAAGGTCGTTTCTTTTCAGTTTACAAGCAAGTTATAGGTTTCACATTTCAACATGTTGTTTCGGTCATCTCGATGGTTTGAGCGCCGAAAACATGATTCCCGACTTGCTAAGTTCTGCAATATCAAATTAGAAGGTCTTTTTTAAGATCCGTCATTGCAGTACATCATTGCGCTCAACTCGTTCGTTCTAGCACTAAAAACACCATTTTAAGCTTTAAAACGTCGCCGTGGTCGATTTAAGATAGCAATTTTTAGTTGGTGATTTGAGCATGTTTTTACGCTCAAATCGCTTTTAGAACGCTTAAAACGAGATTTTGATGGTTCTAAGGTCGTTTCTTTTGAGTTTACAAGCAAGTTATAGGTTTCACATTTCAACATGTTTTTTCGGTCATCTCGATGGTTTGAGCGCCAAAAACATGATTCCCGACTTGCTAAGTTCTGCAATATCCATTTAGAAGGTCTCTTTTAGATCCGTGATTGCAGTACATCATTGCGCTCAACTCGTTCACTTTAGCACTGAAAAAAGCATTTTAAGCTGTAAAACGTCGCCGTGATCGATTTAAGACGGCAATTTTAAGCTGGTGATTTGAGCATGTTTTTACGCTCAAATCGCTTCTAGAACGCTTAAAACGCGACTTTTATGGTTCTAACTTCGTTTCTTTTCAGTTTACAAGCAAGTTATAGGTTTCTCATTTTAACATGTTGTTTCGCTCATCTTGATGGTATGAGCGCCGAAAACATGATTCCCGACTTGCTAAGTTCTGCAATTTCCATTTAGAAGGTCTCTTTTAGATCCGTGATTGCAGTACATAATGCGCTCAACTCGTTCACTTTAGCACTGAAAACACCATTTTAAGCTCTAAAACGTCGCCGTGGTCGATCTAAAACGGCAATTTTTATTTGGTGATTTGAGCATGTTTTTACGCTCAAATGGCTTCTAGAACGCTTAAAACGCGATTTTTATGGTGCTAAGATCCTTTCTTTTGAGTTTATAAGCAAGTTATAGGTTTCTTATTTCAACATGTTATTTCGCTCATCTCGATGGTTTGAGCGCCGAAAACATGATTCCCGACTTTCTAAGTTCTGCAATTTCCATTTAGAAGGTCTCTTTTAGGTCCGTGATTACAGTACATGAATGTGCTCAACTCGTTCACTCTAGCACTAAAAACACCATTTTAAGCTCTAAAACGTCGCCGTGGTCGATTTAAGATAGCAATTTTTAGTTGGTGATTTGAGCATGTTTTTACGCTCAAATCGCTTTTTGAGCGCTTAAAACGCGATTTTGATGGTTCTAAGGTCGTTTCTTTTCAGTTTACAAGCAAGTTATAGGTTTCACATTTCAACATGTTGTTTCGGTCATCTCGATGGTTTGAGCGCCGAAAACATGATTCCCGACTTGCTAAGTTCTGCAATATCAAATTAGAAGGTCTTTTTTAAGATCCGTCATTGCAGTACATCATTGCGCTCAACTCGTTCGTTCTAGCACTAAAAACACCATTTTAAGCTTTAAAACGTCGCCGTGGTCGATTTAAGATAGCAATTTTTAGTTGGTGATTTGAGCATGTTTTTACGCTCAAATCGCTTTTAGAACGCTTAAAACGAGATTTTGATGGTTCTAAGGTCGTTTCTTTTGAGTTTACAAGCAAGTTATAGGTTTCACATTTCAACATGTTTTTTCGGTCATCTCGATGGTTTGAGCGCCAAAAACATGATTCCCGACTTGCTAAGTTCTGCAATATCCATTTAGAAGGTCTCTTTTAGATCCGTGATTGCAGTACATCATTGCGCTCAACTCGTTCACTTTAGCACTGAAAACATTATTTAAGCTTTAAAACGTCGCCGTGATCGATTTAAGACGGCAATTTTTAGGTGGTGATTTGAGTATGTTTTTACTCTCAAATCGCTTCCAGAACGCTTAAAACGCGATTTTGATGGTTCTAAGATCGTTTCTTTTCAGTTTAATGGCAAGTTATGGGTCTCTCATTTCAACATGTTATTTCGCTCAATTCGATGGTTTGAGCGCCGTAAACATGATTGCCGACTTGCTAAGTTCTGCAATTTCCATTTAGAAGGTCTCTTTTAGATCCGTGGTTGCAGTACATCATTGCGCTCAACTCGTTCACTTTAGCACTGAAAAAAGCATTTTAAGCTGTAAAACGTCGCCGTGATCGATTTAAGACGGCAATTTTAAGCTGGTGATTTGAGCATGTTTTTACGCTCAAATCGCTTCTAGAACGCTTAAAACGCGACTTTTATGGTTCTAACTTCGTTTCTTTTCAGTTTACAAGCAAGTTATAGGTTTCTCATTTTAACATGTTGTTTCGCTCATCTTGATGGTATGAACGCCGAAAACATGATTCCCGACTTGCTAAGTTCTGCAATTTCCATTTAGAAGGTCTCTTTTAGATCCGTGATTGCAGTACATAATGCGCTCAACTCGTTCACTTTAGCACTGAAAACACCATTTTAAGCTCTAAAACGTCGCCGTGGTCGATCTAAAACGGCAATTTTTATTTGGTGATTTGAGCATGTTTTTACGCTCAAATGGCTTCTAGAACGCTTAAAACGCGATTTTTATGGTGCTAAGATCCTTTCTTTTGAGTTTATAAGCAAGTTATAGGTTTCTTATTTCAACATGTTATTTCGCTCATCTCGATGGTTTGAGCGCCGAAAACATGATTCCCGACTTTCTAAGTTCTGCAAATTCCATTTAGAAGGTCTCTTTTAGGTCCGTGATTACAGTACATGAATGTGCTCAACTCGTTCACTCTAGCACTAAAAACACCATTTTAAGCTCTAAAACGTCGCCGTGGTCGATTTAAGATAGCAATTTTTAGTTGGTGATTTGAGCATGTTTTTACGCTCAAATCGCTTTTTGAGCGCTTAAAACGCGATTTTGATGGTTCTAAGGTCGTTTCTTTTGAGTTTACAAGCAAGTTTTAGGTTTCACATTTCAACATGTTGTTTCGGTCATCTCGATGGTTTGAGCGCCGTAAACATGATTCTCGACTTGCTAAGTTCTGCAATATCCATTTAGAAGGTCTCTTTTAGATCCGTGATTGCAGTACATCATTGCGCTCAACTCATTCACTTTAGCACTGAAAACATCATTTTAAGCTCTAAAACGTCGCCGTTATCGATTTAAGACGGCAATTTTTTGTTGGTGATTTGAGCATGTTTTTACGCTCAAATCGCTTTTAGCACGCTTAAAACGCGATTTTGATGGTTCTAAGGTCGTTTCTTTTGAGTTTACAAGCAAGTTATAGGTTTCACATTTCAACATGTTGTTTCGGTCATCTCGATGGTTTGACTGCCGTAAACATGATTCTCGACTTGCTAAGTTCTGCAATATCCATTTAGAAGGTCTCTTTTAGATCCGTGATTGCAGTACATCATTGCGCTCAACTCGTTCACTTTAGCACTGAAAACCGCATTTTAAGCTGTAAAACGTCGCCGTGATCGATTTAAGACGGCAATTTTTAGGTGGTGATTTGAGTATGTTTTTACTCTCAAATCGCTTTTAGAACGCTTAAAACGCGATTTTGATGCTTCTAAGATCGTTTCTTTTCAGTTTACAAGCAAGTTATAGGTTTCTCATTTCAACATGTTGTTTCATTCATCTCGATGGTTTGAGTGCCGAAAACATGATTGCCGACTTGCTAAGTTCTGCAATTTCCATTTAGAAGGTCTCTTTTAGGTCGGTGATTGCAGTACATCATTGCGCTAAACTCGTTCACTTTAGCACTGAAAACATTATTTTAAGCTTTAAAACGTCGCCGTGATCGATTTAAGACGGCAATTTTTTGTTGGTGATTTGAGCATGTTTTTACGCTCAAATCGCTTTTAGCACGCTTAAAACGCGATTTTGATGGTTCTAAGGTCGTTTCTTTTGAGTTTACAAGCAAGTTATAGGTTTCACATTTCAACATGTTGTTTCGGTCATCTCGATGGTTTGACCGCCGTAAACATGATTCTCGACTTGCTAAGTTCTGCAATATCCATTTAGTAGGTCTCTTTTAGGTCCGTGATTGCAGTACATCATTGCGCTAAACTCGTTCACTTTAGCACTGAAAACATTATTTTAAGCTTTAAAACGTCGCCGTGATCGATTTAAGACGGCAATTTTTAGGTGGTGATTTGAGTATGTTTTTACTCTCAAATCGCTTTTAGAACGCTTAAAACGCGATTTTGATGGTTCTAAGATCGTTTCTTTTCAGTTTACAAGCAAGTTATAGGTTTCTCATTTCAACATGTTGTTTCATTCATCTCGATGGTTTGAGTGCCGAAAACATGATTGCCGACTTGCTAAGTTCTGCAATTTCCATTTAGAAGGTCTCTTTTAGGTCGGTGATTGCAGTACATCATTGCGCTAAACTCGTTCACTTTAGCACTGAAAACATTATTTTAAGCTTTAAAACGTCGCCGTGATCGATTTAAGACGGCAATTTTTTGTTGGTGATTTGAGCATGTTTTTACGCTCAAATCGCTTTTAGCACGCTTAAAACGCGATTTTGATGGTTCTAAGGTCGTTTCTTTTGAGTTTACAAGCAAGTTATAGGTTTCACATTTCAACATGTTGTTTCGGTCATCTCGATGGTTTGACCGCCGTAAACATGATTCTCGACTTGCTAAGTTCTGCAATATCCATTTAGAAGGTCTCTTTTAGATCCGTGATTGCAGTACATCATTGCGCTCAACTCGTTCACTTTAGCACTGAAAACCGCATTTTAAGCTGTAAAACGTCGCCGTGATCGATTTAAGACGGCAATTTTTAGTTAGTGATTTGAGCGTGTTTTCACGCTCAAATCGCTTCTAGAAGGCTTAAAACGCGATTTTGATGGTTCTAAGGTCGTTACTTTTCAGTTTACAAGCAAGTTATAGGTTTCACATTTCAACATGTTGTTTCGGTCATCTCGATGGTTTAAGCGCCGAAAACATGATTCCCGACTTGCTAAGTTCTGCAATATCAAATTAGAAGGTCTTTTTTAAGATCCGTCATTGCAGTACATCATTTCGCTCAACTCGTTCACTTTAGCACTGAAAACAGCATTTTAAGCTGTAAAACGTCGATGTGATCGATTTAAGACGGCAATTTTTAGTTAGTGATTTGAGCATGTTTTCCCGCCCAAATCGCTTCTAGAACGCTTAAAACGCGATTTTGATGCTTCTAAGATCGTTTCTTTTCTGTTTACAAGAAAGTTATAGGTTTCTCATTTCAACATGTTGTGTCATTCATCTCGATGGTTTGAGCGCCGAATTCATGATTCCCGACTTGGTAAGTTCTGCAATTTCCATTTAGAAGGTCTCTTTTAGGTCCCCGATTGCAGTACATCATTGCGCTCAACTCGTTCGTTCTAGCACTAAAAACACCATTTTAAGCTCTAAAACGTCGCCGTGGTCGATTTAAGATAGCAATTTTTAGTTGGTGATTTGAGCATGTTTTTACGCTCAAATCGCTTTTTCAGCGCTTAAAACGCGATTTTGATGGTTCTAAGGTCGTTTCTTTTGAGTTTACAAACAAGTTATAGGTTTCTCATTTCAACATGTTATTTCGCTCATCTCGATGGTTTTAGCGCCGAAAACATGATTCCCGACTTGCTAAGTTCTGCAAATTCCATTTAGAAGGTCTCTTTTAGGTCCGTGATTGCAGTACATCATTGCGCTAAACTCGTTCACTTTAGCACTGAAAACATTATTTTAAGCTTTAAAACGTCGCCGTGATCGATTTAAGACGGCAATTTTTAGGTGGTGATTTGAGTATGTTTTTACTCTCAAATCGCTTTTAGAACGCCTAAAACGCGATTTTGATGCTTCTAAGATCGTTTCTTTTCAGTTTACAAGCAAGTTATAGGTTTCTAATTTCAACATGTTGTTTCATTCATCTCGATGGTTTGAGCGCCGAAAACATGATTCTCGACTTGCTAAGTTCTGCAATATCCATTTAGAAGGTCTCTTTTAGATCCGTGGTTGCAGTACATCATTGCGCTCAACTCGTTCACTTTAGCACTGAAAACAGCATTTTAAGCTGTAAAACGTCGCCGTGATCGATTTAAGACGGCAATTTTTAGTTAGTGATTTGAGCATGTTTTTACGCTCAAATCACTTCTAGAACGCTTAAAACGCGATTTTGATGGTTCTAAGATCGTTTCTTTTGAGTTTACAAGCAAGTTATAGGTTTCACATTTCAACATGTTGTTTCGGTCATCTCGATGGTTTGACTGCCGTAAACATGATTCTCGACTTGCTAAGTTCTGCAATATCCATTTAGAAGGTCTCTTTTAGATCCGTGATTGCAGTACATCATTGCGCTCAACTCGTTCACTTTAGCACTGAAAACCGCATTTTAAGCTGTAAAACGTCGCCGTGATCGATTTAAGACGGCAATTTTTAGTTAGTGATTTGAGCATGTTTTCACGCTCAAATCGCTTCTAGAAGGCTTAAAACGCGATTTTGATGGTTCTAAGATCGTTTCTTTTCAGTTTACAAGCAAGTTATAGGTTTCTCATTTCAACATGTTATTTCGCTCATCTCGATGGTTTTAGCGCCGAAAACATGATTCCCGACTTGCTAAGTTCTGCAAATTCCATTTAGAAGGTCTCTTTTAGGTCCGTGATTGCAGTACATCATTGCGCTAAACTCGTTCACTTTAGCACTGAAAACATTATTTTAAGCTTTAAAACGTCGCCGTGATCGATTTAAGACGGCAATTTTTAGGTGGTGATTTGAGTATGTTTTTACTCTCAAATCGCTTTTAGAACGCTTAAAACGCGATTTTGATGCTTCTAAGATCGTTTCTTTTCAGTTTACAAGCAAGTTATAGGTTTCTCATTTCAACATGTTGTTTCATTCATCTCGATGGTTTGAGTGCCGAAAACATGATTGCCGACTTGCTAAGTTCTGCAATTTCCATTTAGAAGGTCTCTTTTAGGTCGGTGATTGCAGTACATCATTGCGCTAAACTTGTTCACTTTAGCACTGAAAACATTATTTTAAGCTTTAAAACGTCGCCGTGATCGATTTAAGACGGCAATTTTTTGTTGGTGATTTGAGCATGTTTTTACGCTCAAATCGCTTTTAGCACGCTTAAAACGCGATTTTGATGGTTCTAAGGTCGTTTCTTTTGAGTTTACAAGCAAGTTATAGGTTTCACATTTCAACATGTTGTTTCGGTCATCTCGATGGTTTGACCGCCGTAAACATGATTCTCGACTTGCTAAGTTCTGCAATATCCATTTAGAAGGTCTCTTTTAGGTCCGTGATTGCAGTACATCATTGCGCTAAACTCGTTCACTTTAGCACTGAAAACATTATTTTAAGCTTTAAAACGTCGCCGTGATCGATTTAAGACGGCAATTTTTAGGTGGTGATTTGAGTATGTTTTTACTCTCAAATCGCTTTTAGAACGCTTAAAACGCGATTTTGATGGTTCTAAGATCGTTTCTTTTCAGTTTACAAGCAAGTTATAGGTTTCTCATTTCAACATGTTGTTTCATTCATCTCGATGGTTTGAGTGCCGAAAACATGATTGCCGACTTGCTAAGTTCTGCAATTTCCATTTAGAAGGTCTCTTTTAGGTCGGTGATTGCAGTACATCATTGCGCTAAACTCGTTCACTTTAGCACTGAAAACATTATTTTAAGCTTTAAAACGTCGCCGTGATCGATTTAAGACGGCAATTTTTTGTTGGTGATTTGAGCATGTTTTTACGCTCAAATCGCTTTTAGCACGCTTAAAACGCGATTTTGATGGTTCTAAGGTCGTTTCTTTTGAGTTTACAAGCAAGTTATAGGTTTCACATTTCAACATGTTGTTTCGGTCATCTCGATGGTTTGACCGCCGTAAACATGATTCTCGACTTGCTAAGTTCTGCAATATCCATTTAGAAGGTCTCTTTTAGATCCGTGATTGCAGTACATCATTGCGCTCAACTCGTTCACTTTAGCACTGAAAACCGCATTTTAAGCTGTAAAACGTCGCCGTGATCGATTTAAGACGGCAATTTTTAGTTAGTGATTTGAGCGTGTTTTCACGCTCAAATCGCTTCTAGAAGGCTTAAAACGCGATTTTGATGGTTCTAAGGTCGTTACTTTTCAGTTTACAAGCAAGTTATAGGTTTCACATTTCAACATGTTGTTTCGGTCATCTCGATGGTTTAAGCGCCGAAAACATGATTCCCGACTTGCTAAGTTCTGCAATATCAAATTAGAAGGTCTTTTTTAAGATCCGTCATTGCAGTACATCATTTCGCTCAACTCGTTCACTTTAGCACTGAAAACAGCATTTTAAGCTGTAAAACGTCGATGTGATCGATTTAAGACGGCAATTTTTAGTTAGTGATTTGAGCATGTTTTCCCGCCCAAATCGCTTCTAGAACGCTTAAAACGCGATTTTGATGCTTCTAAGATCGTTTCTTTTCTGTTTACAAGAAAGTTATAGGTTTCTCATTTCAACATGTTGTGTCATTCATCTCGATGGTTTGAGCGCCGAATTCATGATTCCCGACTTGGTAAGTTCTGCAATTTCCATTTAGAAGGTCTCTTTTAGGTCCCCGATTGCAGTACATCATTGCGCTCAACTCGTTCGTTCTAGCACTAAAAACACCATTTTAAGCTCTAAAACGTCGCCGTGGTCGATTTAAGATAGCAATTTTTAGTTGGTGATTTGAGCATGTTTTTACGCTCAAATCGCTTTTTCAGCGCTTAAAACGCGATTTTGATGGTTCTAAGGTCGTTTCTTTTGAGTTTACAAACAAGTTATAGGTTTCTCATTTCAACATGTTATTTCGCTCATCTCGATGGTTTTAGCGCCGAAAACATGATTCCCGACTTGCTAAGTTCTGCAAATTCCATTTAGAAGGTCTCTTTTAGGTCCGTGATTGCAGTACATCATTGCGCTAAACTCGTTCACTTTAGCACTGAAAACATTATTTTAAGCTTTAAAACGTCGCCGTGATCGATTTAAGACGGCAATTTTTAGGTGGTGATTTGAGTATGTTTTTACTCTCAAATCGCTTTTAGAACGCCTAAAACGCGATTTTGATGCTTCTAAGATCGTTTCTTTTCAGTTTACAAGCAAGTTATAGGTTTCTAATTTCAACATGTTGTTTCATTCATCTCGATGGTTTGAGCGCCGAAAACATGATTCTCGACTTGCTAAGTTCTGCAATATCCATTTAGAAGGTCTCTTTTAGATCCGTGGTTGCAGTACATCATTGCGCTCAACTCGTTCACTTTAGCACTGAAAACAGCATTTTAAGCTGTAAAACGTCGCCGTGATCGATTTAAGACGGCAATTTTTAGTTAGTGATTTGAGCATGTTTTTACGCTCAAATCGCTTCTAGAACGCTTAAAACGCGACTTTTATGGTTCTAACTTCGTTTCTTTCAGTTTACAAGCAAGTTATAGGTTTCTCATTTCAACATGTTGTTTCGGTCATCTCGATGGTTTGAGCGCCGTAAACATGATTCTCGACTTGCTAAGTTCTGCAATATCCATTTAGAAGGTCTCTTTTAGATCCGTGATTGCAGTACATCATTGCGCTCAACTCATTCACTTTAGCACTGAAAACATCATTTTAAGCTCTAAAACGTCGCCGTTATCGATTTAAGACGGCAATTTTTTGTTGGTGATTTGAGCATGTTTTTACGCTCAAATCGCTTTTAGCACGCTTAAAACGCGATTTTGATGGTTCTAAGGTCGTTTCTTTTGAGTTTACAAGCAAGTTATAGGTTTCACATTTCAACATGTTGTTTCGGTCATCTCGATGGTTTGACTGCCGTAAACATGATTCTCGACTTGCTAAGTTCTGCAATATCCATTTAGAAGGTCTCTTTTAGATCCGTGATTGCAGTACATCATTGCGCTCAACTCGTTCACTTTAGCACTGAAAACCGCATTTTAAGCTGTAAAACGTCGCCGTGATCGATTTAAGACGGCAATTTTTAGTTAGTGATTTGAGCATGTTTTCACGCTCAAATCGCTTCTAGAAGGCTTAAAACGCGATTTTGATGGTTCTAAGATCGTTTCTTTTCAGTTTACAAGCAAGTTATAGGTTTCTCATTTCAACATGTTATTTCGCTCATCTCGATGGTTTTAGCGCCGAAAACATGATTCCCGACTTGCTAAGTTCTGCAAATTCCATTTAGAAGGTCTCTTTTAGGTCCGTGATTGCAGTACATCATTGCGCTAAACTCGTTCACTTTAGCACTGAAAACATTATTTTAAGCTTTAAAACGTCGCCGTGATCGATTTAAGACGGCAATTTTTAGGTGGTGATTTGAGTATGTTTTTACTCTCAAATCGCTTTTAGAACGCTTAAAACGCGATTTTGATGCTTCTAAGATCGTTTCTTTTCAGTTTACAAGCAAGTTATAGGTTTCTCATTTCAACATGTTGTTTCATTCATCTCGATGGTTTGAGTGCCGAAAACATGATTGCCGACTTGCTAAGTTCTGCAATTTCCATTTAGAAGGTGTCTTTTAGGTCGGTGATTGCAGTACATCATTGCGCTAAACTCGTTCACTTTAGCACTGAAAACATTATTTTAAGCTTTAAAACGTCGCCGTGATCGATTTAAGACGGCAATTTTTTGTTGGTGATTTGAGCATGTTTTTACGCTCAAATCGCTTTTAGCACGCTTAAAACGCGATTTTGATGGTTCTAAGGTCGTTTCTTTTGAGTTTACAAGCAAGTTATAGGTTTCACATTTCAACATGTTGTTTCGGTCATCTCGATGGTTTGACCGCCGTAAACATGATTCTCGACTTGCTAAGTTCTGCAATATCCATTTAGAAGGTCTCTTTTAGATCCGTGATTGCAGTACATCATTGCGCTCAACTCGTTCACTTTAGCACTGAAAACCGCATTTTAAGCTGTAAAACGTCGCCGTGATCGATTTAAGACGGCAATTTTTAGTTAGTGATTTGAGCATGTTTTCACGCTCAAATCGCTTCTAGAAGGCTTAAAACGCGATTTTGATGGTTCTAAGGTCGTTTCTTTTCAGTTTACAAGCAAGTTATAGGTTTCACATTTCAACATGTTGTTTCGGTCATCTCGATGGTTTAAGCGCCGAAAACATGATTCCCGACTTGCTAAATTCTGCAATATCAAATTAGAAGGTCTTTTTTAAGATCCGTCATTGCAGTACATCATTGCGCTCAACTCGTTCACTTTAGCACTGAAAACAGCATTTTAAGCTGTAAAACGTCGATGTGATCGATTTAAGACGGCAATTTTTAGTTAGTGATTTGAGCATGTTTTCCCGCCCAAATCGCTTCTAGAACGCTTAAAACGCGATTTTGATGCTTCTAAGATCGTTTCTTTTCTGTTTACAAGAAAGTTATAGGTTTCTCATTTCAACATGTTGTGTCATTCATCTCGATGGTTTGAGCGCCGAATTCATGATTCCCGACTTGGTAAGTTCTGCAATTTCCATTTAGAAGGTCTCTTTTAGGTCCCTGATTGCAGTACATCATTGCGCTCAACTCGTTCGTTCTAGCACTAAAAACACCATTTTAAGCTCTAAAACGTCGCCGTGGTCGATTTAAGATAGCAATTTTTAGTTGGTGATTTGAGCATGTTTTTACGCTCAAATCGCTTTTTGAGCGCTTAAAACGCGATTTTGATGGTTCTAAAGTCGTTTCTTTTGAGTTTACAAGCAAGTTATAGGTTTCTCATTTCAACATGTTATTTCGCTCATCTCGATGGTTTTAGCGCCGAAAACATGATTCCCGACTTGCTAAGTTCTGCAAATTCCATTTAGAAGGTCTCTTTTAGGTCCGTGATTGCAGTACATCATTGCGCTAAACTCGTTCACTTTAGCACTGAAAACATTATTTTAAGCTTTAAAACGTCGCCGTGATCGATTTAAGACGGCAATTTTTAGGTGGTGATTTGAGTATGTTTTTACTCTCAAATCGCTTTTAGAACGCTTAAAACGCGATTTTGATGCTTCTAAGATCGTTTCTTTTCAGTTTACAAGCAAGTTATAGGTTTCTAATTTCAACATGTTGTTTCATTCATCTCGATGGTTTGAGCGCCGAAAACATGATTGCCGACTTGCTAAGTTCTGCAATTTCCATTTAGAAGGTCTCTTTTAGGTCCGTGATTGCAGTACATCATTGCGCTCAACTCGTTCACTTTAGCACTGAAAACATTATTTTAAGCTTTAAAACGTCGCCGTGATCGATTTAAGACGGCAATTTTTGGTGGTGATTTGAGTATGTTTTCACGCTCAAATCGCTTCCAGAACGCTTAAAACGCGACTTTGATGGTTTTAAGATCGTTTCTTTTCAGTTTACAAGCAAGTTATGGGTTTCTCATTTCAACATGTTATTTCGCTCATTTTGATGGTTTGAGCGCCGTAAACATGATTGCCGACTTGCTAAGTTCTTCAATTTCCATTTAGAAGGTCTCTTTTAGATCCGTGATTGCAGTACATCATTGCGCTCAACTCGTTCACTTTAGCACTGAAAACAGCATTTTAAGCTGTAAAACGTCGCCGTGATCGATTTAAGACGGCAATTTTTAGTTAGTGATTTGCGCATGTTTTCACGCTAAAATCGCTTCTAGAACGCTTAAAACGCGATTTTGATGGTTCTAAGATTTTTTCTTTTCAGTTTATAAGCAAATTATAGGTTTCTCATTTCAACATGTTGTTTCGCTCTTCTCGATGGTTTGAGCGCAGAAAACATGATTCCCGACTTGCTAAGTTCTGCAATATCCATTTAGAAGGCCTCTTTCAGATCCGTGATTGCAGTACATCATTGCGCTCAACTCGTTCACTTTAGCACTGAAAACACCATTTTAAGCTGTAAAACGTCGCCGTTATCGATTTAAGACGGCAATTTATAGTTAGTTATTTGAACATGTTTTTACGCTCAAGTCGCTTTTAGAAGGCTTAAAACGCGATTTTGATGGTTCTAAGATCGTTTCTTTTCAGTTTACAATCAAGTTATAGGTTTCTCATTCAACATGTTGTTTCGCTCATCTCGATGGTTTGAGCGCCGAAAACATGATTTCCGACTTGCTAAGTTGTGCAAATTCCATTTAGAATGTCTCTTTTAGGTCCGTGATTGCAGTACATCATTGCGCTCAACTCGTTCACTTTAGCACTGAAAACATTATTTAAGCTTTAAAACGTCGCCGTGATCGATTTAAGACGGCAATTTTTAGTTGCTGATTTGAGCATGTTTTCACGCTCAAATAACTTCTAGAACGCTTAAAACGCGATTTTGATGGTTCTAAGATCGTTTCTTTTCAGTTTACAAGCAAGTTATAGGTTTCTCATTTCAACATGTTATTTCGCTCATCTCGATGGTTTGAGCGCCGAAAACATGATTCTTGACTTGCTAAGTTCTGCACATTCCATTTAGAAGGTCTCTTTTAGGTCCGTGATGGCAGTACATCATTGCGCTCAACTCGTTCACTTTAGCACTGAAAACAGCATTTTAAGCTTTAAAACGTCGCCGTGATCGATTTAAGACGGCAACTTTTAGGTGGTAATTTGAGTATGTTTTCACGCTAAAATCTCTTCCAGAACGCTTAACACGCGATTTTGATGGTTCTAAGATCGTTTCTTTTCAGTTTACAAGCAAGTTATGGGTCTCTCATTTCAACATGTTATTTCGCTCAATTCGATGGTTTGAGCGCCGTAAACATGAATGCCGACTCGCTAAGTTCTGCAATTTCCATTTAGGTCTCTTTTAGATCCGTGGTTGCAGTACATCATTGCGCTCAACTCGTTCACTTTAGCACTGAAAACAGCATTTTAAGCTGTAAAACGTCGCCTTGATCGATTTAAGACGGCAATTTTTAGTTAGTGATTTGAGCATGTTTTTACGCTCAAATCACTTCTAGAACGCTTAAAACGCGATTTTGATGGTTCTAAGATCGTTTCTTTTCAGTTTACAAGCAAGTTATAGGTTTCTTATTTCAACATGTTATTTCGCTCATCTCGATGGTTTGAGCGCCGAAAACATGATTCTTGACTTGCTAAGTTCTGCAAATTCCATTTAGAAGGTCTCTTTTAGGTCCGTGATGGCAGCACATCATTGCGCTCAACTGGTTCACTTTAGCACTGAAAACAGCATTTTAAGCTTTAAAACGTCGCCGTGATCGATTTAAGACGGCAATTTTTAGGTGGTAATTTGAGTATGTTTTCACGCTAAAATCTCTTCCAGAACGCTTAACAGGCGATTTTGATGATTCTAAGATCGTTTCTTTTGAGTTTACAAGCAAGTTATGGGTTTCTCATTTCAACATGTTATATCGGTCATCTCGATGGTTTGAGCGCCGTAAACATGATTCTCGACTTGCTAAGTTCTTCAATTTCCACTTAGAAGGTCTCTTTTAGATCCGTGATTGCAGTACATCATTGCGCTCAACTCATTCACTTTAGCACTGAAAACATCATTTTAAGCTCTAAAACGTCGCCGTTATCGATTTAAGACGGCAATTTTTTGTTGGTGATTTGAGCATGTTTTTACGCTCAAATCGCTTTTAGCACGCTTAAAACGCGATTTTGATGGTTTTAAGGTCGTTTCTTTTGAGTTTACAAGCAAGTTATAGGTTTCACATTTCAACATGTTGTTTCGGTCATCTCCATGGTTTGACCGCCGTAAACATGATTCTCGACTTGCTAAGTTCTGCAATATCCATTTAGAAGGTCTCTTTTAGATCCGTGATTGCAGTACATCATTGCGCTCAACTCGTTCACTTTAGCACTGAAAACCGCATTTTAAGCTGTAAAACGTCGCCGTGATCGATTTAAGACGGCAATTTTTAGTTAGTGATTTGAGCATGTTTTCACGCTCAAATCGCTTCTAGAAGGCTTAAAACGCGATTTTGATGGTTCTAAGATCGTTTCTTTTCAGTTTACAAGCAAGTTATAGGTTTCTCATTTCAACATGTTATTTCGCTCATCTCGATGGTTTTAGCGCCGAAAACATGATTCCCGACTTGCTAAGTTCTGCAAATTCCATTTAGAAGGTCTCTTTTAGGTCCGTGATTGCAGTACATCATTGCGCTAAACTCGTTCACTTTAGCACTGAAAACATTATTTTAAGCTTTAAAACGTCGCCGTGATCGATTTAAGACGGTAATTTTTAGGTGGTGATTTGAGTATGTTTTTACTCTCAAATCGCTTTTAGAACGCTTAAAACGCGATTTTGATGCTTCTAAGATCGTTTCTTTTCAGTTTACAAGCAAGTTATAGGTTTCTCATTTCAACATGTTGTTTCATTCATCTCGATGGTTTGAGCGCCGAAAACATGATTGCCGACTTGCTAAGTTCTGCAATTTCCATTTAGAAGGTCTCTTTTAGGTCCGTGATTGCAGTACATCATTGCGCTCAACTCGTTCACTTTAGCACTGAAAACATTATTTTAAGCTTTAAAACGTCGCCGTGATCGATTTAAGACGGCAATTTTTTGTTGGTGATTTGAGCATGTTTTTACGCTCAAATCGCTTTTAGCACGCTTAAAACGCGATTTTGATGGTTCTAAGGTCGTTTCTTTTTAGTTTACAAGCAAGTTATAGGTTTCACATTTCAACATGTTGTTTCGGTCATCTCGATGGTTTGACCGCCGTAAACATGATTCTCGACTTGCTAAGTTCTGCAATATCCATTCAGAAGGTCTCTTTTAGATCCGTGATTGCAGTACATCATTGCGCTCAACTCGTTCACTTTAGCACTGAAAACCGCATTTTAAGCTGTAAAACGTCGCCGTGATCGATTTAAGACGGCAATTTTTAGTTAGTGATTTGAGCATGTTTTCACGCTCAAATCGCTTCTAGAAGGCTTAAAACGCAATTTTGATGGTTCTAAGGTCGTTTCTTTTCAGTTTACAAGCAAGTTATAGGTTTCACATTTCAACATGTTGTTTCGGTCATCTCGATGGTTTGAGCGCCGAAAACATGATTCCCGACTTGCTAAGTTCTGCAATATCAAATTAGAAGGTCTTTTTTAAGATCCGTCATTGCAGTACATCATTGCGCTCAACTCGTTCACTTTAGCACTGAAAACAGCATTTTAAGCTGTAAAACGTCGATGTGATCGATTTAAGACGGCAATTTTTAGTTAGTGATTTGAGCATGTTTTCCCGCTCAAATCGCTTCTAGAACGCTTAAAACGCGATTTTGATGCTTCTAAGATCGTTTCTTTTCAGTTTACAAGAAAGTTATAGGTTTCTCATTTCAACATGTTGTGTCATTCATCTCGATGGTTTGAGCGCCGAAATCATGATTCCCGACTTGGTAAGTTCTGCAATTTCCATATAGAAGGTCTCTTTTAGGTCCCTGATTGCAGTACATCATTGCGCTCAACTCGTTCGTTCTAGCACTAAAAACACCATTTTAAGCTCTAAAACGTCGCCGTGGTCGATTTAAGATAGCAATTTTTAGTTGGTGATTTGAGCATGTTTTTACTTTCAAACCTCTTTTTGAGCGCTTAAAACGCGATTTTGATGGTTCTAAGGTCGTTTCTTTTGAGTTTACAAGCAAGTTATAGGTTTCTCATTTCAACATGTTATTTCGCTCATTTCGATGGTTTGAGCGCCAAAAACATGATTCCCGACTTGCTAAGTTCTGCAATAACAAATTAGAAGGTCTTTTTTTAGAACCGTCATTGCAGTACATCATTGCGCTCAACTCGTTCACTTTAGCACTGAAAACAGCATTTCAAGCTGTAAAACGTGGATGTGATCGATTTAAGACGGCAATTTAATTAGTGATTTTAACATGTTTTCACGCTCAAATTGCTTCTAGAACGCTTAAAACGCGATTTTGATGGTTCTAAGATCGTTTCTTTTCAGTTTACAAGCAAGTTATAGGTTTCTCATTTCAACATGTTGTTTCATTCATCTCGATGGTTTGAGCGCCGAAAACATGATTGCCGACTTGCTAAGTTCTGCAATTTCCATTTAGAAGGTCTCTTTTAGGTCCGTGATTGCAGTACATCATTGCGCTAAACTCGTTCACTTTAGCACTGAAAACATTATTTTAAGCTTTAAAACGTCGCCGTGATCGATTTAAGACGGTAATTTTTAGGTGGTGATTTGAGTATGTTTTTACGCTCAAATCGCTTTTAGCACGCTTAAAACGCGATTTTGATGGTTCTAAGGTCGTTTCTTTTTAGTTTACAAGCAAGTTATAGGTTTCACATTTCAACATGTTGTTTCGGTCATCTCGATGGTTTGACCGCCGTAAACATGATTCTCGACTTGCTAAGTTCTGCAATATCCATTTAGAAGGTCTCTTTTAGATCCGTGATTGCAGTACATCATTGCGCTCAACTCGTTCACTTTAGCACTGAAAACCGCATTTTAAGCTGTAAAACGTCGCCGTGATCGATTTAAGACGGCAATTTTTAGTTAGTGATTTGAGCATGTTTTCACGCTCAAATCGCTTCTAGAAGGCTTAAAACGCAATTTTGATGGTTCTAAGGTCGTTTCTTTTCAGTTTACAAGCAAGTTATAGGTTTCACATTTCAACATGTTGTTTCGGTCATCTCGATGGTTTGAGCGCCAAAAACATGATTCCCGACTTGCTAAGTTCTGCAATATCAAATTAGAAGGTCTTTTTTAAGATCCGTCATTGCAGTACATCATTGCGCTCAACTCGTTCACTTTAGCACTGAAAACAGCATTTTAAGCTGTAAAACGTCGATGTGATCGATTTAAGACGGCAATTTTTAGTTAGTGATTTGAGCATGTTTTCCCGCTCAAATCGCTTCTAGAACGCTTAAAACGCGATTTTGATTCTTCTAAGATCGTTTCTTTTCAGTTTACAAGAAAGTTATAGGTTTCTCATTTCAACATGTTGTGTCATTCATCTCGATGGTTTGAGCGCCGAAATCATGATTCCCGACTTGGTAAGTTCTGCAATTTCCATTTAGAAGGTCTCTTTTAGGTCCCTGATTGCAGTACATCATTGCGCTAAACTCGTTCGTTCTAGCACTAAAAACACCATTTTAAGCTCTAAAACGTCGCCGTGGTCGATTTAAGATAGCAATTTTTAGTTGGTGATTTGAGCATGTTTTTACGCTCAAATCGCTTTTTGAGCGCTTAAAACGCGATTTTGATGGTTCTAAGGTCGTTTCTTTTAAGTTTAAAAGAAAGTTATAGGTTTCTCATTTCAACATGTTATTTCGCTCATTTCGATGGTTTGAGCGCCAAAAACATGATTCCCGACTTGCTAAGTTCTGCAATATAAAATTAGAAGGTCTTTTTTTAGAACCGTCATTGCAGTACATCATTGCGCTCAACTCGTTCACTTTAGCACTGAAAACAGCATTTCAAGCTGTAAAACGTGGATGTGATCGATTTAAGACGGCAATTTAGTTAGTGATTTTAACATGTTTTCACGCTCAAATTGCTTCTAGAACGCCTAAAACGCGATTTTGATGGTTCTAAGATCGTTTCTTTTCAGTTTACAAGCAAGTTATAGGTTTCTCCTTTCAACATGTTTTTTCATTCATCTCGATGGTTTCAGCGCCGAAATCATGATTCCCGACTTGGTAAGTTCTGCAAATTCCATTTAGAAGGTCTCTTTTAGGTCCGTGATTGCAGTACATCATTGCGCTCAACTCGTTCACTATCGGACTAAAAACACCATTTTAAGCTCTAAAACGTCGCCGTGGTCGATTTAAGACGGCAATTTTAAGTTGGTGATTTGAGCATTTTTTCACGCTCAAATTCCTTCTAGAACGCTTAAAACGCGATTTTGATGGTTCTAAGGTCGTTTCTTTTCAGTTTACAAGCAAGTTATAGGTTTCACATTTCAACATGTTATTTCGGTCATCTCGATGGTTTGAGCGCCGAAAACTTGATTCCCGACTTGCTAAGTTCTGCAATATCAAATTAGAAGGTCTTTTTTAAGATCCGTCATTGCAGTACATCATTGCGCTCAACTCGTTCACTTTAGCACTGAAAACAGCATTTTAAGCTGTAAAACGTCGATGTGATCGATTTAAGACGGCAATTTTTAGTTAGTGATTTGAGCATGTTTTCCCGCTCAAATCGCTTCTAGAACGCTTAAAACGCGATTTTGATGCTTCTAAGATCGTTTCTTTTCAGTTTACAAGAAAGTTATAGGTTTCTCATTTCAACATGTTGTGTCATTCATCTCGATGGTTTTAGCGCCGAAATCATGATTCCCGACTTGCTAAGTTCTGCAATTTCCATTTAGAAGGTCTCTTTTAGATCCGTGATTGCAGTACATCATTGCGCTCAACTCGTTCACTTTAGCACTGAAAACCGCATTTTAAGCTGTAAAACGTCGCCGTGATCGATTTAAGACGGCAATTTTTAGTTAGTGATTGGAGCATGTTTTCACGCTCAAATCGCTTCTAGAAGGCTTAAAACGCGATTTTGATGGTTCTAAGATCGTTTCTTTTCAGTTTACAAGAAAGTTATAGGTTTCTCATTTCAACATGTTATTTCGCTCATCTCGATGGTTTTAGCGCCGAAAACATAATTCCCGACTTGCTAAGTTGTGCAAATTCCATTTAGAAGGTCTCTTTTAGATCCCTGATTGCAGTACATCATTGCGCTAAACTCGTTCACTTTAGCACTGAAAACATTAATTTAAGCTTTAAAACGTCGCCGTGATCGATTTAAGACGGCAATTTTTAGGTGGTGATTTGAGTATGTTTTTACTCTCAAATCGCTTTTAGAACGCTTAAAATGCGATTTTGATGCTTCTAAGATCGTTTCTTTTCAGTTTACAAGCAAGTTATAGGTTTCTCATTTCAACATGTTGTTTCATTCATCTCGATGGTTTGAGCGCCGAAAACATGATTGCCGACTTGCTAAGTTCTGCAATTTCCATTTAGAAGGTCTCTTTTAGGTCCGTGATTGCAGTACATCATTGCGCTCAACTCGTTCACTTTAGCACTGAAAACATTATTTTAAGCTTTAAAACGTCGCCGTGATCGATTTAAGACGGCAATTTTTTGTTGGTGATTTGAGCATGTTTTTACGCTCAAATCGCTTTTAGCACGCTTAAAACGCGATTTTGATGGTTCTAAGGTCGTTTCTTTTGAGTTTACAAGCAAGTTATAGGTTTCACATTTCAACATGTTGTTTCGGTCATCTCGATGGTTTGACCGCCGTAAACATGATTCTCGACTTGCTAAGTTCTGCAATATCCATTTAGAAGGTCTCTTTTAGATCCGTGATTGCAGTACATCATTGCGCTCAACTCGTTCACTTAGCACTGAAAACCGCATTTTAAGCTGTAAAACGTCGCCGTGATCGATTTAAGACGGAAATTTTTAGTTAGTGATTTGAGCATGTTTTTACGCTCAAATGGCTTCTAGAACGCTTAAAACGCGATTTTTATGGTGCTAAGATCCTTTCTTTTGAGTTTATAAGCAAGTTATAGGTTTCTTATTTCAACATGTTATTTCGCTCATCTCGATGGTTTGAGCGCCGAAAACATGATTCCCGACTTTCTAAGTTCTGCAAATTCCATTTAGAAGGTCTCTTTTAGGTCCGTGATTACAGTACATGAATGTGCTCAACTCGTTCACTCTAGCACTAAAAACACCATTTTAAGCTCTAAAACGTCGCCGTGGTCGATTTAAGATAGCAATTTTTAGTTGGTGATTTGAGCATGTTTTTACGCTCAAATCGCTTTTTGAGCGCTTAAAACGCGATTTTGATGGTTCTAAGGTCGTTTCTTTTGAGTTTACAAGCAAGTTATAGGTTTCACATTTCAACATGTTGTTTCGGTCATCTCGATGGTTTGACTGCCGTAAACATGATTCTCGACTTGCTAAGTTCTGCAATATCCATTTAGAAGGTCTCTTTTAGATCCGTGATTGCAGTACATCATTGCGCTCAACTCGTTCACTTTAGCACTGAAAACCGCATTTTAAGCTGTAAAACGTCGCCGTGATCGATTTAAGACGGCAATTTTTAGTTAGTGATTTGAGCATGTTTTCACGCTCAAATCGCTTCTAGAAGGCTTAAAACGCGATTTTGATGGTTCTAAGATCGTTTCTTTTCAGTTTACAAGCAAGTTATAGGTTTCTCATTTCAACATGTTATTTCGCTCATCTCGATGGTTTTAGCGCCGAAAAGATGATTCCCGACTTGCTAAGTTCTGCAAATTCCATTTAGAAGGTCTCTTTTAGGTCCGTGATTGCAGTACATCATTGCGCTAAACTCGTTCACTTTAGCACTGAAAACATTATTTTAAGCTTTAAAACGTCGCCGTGATCGATTTAAGACGGCAAATTTTAGGTGGTGATTTGAGTATGTTTTTACTCTCAAATCGCTTTTAGAACGCTTAAAACGCGATTTTGATGCTTCTAAGATCGTTTCTTTTCAGTTTACAAGCAAGTTCTAGGTTTCTCATTTCAACATGTTGTTTCATTCATCTCGATGGTTTGAGTGCCGAAAACATGATTGCCGACTTGCTAAGTTCTGCAATTTCCATTTAGAAGGTCTCTTTTAGGTCGGTGATTGCAGTACATCATTGCGCTAAACTCGTTCACTTTAGCACTGAAAACATTATTTTAAGCTTTAAAACGTCGCCGTGATCGATTTAAGACGGCAATTTTTTGTTGGTGATTTGAGCATGTTTTTAGGCTCAAATCGCTTTTAGCACGCTTAAAACGCAATTTTGATGGTTCTAAGGTCGTTTCTTTTGAGTTTACAAGCAAGTTATAGGTTTCACATTTCAACATGTTGTTTCGGTCATCTCGATGGTTTGACCGCCGTAAACATGATTCTCGACTTGCTAAGTTCTGCAATATCCATTTAGAAGGTCTCTTTTAGATCCGTGATTGCAGTACATCATTGCGCTCAACTCGTTCAGTTTAGCACTGAAAACCGCATTTTAAGCTGTAAAACGTCGCCGTGATCGATTTAAGACGGCAATTTTTAGTTAGTGATTTGAGCATGTTTTCACGCTCAAATTGCTTCTAGAAGGCTTAAAACGCGATTTTGATGGTTCTAAGGTCGTTTCTTTTCAGTTTACAAGCAAGTTATAGGTTTCACATTTCAACATGTTGTTTCGGTCATCTCGATGGTTTAAGCGCCGAAAACATGATTCCCGACTTGCTAAGTTCTGCAATATCAAATTAGAAGGTCTTTTTTAAGATCCGTCATTGCAGTACATCATTGCGCTCAACTCGTTCACTTTAGCACTGAAAACAGCATTTTAAGCTGTAAAACGTCGATGTGATCGATTTAAGACGGCAATTTTTAGTTAGTGATTTGAGCATGTTTTCACGCTCAAATCGCTTCTAGAAGGCTTAAAACGCGATTTTGATGGTTCTAAGATCGTTTCTTTTAAGTTTACAAGCAAGTTATAGGTTTCTCATTTCAACATGTTATTTCGCTCATCCCGATGGTTTGAGCGCCGAAAACATGATTCCCGACTTGCTAAGTTCTGCAAATTCCATTTAGAAAGTCTCTTTTAGGTTCGTGATTGCAGTACATCATTGCACTCAACTCGTTCACTCTAGCACTAAAAACACCATTTTAAGCTCTAAAACGTCGCCATGGTCGTTTTAAGACGGCAATTTTTAGTTGGTGATTTGAGCATTTTTTTACGCTCAAATCGCTTCTAGAACGCTTAAAACGCGACTTTTATGGTTCTAACTTCGTTTCTTTTCAGTTTACAAGCAAGTTATAGGTTTCTCATTTTAACATGTTGTTTCGCTCATCTCGATGGTATGAGCGCCGAAAACATGATTCCTGACTTGCTAAGTTCTGCAATTTCCATTTAGAAGGTCTCTTTTAGGTCCGTGATTGCAGTACATAATGCGCTCAACTCGTTCACTTTAGCACTGAAAACACCATTTTAAGCTCTAAAACGTCGCCGTGGTCGATCTAAAACGGCAATTTTTATTTGGTGATTTGAGCATGTTTTTACGCTCAAATGGCTTCTAGAACGCTTAAAACGCGATTTTTATGGTGCTAAGATCCTTTCTTTTGAGTTTATAAGCAAGTTATAGGTTTCTTATTTCAACATGTTATTTCGCTCATCTCGATGGTTTGAGCGCCGAAAACATGATTCCCGACTTTCTAAGTTCTGCAAATTCCATTTAGAAGGTCTCTTTTAGGTCCGTGATTACAGTACATGAATGTGCTCAACTCGTTCACTCTAGCACTAAAAACACCATTTTAAGCTCTAAAACGTCGCCGTGGTCGATTTAAGATAGCAATTTTTAGTTGGTGATTTGAGCATGTTTTCACGCTCAAATCGCTTTTTGAGCGCTTAAAACGCGATTTTGATGGTTCTAAGGTCGTTTCTTTTGAGTTTACAAGCAAGTTATAGGTTTCACATTTCAACATGTTGTTTCGGTCATCTCGATGGTTTGACTGCCGTAAACATGATTCTCGACTTGCTAAGTTCTGCAATATCCATTTAGAAGGTCTCTTTTAGATCCGTGATTGCAGTACATCATTGCGCTCAACTCGTTCACTTTAGCACTGAAAACCGAATTTTAAGCTGTAAAACGTCGCCGTGATCGATTTAAGACGGCAATTTTTAGTTAGTGATTTGAGCATGTTTTCACGCTCAAATCGCTTCTAGAAGGCTTAAAACGCGATTTTGATGGTTCTAAGATCGTTTCTTTTCAGTTTACAAGCAAGTTATAGGTTTCTCATTTCAACATGTTATTTCGCTCATCTCGATGGTTTTAGCGCCGAAAACATGATTCCCGACTTGCTAAGTTCTGCAAATTCCATTTAGAAGGTCTCTTTTAGGTCCGTGATTGCAGTACATCATTGCGCTAAACTCGTTCACTTTAGCACTGAAAACATTATTTTAAGCTTTAAAACGTCGCCGTGATCGATTTAAAACGGCAATTTTTAGGTGGTGATTTGAGTATGTTTTTACTCTCAAATCGCTTTTAGAACGCTTAAAACGCGATTTTGATGCTTCTAAGATCGTTTCTTTTCAGTTTACAAGCAAGTTATAGGTTTCTCATTTCAACATGTTGTTTCATTCATCTCGATGGTTTGAGTGCCGAAAACATGATTGCCGACTTGCTAAGTTCTACAATTTCCATTTAGAAGGTCTCTTTTAGGTCGGTGATTGCAGTACATCATTGCGCTAAACTCGTTCACTTTAGCACTGAAAACATTATTTTAAGCTTTAAAACGTCGCCGTGATCGATTTAAGACGGCAATTTTTTGTTGGTGATTTGAGCATGTTTTTACGCTCAAATCGCTTTTAGCACGCTTAAAACGCGATTTTGATGGTTCTAAGGTCGTTTCTTTTGAGTTTACAAGCAAGTTATAGGTTTCACATTTCAACATGTTGTTTCGGTCATCTCGATGGTTTGACCGCCGTAAACATGATTCTCGACTTGCTAAGTTCTGCAATATCCATTTAGAAGGTCTCTTTTAGATCCGTGATTGCAGTACATCATTGCGCTCAACTCGTTCACTTTAGCACTGAAAACCGCATTTTAAGCTGTAAAACGTCGCCGTGATCGATTTAAGACGGCAATTTTTAGTTAGCGATTTGAGCATGTTTTCACGCTCAAATCGCTTCTAGAAGGCTTAAAACGCGATTTTGATGGTTCTAAGGTCGTTTCTTTTCAGTTTACAAGCAAGTTATAGGTTTCACATTTCAACATGTTGTTTCGGTCATCTCGATGGTTTAAGCGCCGAAAACATGATTCCCGACTTGCTAAGTTCTGCAATATCAAATTAGAAGGTCTTTTTTAAGATCCGTCATTGCAGTACATCATTGCGCTCAACTCGTTCACTTTAGCACTGAAAACAGCATTTTAAGCTGTAAAACGTCGATGTGATCGATTTAAGACGGCAATTTTTAGTTAGTGATTTGAGCATGTTTTCCCGCCCAAATCGCTTCTAGAACGCTTAAAACGCGATTTTGATGCTTCTAAGATCGTTTCTTTTCAGTTTACAAGAAAGTTATAGGTTTCTCATTTCAACATGTTGTGTCATTCATCTCGATGGTTTGAGCGCCGAATTCATGATTCCCGACTTGGTAAGTTCTTCAATTTCCATTTAGAAGGTGTCTTTTACATCCGTGATTGCAGTACATCATTGCGCTCAACTCGTTCACTTTAGCACTGAAAACAGCATTTTAAGCTGTAAAACGTCGCCGTGATCGATTTAAGACGGCAATTTTTAGTTAGTGATTTGCGCATGTTTTCACGCTAAAATCGCTTCTAGAACGCTTAAAACGCGATTTTGATGGTTCTAAGATTTTTTCTTTTCAGTTTATAAGCAAATTATAGGTTTCTCATTTCAACATGTTGTTTCGCTCTTCTCGATGGTTTGAGCGCAGAAAACATGATTCCCGACTTGCTAAATTCTGCAATATCCATTTAGAAGGCCTCTTTCAGATCTGTGATTGCAGTACATCATTGCGCTCAACTCGTTCACTTTAGCACTGAAAACACCATTTTAAGCTGTAAAACGTCGCCGTTATCGATTTAAGACAGCAATTTATAGTTAGTTATTTGAACATGTTTTTACGCTCAAGTCGCTTTTAGAAGGCTTAAAACGCGATTTTGATGGTGCTAAGATCCTTTCTTTTGAGTTTATAAGCAAGTTATAGGTTTCTTATTTCAACATGTTATTTCGCTCATCTCGATGGTTTGAGCGCCGAAAACATGATTCCCGACTTTCTAAAATCTGCAAATTCCATTTAGAAGGTCTCTTTTAGGTCCGCGATTACAGTACATGAATGTGCTCAACTCGTTCACTCTAGCACTAAAAACACCATTTTAAGCTCTAAAACGTCGCCGTGGTCGATTTAAGATAGCAATTTTTAGTTGGTGATTTGAGCATGTTTTTACGCTCAAATCGCTTTTTGAGCGCTTAAAACGCGATTTTGATGGTTCTAAGGTCGTTTCTTTTGAGTTTACAAGCAAGTTATAGGTTTCACATTTCAACATGTTGTTTCGGTCATCTCGATGGTTTGAGCGCCGTAAACATGATTCTCGACTTGCTAAGTTCTGCAATATCCATTTAGAAGGCCTCTTTCAGATCCGTGGTTGCAGTACATCATTGCGCTCAACTCGTTCACTTTAGCACTGAAAAAAGCATTTTAAGCTGTAAAACGTCGCCGTGATCGATTTAAGACGGCAATTTTTAGTTGCTGATTTGAGCATGTTTTCACGCTCAAATCACTTCTAGAACGCTTAAAACGCGATTTTGATGGTTCTAAGATCGTTTCTTTTCAGTTTACAAGCAAGTTATGGGTCTTTCATTTCAACATGTTATTTCGCTCAATTCGATGGTTTGAGCGCCGTAAACATGATTGCCGACTTGCTAAGTTCTGCAATTTCCATTTAGAAGGTCTCTTTTAGATCCGTGGTTGCAGTACATCATTGCGCTCAACTCGTTCACTTTAGCACTGAAAACAGCATTTTAAGCTGTAAAACGTCGCCGTGATCGATTTAAGACGGCAATTTTTAGTTAGTGATTTGAGCATGTTTTCACGCTAAAATCGCTTCTAGAACGCTTAAAACAAGATTTTGATGGTTCTAAGATCGTTTCTTTTCAGTTTACAAGCAAGTTATAGGTTTCTCATTTCAACATGTTGTTTCGGTCATCTCGATGGTTTGAGCGCCTAAAACATGATTCCCGACTTGCTAAGTTCTGCAAATTCCATTTAGAAAGTCTTTTTTAGGTCCGTGATTACGGTACATGATTGTGCTCAACTCGTTCACTTTAGCACTGAAAACAGCATTTTAAGCTTTAAAACGTCGCCGTGATCGATTTAAGACGGAAACTTTTAGGTGGTAATTTGAGTATGTTTTCACGCTAAAATCTCTTCCAGAACGCTTAACACGCGATTTTGATGGTTCTAAGATCGTTTCTTTTCAGTTTACAAGCAAGTTATGGGTCCCTCATTTCAACATGTTATTTCGCTCAATTCGATGGTTTGAGCGCCGTAAACATGAATGCCGACTTGCTAAGTTCTGCAATTTCCATTTAGAAGGTCTCTTTTAGATCCGTGGTTGCAGTACATCATTGCGCTCAACTCGTTCACTTTAGCACTGAAAAAAGCATTTTAAGCTGTAAAACGTCGCCGTGATCGATTTAAGACGGCAATTTTTAGTTGCTGATTTCAGCATGTTTTCACGCTCAAATCACTTCTAGAACGCTTAAAACGCGATTTTGATGGTTCTAAGATCGTTTCTTTTCAGTTTACAAGCAAGTTATAGGTTTCTCATTTCAACATGTTATTTCGCTCATCTCGATGGCTTGAGCGCCGAAAACATGATTCTTGACTTGCTAAGTTCTGCAAATTCCATTTAGAAGGTCTCTTTTAGGTCCGTGATGGCAGTACATCATTGCGCTCAACTCGTTCACTTTAGCACTGAAAACAGCATTTTAAGCTTTAAAACGTCGCCGTGATCGATTTAAGACGGCAATTTTTAGGTGGTAATTTGAGTATGTTTTCACGCTAAAATCTCTTCCAGAACGCTTAACACGCGATTTTGATGGTTCTAAGATCGTTTCTTTTCAGTTTACAAGCAAGTTATAGGTTTCTCATTTCAACATGTTATTTCGCTCAATTCGATGGTTTGAGCGCCGTAAACATGATTCCCGACTTGGTAAGTTCTTCAATTTCCATTTAGAAGGTCTCTTTTAGATCCGTGATTACAGTACATCATTGCGCTCAACTCGTTCACTTTAGCACTGAAAACAGCATTTTAAGCTGTAAAACGTCGCCGTGATCGATTTAAGACGGCAATTTTTAGTTAGTGATTTGAGCATGTTTTTACGCTCAAATGGCTTCTAGAACGCTTAAAACGCGATTTTTACGCTGCGAAGATCCTTTCTTTTGAGTTTATAAGCAAGTTATAGGTTTCTTATTTCAACATGTTATTTCGCTCATCTCGATGGTTTGAGCGCCGAAAACATGATTCTTGACTTGCTAAGTTCTGCAAATTCCATTTAGAAGGTCTCTTTTAGGTCCGTGATGGCAGTACATCATTGCGCTCAACTCGTTCACTTTAGCACTGAAAACAGCATTTTAAGCTGTAAAACGTCGCCGTGATCGATTTAAGACGGCAATTTTTAGTTAGCGATTTGAGCATGTTTTCACGCTCAAATCGCTTCTAGAAGGCTTAAAACGCGATTTTGATGGTTCTAAGGTCGTTTCTTTTCAGTTTACAAGCAAGTTATAGGTTTCACATTTCAACATGTTGTTTCGGTCATCTCGATGGTTTAAGCGCCGAAAACATGATTCCCGACTTGCTAAGTTCTGCAATATCAAATTAGAAGGTCTTTTTTAAGATCCGTCATTGCAGTACATCATTGCGCTCAACTCGTTCACTTTAGCACTGAAAACAGCATTTTAAGCTGTAAAACGTCGATGTGATCGATTTAAGACGGCAATTTTTAGTTAGTGATTTGAGCATGTTTTCCCGCCCAAATCGCTTCTAGAACGCTTAAAACGCGATTTTGATGCTTCTAAGATCGTTTCTTTTCAGTTTACAAGAAAGTTATAGGTTTCTCATTTCAACATGTTGTGTCATTCATCTCGATGGTTTGAGCGCCGAATTCATGATTCCCGACTTGGTAAGTTCTTCAATTTCCATTTAGAAGGTGTCTTTTACATCCGTGATTGCAGTACATCATTGCGCTCAACTCGTTCACTTTAGCACTGAAAACAGCATTTTAAGCTGTAAAACGTCGCCGTGATCGATTTAAGACGGCAATTTTTAGTTAGTGATTTGCGCATGTTTTCACGCTAAAATCGCTTCTAGAACGCTTAAAACGCGATTTTGATGGTTCTAAGATTTTTTCTTTTCAGTTTATAAGCAAATTATAGGTTTCTCATTTCAACATGTTGTTTCGCTCTTCTCGATGGTTTGAGCGCAGAAAACATGATTCCCGACTTGCTAAATTCTGCAATATCCATTTAGAAGGCCTCTTTCAGATCTGTGATTGCAGTACATCATTGCGCTCAACTCGTTCACTTTAGCACTGAAAACACCATTTTAAGCTGTAAAACGTCGCCGTTATCGATTTAAGACAGCAATTTATAGTTAGTTATTTGAACATGTTTTTACGCTCAAGTCGCTTTTAGAAGGCTTAAAACGCGATTTTGATGGTGCTAAGATCCTTTCTTTTGAGTTTATAAGCAAGTTATAGGTTTCTTATTTCAACATGTTATTTCGCTCATCTCGATGGTTTGAGCGCCGAAAACATGATTCCCGACTTTCTAAAATCTGCAAATTCCATTTAGAAGGTCTCTTTTAGGTCCGCGATTACAGTACATGAATGTGCTCAACTCGTTCACTCTAGCACTAAAAACACCATTTTAAGCTCTAAAACGTCGCCGTGGTCGATTTAAGATAGCAATTTTTAGTTGGTGATTTGAGCATGTTTTTACGCTCAAATCGCTTTTTGAGCGCTTAAAACGCGATTTTGATGGTTCTAAGGTCGTTTCTTTTGAGTTTACAAGCAAGTTATAGGTTTCACATTTCAACATGTTGTTTCGGTCATCTCGATGGTTTGAGCGCCGTAAACATGATTCTCGACTTGCTAAGTTCTGCAATATCCATTTAGAAGGCCTCTTTCAGATCCGTGGTTGCAGTACATCATTGCGCTCAACTCGTTCACTTTAGCACTGAAAAAAGCATTTTAAGCTGTAAAACGTCGCCGTGATCGATTTAAGACGGCAATTTTTAGTTGCTGATTTGAGCATGTTTTCACGCTCAAATCACTTCTAGAACGCTTAAAACGCGATTTTGATGGTTCTAAGATCGTTTCTTTTCAGTTTACAAGCAAGTTATGGGTCTTTCATTTCAACATGTTATTTCGCTCAATTCGATGGTTTGAGCGCCGTAAACATGATTGCCGACTTGCTAAGTTCTGCAATTTCCATTTAGAAGGTCTCTTTTAGATCCGTGGTTGCAGTACATCATTGCGCTCAACTCGTTCACTTTAGCACTGAAAACAGCATTTTAAGCTGTAAAACGTCGCCGTGATCGATTTAAGACGGCAATTTTTAGTTAGTGATTTGAGCATGTTTTCACGCTAAAATCGCTTCTAGAACGCTTAAAACAAGATTTTGATGGTTCTAAGATCGTTTCTTTTCAGTTTACAAGCAAGTTATAGGTTTCTCATTTCAACATGTTGTTTCGGTCATCTCGATGGTTTGAGCGCCTAAAACATGATTCCCGACTTGCTAAGTTCTGCAAATTCCATTTAGAAAGTCTTTTTTAGGTCCGTGATTACGGTACATGATTGTGCTCAACTCGTTCACTTTAGCACTGAAAACAGCATTTTAAGCTTTAAAACGTCGCCGTGATCGATTTAAGACGGAAACTTTTAGGTGGTAATTTGAGTATGTTTTCACGCTAAAATCTCTTCCAGAACGCTTAACACGCGATTTTGATGGTTCTAAGATCGTTTCTTTTCAGTTTACAAGCAAGTTATGGGTCCCTCATTTCAACATGTTATTTCGCTCAATTCGATGGTTTGAGCGCCGTAAACATGAATGCCGACTTGCTAAGTTCTGCAATTTCCATTTAGAAGGTCTCTTTTAGATCCGTGGTTGCAGTACATCATTGCGCTCAACTCGTTCACTTTAGCACTGAAAAAAGCATTTTAAGCTGTAAAACGTCGCCGTGATCGATTTAAGACGGCAATTTTTAGTTGCTGATTTCAGCATGTTTTCACGCTCAAATCACTTCTAGAACGCTTAAAACGCGATTTTGATGGTTCTAAGATCGTTTCTTTTCAGTTTACAAGCAAGTTATAGGTTTCTCATTTCAACATGTTATTTCGCTCATCTCGATGGCTTGAGCGCCGAAAACATGATTCTTGACTTGCTAAGTTCTGCAAATTCCATTTAGAAGGTCTCTTTTAGGTCCGTGATGGCAGTACATCATTGCGCTCAACTCGTTCACTTTAGCACTGAAAACAGCATTTTAAGCTTTAAAACGTCGCCGTGATCGATTTAAGACGGCAATTTTTAGGTGGTAATTTGAGTATGTTTTCACGCTAAAATCTCTTCCAGAACGCTTAACACGCGATTTTGATGGTTCTAAGATCGTTTCTTTTCAGTTTACAAGCAAGTTATAGGTTTCTCATTTCAACATGTTATTTCGCTCAATTCGATGGTTTGAGCGCCGTAAACATGATTCCCGACTTGGTAAGTTCTTCAATTTCCATTTAGAAGGTCTCTTTTAGATCCGTGATTACAGTACATCATTGCGCTCAACTCGTTCACTTTAGCACTGAAAACAGCATTTTAAGCTGTAAAACGTCGCCGTGATCGATTTAAGACGGCAATTTTTAGTTAGTGATTTGAGCATGTTTTTACGCTCAAATGGCTTCTAGAACGCTTAAAACGCGATTTTTACGCTGCGAAGATCCTTTCTTTTGAGTTTATAAGCAAGTTATAGGTTTCTTATTTCAACATGTTATTTCGCTCATCTCGATGGTTTGAGCGCCGAAAACATGATTCCCGACTTTCTAAAATCTGCAAATTCCATTTAGAAGGTCTCTTTTAGGTCCGTGATTACAGTACATGAATGTGCTCAACTCGTTCACTCTAGCACTAAAAACACCATTTTAAGCTCTAAAACGTCGCCGTGGTCGATTTAAGATAGCAATTTTTAGTTGGTGATTTGAGCATGTTTTTACGCTCAAATCGCTTTTTGAGCGCTTAAAACGCGATTTTGATGGTTCTAAGGTCGTTTCTTTTGAGTTTACAAGCAAGTTATAGGTTTCACATTTCAACCTGTTGTTTCGGTCATCTCGATGGTTTGAGCGCCGTAAACATGATTCTCGACTTGCTAAGTTCTGCAATATCCATTTAGAAGGTCTTTTTTAGATCCGTGATTGCAGTACATCATTGCGCTCAACTCATTCACTTTAGCACTGAAAACATCATTTTAAGCTCTAAAACGTCGCCGTTATCGATTTAAGACGGCAATTTTTTGTTGGTGATTTGAGCATGTTTTTACGCTCAAATCGCTTTTAGCACGCTTAAAACGCGATTTTGATGTTTCTAAGGTCGTTTCTTTTGAGTTTACAAGCAAGTTATAGGTTTCACATTTCAACATGTTGTTTCGGTCATCTCGATGGTTTGACCGCCGTAAACATGATTCTCGACTTGCTAAGTTCTGCAATATCCATTTAGAAGGCCTCTTTCAGATCTGTGATTGCAGTACATCATTGCGCTCAACTCGTTCACTTTAGCACTGAAAACACCATTTTAAGCTGTAAAACGTCGCCGTTATCGATTTAAGACAGCAATTTATAGTTAGTTATTTGAACATGTTTTTACGCTCAAGTCGCTTTTAGAAGGCTTAAAACGCGATTTTGATGGTGCTAAGATCCTTTCTTTTGAGTTTATAAGCAAGTTATAGGTTTCTTATTTCAACATGTTATTTCGCTCATCTCGATGGTTTGAGCGCCGAAAACATGATTCCCGACTTTCTAAAATCTGCAAATTCCATTTAGAAGGTCTCTTTTAGGTCCGCGATTACAGTACATGAATGTGCTCAACTCGTTCACTCTAGCACTAAAAACACCATTTTAAGCTCTAAAACGTCGCCGTGGTCGATTTAAGATAGCAATTTTTAGTTGGTGATTTGAGCATGTTTTTACGCTCAAATCGCTTTTTGAGCGCTTAAAACGCGATTTTGATGGTTCTAAGGTCGTTTCTTTTGAGTTTACAAGCAAGTTATAGGTTTCACATTTCAACATGTTGTTTCGGTCATCTCGATGGTTTGAGCGCCGTAAACATGATTCTCGACTTGCTAAGTTCTGCAATATCCATTTAGAAGGCCTCTTTCAGATCCGTGGTTGCAGTACATCATTGCGCTCAACTCGTTCACTTTAGCACTGAAAAAAGCATTTTAAGCTGTAAAACGTCGCCGTGATCGATTTAAGACGGCAATTTTTAGTTGCTGATTTGAGCATGTTTTCACGCTCAAATCACTTCTAGAACGCTTAAAACGCGATTTTGATGGTTCTAAGATCGTTTCTTTTCAGTTTACAAGCAAGTTATGGGTCTTTCATTTCAACATGTTATTTCGCTCAATTCGATGGTTTGAGCGCCGTAAACATGATTGCCGACTTGCTAAGTTCTGCAATTTCCATTTAGAAGGTCTCTTTTAGATCCGTGGTTGCAGTACATCATTGCGCTCAACTCGTTCACTTTAGCACTGAAAACAGCATTTTAAGCTGTAAAACGTCGCCGTGATCGATTTAAGACGGCAATTTTTAGTTAGTGATTTGAGCATGTTTTCACGCTAAAATCGCTTCTAGAACGCTTAAAACAAGATTTTGATGGTTCTAAGATCGTTTCTTTTCAGTTTACAAGCAAGTTATAGGTTTCTCATTTCAACATGTTGTTTCGGTCATCTCGATGGTTTGAGCGCCTAAAACATGATTCCCGACTTGCTAAGTTCTGCAAATTCCATTTAGAAAGTCTTTTTTAGGTCCGTGATTACGGTACATGATTGTGCTCAACTCGTTCACTTTAGCACTGAAAACAGCATTTTAAGCTTTAAAACGTCGCCGTGATCGATTTAAGACGGAAACTTTTAGGTGGTAATTTGAGTATGTTTTCACGCTAAAATCTCTTCCAGAACGCTTAACACGCGATTTTGATGGTTCTAAGATCGTTTCTTTTCAGTTTACAAGCAAGTTATGGGTCCCTCATTTCAACATGTTATTTCGCTCAATTCGATGGTTTGAGCGCCGTAAACATGAATGCCGACTTGCTAAGTTCTGCAATTTCCATTTAGAAGGTCTCTTTTAGATCCGTGGTTGCAGTACATCATTGCGCTCAACTCGTTCACTTTAGCACTGAAAAAAGCATTTTAAGCTGTAAAACGTCGCCGTGATCGATTTAAGACGGCAATTTTTAGTTGCTGATTTCAGCATGTTTTCACGCTCAAATCACTTCTAGAACGCTTAAAACGCGATTTTGATGGTTCTAAGATCGTTTCTTTTCAGTTTACAAGCAAGTTATAGGTTTCTCATTTCAACATGTTATTTCGCTCATCTCGATGGCTTGAGCGCCGAAAACATGATTCTTGACTTGCTAAGTTCTGCAAATTCCATTTAGAAGGTCTCTTTTAGGTCCGTGATGGCAGTACATCATTGCGCTCAACTCGTTCACTTTAGCACTGAAAACAGCATTTTAAGCTTTAAAACGTCGCCGTGATCGATTTAAGACGGCAATTTTTAGGTGGTAATTTGAGTATGTTTTCACGCTAAAATCTCTTCCAGAACGCTTAACACGCGATTTTGATGGTTCTAAGATCGTTTCTTTTCAGTTTACAAGCAAGTTATAGGTTTCTCATTTCAACATGTTATTTCGCTCAATTCGATGGTTTGAGCGCCGTAAACATGATTCCCGACTTGGTAAGTTCTTCAATTTCCATTTAGAAGGTCTCTTTTAGATCCGTGATTACAGTACATCATTGCGCTCAACTCGTTCACTTTAGCACTGAAAACAGCATTTTAAGCTGTAAAACGTCGCCGTGATCGATTTAAGACGGCAATTTTTAGTTAGTGATTTGAGCATGTTTTTACGCTCAAATGGCTTCTAGAACGCTTAAAACGCGATTTTTACGCTGCGAAGATCCTTTCTTTTGAGTTTATAAGCAAGTTATAGGTTTCTTATTTCAACATGTTATTTCGCTCATCTCGATGGTTTGAGCGCCGAAAACATGATTCCCGACTTTCTAAAATCTGCAAATTCCATTTAGAAGGTCTCTTTTAGGTCCGTGATTACAGTACATGAATGTGCTCAACTCGTTCACTCTAGCACTAAAAACACCATTTTAAGCTCTAAAACGTCGCCGTGGTCGATTTAAGATAGCAATTTTTAGTTGGTGATTTGAGCATGTTTTTACGCTCAAATCGCTTTTTGAGCGCTTAAAACGCGATTTTGATGGTTCTAAGGTCGTTTCTTTTGAGTTTACAAGCAAGTTATAGGTTTCACATTTCAACCTGTTGTTTCGGTCATCTCGATGGTTTGAGCGCCGTAAACATGATTCTCGACTTGCTAAGTTCTGCAATATCCATTTAGAAGGTCTTTTTTAGATCCGTGATTGCAGTACATCATTGCGCTCAACTCATTCACTTTAGCACTGAAAACATCATTTTAAGCTCTAAAACGTCGCCGTTATCGATTTAAGACGGCAATTTTTTGTTGGTGATTTGAGCATGTTTTTACGCTCAAATCGCTTTTAGCACGCTTAAAACGCGATTTTGATGTTTCTAAGGTCGTTTCTTTTGAGTTTACAAGCAAGTTATAGGTTTCACATTTCAACATGTTGTTTCGGTCATCTCGATGGTTTGACCGCCGTAAACATGATTCTCGACTTGCTAAGTTCTGCAATATCCATTTAGAAGGTCTCTTTTAGATCCGTGATTGCAGTACATCATTGCGCTCAACTCGTTCACTTTAGCACTGAAAACCGCATTTTAAGCTGTAAAACGTCGCCGTGATCGATTTAAGACGGCAATTTTTAGTTAGTGATTTGAGCATGTTTTCACGCTCAAATCGCTTCTAGAAGGCTTAAAACGCGATTTTGATGGTTCTAAGATCGTTTCTTTTCAGTTTACAAGCAAGTTATAGGTTTCTCATTTCAACATGTTATTTCGCTCATCTCGATGGTTTTAGCGCCGAAAACATGATTCCCGACTTGCTAAGTTCTGCAAATTCCATTTAGAAGGTCTCTTTAAGGTCCGTGATTGCAGTACATCATTGCGCTAAACTCGTTCTCTTTAGCACTGAAAACATTATTTTAAGCTTTAAAACGTCGCCGTGATCGATTTAAGACGGTAATTTTTAGGTGGTGATTTGAGTATGTTTTTACTCTCAAATCGCTTTTAGAACGCTTAAAACGCGATTTTGATGCTTCTAAGATCGTTTCTTTTCAGTTTACAAGCAAGTTATAGGTTTCTCATTTCAACATGTTGTTTCATTCATCTCGATGGTTTGAGCGCCGAAAACATGATTGCCGACTTGCTAAGTTCTGCAATTTCCATTTAGAAGGTCTCTTTTAGGTCCGTGATTGCAGTACATCATTGCGCTCAACTCGTTCACTTTAGCACTGAAAACATTATTTTAAGCTTTAAAACGTCGCCGTGATCGATTTAAGACGGCAATTTTTTGTTGGTGATTTGAGCATGTTTTTACGCTCAAATCGCTTTTAGCACGCTTAAAACGCGATTTTGATGGTTCTAAGGTCGTTTCTTTTGAGTTTACAAGCAAGTTATAGGTTTCACATTTCAACATGTTGTTTCGGTCATCTCGATGGTTTGACCGCCGTAAACATGATTCTCGACTTGCTAAGTTCTGCAATATCCATTTAGAAGGTCTCTTTTAGATCCGTGATTGCAGTACATCATTGCGCTCAACTCGTTCACTTTAGCACTGAAAACCGCATTTTAAGCTGTAAAACGTCGCCGTGATCGATTTAAGACGGCAATTTTTAGTTAGCGATTTGAGCATGTTTTCACGCTCAAATCGCTTCTAGAAGGCTTAAAACGCGATTTTGATGGTTCTAAGGTCGTTTCTTTTCAGTTTACAAGCAAGTTATAGGTTTCACATTTCAACATGTTGTTTCGGTTATCTCGATGGTTTGAGCGCCGAAAACATGATTCCCGACTTGCTAAGTTCTGCAATATCAAATTAGAAGGTCTTTTTTAAGATCCGTCATTGCAGTACATCATTGCGCTCAACTCGTTCACTTTAGCACTGAAAACAGCATTTTAAGCTGTAAAACGTCGATGTGATCGATTTAAGACGGCAATTTTTAGTTAGTGATTTGAGCATGTTTTCCCGCTCAAATCGCTTCTAGAACGCTTAAAACGCGATTTTGATGCTTCTAAGATCGTTTCTTTTCAGTTTACAAGAAAGTTATAGGTTTCTAATTTCAACATGTTGTGTCATTCATCTCGATGGTTTGAGCGCCGAAATCATGATTCCCGACTTGCTAAGTTCTGCAAAATCCATTTAGAAGGCCTCTTTCAGATCCGTGATTGCAGTACATCATTGCGCTCAACTCGTTCACTTTAGCACTGAAAACACCATTTTAAGCTGTAAAACGTCGCCGTTATCGATTTAAGACGGCAATTTATAGTTAGTTATTTGAACATGTTTTTACGCTCAAATCGCTTTTAGAAGGCTTAAAACGCGATTTTGATGGTTCTAAGATCGTTTCTTTTCAGTTTACAATCAAGTTATAGGTTTCTCATTCAACATGTTGTTTCGCTCATCTCGATGGTTTGAGCGCCGAAAACATGATTTCCGACTTGCTAAGTTGTGCAAATTCCATTTAGAATGTCTCTTTAGGTCCGTGATTGCAGTACATCATTGCGCTCAACTCGTTCACTTTAGCACTGAAAACATTATTTAAGCTTTAAAACGTCGCCGTGATCGATTTAAGACGGCAATTTTTAGGTGGTGATTTGAGTATGTTTTTACTCTCAAATCGCTTCCAGAACGCTTAAAACGCGATTTTGATGGTTCTAAGATCGTTTCTTTTCAGTTTACAAGCAAGTTATGGGTCTCTCATTTCAACATGTTATTTCGCTCAATTCGATGGTTTGAGCGCCGTAAACATGATTGCCGACTTGCTAAGTTCTGCAATTTCCATTTAGAAGGTCTCTTTTAGATCCGTGGTTGCAGTACATCATTGCGCTCAACTCGTTCACTTTAGCACTGAAAAAAGCATTTTAAGCTGTAAAACGTCGCCGTGATCGATTTAAGACGGCAATTTTTAGTTGCTGATTTGAGCATGTTTTCACGCTCAAATCACTTCTAGAACGCTTAAAACGCGATTTTGATGGTTCTAAGATCGTTTCTTTTCAGTTTACAAGCAAGTTATAGGTTTCTCATTTCAACATGTTATTTCGCTCATCTCGATGGTTTGAGCGCCGAAAACATGATTCTTGACTTGCTAAGTTCTGCAAATTCCATTTAGAAGGTCTCTTTTAGGTCCGTGATGGCAGTACATCATTTCGCTCAACTCGTTCACTTTAGCACTGAAAACAGCATTTTAAGCTTTAAAACGTCGCCGTGATCGATTTAAGACGGCAACTTTTAGGTGGTAATTTGAGTATGTTTTCACGCTAAAATCTCTTCCAGAACGCTTAACACGCGATTTTGATGGTTCTAAGATCGTTTCTTTTCAGTTTACAAGCAAGTTATGGGTCTCTCATTTCAACATGTTATTTCGCTCAATTCGATGGTTTGAGCGGCGTAAACATGATTGCCGACTTGCTAAGTTCTGCAATTTCCATTTAGAAGGTCTCTTTTAGATCCGTGGTTGCAGTACATCATTGCGCTCAACTCGTTCACTTTAGCACTGAAAAAAGCATTTTAATCTGTAAAACGTCGCCGTGATCGATTTAAGACGGCAATTTTTAGTTGCTGATTTGAGCATGTTTTCACGCTCAAATCACTTCTAGAACGCTTAAAACGCGATTTTGATGGTTCTAAGATCGTTTCTTTTCAGTTTACAAGCAAGTTATGGGTCTCTCATTTCAACATGTTATTTCGCTCAATTCGATGGTTTGAGCGCCGTAAACATGATTGCCGACTTGCTAAGTTCTGCAATTTCCATTTAGAAGGTCTCTTTTAGATCCGTGGTTGCAGTACATCATTGCGCTCAACTCGTTCACTTTAGCACTGAAAACAGCATTTTAAGCTGTAAAATGTCGCCGTGATCGATTTAAGACGGCAATTTTTAGTTAGTGATTTGAGCATGTTTTCACGCTAAAATCGCTTCTAGAACGCTTAAAACAAGATTTTGATGGTTCTAAGATCGTTTCTTTTCAGTTTACAAGCAAGTTATAGGTTTCTCATTTCAACATGTTGTTTCGGTCATCTCGATGGTTTGAGCGCCTAAAACATGATTCCCGACTTGCTAAGTTCTGCAAATTCCATTTAGAAAGTCTTTTTTAGGTCCGTGATTACAGTACATGATTGTGCTCAACTCGTTCACTCTAGCACTAAAAACACCATTTTAAGCCCTAAAACGTCGCCGTGGTCGATTTAAGACGGCAATTTTTAGTTGGTGATTTGAGCATGTTTTCACGCTCAAATCGCTTCTAGAACGCTTAAAACGCGATTTTGATGGTTCTAAGGTCGTTTCTTTTCAGTTTACAAGCAAGTTATAGGTTTCACATTTCAACATGTTATTTCGGTCATCTCGATGGTTTGAGCGCCGAAAACTTGATTCCCGACTTGCTAAGTTCTGCAAATTCCATTTAGAAGGTCTCTTTTAGGTCCGTGATTGCAGTACATCATTGCGCTAAACTCGTTCACTTTAGCACTGAAAACATTATTTTAAGCTTTAAAACGTCGCCGTGATCGATTTAAGACGGCAAATTTTAGGTGGTGATTTGAGTATGTTTTTACTCTCAAATCGCTTTTAGAACGCTTAAAACGCGATTTTGATGCTTCTAAGATCGTTTCTTTTCAGTTTACAAGCAAGTTCTAGGTTTCTCATTTCAACATGTTGTTTCATTCATCTCGATGGTTTGAGTGCCGAAAACATGATTGCCGACTTGCTAAGTTCTGCAATTTCCATTTAGAAGGTCTCTTTTAGGTCGGTGATTGCAGTACATCATTGCGCTAAACTCGTTCACTTTAGCACTGAAAACATTATTTTAAGCTTTAAAACGTCGCCGTGATCGATTTAAGACGGCAATTTTTTGTTGGTGATTTGAGCTTGTTTTTAGGCTCAAATCGCTTTTAGCACGCTTAAAACGCAATTTTGATGGTTCTAAGGTCGTTTCTTTTGAGTTTACAAGCAAGTTATAGGTTTCACATTTCAACATGTTGTTTCGGTCATCTCGATGGTTTGACCGCCGTAAACATGATTCTCGACTTGCTAAGTTCTGCAATATCCATTTAGAAGGTCTCTTTTAGATCCGTGATTGCAGTACATCATTGCGCTCAACTCGTTCAGTTTAGCACTGAAAACCGCATTTTAAGCTGTAAAACGTCGCCGTGATCGATTTAAGACGGCAATTTTTAGTTAGTGATTTGAGCATGTTTTCACGCTCAAATTGCTTCTAGAAGGCTTAAAACGCGATTTTGATGGTTCTAAGGTCGTTTCTTTTCAGTTTACAAGCAAGTTATAGGTTTCACATTTCAACATGTTGTTTCGGTCATCTCGATGGTTTAAGCGCCGAAAACATGATTCCCGACTTGCTAAGTTCTGCAATATCAAATTAGAAGGTCTTTTTTAAGATCCGTCATTGCAGTACATCATTGCGCTCAACTCGTTCACTTTAGCACTGAAAACAGCATTTTAAGCTGTAAAACGTCGATGTGATCGATTTAAGACGGCAATTTTTAGTTAGTGATTTGAGCATGTTTTCACGCTCAAATCGCTTCTAGAAGGCTTAAAACGCGATTTTGATGGTTCTAAGATCGTTTCTTTTAAGTTTACAAGCAAGTTATAGGTTTCTCATTTCAACATGTTATTTCGCTCATCCCGATGGTTTGAGCGCCGAAAACATGATTCCCGACTTGCTAAGTTCTGCAAATTCCATTTAGAAAGTCTCTTTTAGGTTCGTGATTGCAGTACATCATTGCACTCAACTCGTTCACTCTAGCACTAAAAACACCATTTTAAGCTCTAAAACGTCGCCATGGTCGTTTTAAGACGGCAATTTTTAGTTGGTGATTTGAGCATTTTTTTACGCTCAAATCGCTTCTAGAACGCTTAAAACGCGACTTTTATGGTTCTAACTTCGTTTCTTTTCAGTTTACAAGCAAGTTATAGGTTTCTCATTTTAACATGTTGTTTCGCTCATCTCGATGGTATGAGCGCCGAAAACATGATTCCTGACTTGCTAAGTTCTGCAATTTCCATTTAGAAGGTCTCTTTTAGGTCCGTGATTGCAGTACATAATGCGCTCAACTCGTTCACTTTAGCACTGAAAACACCATTTTAAGCTCTAAAACGTCGCCGTGGTCGATCTAAAACGGCAATTTTTATTTGGTGATTTGAGCATGTTTTTACGCTCAAATGGCTTCTAGAACGCTTAAAACGCGATTTTTATGGTGCTAAGATCCTTTCTTTTGAGTTTATAAGCAAGTTATAGGTTTCTTATTTCAACATGTTATTTCGCTCATCTCGATGGTTTGAGCGCCGAAAACATGATTCCCGACTTTCTAAGTTCTGCAAATTCCATTTAGAAGGTCTCTTTTAGGTCCGTGATTACAGTACATGAATGTGCTCAACTCGTTCACTCTAGCACTAAAAACACCATTTTAAGCTCTAAAACGTCGCCGTGGTCGATTTAAGATAGCAATTTTTAGTTGGTGATTTGAGCATGTTTTCACGCTCAAATCGCTTTTTGAGCGCTTAAAACGCGATTTTGATGGTTCTAAGGTCGTTTCTTTTGAGTTTACAAGCAAGTTATAGGTTTCACATTTCAACATGTTGTTTCGGTCATCTCGATGGTTTGACTGCCGTAAACATGATTCTCGACTTGCTAAGTTCTGCAATATCCATTTAGAAGGTCTCTTTTAGATCCGTGATTGCAGTACATCATTGCGCTCAACTCGTTCACTTTAGCACTGAAAACCGAATTTTAAGCTGTAAAACGTCGCCGTGATCGATTTAAGACGGCAATTTTTAGTTAGTGATTTGAGCATGTTTTCACGCTCAAATCGCTTCTAGAAGGCTTAAAACGCGATTTTGATGGTTCTAAGATCGTTTCTTTTCAGTTTACAAGCAAGTTATAGGTTTCTCATTTCAACATGTTATTTCGCTCATCTCGATGGTTTTAGCGCCGAAAACATGATTCCCGACTTGCTAAGTTCTGCAAATTCCATTTAGAAGGTCTCTTTTAGGTCCGTGATTGCAGTACATCATTGCGCTAAACTCGTTCACTTTAGCACTGAAAACATTATTTTAAGCTTTAAAACGTCGCCGTGATCGATTTAAGACGGTAATTTTTAGGTGGTGATTTGAGTATGTTTTTACTCTCAAATCGCTTTTAGAACGCTTAAAACGCGATTTTGATGCTTCTAAGATCGTTTCTTTTCAGTTTACAAGCAAGTTCTAGGTTTCTCATTTCAACATGTTGTTTCATTCATCTCGATGGTTTGAGTGCCGAAAACATGATTGCCGACTTGCTAAGTTCTACAATTTCCATTTAGAAGGTCTCTTTTAGGTCGGTGATTGCAGTACATCATTGCGCTAAACTCGTTCACTTTAGCACTGAAAACATTATTTTAAGCTTTAAAACGTCGCCGTGATCGATTTAAGACGGCAATTTTTTGTTGGTGATTTGAGCATGTTTTTACGCTCAAATCGCTTTTAGCACGCTTAAAACGCGATTTTGATGGTTCTAAGGTCGTTTCTTTTGAGTTTACAAGCAAGTTATAGGTTTCACATTTCAACATGTTGTTTCGGTCATCTCGATGGTTTGACCGCCGTAAACATGATTCTCGACTTGCTAAGTTCTGCAATATCCATTTAGAAGGTCTCTTTTAGATCCGTGATTGCAGTACATCATTGCGCTCAACTCGTTCACTTTAGCACTGAAAACCGCATTTTAAGCTGTAAAACGTCGCCGTGATCGATTTAAGACGGCAATTTTTAGTTAGTGATTTGAGCATGTTTTCACGCTCAAATCGCTTCTAGAAGGCTTAAAACGCGATTTTGATGGTTCTAAGGTCGTTTCTTTTCAGTTTACAAGCAAGTTATAGGTTTCACATTTCAACATGTTGTTTCGGTCATCTCGATGGTTTAAGCGCCGAAAACATGATTCCCGACTTGCTAAGTTCTGCAATATCAAATTAGAAGGTCTTTTTTAAGATCCGTCATTGCAGTACATCATTGCGCTCAACTCGTTCACTTTAGCACTGAAAACAGCATTTTAAGCTGTAAAACGTCGATGTGATCGATTTAAGACGGCAATTTTTAGTTAGTGATTTGAGCATGTTTTCCCGCCCAAATCGCTTCTAGAACGCTTAAAACGCGATTTTGATGCTTCTAAGATCGTTTCTTTTCAGTTTACAAGAAAGTTATAGGTTTCTCATTTCAACATGTTGTGTCATTCATCTCGATGGTTTGAGCGCCGAATTCATGATTCCCGACTTGGTAAGTTCTTCAATTTCCATTTAGAAGGTGTCTTTTAGATCCGTGATTGCAGTACATCATTGCGCTCAACTCGTTCACTTTAGCACTGAAAACAGCATTTTAAGCTGTAAAACGTCGCCGTGATCGATTTAAGACGGCAATTTTTAGTTAGTGATTTGCGCATGTTTTCACGCTAAAATCGCTTCTAGAACGCTTAAAACGCGATTTTGATGGTTCTAAGATTTTTTCTTTTCAGTTTATAAGCAAATTATAGGTTTCTCATTTCAACATGTTGTTTCGCTCTTCTCGATGGTTTGAGCGCAGAAAACATGATTCCCGACTTGCTAAATTCTGCAATATCCATTTAGAAGGCCTCTTTCAGATCTGTGATTGCAGTACATCATTGCGCTCAACTCGTTCACTTTAGCACTGAAAACACCATTTTAAGCTGTAAAACGTCGCCGTTATCGATTTAAGACAGCAATTTATAGTTAGTTATTTGAACATGTTTTTACGCTCAAGTCGCTTTTAGAAGGCTTAAAACGCGATTTTGATGGTTCTAAGATCGTTTCTTTTCAGTTTACAATCAAGTTATAGGTTTCTCATTCAACATGTTGTTTCGCTCATCTCGATGGTTTGAGCGCCGAAAACATGATTTCCGACTTGCTAAGTTGTGCAAATTCCATTTAGAATGTCTCTTTTAGGTCCGTGATTTCAGTACATCATTGCGCTCAACTCGTTCACTTTAGCACTGAAAACATTATTTAAGCTTTAAAACGTCGCCGTGATCGATTTAAGACGGCAATTTTTAGGTGGTGATTTGAGTATGTTTTTACTCTCAAATCGCTTCCAGAACGCTTAAAACGCGATTTTGATGGTTCTAAGATCGTTTCTTTTCAGTTTAATGGCAAGTTATGGGTCTCTCATTTCAACATGTTATTTCGCTAAATTCGATGGTTTGAGCGCCGTAAACATGATTGCCGACTTGCTAAGTTCTGCAATTTCCATTTAGAAGGTCTCTTTTAGATCCGTGGTTGCAGTACATCATTGCGCTCAACTCGTTCACTTTAGCACTGAAAAAAGCATTTTAAGCTGTAAAACGTCGCCGTGATCGATTTAAGACGGCAATTTTTAGTTGCTGATTTGAGCATGTTTTCACGCTCAAATCACTTCTAGAACGCTTAAAACGCGATTTTGATGGTTCTAAGATCGTTTCTTTTCAGTTTACAAGCAAGTTATAGGTTTCTTATTTCAACATGTTATTTCGCTCATCTCGATGGTTTGAGCGCCGAAAACATGATTCTTGACTTGCTAAGTTCTGCACATTCCATTTAGAAGGTCTCTTTTAGGTCCGTGATGGCAGTACATCATTGCGCTCAACTCGTTCACTTTAGCACTGAAAACAGCATTTTAAGCTTTAAAACGTCGCCGTGATCGATTTAAGACGGAAACTTTTAGGTGGTAATTTGAGTATGTTTTCACGCTAAAATCTCTTCCAGAACGCTTAACAAGCGATTTTGATGGTTCTAAGATCGTTTCTTTTCAGTTTACAAGCAAGTTATGGGTCTCTCATTTCAACATGTTATTTCGCTCAATTCGATGGTTTGAGCGCCGTAAACATGAATGCCGACTTGCTAAGTTCTGCAATTTCCATTTAGAAGGTCTCTTTTAGATCCGTGGTTGCAGTACATCATTGCGCTCAACTCGTTCACTTTAGCACTGAAAAAAGCATTTTAAGCTGTAAAACGTCGCCGTGATCGATTTAAGACGGCAATTTTTAGTTGCTGATTTGAGCATGTTTTCACGTTCAAATCACTTCTAGAACGCTTAAAACGCGATTTTGATGGTTCTAAGATCGTTTCTTTTCAGTTTACAAGCAAGTTATAGGTTTCTCATTTCAACATGTCATTTCGCTCATCTCGATGGTTTGAGCGCCGAAAACATGATTCTTGACTTGCTAAGTTCTGCAAATTCCATTTAGAAGGTCTCTTTTAGGTCCGTGATGGCAGTACATCATTGCGCTCAACTCGTTAACTTTAGCACTGAAAACAGCATTTTAAGCTTTAAAACGTCGCCGTGATCGATTTAAGACGGCAATTTTTAGGTGGTAATTTGAGTATGTTTTCACGCTAAAATCTCTTCCAGAACGCTTAACACAAGATTTTGATGGTTCTAAGATCGTTTCTTTTCAGTTTACAAGCAAGTTATGGGTTTCTCATTTCAACATGTTATTTCGCTCAATTCGATGGTTTGAGCGCCGTAAACATGATTGCCGACTTGCTAAGTTCTGCAATTTCCATTTAGAAGGTCTCTTTTAGATCCGTGGTTGCAGTACATCATTGCGCTCAACTCGTTCACTTTAGCACTGAAAACAGCATTTTAAGCTGTAAAACGTCGCCGTGATCGATTTAAGACGGCAATTTTTAGTTAGTGATTTGAGTATGTTTTTACGCTCAAATGGCTTCTAGAACGCTTAAAACGCGATTTTTATGGTGCTAAGATCCTTTCTTTTGAGTTTATAAGCAAGTTATAGGTTTCTTATTTCAACATGTTATTTCGCTCATCTCGATGGTTTGAGCGCCGAAAACATGATTCCCGACTTTCTAAAATCTGCAAATTCCATTTAGAAGGTCTCTTTTAGGTCCGCGATTACAGTACATGAATGTGCTCAACTCGTTCACTCTAGCACTAAAAACACCATTTTAAGCTCTAAAACGTCGCCGTGGTCGATTTAAGATAGCAATTTTTAGTTGGTGATTTGAGCATGTTTTTACGCTCAAATCGCTTTTTGAGCGCTTAAAACGCGATTTTGATGGTTCTAAGGTCGTTTCTTTTGAGTTTACAAGCAAGTTATAGGTTTCACATTTCAACATGTTGTTTCGGTCATCTCGATGGTTTGAGCGCCGTAAACATGATTCTCGACTTGCTAAGTTCTGCAATATCCATTTAGAAGGCCTCTTTCAGATCCGTGGTTGCAGTACATCATTGCGCTCAACTCGTTCACTTTAGCACTGAAAAAAGCATTTTAAGCTGTAAAACGTCGCCGTGATCGATTTAAGACGGCAATTTTTAGTTGCTGATTTGAGCATGTTTTCACGCTCAAATCACTTCTAGAACGCTTAAAACGCGATTTTGATGGTTCTAAGATCGTTTCTTTTCAGTTTACAAGCAAGTTATGGGTCTCTCATTTCAACATGTTATTTCGCTCAATTCGATGGTTTGAGCGCTGTAAACATGATTGCCGACTTGCTAAGTTCTGCAATTTCCATTTAGAAGGTCTCTTTTAGATCCGTGGTTGCAGTACATCATTGCGCTCAACTCGTTCACTTTAGCACTGAAAACAGCATTTTAAGCTGTAAAACGTCGCCGTGATCGATTTAAGACGGCAATTTTTAGTTAGTGATTTGAGCATGTTTTCACGCTAAAATCGCTTCTAGAACGCTTAAAACAAGATTTTGATGGTTCTAAGATCGTTTCTTTTCAGTTTACAAGCAAGTTATAGGTTTCTCATTTCAACATGTTGTTTCGGTCATCTCGATGGTTTGAGCGCCTAAAACATGATTCCCGACTTGCTAAGTTCTGCAAATTCCATTTAGAAAGTCTTTTTTAGGTCCGTGATTACAGTACATGATTGTGCTCAACTCGTTCACTTTAGCACTGAAAACAGCATTTTAAGCTTTAAAACGTCGCCGTGATCGATTTAAGACGGAAACTTTTAGGTGGTAATTTGAGTATGTTTTCACGCTAAAATCTCTTCCAGAACGCTTAACACGCGATTTTGATGGTTCTAAGATCGTTTGTTTTCAGTTTACAAGCAAGTTATGGGTCCCTCATTTCAACATGTTATTTCGCTCAATTCGATGGTTTGAGCGCCGTAAACATGAATGCCGACTTGCTAAGTTCTGCAATTTCCATTTAGAAGGTCTCTTTTAGATCCGTGGTTGCAGTACATCATTGCGCTCAACTCGTTCACTTTAGCACTGAAAAAAGCATTTTAAGCTGTAAAACGTCGCCGTGATCGATTTAAGACGGCAATTTTTAGTTGCTGATTTCAGCATGTTTTCACGCTCAAATCACTTCTAGAACGCTTAAAACGCGATTTTGATGGTTCTAAGATCGTTTCTTTTCAGTTTACAAGCAAGTTATAGGTTTCTCATTTCAACATGTTATTTCGCTCATCTCGATGGCTTGAGCGCCGAAAACATGATTCTTGACTTGCTAAGTTCTGCAAATTCCATTTAGAAGGTCTCTTTTAGGTCCGTGATGGCAGTACATCATTGCGCTCAACTCGTTCACTTTAGCACTGAAAACAGCATTTTAAGCTTTAAAACGTCGCCGTGATCGATTTAAGACGGCAATTTTTAGGTGGTAATTTGAGTATGTTTTCACGCTAAAATCTCTTCCAGAACGCTTAACACGCGATTTTGATGGTTCTAAGATCGTTTCTTTTCAGTTTACAAGCAAGTTATAGGTTTCTCATTTCAACATGTTATTTCGCTCAATTCGATGGTTTGAGCGCCGTAAACATGATTCCCGACTTGGTAAGTTCTTCAATTTCCATTTAGAAGGTCTCTTTTAGATCCGTGATTACAGTACATCATTGCGCTCAACTCGTTCACTTTAGCACTGAAAACAGCATTTTAAGCTGTAAAACGTCGCCGTGATCGATTTAAGACGGCAATTTTTAGTTAGTGATTTGAGCATGTTTTTACGCTCAAATGGCTTCTAGAACGCTTAAAACGCGATTTTTACGCTGCGAAGATCCTTTCTTTTGAGTTTATAAGCAAGTTATAGGTTTCTTATTTCAACATGTTATTTCGCTCATCTCGATGGTTTGAGCGCCGAAAACATGATTCCCGACTTTCTAAAATCTGCAAATTCCATTTAGAAGGTCTCTTTTAGGTCCGTGATTACAGTACATGAATGTGCTCAACTCGTTCACTCTAGCACTAAAAACACCATTTTAAGCTCTAAAACGTCGCCGTGGTCGATTTAAGATAGCAATTTTTAGTTGGTGATTTGAGCATGTTTTTACGCTCAAATCGCTTTTTGAGCGCTTAAAACGCGATTTTGATGGTTCTAAGGTCGTTTCTTTTGAGTTTACAAGCAAGTTATAGGTTTCACATTTCAACCTGTTGTTTCGGTCATCTCGATGGTTTGAGCGCCGTAAACATGATTCTCGACTTGCTAAGTTCTGCAATATCCATTTAGAAGGTCTTTTTTAGATCCGTGATTGCAGTACATCATTGCGCTCAACTCATTCACTTTAGCACTGAAAACATCATTTTAAGCTCTAAAACGTCGCCGTTATCGATTTAAGACGGCAATTTTTTGTTGGTGATTTGAGCATGTTTTTACGCTCAAATCGCTTTTAGCACGCTTAAAACGCGATTTTGATGTTTCTAAGGTCGTTTCTTTTGAGTTTACAAGCAAGTTATAGGTTTCACATTTCAACATGTTGTTTCGGTCATCTCGATGGTTTGACCGCCGTAAACATGATTCTCGACTTGCTAAGTTCTGCAATATCCATTTAGAAGGTCTCTTTTGGATCCGTGATTGCAGTACATCATTGCGCTCAACTCGTTCACTTTAGCACTGAAAACCGCATTTTAAGCTGTAAAACGTCGCCGTGATCGATTTAAGACGGCAATTTTTAGTTAGTGATTTGAGCATGTTTTCACGCTCAAATCGCTTCTAGAAGGCTTAAAACGCGATTTTGATGGTTCTAAGATCGTTTCTTTTCAGTTTACAAGCAAGTTATAGGTTTCTCATTTCAACATGTTATTTCGCTCATCTCGATGGTTTTAGCGCCGAAAACATGATTCCCGACTTGCTAAGTTCTGCAAATTCCATTTAGAAGGTCTCTTTAAGGTCCGTGATTGCAGTACATCATTGCGCTAAACTCGTTCTCTTTAGCACTGAAAACATTATTTTAAGCTTTAAAACGTCGCCGTGATCGATTTAAGACGGTAATTTTTAGGTGGTGATTTGAGTATGTTTTTACTCTCAAATCGCTTTTAGAACGCTTAAAACGCGATTTTGATGCTTCTAAGATCGTTTCTTTTCAGTTTACAAGCAAGTTATAGGTTTCTCATTTCAACATGTTGTTTCATTCATCTCGATGGTTTGAGCGCCGAAAACATGATTGCCGACTTGCTAAGTTCTGCAATTTCCATTTAGAAGGTCTCTTTTAGGTCCGTGATTGCAGTACATCATTGCGCTCAACTCGTTCACTTTAGCACTGAAAACAGCATTTTAAGCTGTAAAACGTCGATGTGATCGATTTAAGACGGCAATTTTTAGTTAGTGATTTGAGCATGTTTTCCCGCTCAAATCGCTTCTAGAACGCTTAAAACGCGATTTTGATGCTTCTAAGATCGTTTCTTTTCAGTTTACAAGAAAGTTATAGGTTTCTCATTTCAACATGTTGTGTCATTCATCTCGATGGTTTGAGCGCCGAAATCATGATTCCCGACTTGCTAAGTTCTGCAAAATCCATTTAGAAGGCCTCTTTCAGATCCGTGATTGCAGTACATCATTGCGCTCAACTCGTTCACTTTAGCACTGAAAACACCATTTTAAGCTGTAAAACGTCGCCGTTATCGATTTAAGACGGCAATTTATAGTTAGTTATTTGAACATGTTTTTACGCTCAAATCGCTTTTAGAAGGCTTAAAACGCGATTTTGATGGTTCTAAGATCGTTTCTTTTCAGTTTACAATCAAGTTATAGGTTTCTCATTTAACATGTTGTTTCGCTCATCTCGATGGTTTGAGCGCCGAAAACATGATTTCCGACTTGCTAAGTTGTGCAAATTCCATTTAGAATGTCTCTTTAGGTCCGTGATTGCAGTACATCATTGCGCTCAACTCGTTCACTTTAGCACTGAAAACATTATTTAAGCTTTAAAACGTCGCCGTGATCGATTTAAGACGGCAATTTTTAGGTGGTGATTTGAGTATGTTTTTACTCTCAAATCGCTTCCAGAACGCTTAAAACGCGATTTTGATGGTTCTAAGATCGTTTCTTTTCAGTTTACAAGCAAGTTATGGGTCTCTCATTTCAACATGTTATTTCGCTCAATTCGATGGTTTGAGCGCCGTAAACATGATTGCCGACTTGCTAAGTTCTGCAATTTCCATTTAGAAGGTCTCTTTTAGATCCGTGGTTGCAGTACATCATTGCGCTCAACTCGTTCACTTTAGCACTGAAAAAAGCATTTTAAGCTGTAAAACGTCGCCGTGATCGATTTAAGACGGCAATTTTTAGTTGCTGATTTGAGCATGTTTTCACGCTCAAATCACTTCTAGAACGCTTAAAACGCGATTTTGATGGTTCTAAGATCGTTTCTTTTCAGTTTACAAGCAAGTTATAGGTTTCTCATTTCAACATGTTATTTCGCTCATCTCGATGGTTTGAGCGCCGAAAACATGATTCTTGACTTGCTAAGTTCTGCAAATTCCATTTAGAAGGTCTCTTTTAGGTCCGTGATGGCAGTGCATCATTGCGCTCAACTCGTTCACTTTAGCACTGAAAACAGCATTTTAAGCTGTAAAACGTCGATGTGATCGATTTAAGACGGCAATTTTTAGTTAGTGATTTGAGCATGTTTTCCCGCTCAAATCGCTTCTAGAACGCTTAAAACGCGATTTTGATGCTTCTAAGATCGTTTCTTTTCAGTTTACAAGAAAGTTATAGGTTTCTCATTTCAACATGTTGTGTCATTCATCTCGATGGTTTGAGCGCCGAAATCATGATTCCCGACTTGCTAAGTTCTGCAAAATCCATTTAGAAGGCCTCTTTCAGATCCGTGATTGCAGTACATCATTGCGCTCAACTCGTTCACTTTAGCACTGAAAACACCATTTTAAGCTGTAAAACGTCGCCGTTATCGATTTAAGACGGCAATTTATAGTTAGTTATTTGAACATGTTTTTACGCTCAAATCGCTTTTAGAAGGCTTAAAACGCGATTTTGATGGTTCTAAGATCGTTTCTTTTCAGTTTACAATCAAGTTATAGGTTTCTCATTCAACATGTTGTTTCGCTCATCTCGATGGTTTGAGCGCCGAAAACATGATTTCCGACTTGCTAAGTTGTGCAAATTCCATTTAGAATGTCTCTTTAGGTCCGTGATTGCAGTACATCATTGCGCTCAACTCGTTCACTTTAGCACTGAAAACATTATTTAAGCTTTAAAACGTCGCCGTGATCGATTTAAGACGGCAATTTTTAGGTGGTGATTTGAGTATGTTTTTACTCTCAAATCGCTTCCAGAACGCTTAAAACGCGATTTTGATGGTTCTAAGATCGTTTCTTTTCAGTTTACAAGCAAGTTATGGGTCTCTCATTTCAACATGTTATTTCGCTCAATTCGATGGTTTGAGCGCCGTAAACATGATTGCCGACTTGCTAAGTTCTGCAATTTCCATTTAGAAGGTCTCTTTTAGATCCGTGGTTGCAGTACATCATTGCGCTCAACTCGTTCACTTTAGCACTGAAAAAAGCATTTTAATCTGTAAAACGTCGCCGTGATCGATTTAAGACGGCAATTTTTAGTTGCTGATTTGAGCATGTTTTCACGCTCAAATCACTTCTAGAACGCTTAAAACGCGATTTTGATGGTTCTAAGATCGTTTCTTTTCAGTTTACAAGCAAGTTATGGGTCTCTCATTTCAACATGTTATTTCGCTCAATTCGATGGTTTGAGCGCCGTAAACATGATTGCCGACTTGCTAAGTTCTGCAATTTCCATTTAGAAGGTCTCTTTTAGATCCGTGGTTGCAGTACATCATTGCGCTCAACTCGTTCACTTTAGCACTGAAAACAGCATTTTAAGCTGTAAAATGTCGCCGTGATCGATTTAAGACGGCAATTTTTAGTTAGTGATTTGAGCATGTTTTCACGCTAAAATCGCTTCTAGAACGCTTAAAACGCGATTTTGATGGTTCTAAGGTCGTTTTTTTTGAGTTTACAAGCAAGTTATAGGTTTCACATTTTTACATGTTGTTTCGGTCATCTCGATGGTTTGAGCGCCGAAAACATGATTGCCGACTTGCTAAGTTCTGCAATTTCCATTTAGAAGGTCTCTTTTAGGTCCGTGATTGCAGTACATCATTGCGCTCAACTCGTTCACTTTAGCACTGAAAACATTATTTTAAGCTTTAAAACGTCGCCGTGATCGATTTAAGACGGCAATTTTTGGTGGTGATTTGAGTATGTTTTCACGCTCAAATCGCTTCTAGAACGCTTAAAACGCGATTTTGATGGTTCTAAGGTCGTTTCTTTTGAGTTTACAAGCAAGTTATAGGTTTCACATTTCAACATGTTGTTTCGGTCATCTCGATGGTTTGAGCGCCGAAAACATGATTGCCGACTTGCTAAGTTCTGCAATTTCCATTTAGAAGGTCTCTTTTAGGTCCGTGATTGCAGTACATCATTGCGCTCAACTCGTTCACTTTAGCACTGAAAACATTATTTTAAGCTTTAAAACGTCGCCGTGATCGATTTAAGACGGCAATTTTTAGTTAGTGATTTGCGCATGTTTTCACGCTAAAATCGCTTCTAGAACGCTTAAAACGCGATTTTGATGGTTGTAAGATTTTTTCTTTTCAGTTTACAAGCAAATTATAGGTTTCTCATTTCAACATGTTGTTTCGCTCTTCTCGATAGTTTAAGCGCAGAAAACATGATTCCCGACTTGCTAAGTTCTGCAATATCCATTTAGAAGGCCTCTTTCAGATCCGTGATTGCAGTACATCATTGCGCTCAACTCGTTCACTTTAGCATTGAAAACACCATTTTAAGCTGTAAAACGTCGCCGTTATCGATTTAAGACGGCAATTTATAGTTAGTTATTTGAACATGTTTTTACGCTCAAATCGCTTTTAGAAGGCTTAAAACGCGATTTTGATGGTTCTAAGATCGTTTCTTTTCAGTTTACAATCAAGTTATAGGTTTCTCATTCAACATGTTGTTTCGCTCATCTCGATGGTTTGAGCGCCGAAAACATGATTTCCGACTTGCTAAGTTGTGCAAATTCCATTTAGAATGTCTCTTTTAGGTCCGTCATTGCAGTACATCATTGCGCTCAACTCGTTCACTTTAGCACTGAAAACATTATTTAAGCTTTAAAACGTCGCCGTGATCGATTTAAGACGGCAATTTTTAGGTGGTGATTTGAGTATGTTTTTACTCTCAAATCGCTTCCAGAACGCTTAAAACGCGATTTTGATGGTTCTAAGATCGTTTCTTTTCAGTTTACAAGCAAGTTATGGGTCTCTCATTTCAACATGTTATTTCGCTCAATTCGATGGTTTGAGCGCCGTAAACATGATTGCCGACTTGCTAAGTTCTGCAATTTCCATTTAGAAGGTCTCTTTTAGATCCGTGGTTGCAGTACATCATTGCGCTCAACTCGTTCACTTTAGCACTGAAAAAAGCATTTTAAGCTGTAAAACGTCGCCGTGATCGATTTAAGACGGCAATTTTTAGTTGCTGATTTGAGCATGTTTTCACGCTCAAATCACTTCTAGAACGCTTAAAACGCGATTTTGATGGTTCTAAGATCGTTTCTTTTCAGTTTACAAGCAAGTTATAGGTTTCTCATTTCAACATGTTATTTCGCTCATCTCGATGGTTTGAGCGCCGAAAACATGATTCTTGACTTGCTAAGTTCTGCAAATTCCATTTAGAAGGTCTCTTTTAGGTCCGTGATGGCAGTACATCATTGCGCTCAACTCGTTCACTTTAGCACTGAAAACAGCATTTTAAGCTTTAAAACGTCGCCGTGATCGATTTAAGACGGCAATTTTTAGTAAGTGATTTGAGCATGTTTTCACGCTAAAATCGCTTCTAGAACGCTTAAAACAAGATTTTGATGGTTCTAAGATCGTTTCTTTTCAGTTTACAAGCAAGTTATAGGTTTCTCATTTCAACATGTTGTTTCGGTCATCTCGATGGTTTGAGCGCCTAAAACATGATTCCCGACTTGCTAAGTTCTGCAAATTCCATTTAGAAAGTCTTTTTTAGGTCCGTGATTACAGTACATGATTGTGCTCAACTCGTTCACTCTAGCACTAAAAACACCATTTTAAGCCCTAAAACGTCGCCGTGGTCGATTTAAGACGAAAATTTTTAGTTGGTGATTTGAGCATGTTTTCACGCTCAAATCGCTTCTAGAACGCTTAAAACGCGATTTTGATGGTTCTAAGGTCGTTTTTTTTGAGTTTACAAGCAAGTTATAGGTTTCACATTTCAACATGTTGTTTCGGTCATCTCGATGGTTTTAGCGCCGAAAACATGATTGCCGACTTGCTAAGTTCTGCAATTTCCATTTAGAAGGTCTCTTTAAGGTCCGTGATTGCAGTACATCATTGCGCTCAACTCGTTCACTTTAGCACTGAAAACATTATTTTAAGCTTTAAAACGTCGCCGTGATCGATTTAAGACGGCAATTTTTTGTTGGTGATTTGAGCATGTTTTTACGCTCAAATCGCTTTTAGCACGCTTAAAACGCGATTTTGATGGTTCTAAGGTCGTTTCTTTTGAGTTTACAAGCAAGTTATAGGTTTCACATTTCAACATGTTGTTTCGGTTATCTCGATGGTTTGAGCGCCGAAAACATGATTCCCGACTTGCTAAGTTCTGCAATATCAAATTAGAAGGTCTTTTTTAAGATCCGTCATTGCAGTACATCATTGCGCTCAACTCGTTCACTTTAGCACTGAAAACAGCATTTTAAGCTGTAAAACGTCGATGTGATCGATTTAAGACGGCAATTTTTAGTTAGTGATTTGAGCATGTTTTCACGCTAAAATCGCTTCTAGAACGCTTAAAACGCGATTTTGATGGTTGTAAGATTTTTTCTTTTCAGTTTACAAGCAAATTATAGGTTTCTCATTTCAACATGTTGTTTCGGTCTTCTCGATGGTTTAAGCGCAGAAAACATGATTCCCGACTTGCTAAGTTCTGCAATATCCATTTAGAAGGCCTCTTTCAGATCCGTGATTGCAGTACATCATTGCGCTCAACTCGTTCACTTTAGCACTGAAAACACCATTTTAAGCTGTAAAACGTCGCCGTTATCGATTTAAGACGGCAATTTATAGTTAGTTATTTGAACATGTTTTTACGCTCAAATCGCTTTTAGAAGGCTTAAAACGCGATTTTGATGGTTCTAAGATCGTTTCTTTTCAGTTTACAATCAAGTTATAGGTTTCTCATTCAACATGTTGTTTCGCTCATCTCGATGGTTTGAGCGCCGAAAACATGATTTCCGACTTGCTAAGTTGTGCAAATTCCATTTAGAATGTCTCTTTTAGGTCCGTCATTGCAGTACATCATTGCGCTCAACTCGTTCACTTTAGCACTGAAAACATTATTTAAGCTTTAAAACGTCGCCGTGATCGATTTAAGACGGCAACTTTTAGGTGGTAATTTGAGTATGTTTTCACGCTAAAATCTCTTCCAGAACGCTTAACACGCAATTTTGATGGTTCTAAGATCGTTTCTTTTCAGTTTACAAGCAAGTTATGGGTCTCTCATTTCAACATGTTATTTCGCTCAATTCGATGGTTTGAGCGCCGTAAACATGATTGCCGACTTGCTAAGTTCTGCAATTTCCATTTAGAAGGTCTCTTTTAGATCCGTGGTTGCAGTACATCATTGCGCTCAACTCGTTCACTTTAGCACTGAAAAAAGCATTTTAAGCTGTAAAACGTCGCCGTGATCGATTTAAGACGGCAATTTTTAGTTGCTGATTTCAGCATGTTTTCACGCTCAAATCACTTCTAGAACGCTTAAAACGCGATTTTGATGGTTCTAAGTTCGTTTCTTTTCAGTTTACAAGCAAGTTATAGGTTTCTCATTTCAACATGTTATTTCGCTCATCTCGATGGTTTGAGCGCCGAAAACATGATTCTTGACTTGCTAAGTTCTGCAAATTCCATTTAGAAGGTCTCTTTTAGGTCCGTGATGGCAGTACATCATTGCGCTCAACTCGTTCACTTTAGCACTGAAAACAGCATTTTAAGCTTTAAAACGTCGCCGTGATCGATTTAAGACGGAAACTTTTAGGTGGTAATTTGAGTATGTTTTCACGCTAAAATCTCTTCCAGAACGCTTAACACGCGATTTTGATGGTTCTAAGATCGTTTCTTTTCAGTTTACAAGCAAGTTATGGGTCTCTCATTTCAACATGTTATTTCGCTCAATTCGATGGTTTGAGCGGCGTAAACATGATTGCCGACTTGCTAAGTTCTGCAATTTCCATTTAGAAGGTCTCTTTTAGATCCGTGGTTGCAGTACATCATTGCGCTCAACTCGTTCACTTTAGCACTGAAAAAAGCATTTTAATCTGTAAAACGTCGCCGTGATCGATTTAAGACGGCAATTTTTAGTTGCTGATTTGAGCATGTTTTCACGCTCAAATCACTTCTAGAACGCTTAAAACGCGATTTTGATGGTTCTAAGATCGTTTCTTTTCAGTTTACAAGCAAGTTATGGGTCTCTCATTTCAACATGTTATTTCGCTCAATTCGATGGTTTGAGCGCCGTAAACATGATTGCCGACTTGCTAAGTTCTGCAATTTCCATTTAGAAGGTCTCTTTTAGATCCGTGGTTGCAGTACATCATTGCGCTCAACTCGTTCACTTTAGCACTGAAAACAGCATTTTAAGCTGTAAAATGTCGCCGTGATCGATTTAAGACGGCAATTTTTAGTTAGTGATTTGAGCATGTTTTCACGCTAAAATCGCTTCTAGAACGCTTAAAACAAGATTTTGATGGTTCTAAGATCGTTTCTTTTCAGTTTACAAGCAAGTTATAGGTTTCTCATTTCATTATGTTGTTTCGGTCATCTCGATGGTTTGAGCGCCTAAAACATGATTCCCGACTTGCTAAGTTCTGCAAATTCCATTTAGAAGGTCTCTTTTAGGTCCGTGATTGCAGTACATCATTGCGCTCAACTCGTTCACTTTAGCACTGAAAACATTATTTTAAGCTTTAAAACGTCGCCGTGATCGATTTAAGACGGCAATTTTTGGTGGTGATTTGAGTATGTTTTCACGCTCAAATCGCTTCTAGAACGCTTAAAACGCGATTTTGATGGTTCTAAGGTCGTTTCTTTTGAGTTTACAAGCAAGTTATAGGTTTCACATTTCAACATGTTGTTTCGGTCATCTCGATGGTTTGAGCGCCGAAAACATGATTGCCGACTTGCTAAGTTCTGCAATTTCCATTTAGAAGGTCTCTTTTAGGTCCGTGATTGCAGTACATCATTGCGCTCAACTCGTTCACTTTAGCACTGAAAACAGCATTTTAAGCTTTAAAACGTCGCCGTGATCGATTTAAGACGGCAATTTTTAGTTAGTGATTTGCGCATGTTTTCACGCTAAAATCGCTTCTAAAACGCTTAAAACGCGATTTTGATGGTTGTAAGATTTTTTCTTTTCAGTTTAAAAGCAAATTATAGGTTTCTCATTTCAACATGTTGTTTCGCTCTTCTCGATGGTTTAAGCGCAGAAAACATGATTCCCGACTTGCTAAGTTCTGCAATATCCATTTAGAAGGCCTCTTTCAGATCCGTGATTGCAGTACATCATTGCGCTCAACTCGTTCACTTTAGCATTGAAAACACCATTTTAAGCTGTAAAACGTCGCCGTTATCGATTTAAGACGGCAATTTATAGTTAGTTATTTGAACATGTTTTTACGCTCAAATCGCTTTTAGAAGGCTTAAAACGCGATTTTGATGGTTCTAAGATCGTTTCTTTTCAGTTTACAATCAAGTTATAGGTTTCTCATTCAACATGTTGTTTCGCTCATCTCGATGGTTTGAGCGCCGAAAACATGATTTCCGACTTGCTAAGTTGTGCAAATTCCATTTAGAATGTCTCTTTTAGGTCCGTCATTGCAGTACATCATTGCGCTCAACTCGTTCACTTTAGCACTGAAAACATTATTTAAGCTTTAAAACGTCGCCGTGATCGATTTAAGACGGCAATTTTTAGGTGGTGATTTGAGTATGTTTTTACTCTCAAATCGCTTCCAGAACGCTTAAAACGCGATTTTGATGGTTCTAAGATCGTTTCTTTTCAGTTTACAAGCAAGTTATGGGTCTCTCATTTCAACATGTTATTTCGCTCAATTCGATGGTTTGAGCGCCGTAAACATGATTGCCGACTTGCCAAGTTCTGCAATTTCCATTTAGAAGGTCTCTTTTAGATCCGTGGTTGCAGTACATCATTGCGCTCAACTCGTTCACTTTAGCACTGAAAAAAGCATTTTAAGCTGTTAAACGTCGCCGTGATCGATTTAAGACGGCAATTTTTAGTTGCTGATTTGAGCATGTTTTCACGCTCAAATCACTTCTAGAACGCTTAAAACGCGATTTTGATGGTTCTAAGATCGTTTCTTTTCAGTTTACAAGCAAGTTATAGGTTTCTCATTTCAACATGTTATTTCGCTCATCTCGATGGTTTGAGCGCCGAAAACATGATTCTTGACTTGCTAAGTTCTGCAAATTCCATTTAGAAGGTCTCTTTTAGGTCCGTGATGGCAGTACATCATTGCGCTCAACTCGTTCACTTTAGCACTGAAAACAGCATTTTAAGCTTTAAAACGTCGCCGTGATCGATTTAAGACGGCAATTTTTAGTAAGTGATTTGAGCATGTTTTCACGCTAAAATCGCTTCTAGAACGCTTAAAACAAGATTTTGATGGTTCTAAGATCGTTTCTTTTCAGTTTACAAGCAAGTTATAGGTTTCTCATTTCAACATGTTGTTTCGGTCATCTCGATGGTTTGAGCGCCTAAAACATGATTCCCGACTTGCTAAGTTCTGCAAATTCCATTTAGAAAGTCTTTTTTAGGTCCGTGATTACAGTACATGATTGTGCTCAACTCGTTCACTCTAGCACTAAAAACACCATTTCAAGCCCTAAAACGTCGCCGTGGTCGATTTAAGACGGCAATTTTTAGTTGGTGATTTGAGCATGTTTTCACGCTCAAATCGCTTCTAGAACGCTTAAAACGCGATTTTGATGGTTCTAAGGTCGTTTTTTTTGAGTTTACAAGCAAGTTATAGGTTTCACATTTCAACATGTTGTTTCGGTCATCTCGATGGTTTGAGCGCCGAAAACATGATTGCCGACTTGCTAAGTTCTGCAATTTCCATTTAGAAGGTCTCTTTTAGGTCCGTGATTGCAGTACATCATTGCGCTCAACTCGTTTACTTTAGCACTGAAAACATTATTTTAAGCTTGAAAACGTCGCCGTGATCGATTTAAGACGGCAATTTTTGGTTGTGATTTGAGTATGTTTTCACGCTCAAATCGCTTCTAGAACGCTTAAAACGCGATTTTGATGGTTCTAAGGTCGTTTCTTTTGAGTTTACAGGCAAGTTATAGGTTTCACATTTCAACATGTTGTTTCGGTCATCTCGATGGTTTGAGCGCCGAAAACATGATTGCCGACTTGCTAAGTTCTGCAATTTCCATTTAGAAGGTCTCTTTTAGGTCCGTGATTGCAGTACATCATTGCGCTCAACTCGTTCACTTTAGCATTGAAAACATTATTTTAAGCTTTAAAACGTCGCCGTGATCGATTTAAGACGGCAATTTTTAGTTAGTGATTTGCGCATGTTTCACGCTAAAATCGCTTCTAGAACGCTTAAAACGCGATTTTGATGGTTGTAAGATTTTTTCTTTTCAGTTTACAAGCAAATTATAGGTTTCTCATTTCAACATGTTGTTTCGCTCTTCTCGATGGTTTAAGCGCAGAAAACATGATTCCCAACTTGCTAAGTTCTGCAATATCCATTTAGAAGGCCTCTTTCAGATCCGTGATTGCAGTACATCATTGCGCTCAACTCGTTCACTTTAGCACTGAAAACACCATTTTAAGCTGTAAAACGTCGCCGTTATCGATTTAAGACGGCAATTTATAGTTAGTTATTTGAACATGTTTTTACGCTCAAATCGCTTTTAGAAGGCTTAAAACGCGATTTTGATGGTTCTAAGATCGTTTCTTTTCAGTTTACAATCAAGTTATAGGTTTCTCATTCAACATGTTGTTTCGCTCATCTCGATGGTTTGAGCGCCGAAAACATGATTTCCGACTTGCTAAGTTGTGCAAATTCCATTTAGAATGTCTCTTTTAGGTCCGTCATTGCAGTACATCATTGCGCTCAACTCGTTCACTTTAGCACTGAAAACATTATTTAAGCTTTAAAACGTCGCCGTGATCGATTTAAGACGGCAACTTTTAGGTGGTAATTTGAGTATGTTTTCACGCTAAAATCTCTTCCAGAACGCTTAACACGCAATTTTGATGGTTCTAAGATCGTTTCTTTTCAGTTTACAAGCAAGTTATGGGTCTCTCATTTCAACATGTTATTTCGCTCAATTCGATGGTTTGAGCGCCGTAAACATGATTGCCGACTTGCTAAGTTCTGCAATTTCCATTTAGAAGGTCTCTTTTAGATCCGTGGTTGCAGTACATCATTGCGCTCAACTCGTTCACTTTTAGCACTGAAAAAAGCATTTTAAGCTGTAAAACGTCGCCGTGATCGATTTAAGACGGCAATTTTTAGTTGGTGATTTGAGCATGTTTTCACGCTCAAATCACTTCTAGAACGCTTAAAACGCGATTTTGATGGTTCTAAGATCGTTTCTTTTCAGTTTACAAGCAAGTTATAGGTTTCACATTTCAACATGTTGTTTCGGTCATCTCGATCGCTTGAGCGCCGAAAACATGATTCCGAACTTGCTAAGTTCTGCAATATCAAATTAGAAGGTCTCTTTTAGATGCGTGATTGCAGTATATCATTGCGCTCAACTCGTTCACTTTAGCACTGAAAACATTATTTTAAGGTTTAAAACGTCGCCGTGATCGATTTAAGACGGAAATTTTTAGGTGGTGATTTGAGTATGTTTTCACGCTCAAATCGCTTCCACAACGCTTAAAACGCGATTTTGATGGTTCTAAGATCGTTTCTTTTCAGTTTACAAGCAAGTTATGGGTTTCTCAATTCAACATGTTATTTCGCTCAACTCGATGGTTTGAGCGCCGTAAACATGATTGCCGACTTGCTAAGTTCTTCAATTTCCATTTAGAAGGTCTCTTTTAGATCCGTGATTGCAGTACATCATTGCGCTCAACTCGTTCACTTTAGCACTGAAAACATCATTTTAAGCTGTAAAACGTCGCCGTGATCGATTTAAGACGGCAATTTTTAGTTAGTGATTTGAGCATGTTTTCACGCTAAAATCGCTTCTAGAACGCTTAAAACGCGATTTTGATGGTTCTAAGATCGTTTCTTTTCAGTTTACAAGCAAGTTATAGGTTTCTCATTTCAACATGTTGTTTCGGTCATCTCGATCGTTTGAGCGCCTAAAACATGATTCCCGACTTGCTAAGTTCTGCAAATTCCATTTAGAAAGTCTTTTTTAGGTCCGTGATTACAGTACATGATTGTGCTCAACTCGTTCACTCTAGCACTAAAAACACCATTTTAAGCCCTAAAACGTCGCCGTGGTCGATTTAAGACGGCAATTTTTAGTTGGTGATTTGAGCATGTTTTCACGCTCAAATCGCTTCTAGAACGCTTAAAACGCGATTTTGATGGTTCTAAGGTCGTTTCTTTTGAGTTTACAAGCAAGTTATAGGTTTCACATTTCAACATGTTGTTTCGGTCATCTCGATGGTTTGAGCGCCAAAAACATGATTCCCGACTTGCTAAGTTCTGCAATATCCATTTAGAAGGTCTCTTTTAAATCCGTGATTGCAGTACATCATTGCGCTCAACTCGTTCACTTTAGCACTGAAAACAGCATTTTAACCTGCAAAACGTCGCCGTTATCGATTTAAGACGGCAATTTATAGTTGGTGATTTAAGCATGTTTTCACGCTTAAATCGCTTCTAGAAGGCTTAAAACGCGATTTTGATGGTTCTAAGATCGTTTCTTTTCAGTTTACAATCAAGTTATAGGTTTCTCATTCAACATGTTGTTTCGCTCATCTCGATGGTTTGAGCGCCGAAAACATGATTTCTGACTTGCTAAGTTGTGCAAATTCCATTTAGAATGTCTCTTAATTTTAGGTCCGTGATTGCAGTACATCATTGCGCTCAACTCGTTCACTTTAGCACTGAAAACATTATTTTAAGCTTTAAAACGTCGCCGTGATCGATTTAAGACGGCAATTTTTAAATGGTGATTTGAGTATGTTTTTACCCTCAAATCGCTTCCAGAACGCTTAAAACGCGATTTTGATGGTTCTAAGATCGTTTCTTTTCAGTTTACAAGCAAGTTATAGGTTTCTCATTTCAACATGTTATTTCGCTCATCTCGATGGTTTGAGCGCCGAAAACATGATTCTTGACTTGCTAAGTTCTGCAAATTCCATTTAGAAGGTCTCTTTTAGGTCCGTGATGGCAGTACATCATTGCGCTCAACTCGTTCACTTTAGCACTGAAAACAGCATTTTAAGCTTTAAAACGTCGCCGTGATCGATTTAAGACGGCAACTTTTAGGTGGTAATTTGAGTATGTTTTCACGCTAAAATCTCTTCCAGAACGCTTCACACGCGATTTTGATGGTTCTAAGATCGTTTCTTTTCAGTTTACAAGCAAGTTATGGGTCTCTCATTTCAACATGTTATTTCGCTCAATTCGATGGTTTGAGCGCCGTAAACATGAATGCCGACTTGCTAAGTTCTGCAATTTCCATTTAGAAAATCTCTTTCAGATCCGTGGTTGCAGTACATCATTGCGCTCAACTCGTTCACTTTAGCACTGAAAAAAGCATTTTAAGCTGTAAAACGTCGCCGTGATCGATTTAAGACGGCAATTTTTAGTTGCTGATTTGAGCATGTTTTCACGCTCAAATCACTTCTAGAACGCTTAAAACGCGATTTTGATGGTTCTAAGATCGTTTCTTTTCAGTTTACAAGCAAGTTATAGGTTTCTCATTACAACATGTTATTTCGCTCATCTCGATGGTTTGAGCGCCGAAAACATGATTCTTGACTTGCTAAGTTCTGCAAATTCCATTTAGAAGGTCTCTTTTAGGTCAGTGATGGCAGTACATCATTGCGCTCAACTCGTTCACTTTAGCACTGACAACAGCATTTTAAGCTTTAAAACGTCGCCGTGATCGATTTAAGACGGCAATTTTTAGGTGGTAATTTGAGTATGTTTTCACGCTAAAATCTCTTCCAGAACGCTTAACACGCGATTTTGATGGTTCTAAGATCGTTTCTTTTCAGTTTACAAGCAAGTTATGGGTTTCCCATTTCAACATGTTATTTCGCTTAATTCGATGGTTTGAGCGCCGTAAACATGATTCCCGACTTGGTAAGTTCTTCAATTTCCATTTAGAAGGTCTCTTTTAGATCCGTGATTGCAGTACATCATTGCGCTCAACTCGTTCACTTTAGCACTGAAAACAGCATTTTAAGCTGTAAAACGTCGCCGTGATCGATTTAAGACGGCAATTTTTAGTTAGTGATTTGAGCATGTTTTTACGCTCAAATGGCTTCTAGAACGCTTAAAACGCGATTTTTATGGTGCTAAGATCCTTTCTTTTGAGTTTATAAGAAAGTTATAGGTTTCTTATTTCAACATGTTATTTCGCTCATCTCGATGGTTTGAGCGCCGAAAACATGATTCCCGACTTTCTAAAATCTGCAAATTCCATTTACAAGGTCTCTTTTAGGTCCGTGATTACAGTACATGAATGTGCTTCACTCGTTCACTCTAGCACTAAAAACACCATTTTAAGCTCTAAAACGTCGCCGTGGTCGATTTAAGATAGCAATTTTTAGTTGGTGATTTGAGCATGTTTTTACGCTCAAATCGCTTTTTGAGCGCTTAAAACGCGATTTTGATGGTTCTAAGGTCGTTTCTTTTGAGTTTACAAGCAAGTTATAGGTTTCACATTTCAACATGTTGTTTCGGTCATCTCGATGGTTTGAGCGCCGTAAACATGATGCTCGACTTGCTAAGTTCTGCAATATCCATTTAGAAGGTCTCTTTTAGATCCGTGATTGCAGTACATCATTGCGCTCAACTCATTCACTTTAGCACTGAAAACATCATTTTAAGCTCTAAAACGTCGCCGTTATCGATTTAAGACGGCAATCTTTTGTTGGTGATTTGAGCATGTTTTTACGCTCAAATCGCTTTTAGCACGCTTAAAACGCGATTTTGATGGTTCTAAGGTCGTTTCTTTTGAGTTTACAAGCAAGTTATAGGTTTTACATTTCAACATGTTGTTTCGGTCATCTCGATGGTTTGACCGCCGTAAACATGATTCTCGACTTGCTAACTTCTGCAATATCCATTTAGAAGGTCTCTTTTAGATCCGTGATTGCAGTACATCATTGCGCTCAACTCGTTCACTTTAGCACTGAAAACCGCATTTTAAGCTGTAAAACGTCGCCGTGATCGATTTAAGACGGCAATTTTTAGTTAGTGATTTGAGCATGTTTTCACGCTCAAATCGCTTCTAGAAGGCTTAAAACGCGATTTTGATGGTTCTAAGATCGTTTCTTTTCAGTTTACAAGCAAGGTATAGGTTTCTCATTTCAACGTGTTATTTCGCTCATCTCGATGGTTTTAGCGCCGAAAACATGATTCCCGACTTGCTAAGTTCTGCAAATTCCATTTAGAAGGTCTCTTTTAGGTCCGTGATTGCAGTACATCATTGCGCTAAACTCGTTCACTTTAGCACTGAAAACATTATTTTAAGCTTTAAAACGTCGCCGTGATCGATTTAAGACGGTAATTTTTAGGTGGTGATTTGAATATGTTTTTACCCTCAAATCGCTTTTAGAACGCTTAAAACGCGATTTTGATGCTTCTAAGATCGTTTCTTTTCAGTTTACAAGCAAGTTATAGGTTTCTCATTTCAACATGTTGTTTCATTCATCTCGATGGTTTGAGCGCCGAAAACATGATTGCCGACTTGCTAAGTTCTGCAATTTCCATTTAGAAGGTCTCTTTTAGGTCCGTGATTGCAGTACATCATTGCGCTCAACTCGTTCACTTTAGCACTGAGAACATTATTTTAAGCTTTAAAACGTCGCCGTGATCGATTTAAGACGGCAATTTTTTGTTGGTGATTTGAGCATGTTTTTACGCTCAAATCGCTTTTAGCACGCTTAAAACGCGATTTTGATGGTTCTAAGGTCGTTTCTTTTGAGTTTACAAGCAAGTTATAGGTTTCACATTTCAACATGTTGTTTCGGTCATCTCGATGGTTTGACCGCCGTAAACATGATTCTCGACTTGCTAAGTTCTGCAATATCCATTTAGAAGGTCTCTTTTAGATCCGTGATTGCAGTACATCATTGCGCTCAACTCGTTCACTTTAGCACTGAAAACCGCATTTTAAGCTGTAAAACGTCGCCGTGATCGATTTAAGACGGCAATTTTTAGTTAGTGATTTGAGCATGTTTTCACGCTCAAATCGCTTCTAGAAAGCTTAAAACGCGATTTTGATGGTTCTAAGGTCGTTTCTTTTCAGTTTACAAGCAAGTTATAGGTTTCACATTTCAACATGTTGTTTCGGTCATCTCGATGGTTTGAGCGCCGAAAACATGATTCCCGACTTGCTAAGTTCTGCAATATCAAATTAGAAGGTCTTTTTTAAGATCCGTCATTGCAGTACATCATTGCGCTCAACTCGTTACTTTAGCACTGAAAACAGCATTTTAAGCTGTAAAACGTCGATGTGATCGATTTAAGACGGCAATTTTTAGTTAGTGATTTGAGCATGTTTTCCCGCTCAAATCGCTTCTAGAACGCTTAAAACGCGATTTTGATTCTTCTAAGATCGTTTCTTTTCAGTTTACAAGAAAGTTATAGGTTTCTCATTTCAACATGTTGTGTCATTCATCTCGATGGTTTGAGCGCCGAAATCATGATTCCCGACTTGGTAAGTTCTGCAATTTCCATTTAGAAGGTCTCTTTTAGGTCCCTGATTGCAGTACATCATTGCGCTCAACTCGTTCGTTCTAGCACTAAAAACACCATTTTAAGCTCTAAAACGTCGCCGTGGTCGATTTAAGATAGCAATTTTTAGTTGGTGATTTGAGCATTTTTTTACGCTCAAATCGCTTTTTGAGTGCTTAAAACGCGATTTTGATGGTTCTAAGGTCGTTTCTTTTGAGTTTACAAGCAAGTTATAGGTTTCTAATTTCAACATGTTATTTCGCTCATCTCGATGGTTTTAGCGCCGAAAACATGATTCCCGACTTGCTAAGTTCTGCAAATTCCATTTAGAAGGTCTCTTTTAGGTCCGTGATTGCAGTACATCATTGCGCTAAACTCGTTCACTTTAGCACTGAAAACATTATTTTAAGCTTTAAAACGTCGCCGTGATCGATTTAAGACGGCAATTTTTAGGTGGTGATTTGAGTATGTTTTTACTCTCAAATCGCTTTTAGAACGCTTAAAACGCGATTTTGATGCTTCTAAGATCGTTTCTTTTCAGTTTACAAGCAAGTTATAGGTTTCTCATTTCAACATGTTGTTTCATTCATCTCGATGGTTTGAGCGCCGAAAACATGATTGCCGACTTGCTAAGTTCTGCAATTTCCATTTAGAAGGTCTCTTTTAGGTCCGTGATTGCAGTACATCATTGCGCTCAACTCGTTCACTTTAGCACTGAAAACATTATTTTAAGCTTTAAAACGTCGCCGTGATCGATTTAAGACGGCAATTTTTGGTGGTGATTTGAGTATGTTTTCACGCTCAAATCGATTCCAGAACGCTTAAAACGCGACTTTGATGGTTCTAAGATCGTTTCTTTTCAGTTTACAAGCAAGTTATGGGTTTCTCATTTCAACATGTTATTTCGCTCATTTCGATGGTTTGAGCGCCGTAAACATGATTGCCGACTTGCTAAGTTTTTCAATTTCCATTTAGAAGGTCTCTTTTAGATCCGTGATTGCAGTACATCATTGCGCTCAACTCGTTCACTTTAGCACTGAAAACAGCATTTTAAGCTGTAAAACGTCGCCGTGATAGATTTAAGACGGCAATTTTTAGTTATAAATTTGCGCATGTTTTCACGCTAAAATCGCTTCTAGAACGCTTAAAACGCGATTTTGATGGTTGTAAGATTTTTTCTTTTCAGTTTACAAGCAAAATATAGGTTTCTCATTTCAACATGTTGTTTCGCTCTTCTCGATGGTTTGAGCGCAGAAAACATGATTCCCGACTTGCTAAGTTCTGCAATATCCATTTAGAAGGCCTCTTTCAGATCCGTGATTGCAGTACATCATTGCGCTCAACTCGTTCACTTTAGCACTGAAAACACCATTTTAAGCTGTAAAACGTCGCCGTTATCGATTTAAGACGGCAATTTATAGTTAGTTATTTGAACATGTTTTTACGCTCAAATCGCTTTTAGAAGGCTTAAAACGCGATTTTGATGGTTCTAAGATCGTTTCTTTTCAGTTTACAATCAAGTTATAGGTTTCTCATTCAACATGTTGTTTCGCTCATGTCGATGGTTTGAGCGCCGAAAACATGATTTCCGACTTGCTAAGTTGTGCAAATTCCATTTAGAATGTCTCTTTAGGTCCGTGATTCCAGTACATCATTGCGCTCAACTCGTTCACTTTAGCACTGAAAACATTATTTAAGCTTTAAAACGTCGCCGTGATCGATTTAAGACGGCAATTTTTAGGTGGTGATTTGAGTATGTTTTTACTCTCAAATCGCTTCCAGAACGCTTAAAACGCGATTTTGATGGTTCTAAGATCGTTTCTTTTCAGTTTACAAGCAAGTTATGGGTCTCTCATTTCAACATGTTATTTCGCTCAATTCGATGGTTTGAGCGCCGTAAACATGATTGCCGACTTGCTAAGTTCTGCAATTTCCATTTAGAAGGTCTCTTTTAGATCCGTGGTTGCAGTACATCATTGCGCTCAACTCGTTCACTTTAGCACTGAAAAAAGCATTTTAAGCTGTAAAACGTCGCCGTGATCGATTTAAGACGGCAATTTTTAGTTGCTGATTTGAGCATGTTTTCACGCTCAAATCACTTCTAGAACGCTTAAAACGCGATTTTGATGGTTCTAAGATCGTTTCTTTTCAGTTTACAAGCAAGTTATAGGTTTCTCATTTCAACATGTTATTTCGCTCATCTCGATGGTTTGAGCGCCGAAAACATGATTCTTGACTTGCTAAGTTCTGCAAATTCCATTTAGAAGGTCTCTTTTAGGTCCGTGATGGCAGTACATCATTGCGCTCAACTCGTTCACTTTAGCACTGAAAACAGCATTTTAAGCTTTAAAACGTCGCCGTGATCGATTTAAGACGGAAACTTTTAGGTGGTAATTTGAGTATGTTTTCACGCTAAAATCTCTTCCAGAACGCTTAACACGCGATTTTGATGGTTCTAAGATCGTTTCTTTTCAGTTTACAAGCAAGTTATGGGTCTCTCATTTCAACATGTTATTTCGCTCAATTCGATGGTTTGAGCGCCGTAAACATGATTGCCGACTTGCTAAGTTCTGCAATTTCCATTTAGAAGGTCTCTTTTAGATCCGTGGTTGCAGTACATCATTGCGCTCAACTCGTTCACTTTAGCACTGAAAAAAGCATTTTAAGCTGTAAAACGTCGCCGTGATCGATTTAAGACGGCAATTTTTAGTTGCTGATTTGAGCATGTTTTCACGCTCAAATCACTTCTAGAACGCTTAAAACGCGATTTTGATGGTTCTAAGATCGTTTCTTTTCAGTTTACAAGCAAGTTATGGGTCTCTCATTTCAACATGTTATTTCGCTCAATTCGATGGTTTGAGCGCCGTAAACATGATTGCCGACTTGCTAAGTTCTGCAATTTCCATTTAGAAGGTCTCTTTTAGATCCGTGGTTGCAGTACATCATTGCGCTCAACTCGTTCACTTTAGCACTGAAAACAGCATTTTAAGCTGTAAAACGTCGCCGTGATCGATTTAAGACGGCAATTTTTAGTTAGTGATTTGAGCATGTTTTCACGCTAAAATCGCTTCTAGAACGCTTAAAACAAGATTTTGATGGTTCTAAGATCGTTTCTTTTCAGTTTACAAGCAAGTTATAGGTTTCTCATTTCAACATGTTGTTTCGGTCATCTCGATGGTTTGAGCGCCTAAAACATGATTCCCGACTTGCTAAGTTCTGCAAATTCCATTTAGAAAGTCTTTTTTAGGTCCGTGATTACAGTACATGATTGTGCTCAACTCGTTCACTCTAGCACTAAAAACACCATTTTAAGCCCTAAAACGTCGCCGTGGTCGATTTAAGACGGCAATTTTTAGTTGGTGATTTGAGCATGTTTTCACGCTCAAATCGCTTCTAGAACGCTTAAAACGCGATTTTGATGGTTCTAAGGTCGTTTCTTTTGAGTTTACAAGCAAGTTATAGGTTTCACATTTCAACATGTTCTTTCGGTCATCTCGATGGTTTGAGCGCCGAAAACATGATTGCCGACTTGCTAAGTTCTGCAATTTCCATTTAGAAGGTCTCTTTTAGGTCCGTGATTGCAGTACATCATTGCGCTCAACTCGTTCACTTTAGCACTGAAAACATTATTTTAAGCTTTAAAACGTCGCCGTGATCGATTTAAGACGGCAGTTTTTAGTTAGTGATTTGCGCATGTTTTCACGCTAAAATCGCTTCTAGAACGCTTAAAACGCGATTTTGATGGTTGTAAGATTTTTTCTTTTCAGTTTACAAGCAAATTATAGGTTTCTCATTTCAACATGTTGTTTCGCTCTTCTCGATGGTTTGAGCGCAGAAAACATGATTCCCGACTTGCTAAGTTCTGCAATATCCATTTAGAAAGCCTCTTTCAGATCCGTGATTGCAGTACATCATTGCGCTCAACTCGTTCACTTTAGCACTGAAAACACCATTTTAAGCTGTAAAACGTCGCCGTTATCGATTTAAGACGGCAATTTATAGTTAGTTATTTGAACATGTTTTTACGCTCAAATCGCTTTTAGAAGGCTTAAAACGCGATTTTGATGGTTCTAAGATCGTTTCTTTTCAGTTTACAATCAAGTTATAGGTTTCTCATTCAACATGTTGTTTCGCTCATGTCGATGGTTTGAGCGCCGAAAACATGATTTCCGACTTGCTAAGTTGTGCAAATTCCATTTAGAATGTCTCTTTAGGTCCGTGATTCCAGTACATCATTGCGCTCAACTCGTTCACTTTAGCACTGAAAACATTATTTAAGCTTTAAAACGTCGCCGTGATCGATTTAAGACGGCAATTTTTAGGTGGTGATTTGAGTATGTTTTTACTCTCAAATCGCTTCCAGAACGCTTAAAACGCGATTTTGATGGTTCTAAGATCGTTTCTTTTCAGTTTACAAGCAAGTTATGGGTCTCTCATTTCAACATGTTATTTCGCTCAATTCGATGGTTTGAGCGCCGTAAACATGATTGCCGACTTGCTAAGTTCTGCAATTTCCATTTAGAAGGTCTCTTTTAGATCCGTGGTTGCAGTACATCATTGCGCTCAACTCGTTCACTTTAGCACTGAAAAAAGCATTTTAAGCTGTAAAACGTCGCCGTGATCGATTTAAGACGGCAATTTTTAGTTGCTGATTTGAGCATGTTTTCACGCTCAAATCACTTCTAGAACGCTTAAAACGCGATTTTGATGGTTCTAAGATCGTTTCTTTTCAGTTTACAAGCAAGTTATAGGTTTCTCATTTCAACATGTTATTTCGCTCATCTCGATGGTTTGAGCGCCGAAAACATGATTCTTGACTTGCTAAGTTCTGCAAATTCCATTTAGAAGGTCTCTTTTAGGTCCGTGATGGCAGTACATCATTGCGCTCAACTCGTTCACTTTAGCACTGAAAACAGCATTTTAAGCTTTAAAACGTCGCCGTGATCGATTTAAGACGGAAACTTTTAGGTGGTAATTTGAGTATGTTTTCACGCTAAAATCTCTTCCAGAACGCTTAACACGCGATTTTGATGGTTCTAAGATCGTTTCTTTTCAGTTTACAAGCAAGTTATGGGTCTCTCATTTCAACATGTTATTTCGCTCAATTCGATGGTTTGAGCGCCGTAAACATGATTGCCGACTTGCTAAGTTCTGCAATTTCCATTTAGAAGGTCTCTTTTAGATCCGTGGTTGCAGTACATCATTGCGCTCAACTCGTTCACTTTAGCACTGAAAAAAGCATTTTAAGCTGTAAAACGTCGCCGTGATCGATTTAAGACGGCAATTTTTAGTTGCTGATTTGAGCATGTTTTCACGCTCAAATCACTTCTAGAACGCTTAAAACGCGATTTTGATGGTTCTAAGATCGTTTCTTTTCAGTTTACAAGCAAGTTATGGGTCTCTCATTTCAACATGTTATTTCGCTCAATTCGATGGTTTGAGCGCCGTAAACATGATTGCCGACTTGCTAAGTTCTGCAATTTCCATTTAGAAGGTCTCTTTTAGATCCGTGGTTGCAGTACATCATTGCGCTCAACTCGTTCACTTTAGCACTGAAAACAGCATTTTAAGCTGTAAAACGTCGCCGTGATCGATTTAAGACGGCAATTTTTAGTTAGTGATTTGAGCATGTTTTCACGCTAAAATCGCTTCTAGAACGCTTAAAACAAGATTTTGATGGTTCTAAGATCGTTTCTTTTCAGTTTACAAGCAAGTTATAGGTTTCTCATTTCAACATGTTGTTTCGGTCATCTCGATGGTTTGAGCGCCTAAAACATGATTCCCGACTTGCTAAGTTCTGCAAATTCCATTTAGAAAGTCTTTTTTAGGTCCGTGATTACAGTACATGATTGTGCTCAACTCGTTCACTCTAGCACTAAAAACACCATTTTAAGCCCTAAAACGTCGCCGTGGTCGATTTAAGACGGCAATTTTTAGTTGGTGATTTGAGCATGTTTTCACGCTCAAATCGCTTCTAGAACGCTTAAAACGCGATTTTGATGGTTCTAAGGTCGTTTCTTTTGAGTTTACAAGCAAGTTATAGGTTTCACATTTCAACATGTTCTTTCGGTCATCTCGATGGTTTGAGCGCCGAAAACATGATTGCCGACTTGCTAAGTTCTGCAATTTCCATTTAGAAGGTCTCTTTTAGGTCCGTGATTGCAGTACATCATTGCGCTCAACTCGTTCACTTTAGCACTGAAAACATTATTTTAAGCTTTAAAACGTCGCCGTGATCGATTTAAGACGGCAGTTTTTAGTTAGTGATTTGCGCATGTTTTCACGCTAAAATCGCTTCTAGAACGCTTAAAACGCGATTTTGATGGTTGTAAGATTTTTTCTTTTCAGTTTACAAGCAAATTATAGGTTTCTCATTTCAACATGTTGTTTCGCTCTTCTCGATGGTTTGAGCGCAGAAAACATGATTCCCGACTTGCTAAGTTCTGCAATATCCATTTAGAAAGCCTCTTTCAGATCCGTGATTGCAGTACATCATTGCGCTCAACTCGTTCACTTTAGCACTGAAAACACCATTTTAAGCTGTAAAACGTCGCCGTTATCGATTTAACACGGCAATTTATAGTTAGTTATTTGAACATGTTTTTACGCTCAAATCGCTTTTAGAAGGCTTAAAACGCGATTTTGATGGTTCTAAGATCGTTTCTTTTCAGTTTACAATCAAGTTATAGGTTTCTCATTCAACATGTTGTTTCGCTCATCTCGATGGTTTGAGCGCCGAAAACATGATTTCCGACTTGCTAAGTTGTGCAAATTCCATTTAGAATGTCTCTTTTAGGTCCGTGATTGCAGTACATCATTGCGCTCAACTCGTTCACTTTAGCACTGAAAACATTATTTAAGCTTTAAAAGGTCGCCGTGATCGATTTAAGACGGCAATTTTTAGGTGGTGATTTGAGTATGTTTTTACTCTCAAATCGCTTCCAGAACGCTTAAAACGCGATTTTGATGGTTCTAAGGTCGTTTCTTTTGAGTTTACAAGCAAGTTATAGGTTTCTCATTTCAACATGTTATTTCGCTCATCTCGATGGTTTTAGCGCCGAAAACATGATTCTTGACTTGCTAAGTTCTGCAAATTCCATTTAGAAGGTCTCTTTTAGGTCCGTGATGGCAGTACATCATTGCGCTCAACTCGTTCACTTTAGCACTGAAAACAGCATTTTAAGCTTTAAAACGTCGCCGTGATCGATTTAAGACGGTTACTTTTAGGTGGTAATTTGAGTATGTTTTCACGCTAAAATCTCTTCCAGAACGCTTAACACGCGATTTTGATGGTTCTAAGATCGTTTCTTTTCAGTTTACAAGCAAGTTATGGGTCTCTCATTTCAACATGTTATTTCGCTCAATTCGATGGTTTGAGCGCCGTAAACATGATTGCCGACTTGCTAAGTTCTGCAATTTCCATTTAGAAGGTCTCTTTTAGATCCGTGGTTGCAGTACATCATTGCGCTCAACTCGTTCACTTTAGCACTGAAAAAAGCATTTTAAGCTGTAAAACGTCGCCGTGATCGATTTAAGACAGCAATTTTTAGTTGCTGATTTGAGCATGTTTTCACGCTCAAATCACTTCTACAACGCTTAAAACGCGATTTTGATGGTTCTAAGATCGTTTCTTTTCAGTTTACAAGCAAGTTATGGGTCTCTCATTTCAACATGTTATTTCGCTCAATTCGATGGTTTGAGCGCCGTAAACATGATTGCCGACTTGCTAAGTTCTGCAATTTCCATTTAGAAGGTCTCTTTTAGATCCGTGGTTGCAGAACATCATTGCGCTCAACTCGTTCACTTTAGCACTGAAAACAGCATTTTAAGCTGTAAAACGTCGCCGTGATCGATTTAAGACGGCAATTTTTAGTTAGTGATTTGAGCATGTTTTCACGCTAAAATCGCTTCTAGAACGCTTAAAACGCGATTTTGATGGTTCTAAGATCGTTTCTTTTCAGTTTACAAGCAAGTTATAGGTTTCTCATTTCAACATGTTGTTTCGGTCATCTCCATGGTTTGAGCGCCTAAAACATGATTCCCGACTTGCTAAGTTCTGCAAATTCCATTTAGAAAGTCTTTTTTAGGTCCGTGATTACAGTACATGATTGTGCTCAACTCGTTCACTCTAGCACTAAAAACACCATTTTAAGCCCTAAAACGTCGCCGTGGTTGATTTAAGACGGCAATTTTTAGTTGGTGATTTGAGCATGTTTTCACGCTCAAATCGCTTCTGGAACGCTTAAAACGCGACTTTGATGGTTCTAAGGTCGTTTCTTTTGAGTTTACAAGCAAGTTATAGGTTTCACATTTCAACATGTTGTTTCGGTCATCTCGATGGTTTGAGCGCCAAAAACATGATTCCCGACTTGCTAAGTTCTGCAATATCCATTTAGAAGGTCTCTTTTAAATCCGTGATTGCTGTACATCATTGCGCTCAACTCGTTCACTTTAGCACTGAAAACAGCATTTTAACCTGTAAAACGTCGCCGTTATCGATTTAAGACGGCAATTTATAGTTAGTGATTTAAGCATGTTTTCACGCTTAAATCGCTTCTAGAAGACTTAAAACGCGATTTTGATGGTTCTAAGATCGTTTCTTTTCAGTTTACAATCAAGTTATAGGTTTCTCATTCAACATGTTGTTTCGCTCATCTCGATGGTTTGAGCGCCGAAAACATGATTTCTGACTTGCTAAGTTGTGCAAATTCCATTTAGAATGTCTCTTTTAGGTCCGTGATCGCAGTACATCATTGCGCTCAACTCGTTTACTTTAGCACTGAAAACATTATTTTAAGCTTTAAAACGTCGCCGTGATCGATTTAAGACGGCAATTTTTAGGTGGTGATTTGAGTATGTTTTTACTCTCAAATCGCTTCCAGAACGCTTAAAACGCGATTTTGATGGTTCTAAGATCGTTTCTTTTCAGTTTACAAGCAAGTTATGGGTTTCTCATTTCAACATGTTTTTTCGCTCAATTCGATGGTTTGAGCGCCGTAAACATGATTGCCGACTTGCTAAGTTCTGCAATTTCCAGTTAGAAGGTCTCTTTTAGATCCGTGATTGCAGTACATCATTGCGCTCAACTCGTTCACTTTAGCACTGAAAACATTATTTTAAGCTTTAAAACGTCGCCGTGATCGATTTAAGACGGAAATTTTTAGGTGGTGATTTGAGTATGTTTTCACGCTCAAATCGCTTCCACAACGCTTAAAACGCGATTTTGATGGTTCTAAGATCGTTTCTTCTCAGTTTACAAGCAAGTTATGGGTTTCTCAATTCAACATGTTATTTCGCTCAATTCGATGGTTTGAGCGCCGTAAACATGATTGCCGACTTGCTAAGTTCTTCAATTTCCATTTAGAAGGTCTCTTTTAGATCCGTGATTGCAGTACATCATTGCGCTCAACTCGTTCACTTTAGCACTGAAAACATCATTTTAAGCTGTAAAACGTCGCCGTGATCGATTTAAGACGGCAATTTTTAGTTAGTGATTTGAGCATGTTTTCACGCTAAAATCGCTTCTAGAACGCTTAAAACGCGATTTTGATGGTTCTAAGATCGTTTCTTTTCAGTTTACAAGCAAGTTATAGGTTTCTCATTTCAACATGTTGTTTCGGTCATCTCGATGGTTTGAGCGCCTAAAACATGATTCCCGACTTGCTAAGTTCTGCAAATTCCATTTAGAAAGTCTTTTTTAGGTCCGTGATTACAGTACATGATTGTGCTCAACTCGTTCACTCTAGCACTAAAAACACCATTTTAAGCCCTAAAACGTCGCCGTGGTCGATTTAAGACGGCAATTTTTAGTTGGTGATTTGAGCATGTTTTCACGCTCAAATCGCTTCTAGAACGCTTAAAACGCGATTTTGATGGTTCTAAGGTCGTTTCTTTTGAGTTTACAAGCAAGTTATAGGTTTCACATTTCAACATGTTGTTTCGGTCATCTCGATGGTTTGAGCGCCAAAAACATGATTCCCGACTTGCTAAGTTCTGCAATATCCATTTAGAAGGTCTCTTTTAAATCCGTGATTGCAGTACATCATTGCGCTCAACTCGTTCACTTTAGCACTGAAAACAGCATTTTAACCTGTAAAACGTCGCCGTTATCGATTTAAGACGGCAATTTATAGTTGGTGATTTAAGCATGTTTTCACGCTTAAATCGCTTCTAGAAGGCTTAAAACGCGATTTTGATGGTTCTAAGATCGTTTCTTTTCAGTTTACAATCAAGTTATAGGTTTCTCATTCAACATGTTGTTTCGCTCATCTCGATGGTTTGAGCGCCGAAAACATGATTTCTGACTTGCTAAGTTGTGCAAATTCCATTTAGAATGTCTCTTAATTTTAGGTCCGTGATTGCAGTACATCATTGCGCTCAACTCGTTCACTTTAGCACTGAAAACATTATTTTAAGCTTTAAAACGTCGCCGTGATCGATTTAAGACGGCAATTTTTAGGTGGTGATTTGAGTATGTTTTTACCCTCAAATCGCTTCCAGAACGCTTAAAACGCGATTTTGATGGTTCTAAGATCGTTTCTTTTCAGTTTACAAGCAAGTTATAGGTTTCTCATTTCAACATGTTATTTCGCTCATCTCGATGGTTTGAGCGCCGAAAACATGATTCTTGACTTGCTAAGTTCTGCAAATTCCATTTAGAAGGTCTCTTTTAGGTCCGTGATGGCAGTACATCATTGCGCTCAACTCGTTCACTTTAGCACTGAAAACAGCATTTTAAGCTTTAGAACGTCGCCGTGATCGATTTAAGATGGCAACTTTTAGGTGGTAATTTGAGTATGTTTTCACGCTAAAATCTCTTCCAGAACGCTTCACACACGATTTTGATGGTTCTAAGATCGTTTCTTTTCAGTTAACAAGCAAGTTATGGGTCTCTCATTTCAACATGTTATTTCGCTCAATTCGATGGTTTGAGCGCCGTAAACATGAATGCCGACTTGCTAAGTTCTGCAATTTCCATTTAGAAAATCTCTTTCAGATCCGTGGTTGCAGTACATCATTGCGCTCAACTCGTTCACTTTAGCACTGAAAAAAGCATTTTAAGCTGTAAAACGTCGCCGTGATCGATTTAAGACGGCAATTTTTTGTTGGTGATTTGAGCATGTTTTTACGCTCAAATCGCTTTTAGCACGCTTAAAACGCGATTTTGATGGTTCTAAGGTCGTTTCTTTTGAGTTTACAAGCAAGTTATGGGTTTCTCAATTCAACATGTTATTTCGCTCAATTCGATGGTTTGAGCGCCGTAAACATGATTGCCGACTTGCTAAGTTCTTCAATTTCCATTTAGAAGGTCTCTTTTAGATCCGTGATTGCAGTACATCATTGCGCTCAACTCGTTCACTTTAGCACTGAAAACATCATTTTAAGCTGTAAAACGTCGCCGTGATCGATTTAAGACGGCAATTTTTAGTTAGTGATTTGAGCATGTTTTCACGCTAAAATCGCTTCTAGAACGCTTAAAACGCGATTTTGATGGTTCTAAGATCGTTTCTTTTCAGTTTACAAGCAAGTTATAGGTTTCTCATTTCAACATGTTGTTTCGGTCATCTCGATGGTTTGAGCGCCTAAAACATGATTCCCGACTTGCTAAGTTCTGCAAATTCCATTTAGAAAGTCTTTTTTAGGTCCGTGATTACAGTACATGATTGTGCTCAACTCGTTCACTCTAGCACTAAAAACACCATTTTAAGCCCTAAAACGTCGCCGTGGTCGATTTAAGACGGCAATTTTTAGTTGGTGATTTGAGCATGTTTTCACGCTCAAATCGCTTCTAGAACGCTTAAAACGCGATTTTGATGGTTCTAAGGTCGTTTCTTTTGAGTTTACAAGCAAGTTATAGGTTTCACATTTCAACATGTTGTTTCGGTCATCTCGATGGTTTGAGCGCCAAAAACATGATTCCCGACTTGCTAAGTTCTGCAATATCCATTTAGAAGGTCTCTTTTAAATCCGTGATTGCAGTACATCATTGCGCTCAACTCGTTCACTTTAGCACTGAAAACAGCATTTTAACCTGTAAAACGTCGCCGTTATCGATTTAAGACGGCAATTTATAGTTGGTGATTTAAGCATGTTTTCACGCTTAAATCGCTTCTAGAAGGCTTAAAACGCGATTTTGATGGTTCTAAGATCGTTTCTTTTCAGTTTACAATCAAGTTATAGGTTTCTCATTCAACATGTTGTTTCGCTCATCTCGATGGTTTGAGCGCCGAAAACATGATTTCTGACTTGCTAAGTTGTGCAAATTCCATTTAGAATGTCTCTTAATTTTAGGTCCGTGATTGCAGTACATCATTGCGCTCAACTCGTTCACTTTAGCACTGAAAACATTATTTTAAGCTTTAAAACGTCGCCGTGATCGATTTAAGACGGCAATTTTTAGGTGGTGATTTGAGTATGTTTTTACCCTCAAATCGCTTCCAGAACGCTTAAAACGCGATTTTGATGGTTCTAAGATCGTTTCTTTTCAGTTTACAAGCAAGTTATAGGTTTCTCATTTCAACATGTTATTTCGCTCATCTCGATGGTTTGAGCGCCGAAAACATGATTCTTGACTTGCTAAGTTCTGCAAATTCCATTTAGAAGGTCTCTTTTAGGTCCGTGATGGCAGTACATCATTGCGCTCAACTCGTTCACTTTAGCACTGAAAACAGCATTTTAAGCTTTAGAACGTCGCCGTGATCGATTTAAGATGGCAACTTTTAGGTGGTAATTTGAGTATGTTTTCACGCTAAAATCTCTTCCAGAACGCTTCACACACGATTTTGATGGTTCTAAGATCGTTTCTTTTCAGTTAACAAGCAAGTTATGGGTCTCTCATTTCAACATGTTATTTCGCTCAATTCGATGGTTTGAGCGCCGTAAACATGAATGCCGACTTGCTAAGTTCTGCAATTTCCATTTAGAAAATCTCTTTCAGATCCGTGGTTGCAGTACATCATTGCGCTCAACTCGTTCACTTTAGCACTGAAAAAAGCATTTTAAGCTGTAAAACGTCGCCGTGATCGATTTAAGACGGCAATTTTTTGTTGGTGATTTGAGCATGTTTTTACGCTCAAATCGCTTTTAGCACGCTTAAAACGCGATTTTGATGGTTCTAAGGTCGTTTCTTTTGAGTTTACAAGCAAGTTATAGGTTTCACATTTCAACATGTTGTTTCGGTCATCTCGATGGTTTGACCGCCGTAAACATGATTCTCGACTTGCTAAGTTCTGCAATATCCATTTAGAAGGTCTCTTTTAGGTCCGTGACGGCAGTACATCATTGCGCTCAACTCGTTCACTTTAGCACTGAAAACAGCATTTTAAGCTTTAAAACGTCGCCGTGATCGATTTAAGACGGCAATTTTTAGGTGGTAATTTGAGTATGTTTTCACGCTAAAATCTCTTCCAGAACGCTTAACACGCGATTTTGATGGTTCTAAGATCGTTTCTTTTCAGTTTACAAGCAAGTTATGGGTTTCCCATTTCAACATGTTATTTCGCTCAATTCGATGGTTTGAGCGCCGTAAACATGATTCCCGACTTGGTAAGTTCTTCAATTTCCATTTAGAAGGTCTCTTTTAGATCCGTGATTGCAGTACATCATTGCGCTCAACTCGTTCACTTTAGCACTGAAAACAGCATTTTAAGCTGTAAAACGTCGCCGTGATCGATTTAAGACGGCAATTTTTAGTTAGTGATTTGAGCATGTTTTTACGCTCAAATGGCTTCTAGAACGCTTAAAACGCGATTTTTATGGTGCTAAGATCCTTTCTTTTGAGTTTATAAGAAAGTTATAGGTTTCTTATTTCAACATGTTATTTCGCTCATCTCGATGGTTTGAGCGCCGAAAACATGATTCCCGACTTTCTAAAATCTGCAAATTCCATTTACAAGGTCTCTTTTAGGTCCGTGATTACAGTACATGAATGTGCTACACTCGTTCACTCTAGCACTAAAAACACCATTTTAAGCTCTAAAACGTCGTCGTGGTCGATTTAAGATAGCAATTTTTAGTTGGTGATTTGAGCATGTTTTTACGCTCAAATCGCTTTTTGAGCGCTTAAAACGCGATTTTGATGGTTCTAAGGTCGTTTCTTTTGAGTTTACAAGCAAGTTATAGGTTTCACATTTCAACATGTTGTTTCGGTCATCTCGATGGTTTGAGCGCCGTAAACATGATTCTCGACTTGCTAAGTTCTGCAATATCCATTTAGAAGGTCTCTTTTAGATCCGTGATTGCAGTACATCATTGCGCTCAACTCATTCACTTTAGCACTGAAAACATCATTTTAAGCTCTAAAACGTCGCCGTTATCGATTTAAGACGGCAATTTTTTGTTGGTGATTTGAGCATGTTTTTACGCTCAAATCGCTTTTAGCACGCTTAAAACGCGATTTTGATGGTTCTAAGGTCGTTTCTTTTGAGTTTACAAGCAAGTTATAGGTTTTACATTTCAACATGTTGTTTCGGTCATCTCCATGGTTTGACCGCCGTAAACATGATTCTCGACTTGCTAAGTTCTGCAATATCCAATTAGAAGGTCTCTTTTAGATCCGTGATTGCAGTACATCATTGCGCTCAACTCGTTCACTTTAGCACTGAAAACCGCATTTTAAGCTGTAAAACGTCGCCGTGATCGATTTAAGACGGCAATTTTTAGTTAGTGATTTGAGCATGTTTTCACGCTCAAATCGCTTCTAGAAGGCTTAAAACGCGATTTTGATGGTTCTAAGATCGTTTCTTTTCAGTTTACAAGCAAGGTATAGGTTTCTCATTTCAACGTGTTATTTCGCTCATCTCGATGGTTTTAGCGCCGAAAACATGATTCCCGACTTGCTAAGTTCTGCAAATTCCATTTAGAAGGTCTCTTTTAGGTCCGTGATTGCAGTACATCATTGCGCTAAACTCGTTCACTTTAGCACTGAAAACATTATTTTAAGCTTTAAAACGTCGCCGTGATCGATTTAAGACGGTAATTTTTAGGTGGTGATTTGAATATGTTTTTACGCTCAAATCGCTTTTAGAACGCTTAAAACGCGATTTTGATGCTTCTAAGATCGTTTCTTTTCAGTTTACAAGCAAGTTATAGGTTTCTCATTTCAACATGTTGTTTCATTCATCTCGATGGTTTGAGCGCCGAAAACATGATTGCCGACTTGCCAAGTTCTGCAATTTCCATTTAGAAGGTCTCTTTTAGGTCCGTGATTGTAGTACATCATTGCGCTCAACTCGTTCACTTTAGCACTGAAAACATTATTTTAAGCTTTAAAACGTCGCCGTGATCGATTTAAGACGGCAATTTTTTGTTGGTGATTTGAGCATGTTTTTACGCTCAAATCGCTTTTAGCACGCTTAAAACGCGATTTTGATGGTTCTAAGGTCGTTTCTTTTGAGTTTACAAGCAAGTTATAGGTTTCACATTTCAACATGTTGTTTCGGTCATCTCGATGGTTTGACCGCCGTAAACATGATTCTCGACTTGCTAAGTTCTGCAATATCCATTTAGAAGGTCTCTTTTAGATCCGTGATTGCAGTACATCATTGCGCTCAACTCGTTCACTTTAGCACTGAAAACCGCATTTTAAGCTGTAAAACGTCGCCGTGATCGATTTAAGACGGCAATTTTTAGTTAGTGATTTGAGCATGTTTTCACGCTCAAATCGCTTCTAGAAGGCTTAAAACGCGATTTTGATGGTTCTAAGGTCGTTTCTTTTCAGTTTACAAGCAAGTTATAGGTTTCACATTTCAACATGTTGTTTCGGTCATCTCGATGGTTTGAGCGCCGAAAACATGATTCCCGACTTGCTAAGTTCTGCAATATCAAATTAGAAGGTCTTTTTTAAGATCCGTCATTGCAGTACATCATTGCGCTCAACTCGTTCACTTTAGCACTGAAAACAGCATTTTAAGCTGTAAAACGTCGATGTGATCGATTTAAGACGGCAATTTTTAGTTAGTGATTTGAGCATGTTTTCCCGCTCAAATCGCTTCTAGAACGCTTAAAACGCGATTTTGATTCTTCTAAGATCGTTTCTTTTCAGTTTACAAGAAAGTTATAGGTTTCTCATTTCAACATGTTGTGTCATTCATCTCGATGGTTTGAGCGCCGAAATCATGATTCCCGACTTGGTAAGTTCTGCAATTTCCATTTAGAAGGTCTCTTTTAGGTCCCTGATTGCAGTACATCATTGCGCTCAACTCGTTCGTTCTAGCACTAAAAACACCATTTTAAGCTCTAAAACGTCGCCGTGGTCGATTTAAGATAGCAATTTTTAGTTGGTGATTTGAGCATTTTTTTACGCTCAAATCGCTTTTTGAGTGCTTAAAACGCGATTTTGATGGTTCTAAGGTCGTTTCTTTTGAGTTTACAAGCAAGTTATAGGTTTCTAATTTCAACATGTTATTTCGCTCATCACGATGGTTTTAGCGCCGAAAACATGATTCCCGACTTGCTAAGTTCTGCAAATTCCATTTAGAAGGTCTCTTTTAGGTCCGTGATTGCAGTACATCATTGCGCTAAACTCGTTCACTTTAGCACTGAAAACATTATTTTAAGCTTTAAAACGTCGCCGTGATCGATTTAAGACGGCAATTTTTAGGTGGTGATTTGAGTATGTTTTTACTCTCAAATCGCTTTTAGAACGCTTAAAACGCGATTTTGATGCTTCTAAGATCGTTTCTTTTCAGTTTACAAGCAAGTTATAGGTTTCTCATTTCAACATGTTGTTTCTTTCATCTCGATGGTTTGAGCGCCGAAAACATGATTGCCGACTTGCTAAGTTCTGCAATTTCCATTTAGAAGGTCTCTTTTAGGTCCGTGATTGCAGTACATCATTGCGCTCAACTCGTTCACTTTAGCACTGAAAACATTATTTTAAGCTTTAAAACGTCGCCGTGATCGATTTAAGACGGCAATTTTTGGTGGTGATTTGAGTATGTTTTCACGCTCAAATCGATTCCAGAACGCTTAAAACGCGACTTTGATGGTTCTAAGATCGTTTCTTTTCAGTTTACAAGCAAGTTATGGGTTTCTCATTTCAACATGTTATTTCGCTCATTTCGATGGTTTGAGCGCCGTAAACATGATTGCCGACTTGCTAAGTTCTTCAATTTCCATTTAGAAGGTCTCTTTTAGATCCGTGATTGCAGTACATCATTGCGCTCAACTCGTTCACTTTAGCACTGAAAACAGCATTTTAAGCTGTAAAACGTCGCCGTGATAGATTTAAGACGGCAATTTTTAGTTAGTGATTTGCGCATGTTTTCACGCTAAAATCGCTTCTAGAACGCTTAAAACGCGATTTTGATGGTTGTAAGATTTTTTCTTTTCAGTTTACAAGCAAATTATAGGTTTCTCATTTCAACATGTTGTTTCGCTCTTCTCGATGGTATGAGCGCAGAAAACATGATTCCCGACTTGCTAAGTTCTGCAATATCCATTTAGAAGGCCTCTTTCAGATCCGTGATTGCAGTACATCATTGCGCTCAACTCGTTCACTTTAGCACTGAAAACACCATTTTAAGCTGTAAAACGTCGCCGTTATCGATTTAAGACGGCAATTTATAGTTAGTTATTTGAACATGTTTTTACGCTCAAATCGCTTTTAGAAGGCTTAAAACGCGATTTTGATGGTTCTAAGATCGTTTCTTTTCAGTTTACAATCAAGTTATAGGTTTCTCATTCAACATGTTGTTTCGCTCATCTCGATGGTTTGAGCGCCGAAAACATGATTTCCGACTCTCTAAGTTGTGCAAATTCCATTTAGAATGTCTCTTTAGGTCCGTGATTGCAGTACATCATTGCGCTCAACTCGTTCACTTTAGCACTGAAAACATTATTTAAGCTTTAAAACGTCGCCGTGATCGATTTAAGACGGCAATTTTTAGGTGGTGATTTGAGTATGTTTTTACTCTCAAATCGCTTCCAGAACGCTTAAAACGCGATTTTGATGGTTCTAAGATCGTTTCTTTTCAGTTTACAAGCAAGTTATGGGTCTCTCATTTCAACATGTTATTTCGCTCAATTCGATGGTTTGAGCGCCGTAAACATGATTGCCGACTTGCTAAGTTCTGCAATTTCAATTTAGAAGGTCTCTTTTAGATCCGTGGTTGCAGTACATCATTGCGCTCAACTCGTTCACTTTAGCACTGAAAAAAGCATTTTAAGCTGTAAAACGTCGCCGTGATCGATTTAAGACGGCAATTTTTAGTTGCTGCTTTGAGCATGTTTTCACGCTCAAATCACTTCTAGAACGCTTAAAACGCGATTTTGATGGTTCTAAGATCGTTTCTTTTCAGTTTACAAGCAAGTTATAGGTTTCTCATTTCAACATGTTATTTCGCTCATCTCGATGGTTTGAGCGCCGAAAACATGATTCTTGACTTGCTAAGTTCTGCAAATTCCATTTAGAAGGTCTCTTTTAGGTCCGTGATGGCAGTACATCATTGCGCTCAACTCGTTCACTTTAGCACTGAAAACAGCATTTTAAGCTTTAAAACGTCGCCGTGATCGATTTAAGACGGCAACTTTTAGGTGGTAATTTGAGTATGTTTTCACGCTAAAATCTCTTCCAGAACGCTTAACACGCGATTTTGATGGTTCTAAGATCGTTTCTTTTCAGTTTACAAGCAAGTTATGGGTCTCTCATTTCAACATGTTATTTCGCTCAATTCGATGGTTTGAGCGCCGTAAACATGATTGCCGACTTGCTAAGTTCTGCAATTTCCATTTAGAAGGTCTCTTTTAGATCCGTGGTTGCAGTACATCATTGCGCTCAACTCGTTCACTTTAGCACTGAAAAAAGCATTTTAAGCTGTAAAACGTCGCCGTGATCGATTTAAGACGGCAATTTTTAGTTGCTGATTTGAGCATGTTTTCACGCTCAAATCACTTCTAGAACGCTTAAAACGCGATTTTGATGGTTCTAAGATCGTTTCTTTTCAGTTTACAAGCAAGTTATGGGTCTCTCATTTCAACATGTTATTTCGCTCAATTCGATGGTTTGAGCGCCGTAAACATGATTGCCGACTTGCTAAGTTCTGCAATTTCCATTTAGAAGGTCTCTTTTAGATCCGTGGTTGCAGTACATCATTGCGCTCAACTCGTTCACTTTAGCACTGAAAACAGCATTTTAAGCTGTAAAACGTCGCCGTGATCGATTTAAGACGGCAATTTTTAGTTAGTGATTTGAGCATGTTTTCACGCTAAAATCGCTTCTAGAACGCTTAAAACAAGATTTTGATGGTTCTAAGATCGTTTCTTTTCAGTTTACAAGCAAGTTATAGGTTTCTCATTTCAACATGTTGTTTCGGTCATCTCGATGGTTTGAGCGCCTAAAACATGATTCCCGACTTGCTAAGTTCTGCAAATTCCATTTAGAAAGTCTTTTTTAGGTCCGTCATTACAGTACATGATTGTGCTCAACTCGTTCACTCTAGCACTAAAAACACCATTTTAAGCCCTAAAACGTCGCCGTGGTCGATTTAAGACGGCAATTTTTAGTTGGTGATTTGAGCATGTTTTCACGCTCAAATCGCTTCTAGAACGCTTAAAACGCGATTTTGATGGTTCTAAGGTCGTTTCTTTTGAGTTTACAAGCAAGTTATAGGTTTCACATTTCAACATGTTCTTTCGGTCATCTCGATGGTTTGAGCGCCGAAAACATGATTGCCGACTTGCTAAGTTCTGCAATTTCCATTTAGAAGGTCTCTTTTAGGTCCGTGATTGCAGTACATCATTGCGCTCAACTCGTTCACTTTAGCACTGAAAACATTATTTTAAGCTTTAAAACGTCGCCGTGATCGATTTAAGACGGCAATTTTTAGTTAGTGATTTGCGCATGTTTTCACGCTAAAATCGCTTCTAGAACGCTTAAAACGCGATTTTGATGGTTGTAAGATTTTTTCTTTTCAGTTTACAAGCAAATTATAGGTTTCTCATTTCAACATGTTGTTTCGCTCTTCTCGATGGTTTGAGCGCAGAAAACATGATTCCCGACTTGCTAAGTTCTGCAATATCCATTTAGAAGGCCTCTTTCAGATCCGTGATTGCAGTACATCATTGCGCTCAACTCGTTCACTTTAGCACTGAAAACACCATTTTAAGCTGTAAAACGTCGCCGTTATCGATTTAAGACGGCAATTTATAGTTAGTTATTTGAACATGTTTTTACGCTCAAATCGCTTTTAGAAGGCTTAAAACGCGATTTTGATGGTTCTAAGATCGTTTCTTTTCAGTTTACAATCAAGTTATAGGTTTCTCATTCAACATGTTGTTTCGCTCATCTCGATGGTTTGAGCGCCGAAAACATGATTTCCGACTTGCTAAGTTGTGCAAATTCCATTTAGAATGTCTCTTTTAGGTCCGTGATTGCAGTACATCATTGCGCTCAACTCGTTCACTTTAGCACTGAAAACATTATTTAAGCTTTAAAAGGTCGCCGTGATCGATTTAAGACGGCAATTTTTAGGTGGTGATTTGAGTATGTTTTTACTCTCAAATCGCTTCCAGAACGCTTAAAACGCGATTTTGATGGTTCTAAGGTCGTTTCTTTTGAGTTTACAAGCAAGTTATAGGTTTCTCATTTCAACATGTTATTTCGCTCATCTCGATGGTTTGAGCGCCGAAAACATGATTCTTGACTTGCTAAGTTCTGCAAATTCCATTTAGAAGGTCTCTTTTAGGTCCGTGATGGCAGTACATCATTGCGCTCAACTCGTTCACTTTAGCACTGAAAACAGCATTTTAAGCTTTAAAACGTCGCCGTGATCGATTTAAGACGGTTACTTTTAGGTGGTAATTTGAGTATGTTTTCACGCTAAAATCTCTTCCAGAACGCTTAACACGCGATTTTGATGGTTCTAAGATCGTTTCTTTTCAGTTTACAAGCAAGTTATGGGTCTCTCATTTCAACATGTTATTTCGCTCAATTCGATGGTTTGAGCGCCGTAAACATGATTGCCGACTTGCTAAGTTCTGCAATTTCCATTTAGAAGGTCTCTTTTAGATCCGTGGTTGCAGTACATCATTGCGCTCAACTCGTTCACTTTAGCACTGAAAAAAGCATTTTAAGCTGTAAAACGTCGCCGTGATCGATTTAAGACGGCAATTTTTAGTTGCTGATTTGAGCATGTTTTCACGCTCAAATCACTTCTAGAACGCTTAAAACGCGATTTTGATGGTTCTAAGATCGTTTCTTTTCAGTTTACAAGCAAGTTATGGGTCTCTCATTTCAACATGTTATTTCGCTCAATTCGATGGTTTGAGCGCCGTAAACATGATTGCCGACTTGCTAAGTTCTGCAATTTCCATTTAGAAGGTCTCTTTTAGATCCGTGGTTGCAGTACATCATTGCGCTCAACTCGTTCACTTTAGCACTGAAAACAGCATGTTAAGCTGTAAAACGTCGCCGTGATCGATTTAAGACGGCAATTTTTAGTTAGTGATTTGAGCATGTTTTCACGCTAAAATCGCTTCTAGAACGCTTAAAACAAGATTTTGATGGTTCTAAGATCGTTTCTTTTCAGTTTACAAGCAAGTTATAGGTTTCTCATTTCAACATGTTGTTTCGGTCATCTCGATGGTTTGAGCGCCTAAAACATGATTCCCGACTTGCTAAGTTCTGCAAATTCCATTTAGAAAGTCTTTTTTAGGTCCGTCATTACAGTACATGATTGTGCTCAACTCGTTCACTCTAGCACTAAAAACACCATTTTAAGCCCTAAAACGTCGCCGTGGTCGATTTAAGACGGCAATTTTTAGTTGGTGATTTGAGCATGTTTTCACGCTCAAATCGCTTCTAGAACGCTTAAAACGCGATTTTGATGGTTCTAAGGTCGTTTCTTTTGAGTTTACAAGCAAGTTATAGGTTTCACATTTCAACATGTTCTTTCGGTCATCTCGATGGTTTGAGCGCCGAAAACATGATTGCCGACTTGCTAAGTTCTGCAATTTCCATTTAGAAGGTCTCTTTTAGGTCCGTGATTGCAGTACATCATTGCGCTCAACTCGTTCACTTTAGCACTGAAAACATTATTTTAAGCTTTAAAACGTCGCCGTGATCGATTTAAGACGGCAATTTTTAGTTAGTGATTTGCGCATGTTTTCACGCTAAAATCGCTTCTAGAACGCTTAAAACGCGATTTTGATGGTTGTAAGATTTTTTCTTTTCAGTTTACAAGCAAATTATAGGTTTCTCATTTCAACATGTTGTTTCGCTCTTCTCGATGGTTTGAGCGCAGAAAACATGATTCCCGACTTGCTAAGTTCTGCAATATCCATTTAGAAGGCCTCTTTCAGATCCGTGATTGCAGTACATCATTGCGCTCAACTCGTTCACTTTAGCACTGAAAACACCATTTTAAGCTGTAAAACGTCGCCGTTATCGATTTAAGACGGCAATTTATAGTTAGTTATTTGAACATGTTTTTACGCTCAAATCGCTTTTAGAAGGCTTAAAACGCGATTTTGATGGTTCTAAGATCGTTTCTTTTCAGTTTACAATCAAGTTATAGGTTTCTCATTCAACATGTTGTTTCGCTCATCTCGATGGTTTGAGCGCCGAAAACATGATTTCCGACTTGCTAAGTTGTGCAAATTCCATTTAGAATGTCTCTTTTAGGTCCGTGATTGCAGTACATCATTGCGCTCAACTCGTTCACTTTAGCACTGAAAACATTATTTAAGCTTTAAAAGGTCGCCGTGATCGATTTAAGACGGCAATTTTTAGGTGGTGATTTGAGTATGTTTTTACTCTCAAATCGCTTCCAGAACGCTTAAAACGCGATTTTGATGGTTCTAAGGTCGTTTCTTTTGAGTTTACAAGCAAGTTATAGGTTTCTCATTTCAACATGTTATTTCGCTCATCTCGATGGTTTGAGCGCCGAAAACATGATTCTTGACTTGCTAAGTTCTGCAAATTCCATTTAGAAGGTCTCTTTTAGGTCCGTGATGGCAGTACATCATTGCGCTCAACTCGTTCACTTTAGCACTGAAAACAGCATTTTAAGCTTTAAAACGTCGCCGTGATCGATTTAAGACGGTTACTTTTAGGTGGTAATTTGAGTATGTTTTCACGCTAAAATCTCTTCCAGAACGCTTAACACGCGATTTTGATGGTTCTAAGATCGTTTCTTTTCAGTTTACAAGCAAGTTATGGGTCTCTCATTTCAACATGTTATTTCGCTCAATTCGATGGTTTGAGCGCCGTAAACATGATTGCCGACTTGCTAAGTTCTGCAATTTCCATTTAGAAGGTCTCTTTTAGATCCGTGGTTGCAGTACATCATTGCGCTCAACTCGTTCACTTTAGCACTGAAAAAAGCATTTTAAGCTGTAAAACGTCGCCGTGATCGATTTAAGACGGCAATTTTTAGTTGCTGATTTGAGCATGTTTTCACGCTCAAATCACTTCTAGAACGCTTAAAACGCGATTTTGATGGTTCTAAGATCGTTTCTTTTCAGTTTACAAGCAAGTTATGGGTCTCTCATTTCAACATGTTATTTCGCTCAATTCGATGGTTTGAGCGCCGTAAACATGATTGCCGACTTGCTAAGTTCTGCAATTTCCATTTAGAAGGTCTCTTTTAGATCCGTGGTTGCAGAACATCATTGCGCTCAACTCGTTCACTTTAGCACTGAAAACAGCATTTTAAGCTGTAAAACGTCGCCGTGATCGATTTAAGACGGCAATTTTTAGTTAGTGATTTGAGCATGTTTTCACGCTAAAATCGCTTCTAGAACGCTTAAAACGCGATTTTGATGGTTCTAAGATCGTTTCTTTTCAGTTTACAAGCAAGTTATAGGTTTCTCATTTCAACATGTTGTTTCGGTCATCTCGATGGTTTGAGCGCCTAAAACATGATTCCCGACTTGCTAAGTTCTGCAAATTCCATTTAGAAAGTCTTTTTTAGGTCCGTGATTACAGTACATGATTGTGCTCAACTCGTTCACTCTAGCACTAAAAACACCATTTTAAGCCCTAAAACGTCGCCGTGGTTGATTTAAGACGGCAATTTTTAGTTGGTGATTTGAGCATCTTTTCACGCTCAAATCGCTTCTGGAACGCTTAAAACGCGATTTTGATGGTTCTAAGATCGTTTCTTTTCAGTTTACAATCAAGTTATAGGTTTCTCATTCAACATGTTGTTTCGCTCATCTCGATGGTTTGAGCGCCGAAAACATGATTTCTGACTTGCTAAGTTGTGCAAATTCCATTTAGAATGTCTCTTTTAGGTCCGTGATCGCAGTACATCATTGCGCTCAACTCGTTTACTTTAGCACTGAAAACATTATTTGAAGCTTTAAAACGTCGCCGTGATCGATTTAAGACGGCAATTTTTAGGTGGTGATTTGAGTATGTTTTTACTCTCAAATCGCTTCCAGAACGCTTAAAACGCGATTTTGATGGTTCTAAGATCGTTTCTTTTCAGTTTACAAGCAAGTTATGGGTTTCTCATTTCAACATGTTTTTTCGCTCAATTCGATGGTTTGAGCGCCGTAAACATGATTGCCGACTTGCTAAGTTCTGCAATTTCCAGTTAGAAGGTCTCTTTTAGATTCGTGATTGCAGTACATCATTGCGCTCAACTCGTTCACTTTAGCACTGAAAACAGCATTTTAAGCTGTAAAACGTCGCCGTGATCGATTTAAGACGGCAATTTTTAGTTGGTGATTTGAGCATGTTTTCACGCTAAAATCGCTTCTAGAACGCTTAAAACGCGATTTTGATGGTTCTAAGATCGTTTCTTTTCAGTTTACAAGCAAGTTATAGGTTTCTCATTTCAACATGTTGTTTCGGTCATCTCGATGGTTTGAGCGCCTAAAACATGATTCCCGACTTGCTAAGTTCTGCAAATTCCATTTAGAAAGTCTTTTTTAGGTCCGTGATTACAGTACATGATTGTGCTCAACTCGTTCACTCTAGCACTAAAAACACCATTTTAAGCCCTAAAACGTCGCCGTGGTTGATTTAAGACGGCAATTTTTAGTTGGTGATTTGAGCATCTTTTCACGCTCAAATCGCTTCTGGAACGCTTAAAACGCGATTTTGATGGTTCTAAGATCGTTTCTTTTCAGTTTACAATCAAGTTATAGGTTTCTCATTCAACATGTTGTTTCGCTCATCTCGATGGTTTGAGCGCCGAAAACATGATTTCTGACTTGCTAAGTTGTGCAAATTCCATTTAGAATGTCTCTTTTAGGTCCGTGATCGCAGTACATCATTGCGCTCAACTCGTTTACTTTAGCACTGAAAACATTATTTGAAGCTTTAAAACGTCGCCGTGATCGATTTAAGACGGCAATTTTTAGGTGGTGATTTGAGTATGTTTTTACTCTCAAATCGCTTCCAGAACGCTTAAAACGCGATTTTGATGGTTCTAAGATCGTTTCTTTTCAGTTTACAAGCAAGTTATGGGTTTCTCATTTCAACATGTTTTTTCGCTCAATTCGATGGTTTGAGCGCCGTAAACATGATTGCCGACTTGCTAAGTTCTGCAATTTCCAGTTAGAAGGTCTCTTTTAGATTCGTGATTGCAGTACATCATTGCGCTCAACTCGTTCACTTTAGCACTGAAAACAGCATTTTAAGCTGTAAAACGTCGCCGTGATCGATTTAAGACGGCAATTTTTAGTTGGTGATTTGAGCATGTTTTCACGTTCAAATCACTTCTAGAACGCTTAAAACACGATTTTGATGGTTCTTAGATCGTTTCTTTTCAGTTTACAAGCAAGTTATAGGTTTCTCATTTCAACATGTTATTTCGCTCATCTCGATGGTTTGAGCGCCGAAAACATGATTCTTGACTTGCTAAGTTCTGCAAATTCCATTTAGAAGGTCTCTTTTAGGTCCGTGATTGCAGTACATCATTGCGCTCAACTCGTTCAATTTAGCACTGAAAAAATTATTTTAAGCTTTAAAACGTCGCCGTGATCGATTTAAAACGGCAATTTTTAGGTGGTGATAGTATGTTTTTACTCTGAAATCGCTTCCAGAACGCTTAAAACGCGATTTTGATGGTTCTAAGATCGTTTCTTTTATGTTTACAAGCCAGTTATGGGTTTCTCGTTTCAACATGTTATTTCGCTCAATTCGATGGTTTGAGCGCCGTAAACATGATTGCCGACTTGCTAAGTTCTGCAATTTCCATTTAGAATGTCTCTTTTAGATCCGTGATTGCAGTACATCATAGCGCTCAACTCGTTCACTTTAGCACTGAAAACAGCATTTTAAGCTGTAAAACGTCGCCGTGATCGATTTAAGACGGCAATTTTTAGTTAGTGATTTGAGCATGTTTTCACTTTAAAATCGCTTCTAGAACGGTTAAAACGCGATTTTGATGGTTCTAAGATCGTTTCTTTTCAGTTTACAATCAAGTTATAGGTTTCTCATTCAACATGTTGTTTCGCTCATCTCGATGGTTTGAGCGCCGAAAACATGATTTCTGACTTGCTAAGTTGTGCAAATTCCATTTAGAATGTCTCTTTTAGGTCCGTGATTGCAGTACATCATTGCGCTCAACTCGTTCAATTTAGCACTGAAAAAATTATTTTAAGCTTTAAAACGTCGCCGTGATCGATTTAAAACGGCAATTTTTAGGTGGTGATTTGAGTATGTTTTTACTCTGAAATCGCTTCCAGAACGCTTAAAACGCGATTTTGATGGTTCTAAGATCGTTTCTTTTATGTTTACAAGCAAGTTATGGGTTTCTCGTTTCAACATGTTATTTCGCTCAATTCGATGGTGAGCGCCGTAAACATGATTGCCGACTTGCTAAGTTTTGCAATTTCCATTTAGAATGTCTCTTTTAGATCCGTGATTGCAGTACATCATTGCGCTCAACTCGTTCACTTTAGCACTGAAAACAGCATTTTAAGCTGTAAAACGTCGCCGTGATCGATTTAAGACGGCAATTTTTAGTTAGTGATTTGAGCATGTTTTCACTTTAAAATCGCTTCTAGAACGCTTAAAACGTGATTTTGATGGTTCTAAGATCGTTTCTTTTCAGTTTACAATCAAGTTATAGGTTTCTCATTCAACATGTTGTTTCGCTCATCTCGATGGTTTGAGCGCCGAAAACATGATTCTGACTTGCTAAGTTGTGCAAATTCCATTTAGAATGTCTCTTTTAGGTCCGTGATTGCAGTACATCATTGCGCTCAACTCGTTCAATTTAGCACTGAAAAAATTATTTTAAGCTTTAAAACGTCGCCGTGATCGATTTAAAACGGCAATTTTTAGGTGGTGATTTGAGTATGTTTTTACTCTGAAATCGCTTCTAGAACGCTTAAAACGCGATTTTGATGGTTCTAAGGTCGTTTCTTTTGAGTTTACAAGCAAGTTATAGGTTTCACATTTCAACATGTTCTTTCGGTCATCTCGATGGTTTGAGCGCCGAAAACATGATTGCCGACTTGCTAAGTTCTGCAATTTCCATTTAGAAGGTCTCTTTTAGGTCCGTGATTGCAGTACATCATTGCGCTCAACTCGTTCACTTTAGCACTGAAAACATTATTTTAAGCTTTAAAACGTCGCCGTGATCGATTTAAGACGGCAATTTTTAGTTAGTGATTTGCGCATGTTTTCACGCTAAAATCGCTTCTAGAACGCTTAAAACGCGATTTTGATGGTTGTAAGATTTTTTCTTTTCAGTTTACAAGCAAATTATAGGTTTCTCATTTCAACATGTTGTTTCGCTCTTCTCGATGGTTTGAGCGCAGAAAACATGATTCCCGACTTGCTAAGTTCTGCAATATCCATTTAGAAGGCCTCTTTCAGATCCGTGATTGCAGTACATCATTGCGCTCAACTCGTTCACTTTAGCACTGAAAACACCATTTTAAGCTGTAAAACGTCGCCGTTATCGATTTAAGACGGCAATTTATAGTTAGTTATTTGAACATGTTTTTACGCTCAAATCGCTTTTAGAAGGCTTAAAACGCGATTTTGATGGTTCTAAGATCGTTTCTTTTCAGTTTACAATCAAGTTATAGGTTTCTCATTCAACATGTTGTTTCGCTCATCTCGATGGTTTGAGCGCCGAAAACATGATTTCCGACTTGCTAAGTTGTGCAAATTCCATTTAGAATGTCTCTTTTAGGTCCGTGATTGCAGTACATCATTGCGCTCAACTTGTTCACTTTAGCACTGAAAACATTATTTAAGCTTTAAAAGGTCGCCGTGATCGATTTAAGACGGCAATTTTTAGGTGGTGATTTGAGTATGTTTTTACTCTCAAATCGCTTCCAGAACGCTTAAAACGCGATTTTGATGGTTCTAAGGTCGTTTCTTTTGAGTTTACAAGCAAGTTATAGGTTTCTCATTTCAACATGTTATTTCGCTCATCTCGATGGTTTGAGCGCCGAAAGCATGATTCTTGACTTGCTAAGTTCTGCAAATTCCATTTAGAAGGTCTCTTTTAGGTCCGTGATGGCAGTACATCATTGCGCTCAACTCGTTCACTTTAGCACTGAAAACAGCATTTTAAGCTTTAAAACGTCGCCGTGATCGATTTAAGACGGTTACTTTTAGGTGGTAATTTGAGTATGTTTTCACGCTAAAATCTCTTCCAGAACGCTTAACACGCGATTTTGATGGTTCTAAGATCGTTTCTTTTCAGTTTACAAGCAAGTTATGGGTCTCTCATTTCAACATGTTATTTCGCTCAATTCGATGGTTTGAGCGCCGTAAACATGATTGCCGACTTGCTAAGTTCTGCAATTTCCATTTAGAAGGTCTCTTTTAGATCCGTGGTTGCAGTACATCATTGCGCTCAACTCGTTCACTTTAGCACTGAAAAAAGCATTTTAAGCTGTAAAACGTCGCCGTGATCGATTTAAGACGGCAATTTTTAGTTGCTGATTTGAGCATGTTTTCACGCTCAAATCACTTCTAGAACGCTTAAAACGCGATTTTGATGGTTCTAAGATCGTTTCTTTTCAGTTTACAAGCAAGTTATGGGTCTCTCATTTCAACACGTTATTCCGCTCAATTCGATGGTTTGAGCGCCGTAAACATGATTGCCGACTTGCTAAGTTCTGCAATTTCCATTTAGAAGGTCTCTTTTAGATCCGTGGTTGCAGAACATCGTTGCGCTCAACTCGTTCACTTTAGCACTGAAAACAGCATTTTAAGCTGTAAAACGTCGCCGTGATCGATTTAAGACGGCAATTTTTAGTTAGTGATTTGAGCATGTTTTCACGCTAAAATCGCTTCTAGAACGCTTAAAACGCGATTTTGATGGTTCTAAGATCGTTTCTTTTCAGTTTACAAGCAAGTTATAGGTTTCTCATTTCAACATGTTGTTTCGGTCATCTCGATGGTTTGAGCGCCTAAAACATGATTCCCGACTTGCTAAATTCTGCAAATTCCATTTAGAAAGTCTTTTTTAGGTCCGTGATTACAGTACATGATTGTGCTCAACTCGTTCACTCTAGCACTAAAAACACCATTTTAAGCCCTAAAACGTCGCCGTGGTTGATTTAAGACGGCAATTTTTAGTTGGTGATTTGAGCATCTTTTCACGCTCAAATCGCTTCTGGAACGCTTAAAACGCGACTTTGATGGTTCTAAGGTCGTTTCTTTTGAGTTTACAAGCAAGTTATAGGTTTCACATTTCAACATGTTGTTTCGGTCATCTCGATGGTTTGAGCGCCAAAAACATGATTCCCGACTTGCTAAGTTCTGCAATATCCATTTAGAAGGTCTCTTTTAAATCCGTGATTGCTGTACATCATTGCGCTCAACTCGTTCACTTTAGCACTGAAAACAGCATTTTAACCTGTAAAACGTCGCCGTTATCGATTTAAGACGGCAATTTATAGTTAGTGATTTAAGCATGTTTTCACGCTTAAATCGCTTCTAGAAGGCTTAAAACGCGATTTTGATGGTTCTAAGATCGTTTCTTTTCAGTTTACAATCAAGTTATAGGTTTCTCATTCAACATGTTGTTTCGCTCATCTCGATGGTTTGAGCGCCGAAAACATGATTTCTGACTTGCTAAGTTGTGCAAATTCCATTTAGAATGTCTCTTTTAGGTCCGTGATCGCAGTACATCATTGCGCTCAACTCGTTTACTTTAGCACTGAAAACATTATTTTAAGCTTTAAAACGTCGCCGTGATCGATTTAAGACGGCAATTTTTAGGTGGTGATTTGAGTATGTTTTTACTCTCAAATCGCTTCCAGAACGCTTAAAACGCGATTTTGATGGTTCTAAGATCGTTTCTTTTCAGTTTACAAGCAAGTTATGGGTTTCTCATTTCAACATGTTTTTTCGCTCAATTCGATGGTTTGAGCGCCGTAAACATGATTGCCGACTTGCTAAGTTCTGCAATTTCCAGTTAGAAGGTCTCTTTTAGATTCGTGATTGCAGTACATCATTGCGCTCAACTCGTTCACTTTAGCACTGAAAACAGCATTTTAAGCTGTAAAACGTCGCCGTGATCGATTTAAGACGGAAATTTTTAGTTGGTGATTTGAGCATGTTTTCACGTTCAAATCACTTCTAGAACGCTTAAAACACGATTTTGATGGTTCTTAGATCGTTTCTTTTCAGTTTACAAGCAAGTTATAGGTTTCTCATTTCAACATGTTATTTCGCTCATCTCGATGGTTTGAGCGCCGAAAACATGATTCTTGACTTGCTAAGTTCTGCAAATTCCATTTAGAAGGTCTCTTTTAGGTCCGTGATTGCAGTACATCATTGCGCTCAACTCGTTCAATTTAGCACTGAAAAAATTATTTTAAGCTTTAAAACGTCGCCGTGATCGATTTAAAACGGCAATTTTTAGGTGGTGATTTGAGTATGTTTTTACTCTGAAATCGCTTCCAGAACGCTTAAAACGCGATTTTGATGGTTCTAAGATCGTTTCTTTTATGTTTACAAGCCAGTTATGGGTTTCTCGTTTCAACATGTTATTTCGCTCAATTCGATGGTTTGAGCGCCGTAAACATGATTGCCGACTTGCTAAGTTCTGCAATTTCCATTTAGAATGTCTCTTTTAGATCCGTGATTGCAGTACATCATTGCGCTCAACTCGTTCACTTTAGCACTGAAAACAGCATTTTAAGCTGTAAAACGTCGCCGTGATCGATTTAAGACGGCAATTTTTAGTTAGTGATTTGAGCATGTTTTCACTTTAAAATCGCTTCTAGAACGCTTAAAACGCGATTTTGATGGTTCTAAGATCGTTTCTTTTCAGTTTAATATCAAGTTATAGGTTTCTCATTCAACATGTTGTTTCGCTCATCTCGATGGTTTGAGCGCCGAAAACATGATTTCTGACTTGCTAAGTTGTGCAAATTCCATTTAGAATGTCTCTTTTAGGTCCGTGATTGCAGTACATCATTGCGCTCAACTCGTTCAATTTAGCACTGAAAAAATTATTTTAAGCTTTAAAACGTCGCCGTGATCGATTTAAAACGGCAATTTTTAGGTGGTGATTTGAGTATGTTTTTACTCTGAAATCGCTTCCAGAACGCTTAAAACGCGATTTTGATGGTTCTAAGATCGTTTCTTTTATGTTTACAAGCAAGTTATGGGTTTCTCGTTTCAACATGTTATTTCGCTCAATTCGATGGTGAGCGCCGTAAACATGATTGCCGACTTGCTAAGTTCTGCAATTTCCATTTAGAATGTCTCTTTTAGATCCGTGATTGCAGTACATCATTGCGCTCAACTCGTTCACTTTAGCACTGAAAACAGCATTTTAAGCTGTAAAACGTCGCCGTGATCGATTTAAGACGGCAATTTTTAGTTAGTGATTTGAGCATGTTTTCACTTTAAAATCGCTTCTAGAACGCTTAAAACGCGATTTTGATGGTTCTAACATCGTTTCTTTTCAGTTTACAATCAAGTTATAGGTTTCTCATTCAACATGTTGTTTCGCTCATCTCGATGGTTTGAGCGCCGAAAACATGATTTCTGACTTGCTAAGTTGTGCAAATTCCATTTAGAATGTCTCTTTTAGGTCCGTGATTGCAGTACATCATTGCGCTCAACTCGTTCAATTTAGCACTGAAAAAATTATTTTAAGCTTTAAAACGTCGCCGTGATCGATTTAAAACGACAATTTTTAGGTGGTGATTTGAGTATGTTTTTACTCTGAAATCGCTTCCAGAACGCTTAAAACGCGATTTTGATGGTTCTAAGATCGTTTCTTTTATGTTTACAAGCCAGTTATGGGTTTCTCGTTTCAACATGTTATTTCGCTCAATTCGATGGTTTGAGCGCCGTAAACATGATTGCCGACTTGCTAAGTTCTGCAATTTCCATTTAGAATGTCTCTTTTAGATCCGTGATTGCAGTACATCATTGCGCTCAACTCGTTCTTTTTAGCACTGAAAACAGCATTTTAAGCTGTAAAACGTCGCCGTGATCGATTTAAGACGCCAATTTTTAGTTAGTGATTTGAGCATGTTTTCACTTTAAAATCGCTTCTAGAACGCTTAAAACGCGATTTTGATGGTTCTAAGATCGTTTCTTTTCAGTTTACAAGCAAGTTATAGGTTTCTCATTTCAACATGTTGTTTCGCTCATCTCGATGGTTTGAGCGCAGAAAACATGATTCCCGACTTGCTAAGTTCTGCAATTTCTATTTAGAAGGTCTCTTTTAGGTCCCTGATTGCAGTACATGATTGTGCTCAACTCGTTCACTCTAGCACTAAAAAAACCATTTTAAGCTCTAAAACGTCGCCGTGGTCGATTTAAGACGGATATTTTTAGTTGGTGATTTGAGCATGTTTACACGCTAGAATCGCTTCTAGCACGCTTAAAACGCGATTTTGGTGGTTCTAAGGTCGTTTCTTTTGAGTTTACAAGCAAGTTATAGGTTTCACATTTAAACATGTTGTTTCGGTCATCTCGATGGCTTGAGCGCCGAAAACATGATTCCGCACTTGCTAAGTTCTGCAATATCAAATTAGAAGGTCTCTTTTAGATCCGTGATTGCAGTACATCATTGCGCTCAACTCGTTCACTTTAGCACTGAAAACATTATTTTAAGCTTTAAAACGTCGCCGTGATCGATTTAAGACGGAAATTTTTAGGTGGTGATTTGAGTATGTTTTCACGCTCAAATCGCTTCCACAACGCTTAAAACGCGATTTTGATGGTTCTAAGATCGTTTCTTTTCAGTTTACAAGCAAGTTATGGGTTTCTCATTTCAACATGTTGTTTCGCTCAATTCGATGGTTTGAGCGCCGTAAACATGATTGCCGACTTGCTAAGTTCTTCAATTTCCATTTAGAAGGTCTCTTTTAGATCCGTGATTGCAGTACATCATTGCGCTCAACTCGTTCACTTTAGCACTGAAAACAGCATTTTAAGCTGTAAGACGTCGCCGTGATCGATTTAAGACGGCAATTTTTAGTTAGTGATTTGAGCATGTTTTCACGCTAAAATCGCTTCTAGAACGCTTAAAACGCGATTTTGATGGTTCTAAGATCGTTTCTTTTCAGTTTACAAGCAAGTTATAGGTTTCTCATTTCAACATGTTGTTTCGGTCATCTCGATGGTTTGAGCGCTTAAAACATGATTCCCGACTTGCTAAGTTCTGCAAATTCCATTTAGAAAGTCTTTTTTAGGTCCGTGATTACAGTACATGATTGTGCTCAACTCGTTCACTCTAGCACTAAAAACACCATTTTAAGCCCTAAAACGTCGCCGTGGTCGATTTAAGACGGCAATTTTTAGTTGGTGATTTGAGCATGTTTTCACGCTCAAATCGCTTCTAGAACGCTTAAAACGCGATTTTGATGGTTCTAATGTCATTTCTTTTGAGTTTACAAGCAAGTTATAGGTTTCACATTTCAACATGTTGTTTCGGTCATCTCGATGGTTTGAGCGCCAAAAACATGATTCCCGACTTGCTAAGTTCTGCAATATCCATTTAGAAGGTCTCTTTTAAATCCGTGATTGCAGTACATCATTGCGCTCAACTCGTTCACTTTAGCACTGAAAACAGCATTTGAACCTGTAAAACGTCGCCGTTATCGATTTAAGACGGCAATTTATAGTTAGTGATTTAAGCATGTTTTCACGCTTAAATCGCTTCTAGAAGGCTTAAAACGCGATTTTGATGGTTCTAAGATCGTTTCTTTTCAGTTTACAATCAAGTTATAGGTTTCTCATTCAACATGTTGTTTCTCTCATCTCGATGGTTTGAGCGCCGAAAACATGATTTCTGACTTGCTAAGTTGTGCAAATTCCATTTAGAATGTCTCTTAATTTTAGGTACGTGATTGCAGTACATCATTGCGCTCAACTCGTTCACTTTAGCACTGAAAACATTATTTTAAACTTTAAAACGTCGCCGTGATCGATTTAAGACGGCAATTTTTAGGTGGTTATTTGAGTATGTTTTTACTCTCAAATCGCTTCCAGAACGCTTAAAACGCGATTTTGATGGTTCTAAGATCGTTTCTTTTCAGTTTACAAGCAAGTTATGGGTTTCTCATTTCAACATGTTTTTTCGCTCAATTCGATGGTTTGAGCGCCGTAAACATGATTGCCGACTTGCTAAGTTGTGCAATTTCCAGTTAGAAGGTCTCTTTTAGATTCGTGATTGCAGTACATCATTGCGCTCAACTCGTTCACTTTAGCACTGAAAACAGCATTTTAAGCTGTAAAACGTCGCCGTGATCGATTTAAGACGGCAATTTTTAGTTGGTGATTTGAGCATGTTTTCACGTTCAAATCACTTCTAGAACGCTTAAAACACGATTTTGATGGTTCTTAGATCGTTTCTTTTCAGTTTACAAGCAAGTTATAGGTTTCTCATTTCAACATGTTATTCCGCTCATCTCGATGGTTTGAGCGCCGAAAACATGATTCTTGACTTGCTAAGTTCTGCAAATTCCATTTAGAAGGTCTCTTTTAGGTCCGTGATTGCAGTACATCATTGCGCTCAACTCGTTCAATTTAGCACTGAAAACATTATTTTAAGCTTTAAAACGTCGCCGTGATCGATTTAAGACGGCAATTTTTGGTGGTGATTTGAGTATGTTTTCACGCTCAAATCGCTTCCAGAACGCTTAAAACGCGATTTTGATGGTTTTAAGATTTTTTCTTTTCAGTTTATAAGCAAATTATAGGTTTCTCATTTCAACATGTTTTTTCGCTCTTCTCGATGGTTTGAGCGCAGAAAACATGATTCCCGACTTGCTAAGTTCTGCAATATCCATTTAGAAGGCCTCTTTCAGATCCGTGATTGCAGTACATCATTGCGCTCAACTCGTTCACTTTAGCACTGAAAACACCATTTTAAGCTGTAAAACGTCGCCGTTATCGATTTAAGACGGCAATTTATAGTTAGTTATTTGAACATGTTTTTACGCTCAAATCGCTTTTAGAAGGCTTAAAACGCGATTTTGATGGTTCTAAGATCGTTTCTTTTCAGTTTACAATGAAGTTATAGGTTTCTCATTCAACATGTTGTTTCGCTCATCTCGATGGTTTGAGCGCCGTAAACATGATTGCCGACTTGCTAAGTTCTGCAATTTCCATTTAGAAGGTCTCTTTTAGATCCGTGGTTGCAGTACATCATTGCGCTCAACTCGTTCACTTTAGCACTGAAAAAAGCATTTTAAGCTGTAAAACGTCGCCGTGATCGATTTAAGACGGCAATTTTTAGTTGCTGATTTGAGCATGTTTTCACGCTCAAATCACTTCTAGAACGCTTAAAACGCGATTTTGATGGTTCTAAGGTCGTTTCTTTTCAGTTTACAAGCAAGTTATAGGTTTCTCATTTCAACATGTTATTTCGCTCATCTCGATGGTTTGAGCGCCGAAAACATGATTCTTGACTTGCTAAGTTCTGCAAATTCCATTTAGAAGGTCTCTTTTAGGTCCGTGATGGCAGTACATCATTGCGCTCAACTCGTTCACTTTAGCACTGAAAACAGCATTTTAAGCTTTAAAACGTCGCCGTGATCGATTTAAGACGGCAATTTTTAGTTGCTGATTTGAGCATGTTTTCACGCTCAAATCGCTTTTAGAACGCTTAAAACGCGATTTTGATGCTTCTAAGATCGTTTCTTTTCAGTTTACAAGCAAGTTATAGGTTTCTCATTTCAACATGTTGTTTCATTCATCTCGATGGTTTGAGCGCCGAAAACATGATTGCCGACTTGCTAAGTTCTGCAATTTCCATTTAGAAGGTCTCTTTTAGGTCCGTGATTGCAGTACATCATTGCGCTCAACTCGTTCACTTTAGCACTGAAAACATTATTTTAAGCTTTAAAACGTCGCCGTGATCGATTTAAGACGGCAATTTTTTGTTGGTGATTTGAGCATGTTTTTACGCTCAAATCGCTTTTAGCACGCTTAAAACGCGATTTTGATGGTTCTAAGGTCGTTTCTTTTGAGTTTACAAGCAAGTTATAGGTTTCACATTTCAACATGTTGTTTCGGTCATATCGATGGTTTGACCGCCGTAAACATGATTCTCGACTTGCTAAGTTCTGCAATATCCATTTAGAAGGTCTCTTTTAGATCCGTGATTGCAGTACATCATTGCGCTCAACTCGTTCACTTTAGCACTGAAAACCGCATTTTAAGCTGTAAAACGTCGCCGTGATCGATTTAAGACGGCAATTTTTAGTTAGTGATTTGAGCATGTTTTCACGCTCAAATCGCTTCTAGAAGGCTTAAAACGCGATTTTGATGGTTCTAAGGTCGTTTCTTTTCAGTTTACAAGCAAGTTATAGGTTTCACATTTCAACATGTTGTTTCGGTCATCTCGATGGTTTGAGCGCCGAAAACATGATTCCCGACTTGCTAAGTTCTGCAATATCAAATTAGAAGGTCTTTTTTAAGATCCGTCATTGCAGTACATCATTGCGCTCAACTCGTTCACTTTAGCACTGAAAACAGCATTTTAAGCTGTAAAACGTCGATGTGATCGATTTAAGACGGCAATTTTTAGTTAGTGATTTGAGCATGTTTTCCCGCTCAAATCGCTTCTAGAACGCTTAAAACGCGATTTTGATGCTTCTAAGATCGTTTCTTTTCAGTTTACAAGAAAGTTATAGGTTTCTGATTTCAACATGTTGTGTCAATCATCTCGATGGTTTGAGCGCCGAAATCATGATTCCCGACTTGGTAAGTTCTGCAATTTCCATTGAGAAGGTCTCTTTTAGGTCCCTGATTGCAGTACATCATTGCGCTCAACTCGTTCGTTCTAGCACTAAAAACACCATTTTAAGCTCTAAAACGTCGCCGTGGTCGATTTAAGATAGCAATTTTTAGTTGGTGATTTGAGCATGTTTTTACGCTCAAATCGCTTTTTGAGCGCTTAAAACGCGATTTTGATGGTTCTAAGGTCGTTTCTTTTGAGTTTACAAGCAAGTTATAGGTTTCTCATTTCAACATGTTATTTCGCTCATCTCGATGGTTTTAGCGCCGAAAACATGATTCCCGACTTGCTAAGTTCTGCAAATTCCATTTAGAAGGTCTCTTTTAGGTCCGTGATTGCAGTACATCATTGCGCTAAACTCGTTCACTTTAGCACTGAAAACATTATTTTAAGCTTTAAAACGTCGCCGTGATCGATTTAAGACGGCAATTTTTAGGTGGTGATTTGAGTATGTTTTTACTCTCAAATCGCTTTTAGAACGCTTAAAACGCGATTTTGATGCTTCTAAGATCGTTTCTTTTCAGTTTACAAGCAAGTTATAGGTTTCTCATTTCAACATGTTGTTTCATTCATCTCGATGGTTTGAGCGCCGAAAACATGATTGCCGACTTGCTAAGTTCTTCAATTTCCATTTAGAAGGTCTCTTTTAGATCCGTGATTGCAGTTAATTATTGCGCTCAACTCGTTCACTTTAGCACTGAAAACAGCATTTTAAGCTGTAAAACGTCGCCGTGATCGATTTAAGACGGCAATTTTTAGTCAGTGATTTGCGCATGTTTTCCCGCTAAAATCGCTTCTAGAACGCTTAAAACGCGATTTTGATGGTTGTAAGATTTTTTCTTTTCAGTTTACAAGCAAATTATAGGTTTCTCATTTCAACATGTTGTTTCGCTCTTCTCGTTGGTTTGAGCGCAGAAAACATGATTCCCCACTTGCTAAGTTCTGCAATATCCATTTAGAAGGCCTCTTTCAGATCCGTGATTGCAGTACATCATTGCGCTCAACTCGTTCACTTTAGCACTGAAAACACCATTTTAAGCTGTAAAACGTCGCGGTTATCGATTTAAGACGGCAATTTATAGTTAGTTATTTGAACATGTTTTTACGCTCAAATTGCTTTTAGAAGGCTTAAAACGCGATTTTGATGGTTCTAAGATCGTTTCTTTTCAGTTTACAATCAAGTTATAGGTTTCTCATTCAACATGTTGTTTCGCTCATCTCGATGGTTTGAGCGCCGTAAACATGATTGCCGACTTGCTAAGTTCTGCAATTTCCATTTAGAAGGTCTCTTTTAGATCCGTGGTTGCAGTACATCATTGCGCTCAACTCGTTCACTTTAGCACTGAAAAAAGCATTTTAAGCTGTAAAACGTCGCCGTGATCGATTTAAGACGGCAATTTTTAGTTGCTGATTTGAGCATGTTTTCATGCTCAAATCACTTCTAGAACGCTTAAAACGCGATTTTGATGGTTCTAAGATCGTTTCTTTTCAGTTTACAAGCAAGTTATAGGTTTCTCATTTCAACATGTTATTTCGCTCATCTCGATGGTTTGAGCGCTGAAAACATGATTCTTGACTTGCTAAGTTCTGCAAATTCCATTTAGAAGGTCTCTTTTAGGTCCGTGATTGCAGTACATCATTGCGCTCAACCCGTTCACTTTAGCACTGAAAACAGCATTTTAAGCTTTAAAACGTCGTCGTGATCGATTTAAGACGGCAACTTTTAGGTGGTAATTTGAGTATGTTTTCACGCTAAAATCTCTTCCAGAACGCTTAACACGCGATTTTGATGGTTCTAAGATCGTTTCTTTTCAGTTTACAAGCAAGTTATGGGTCTCTCATTTCAACATGTTATTTCGCTAAATTCGATGGTTTGAGCGCCGTAAACATGATTGCCGACTTGCTAAGTTCTGCAATTTCCATTTAGAAGGTCTCTTTTAGATCCGTGGTTGCAGTACATCATTGCGCTCAACTCGTTCACTTTAGCACTGAAAAAAGCATTTTAAGCTGTAAAATGTCGCCGTGATCGATTTAAGACGGCAATTTTTAGTTGCTGATTTGAGCATGTTTTCACGCTCAAATCACTTCTAGAACGCTTAAGACGCGATTTTGATGGTTCTAAGATCGTTTCTTTTCAGTTTACAAGCAAGCTATGGGTCTCTCATTTCAACATGTTATTTCGCTCAATTCGATGGTTTGAGCGCCGTAAACATGATTGCCGACTTGCTAAGTTCTGCAATTTCCATTTAGAAGGTCTCTTTTAGATCCGTGGTTGCAGTACATCATTGCGCTTAACTCGTTCACTTTAGCACTGAAAACAGCATTTTAAGCTGTAAAACGTCGCCGTGATCGATTTAAGACGGCAATTTTTAGTTAGTGATTTGAGCATGTTTTCACGCTAAAATCGCTTCTAGAACGCTTAAAACAAGATTTTGATGGTTCTAAGATCGTTTCTTTTCAGTTTACAAGCAAGTTATAGGTTTCTCATTTCAACATGTTGTTTCGGTCATCTCGATGGTTTGAGCGCCTAAAACATGATTCCCGACTTGCTAAGTTCTGCAAATTCCATTTAGAAAGTCTTTTTTAGGTCCGTGATTACAGTACATGATTGTGCTCAACTCGTTCACTCTAGCACTAAAAACAGCATTTTAAGCCCTAAAACGTCGCCGTGGTCGATTTAAGACGGCAATTTTTAGTTGGTGATTTGAGCATGTTTTCACGCTCAAATCGCTTCTAGAACGCTTAAAACGCGATTTTGATGGTTCTAAGGTCGTTTCTTTTGAGTTTACAAGCAAGTTATAGGTTTCACATTTCAACATGTTGTTTCGGTCATCTCGATGGTTTGAGCGCCGAAAACATGATTGCCGACTTGCTAAGTTCTGCAATTTCCATTTAGAAGGTCTCTTTTAGGTCCGTGATTGCAGTACATCATTGCGCTCAACTCGTTCACTTTAGCACTGAAAACATTATTTTAAGCTTTAAAACGTCGCCGTGATGGATTTAAGACGGCAATTTTTGGTGGTGATTTGAGTATGTTTTCACGCTCAAATCGCTTCTAGAACGCTTAAAACGCGACTTTGATGGTTCTAAGATCGTTTCTTTTCAGTTTACAAGCAAGTTATGGGTTTCTCATTTCAACATGTTATTTCGCTCATTTCGATGGTTTGAGCGCCGTAAACATGATTGCCGACTTGCTAAGTTCTTCAATTTCCATTTAGAAGGTCTCTTTTAGATCCGTGATTGCAGTTAATCATTGCGCTCAACTCGTTCACTTTAGCACTGAAAACAGCATTTTAAGCTGTAAAACGTCGCCGTGATCGATTTAAGACGGCAATTTTTAGTCAGTGATTTGCGCATGTTTTCCCGCTAAAATCGCTTCTAGAACGCTTAAAACAAGATTTTGATGGTTCTAAGATCGTTTCTTTTCAGTTTACAAGCAAGTTATAGGTTTCTCATTTCAACATGTTGTTTCGGTCATCTCGATGGTTTGAGCGCCTAAAACATGATTCCCGACTTGCTAAGTTCTGCAAATTCCATTTAGAAAGTCTTTTTTAGGTCCGTGATTACAGTACATGATTGTGCTCAACTCGTTCACTCTAGCACTAAAAACACCATTTTAAGCCCTAAAACGTCGCCGTGGTCGATTTAAGACGGCAATTTTTAGTTGGTGATTTGAGCATGTTTTCACGCTCAAATCGCTTCTAGAACGCTTAAAACGCGATTTTGATGGTTCTAAGGTCGTTTCTTTTGAGTTTACAAGCAAGTTATAGGTTTCACATTTCAACATGTTGTTTCGGTCATCTCGATGGTTTGAGCGCCGAAAACATGATTGCCGACTTGCTAAGTTCTGCAATTTCCATTTAGAAGGTCTCTTTTAGGTCCGTGATTGCAGTACATCATTGCGCTCAACTCGTTCACTTTAGCACTGAAAACATTATTTTAAGCTTTAAAACGTCGCCGTGATGGATTTAAGACGGCAATTTTTGGTGGTGATTTGAGTATGTTTTCACGCTCAAATCGCTTCTAGAACGCTTAAAACGCGATTTTGATGGTTCTAAGGTCGTTTCTTTTGAGTTTACAAGCAAGTTATAGGTTTCACATTTCAACATGTTGTTTCGGTCATCTCGATGGTTTGAGCGCCGAAAACATGATTGCCGACTTGCTAAGTTCTGCAATTTCCATTTAGAAGGTCTCTTTTAGGTCCGTGATTGCAGTACATCATTGCGCTCAACTCGTTCACTTTAGCACTGAAAACATTATTTTAAGCTTTAAAACGTCGCCGTGATGGATTTAAGACGGCAATTTTTGGTGGTGATTTGAGTATGTTTTCACGCTCAAATCGCTTCTAGAACGCTTAAAACGCGATTTTGATGGTTCTAAGGTCGTTTCTTTTGAGTTTACAAGCAAGTTATAGGTTTCTCATTTCAACATGTTATTTCGCTCATCTCGATGGTTTGAGCGCCGAAAACATGATTCTTGACTTGCTAAGTTGTGCAAATTCCATTTAGAAGGTCTCTTTTAGGTCCGTGATGGCAGTACATCTTTGCGCTCAACTCGTTCACTTTAGCACTGAAAACAGCATTTTAAGCTTTAAAACGTCGCCGTGATCGATTTAAGACGGCAACTTTTAGGTGGTAATTTGAGTATGTTTTCACGCTAAAATCTCTTCCAGAACGCTTCACACGCGATTTTGATGGTTCTAAGATCGTTTCTTTTCAGTTTACAAGCAAGTTATGGGTCTCTCATTTCAACATGTTATTTCGCTCAATTCGATGGTTTGAGCGCCGTAAACATGAATGCCGACTTGCTAAGTTCTGCAATTTCCATTTAGAAGGTCTCTTTCAGATCCGTGGTTGCAGTACATCATTGCGCTCAACTCGTTCACTTTAGCACTGAAAAAAGCATTTTAAGCTGTAAAACGTCGCCGTGATCGATTTAAGACGGCAATTTTTAGTTGCTGATTTGAGCATGTTTTCACGCTCAAATCACTTCTAGAACGCTTAAAACGCGATTTTGATGGTTCTAAGATCGTTTCTTTTCAGTTTACAAGCAAGTTATAGGTTTCTCATTTCAACATGTTATTTCGCTCATCTCGATGGTTTGAGCGCCGAAAACATGATTCTTGACATGCTAAGTTCTGCAAATTCCATTTAGAAGGTCTCTTTTAGGTCCGTGATGGCAGTACATCATTGCGCTCAACTCGTTCACTTTAGCACTGAAAACAGCATTTTAAGCTTTAAAACGTCGCCGTGATCGATTTAAGACGGCAATTTTTAGGTGGTAATTTGAGTATGTTTTCACGCTAAAATCTCTTCCAGAACGCTTAACACGCGATTTTGATGGTTCTAAGATCGTTTCTTTTCAATTTACAAGCAAGTTATGGGTTTCTCATTTCAACATGTTATTTCGCTCAATTCGATGGTTTGAGCGCCGTAAACATGATTCCCGACTTGGTAAGTTCTTCAATTTCCATTTAGAAGGTCTCTTTTAGATCCGTGATTGCAGTACATCATTGCGCTCAACTCGTTCACTTTAGCACTGAAAACAGCATTTTAAGCTGTAAAACGTCGCCGTGATCGATTTAAGACGGCAATTTTTAGTTAGTGATTTGAGCATGTTTTTACGCTCAAATGGCTTCTAGAACGCTTAAAACGCGATTTTTATGGTGCTAAGATCCTTTCTTTTGAGTTTATAAGAAAGTTATAGGTTTCTTATTTCAACATGTTATTTCGCTCATCTCGATGGTTTGAGCGCCGAAAACATGATTCCCGACTTTCTAAAATCTGCAAATTCCATTTACAAGGTCTCTTTTAGGTCCGTGATTACAGTACACGAATGTGCTACACTCGTTCACTCTAGCACTAAAAACACCATTTTAAGCTCTAAAACGTCGCCGTGGTCGATTTAAGATAGCAATTTTTAGTTGGTGATTTGAGCATGTTTTCACGCTCAAATCGCTTTTTGAGCGCTTAAAACGCGATTTTGATGGTTCTAAGGTCGTTTCTTTTGAGTTTACAAGCAAGTTATAGGTTTCACATTTCAACATGTTGTTTCGGTCATCTCGATGGTTTGAGCGCCGTAAACATGATTCTCGACTTGCTAAGTTCTGCAATATCCATTTAGAAGGTCTCTTTTAGATCCGTGATTGCAGTACATCATTGCGCTCAACTCATTCACTTTAGCACTGAAAACATCATTTTAAGCTCTAAAACGTCGCCGTTATCGATTTAAGACGGCAATTTTTTGTTGGTGATTTGAGCATGTTTTTACGCTCAAATCGCTTTTAGCACGCTTAAAACGCGATTTTGATGGTTCTAAGGTCGTTTCTTTTGAGTTTACAAGCAAGTTATAGGTTTCACATTTCAACATGTTGTTTCGGTCATCTCGATGGTTTGACCGCCGTAAACATGATTCTCGACTTGCTAAGTTCTGCAATATCCATTTAGAAGGTCTCTTTTAGATCCGTGATTGCAGTACATCATTGCGCTCAACTCGTTCACTTTAGCACTGAAAACCGCATTTTAAGCTGTAAAACGTCGCCGTTATCGATTTAAGACGGCAATTTATAGTTAGTTATTTGAACATGTTTTTACGCTCAAATCGCTTTTAGAAGGCTTAAAACGCGATTTTGATGGTTCTAAGATCGTTTCTTTTCAGTTTACAATCAAGTTATAGGTTTCTCATTCAACATGTTGTTTCGCTCATCTCGATGGTTTGAGCGGCGAAAACATGATTTCCGACTTGCAAAGTTGTGCAAATTCCATTTAGAATGTCTCTTTAGGTCCGTGATTGCAGTACATCATTGCGCTCAACTCGTTCACTTTAGCACTGAAAACATTATTTAAGCTTTAAAACGTCGCCGTGATCGATTTAAGACGGCAATTTTTAGGTGGTGATTTGAGTATGTTTTTACTCTCAAATCGCTTCCAGAACGCTTAAAACGCGATTTTGATGGTTCTAAGATCGTTTCTTTTCAGTTTACAAGCAAGTTATGGGTCTCTCATTTCAACATGTTATTTCGCTCAATTCGATGGTTTGAGCGCCGTAAACATGATTGCCGACTTGCTAAGTTCTGCAATTTCCATTTAGAAGGTCTCTTTTAGATCCGTGGTTGCAGTACATCATTGCGCTCAACTCGTTCACTTTAGCACTGAAAAAAGCATTTTAAGCTGTAAAACGTCGCCGTGATCGATTTAAGACGGCAATTTTTAGTTGCTGATTTGAGCATGTTTTCACGCTCAAATCACTTCTAGAACGCTTAAAACGCGATTTTGATGGTTCTAAGATCGTTTCTTTTCAGTTTACAAGCAAGTTATAGGTTTCTCATTTCAACATGTTATTTCGCTCATCTCGATGGTTTGAGCGCCGAAAACATGATTCTTGACTTGCTAAGTTCTGCAAATTCCATTTAGAAGGTCTCTTTTAGGTCCGTGATGGCAGTACATCATTGCGCTCAACTCGTTCACTTTAGCACTGAAAACAGCATTTTAAGCTTTAAAACGTCGCCGTGATCGATTTAAGACGGCAACTTTTAGGTGGTAATTTGAGTATGTTTTCACGCTAAAATCTCTTCCAGAACGCTTAACACGCGATTTTGATGGTTCTAAGATCGTTTCTTTTCAGTTTACAAGCAAGTTATGGGTCTCTCATTTCAACATGTTATTTCGCTCAATTCGATGGTTTGAGCGGCGTAAACATGATTGCCGACTTGCTAAGTTCTGCAATTTCCATTTAGAAGGTCTCTTTTAGATCCGTGGTTGCAGTACATCATTGCGCTCAACTCGTTCACTTTAGCACTGAAAAAAGCATTTTAATCTGTAAAACGTCGCCGTGATCGATTTAAGACGGCAATTTTTAGTTGCTGATTTGAGCATGTTTTCACGCTCAAATCACTTCTAGAACGCTTAAAACGCGATTTTGATGGTTCTAAGATCGTTTCTTTTCAGTTTACAAGCAAGTTATGGGTCTCTCATTTCAACATGTTATTTCGCTCAATTCGATGGTTTGAGCGCCGTAAACATGATTGCCGACTTGCTAAGTTCTGCAATTTCCATTTAGAAGGTCTCTTTTAGATCCGTGGTTGCAGTACATCATTGCGCTCAACTCGTTCACTTTAGCACTGAAAACAGCATTTTAAGCTGTAAAACGTCGCCGTGATCGATTTAAGACGGCAATTTTTAGTTAGTGATTTGAGCATGTTTTCACGCTAAAATCGCTTCTAGAACGCTTAAAACAAGATTTTGATGGTTCTAAGATCGTTTCTTTTCAGTTTACAAGCAAGTTATAGGTTTCTCATTTCAACATGTTGTTTCGGTCATCTCGATGGTTTGAGCGCCTAAAACATGATTCCCGACTTGCTAAGTTCTGCAAATTCCATTTAGAAAGTCTTTTTTAGGTCCGTGATTACAGTACATGATTGTGCTCAACTCGTTCACTCTAGCACTAAAAACACCATTTTAAGCCCTAAAACGTCGCCGTGGTCGATTTAAGACGGCAATTTTTAGTTGGTGATTTGAGCATGTTTTCACGCTCAAATCGCTTCTAGAACGCTTAAAACGCGATTTTGATGGTTCTAAGGTCGTTTCTTTTGAGTTTACAAGCAAGTTATAGGTTTCACATTTCAACCTGTTGTTTCGGTCATCTCGATGGTTTGAGCGCCGAAAACATGATTGCCGACTTGCTAAGTTCTGCAATATCAAATTAGAAGGTCTCTTTTAGATCCGTGATTGCAGTACATCATTGCGCTCAACTCGTTCACTTTAGCACTGAAAACATTATTTTAAGCTTTAAAACGTCGCCGTGATCGATTTAAGACGGCAATTTTTAGTTAGTGATTTGCGCATGTTTTCACGCTAAAATCGCTTCTAGAACGCTTAAAACGCGATTTTGATGGTTGTAAGATTTTTTCTTTTCAGTTTACAAGCAAATTATAGGTTTCTCATTTCAACATGTTGTTTCGCTCTTTTCGATGGTTTGAGCGCAGAAAACATGATTCCCGACTTGCTAAGTTCTGCAATATCCATTTAGAAGGCCTCTTTCAGATCCGTGATTGCAGTACATCATTGCGCTCAACTCGTTCACTTTAGCACTGAAAACACCATTTTAAGCTGTAAAACGTCGCCGTTATCGATTTAAGACGGCAATTTATAGTTAGTTATTTGAACATGTTTTTACGCTCAAATCGCTTTTAGAAGGCTTAAAACGCGATTTTGATGGTTCTAAGATCGTTTCTTTTCAGTTTACAATCAAGTTATAGGTTTCTCATTCAACATGTTGTTTCGCTCATCTCGATGGTTTGAGCGCCGAAAACATGATTTCCGACTTGCTAAGTTGTGCAAATTCCATTTAGAATGTCTCTTTTAGGTCCGTGATTGCAGTACATCATTGCGCTCAACTCGTTCACTTTAGCACTGAAAACATTATTTAAGCTTTAAAAGGTCGCCGTGATCGATTTAAGACGGAAATTTTTAGGTGGTGATTTGAGTATGTTTTTACTCTCAAATCGCTTCCAGAACGCTTAAAACGCGATTTTGATGGTTCTAAGATCGTTTCTTTTCAGTTTACAAGCAAGTTATGGGTCTCTCATTTCAACATGTTATTTCGCTCAATTCGATGGTTTGAGCGCCGTAAACATGATTGCCGACTTGCTAAGTTCTGCAATTTCCATTTAGAAGGTCTCTTTTAGATCCGTGGTTGCAGTACATCATTGCGCTCAACTCGTTCACTTTAGCACTGAAAAAAGCATTTTAAGCTGTAAAACGTCGCCGTGATCGATTTAAGACGGCAATTTTTAGTTGCTGATTTGAGCATGTTTTCACGCTCAAATCACTTCTAGAACGCTTAAAACGCGATTTTGATGGTTCTAAGATCGTTTCTTTTCAGTTTACAAGCAAGTTATAGGTTTCTCATTTCAACATGTTATTTCGCTCATCTCGATGGTTTGAGCGCCGAAAACATGATTCTTGACTTGCTAAGTTCTGCAAATTCCATTTAGAAGGTCTCTTTTAGGTCCGTGATGGCAGTACATCATTGCGCTCAACTCGTTCACTTTAGCACTGAAAACAGCATTTTAAGCTTTAAAACGTCGCCGTGATCGATTTAAGACGGCAACTTTTAGGTGGTAATTTGAGTATGTTTTCACGCTAAAATCTCTTCCAGAACGCTTAACACGCGATTTTGATGGTTCTAAGATCGTTTCTTTTCAGTTTACAAGCAAGTTATGGGTCTCTCATTTCAACATGTTATTTCGCTCAATTCGATGGTTTGAGCGGCGTAAACATGATTGCCGACTTGCTAAGTTCTGCAATTTCCATTTAGAAGGTCTCTTTTAGATCCGTGGTTGCAGTACATCATTGCGCTCAACTCGTTCACTTTAGCACTGAAAAAAGCATTTTAAGCTGTAAAACGTCGCCGTGATCGATTTAAGACGGCAATTTTTAGTTGGTGATTTGAGCATGTTTTCACGCTCAAATCGCTTTTAGAAGGCTTAAAACGCGATTTTGATGGTTCTAAGATCGTTTCTTTTCAGTTTACAATCAAGTTATAGGTTTCTCATTCAACATGTTGTTTCGCTCATCTCGATGGTTTGAGCGCCGAAAACATGATTTCCGACTTGCTAAGTTGTGCAAATTCCATTTAGAATGTCTCTTTTAGGTCCGTGATTGCAGTACATCATTGCGCTCAACTTGTTCACTTTAGCACTGAAAACATTATTTAAGCTTTAAAAGGTCGCCGTGATCGATTTAAGACGGCAATTTTTAGGTGGTGATTTGAGTATGTTTTTACTCTCAAATCGCTTCCAGAACGCTTAAAACGCGATTTTGATGGTTCTAAGGTCGTTTCTTTTGAGTTTACAAGCAAGTTATAGGTTTCTCATTTCAACATGTTATTTCGCTCATCTCGATGGTTTGAGCGCCGAAAGCATGATTCTTGACTTGCTAAGTTCTGCAAATTCCATTTAGAAGGTCTCTTTTAGGTCCGTGATGGCAGTACATCATTGCGCTCAACTCGTTCACTTTAGCACTGAAAACAGCATTTTAAGCTTTAAAACGTCGCCGTGATCGATTTAAGACGGTTACTTTTAGGTGGTAATTTGAGTATGTTTTCACGCTAAAATCTCTTCCAGAACGCTTAACACGCGATTTTGATGGTTCTAAGATCGTTTCTTTTCAGTTTACAAGCAAGTTATGGGTCTCTCATTTCAACATGTTATTTCGCTCAATTCGATGGTTTGAGCGCCGTAAACATGATTGCCGACTTGCTAAGTTCTGCAATTTCCATTTAGAAGGTCTCTTTTAGATCCGTGGTTGCAGTACATCATTGCGCTCAACTCGTTCACTTTAGCACTGAAAAAAGCATTTTAAGCTGTAAAACGTCGCCGTGATCGATTTAAGACGGCAATTTTTAGTTGCTGATTTGAGCATGTTTTCACGCTCAAATCACTTCTAGAACGCTTAAAACGCGATTTTGATGGTTCTAAGATCGTTTCTTTTCAGTTTACAAGCAAGTTATGGGTCTCTCATTTCAACACGTTATTCCGCTCAATTCGATGGTTTGAGCGCCGTAAACATGATTGCCGACTTGCTAAGTTCTGCAATTTCCATTTAGAAGGTCTCTTTTAGATCCGTGGTTGCAGAACATCGTTGCGCTCAACTCGTTCACTTTAGCACTGAAAACAGCATTTTAAGCTGTAAAACGTCGCCGTGATCGATTTAAGACGGCAATTTTTAGTTAGTGATTTGAGCATGTTTTCACGCTAAAATCGCTTCTAGAACGCTTAAAACGCGATTTTGATGGTTCTAAGATCGTTTCTCTTCAGTTTACAAGCAAGTTATAGGTTTCTCATTTCAACATGTTGTTTCGGTCATCTCGATGGTTTGAGCGCCTAAAACATGATTCCCGACTTGCTAAATTCTGCAAATTCCATTTAGAAAGTCTTTTTTAGGTCCGTGATTACAGTACATGATTGTGCTCAACTCGTTCACTCTAGCACTAAAAACACCATTTTAAGCCCTAAAACGTCGCCGTGGTTGATTTAAGACGGCAATTTTTAGTTGGTGATTTGAGCATCTTTTCACGCTCAAATCGCTTCTGGAACGCTTAAAACGCGACTTTGATGGTTCTAAGGTCGTTTCTTTTGAGTTTACAAGCAAGTTATAGGTTTCACATTTCAACATGTTGTTTCGGTCATCTCGATGGTTTGAGCGCCAAAAACATGATTCCCGACTTGCTAAGTTCTGCAATATCCATTTAGAAGGTCTCTTTTAAATCCGTGATTGCTGTACATCATTGCGCTCAACTCGTTCACTTTAGCACTGAAAACAGCATTTTAACCTGTAAAACGTCGCCGTTATCGATTTAAGACGGCAATTTATAGTTAGTGATTTAAGCATGTTTTCACGCTTAAATCGCTTCTAGAAGGCTTAAAACGCGATTTTGATGGTTCTAAGATCGTTTCTTTTCAGTTTACAATCAAGTTATAGGTTTCTCATTCAACATGTTGTTTCGCTCATCTCGATGGTTTGAGCGCCGAAAACATGATTTCTGACTTGCTAAGTTGTGCAAATTCCATTTAGAATGTCTCTTTTAGGTCCGTGATCGCAGTACATCATTGCGCTCAACTCGTTTACTTTAGCACTGAAAACATTATTTTAAGCTTTAAAACGTCGCCGTGATCGATTTAAGACGGCAATTTTTAGGTGGTGATTTGAGTATGTTTTTACTCTCAAATCGCTTCCAGAACGCTTAAAACGCGATTTTGATGGTTCTAAGATCGTTTCTTTTCAGTTTACAAGCAAGTTATGGGTTTCTCATTTCAACATGTTTTTTCGCTCAATTCGATGGTTTGAGCGCCGTAAACATGATTGCCGACTTGCTAAGTTCTGCAATTTCCAGTTAGAAGGTCTCTTTTAGATTCGTGATTGCAGTACATCATTGCGCTCAACTCGTTCACTTTAGCACTGAAAACAGCATTTTAAGCTGTAAAACGTTGCCGTGATCGATTTAAGACGGAAATTTTTAGTTGGTGATTTGAGCATGTTTTCACGTTCAAATCACTTCTAGAACGCTTAAAACACGATTTTGATGGTTCTTAGATCGTTTCTTTTCAGTTTACAAGCAAGTTATAGGTTTCTCATTTCAACATGTTATTTCGCTCATCTCGATGGTTTGAGCGCCGAAAACATGATTCTTGACTTGCTAAGTTCTGCAAATTCCATTTAGAAGGTCTCTTTTAGGTCCGTGATTGCAGTACATCATTGCGCTCAACTCGTTCAATTTAGCACTGAAAAAATTATTTTAAGCTTTAAAACGTCGCCGTGATCGATTTAAAACGGCAATTTTTAGGTGGTGATTTGAGTATGTTTTTACTCTGAAATCGCTTCCAGAACGCTTAAAACGCGATTTTGATGGTTCTAAGATCGTTTCTTTTATGTTTACAAGCCAGTTATGGGTTTCTCGTTTCAACATGTTATTTCGCTCAATTCGATGGTTTGAGCGCCGTAAACATGATTGCCGACTTGCTAAGTTCTGCAATTTCCATTTAGAATGTCTCTTTTAGATCCGTGATTGCAGTACATCATTGCGCTCAACTCGTTCACTTTAGCACTGAAAACAGCATTTTAAGCTGTAAAACGTCGCCGTGATCGATTTAAGACGGCAATTTTTAGTTAGTGATTTGAGCATGTTTTCACTTTAAAATCGCTTCTAGAACGCTTAAAACGCGATTTTGATGGTTCTAAGATCGTTTCTTTTCAGTTTAATATCAAGTTATAGGTTTCTCATTCAACATGTTGTTTCGCTCATCTCGATGGTTTGAGCGCCGAAAACATGATTTCTGACTTGCTAAGTTGTGCAAATTCCATTTAGAATGTCTCTTTTAGGTCCGTGATTGCAGTACATCATTGCGCTCAACTCGTTCAATTTAGCACTGAAAAAATTATTTTAAGCTTTAAAACGTCGCCGTGATCGATTTAAAACGGCAATTTTTAGGTGGTGATTTGAGTATGTTTTTACTCTGAAATCGCTTCCAGAACGCTTAAAACGCGATTTTGATGGTTCTAAGATCGTTTCTTTTATGTTTACAAGCAAGTTATGGGTTTCTCGTTTCAACATGTTATTTCGCTCAATTCGATGGTGAGCGCCGTAAACATGATTGCCGACTTGCTAAGTTCTGCAATTTCCATTTAGAATGTCTCTTTTAGATCCGTGATTGCAGTACATCATTGCGCTCAACTCGTTCACTTTAGCACTGAAAACAGCATTTTAAGCTGTAAAACGTCGCCGTGATCGATTTAAGACGGCAATTTTTAGTTAGTGATTTGAGCATGTTTTCACTTTAAAATCGCTTCTAGAACGCTTAAAACGCGATTTTGATGGTTCTAACATCGTTTCTTTTCAGTTTACAATCAAGTTATAGGTTTCTCATTCAACATGTTGTTTCGCTCATCTCGATGGTTTGAGCGCCGAAAACATGATTTCTGACTTGCTAAGTTGTGCAAATTCCATTTAGAATGTCTCTTTTAGGTCCGTGATTGCAGTACATCATTGCGCTCAACTCGTTCAATTTAGCACTGAAAAAATTATTTTAAGCTTTAAAACGTCGCCGTGATCGATTTAAAACGACAATTTTTAGGTGGTGATTTGAGTATGTTTTAACTCTGAAATCGCTTCCAGAACGCTTAAAACGCGATTTTGATGGTTCTAAGATCGTTTCTTTTATGTTTACAAGCCAGTTATGGGTTTCTCGTTTCAACATGTTATTTCGCTCAATTCGATGGTTTGAGCGCCGTAAACATGATTGCCGACTTGCTAAGTTCTGCAATTTCCATTTAGAATGTCTCTTTTAGATCCGTGATTGCAGTACATCATTGCGCTCAACTCGTTCTTTTTAGCACTGAAAACAGCATTTTAAGCTGTAAAACGTCGCCGTGATCGATTTAAGACGCCAATTTTTAGTTAGTGATTTGAGCATGTTTTCACTTTAAAATCGCTTCTAGAACGCTTAAAACGCGATTTTGATGGTTCTAAGATCGTTTCTTTTCAGTTTACAAGCAAGTTATAGGTTTCTCATTTCAACATGTTGTTTCGCTCATCTCGATGGTTTGAGCGCAGAAAACATGATTCCCGACTTGCTAAGTTCTGCAATTTCTATTTAGAAGGTCTCTTTTAGGTCCCTGATTGCAGTACATGATTGTGCTCAACTCGTTCACTCTAGCACTAAAAAAACCATTTTAAGCTCTAAAACGTCGCCGTGGTCGATTTAAGACGGATATTTTTAGTTGGTGATTTGAGCATGTTTACACGCTAGAATCGCTTCTAGCACGCTTAAAACGCGATTTTGGTGGTTCTAAGGTCGTTTCTTTTGAGTTTACAAGCAAGTTATAGGTTTCACATTTAAACATGTTGTTTCGGTCATCTCGATGGCTTGAGCGCCGAAAACATGATTCCGCACTTGCTAAGTTCTGCAATATCAAATTAGAAGGTCTCTTTTAGATCCGTGATTGCAGTACATCATTGCGCTCAACTCGTTCACTTTAGCACTGAAAACATTATTTTAAGCTTTAAAACGTCGCCGTGATCGATTTAAGACGGAAATTTTTAGGTGGTGATTTGAGTATGTTTTCACGCTCAAATCGCTTCCACAACGCTTAAAACGCGATTTTGATGGTTCTAAGATCGTTTCTTTTCAGTTTACAAGCAAGTTATGGGTTTCTCATTTCAACATGTTATTTCGCTCAATTCGATGGTTTGAGCGCCGTAAACATGATTGCCGACTTGCTAAGTTCTTCAATTTCCATTTAGAAGGTCTCTTTTAGATCCGTGATTGCAGTACATCATTGCGCTCAACTCGTTCACTTTAGCACTGAAAACAGCATTTTAAGCTGTAAGACGTCGCCGTGATCGATTTAAGACGGCAATTTTTAGTTAGTGATTTGAGCATGTTTTCACGCTAAAATCGCTTCTAGAACGCTTAAAACGCGATTTTGATGGTTCTAAGATCGTTTCTTTTCAGTTTACAAGCAAGTTATAGGTTTCTCATTTCAACATGTTGTTTCGGTCATCTCGATGGTTTGAGCGCTTAAAACATGATTCCCGACTTGCTAAGTTCTGCAAATTCCATTTAGAAAGTCTTTTTTAGGTCCGTGATTACAGTACATGATTGTGCTCAACTCGTTCACTCTAGCACTAAAAACACCATTTTAAGCCCTAAAACGTCGCCGTGGTCGATTTAAGACGGCAATTTTTAGTTGGTGATTTGAGCATGTTTTCACGCTCAAATCGCTTCTAGAACGCTTAAAACGCGATTTTGATGGTTCTAATGTCATTTCTTTTGAGTTTACAAGCAAGTTATAGGTTTCACATTTCAACATGTTGTTTCGGTCATCTCGATGGTTTGAGCGCCAAAAACATGATTCCCGACTTGCTAAGTTCTGCAATATCCATTTAGAAGGTCTCTTTTAAATCCGTGATTGCAGTACATCATTGCGCTCAACTCGTTCACTTTAGCACTGAAAACAGCATTTGAACCTGTAAAACGTCGCCGTTATCGATTTAAGACGGCAATTTATAGTTAGTGATTTAAGCATGTTTTCACGCTTAAATCGCTTCTAGAAGGCTTAAAACGCGATTTTGATGGTTCTAAGATCGTTTCTTTTCAGTTTACAATCAAGTTATAGGTTTCTCATTCAACATGTTGTTTCTCTCATCTCGATGGTTTGAGCGCCGAAAACATGATTTCTGACTTGCTAAGTTGTGCAAATTCCATTTAGAATGTCTCTTAATTTTAGGTACGTGATTGCAGTACATCATTGCGCTCAACTCGTTCACTTTAGCACTGAAAACATTATTTTAAACTTTAAAACGTCGCCGTGATCGATTTAAGACGGCAATTTTTAGGTGGTTATTTGAGTATGTTTTTACTCTCAAATCGCTTCCAGAACGCTTAAAACGCGATTTTGATGGTTCTAAGATCGTTTCTTTTCAGTTTACAAGCAAGTTATGGGTTTCTCATTTCAACATGTTTTTTCGCTCAATTCGATGGTTTGAGCGCCGTAAACATGATTGCCGACTTGCTAAGTTGTGCAATTTCCAGTTAGAAGGTCTCTTTTAGATTCGTGATTGCAGTACATCATTGCGCTCAACTCGTTCACTTTAGCACTGAAAACAGCATTTTAAGCTGTAAAACGTCGCCGTGATCGATTTAAGACGGCAATTTTTAGTTGGTGATTTGAGCATGTTTTCACGTTCAAATCACTTCTAGAACGCTTAAAACACGATTTTGATGGTTCTTAGATCGTTTCTTTTCAGTTTACAAGCAAGTTATAGGTTTCTCATTTCAACATGTTATTTCGCTCATCTCGATGGTTTGAGCGCCGAAAACATGATTCTTGACTTGCTAAGTTCTGCAAATTCCATTTAGAAGGTCTCTTTTAGGTCCGTGATTGCAGTACATCATTGCGCTCAACTCGTTCAATTTAGCACTGAAAACATTATTTTAAGCTTTAAAACGTCGCCGTGATCGATTTAAGACGGCAATTTTTGGTGGTGATTTGAGTATGTTTTCACGCTCAAATCGCTTCCAGAACGCTTAAAACGCGATTTTGATGGTTTTAAGATTTTTTCTTTTCAGTTTATAAGCAAATTATAGGTTTCTCATTTCAACATGTTTTTTCGCTCTTCTCGATGGTTTGAGCGCAGAAAACATGATTCCCGACTTGCTAAGTTCTGCAATATCCATTTAGAAGGCCTCTTTCAGATCCGTGATTGCAGTACATCATTGCGCTCAACTCGTTCACTTTAGCACTGAAAACACCATTTTAAGCTGTAAAACGTCGCCGTTATCGATTTAAGACGGCAATTTATAGTTAGTTATTTGAACATGTTTTTACGCTCAAATCGCTTTTAGAAGGCTTAAAACGCGATTTTGATGGTTCTAAGATCGTTTCTTTTCAGTTTACAATGAAGTTATAGGTTTCTCATTCAACATGTTGTTTCGCTCATCTCGATGGTTTGAGCGCCGAAAACATGATTTCCGACTTGCTAAGTTGTGCAAATTCCATTTAGAATGTCTCTTTTAGGTCCGTGATTGCAGTACATCATTGCGCTCAGCTCGTTCACTTTAGCACTGAAAACATTATTTAAGCTTTAAAACGTCGCCGTGATCGATTTAAGACGGCAATTTTTAGGTGGTGATTTGAGTATGTTTTTACCCTCAAATCGCTTCCAGAACGCTTAAAACGCGATTTTGATGGTTCTAAGATCGTTTCTTTTCAGTTTACAAGCAAGTTATGGGTCTCTCATTTCAACATGTTATTTCGCTCAATTCGATGGTTTGAGCGCCGTAAACATGATTGCCGACTTGCTAAGTTCTGCAATTTCCATTTAGAAGGTCTCTTTTAGATCCGTGGTTGCAGTACATCATTGCGCTCAACTCGTTCACTTTAGCACTGAAAAAAGCATTTTAAGCTGTAAAACGTCGCCGTGATCGATTTAAGACGGCAATTTTTAGTTGCTGATTTGAGCATGTTTTCACGCTCAAATCACTTCTAGAACGCTTAAAACGCGATTTTGATGGTTCTAAGGTCGTTTCTTTTCAGTTTACAAGCAAGTTATAGGTTTCTCATTTCAACATGTTATTTCGCTCATCTCGATGGTTTGAGCGCCGAAAACATGATTCTTGACTTGCTAAGTTCTGCAAATTCCATTTAGAAGGTCTCTTTTAGGTCCGTGATGGCAGTACATCATTGCGCTCAACTCGTTCACTTTAGCACTGAAAACAGCATTTTAAGCTTTAAAACGTCGCCGTGATCGATTTAAGACGGCAATTTTTAGTTGCTGATTTGAGCATGTTTTCACGCTCAAATCGCTTTTAGAACGCTTAAAACGCGATTTTGATGCTTCTAAGATCGTTTCTTTTCAGTTTACAAGCAAGTTATAGGTTTCTCATTTCAACATGTTGTTTCATTCATCTCGATGGTTTGAGCGCCGAAAACATGATTGCCGACTTGCTAAGTTCTGCAATTTCCATTTAGAAGGTCTCTTTTAGGTCCGTGATTGCAGTACATCATTGCGCTCAACTCGTTCACTTTAGCACTGAAAACATTATTTTAAGCTTTAAAACGTCGCCGTGATCGATTTAAGACGGCAATTTTTTGTTGGTGATTTGAGCATGTTTTTACGCTCAAATCGCTTTTAGCACGCTTAAAACGCGATTTTGATGGTTCTAAGGTCGTTTCTTTTGAGTTTACAAGCAAGTTATAGGTTTCACATTTCAACATGTTGTTTCGGTCATATCGATGGTTTGACCGCCGTAAACATGATTCTCGACTTGCTAAGTTCTGCAATATCCATTTAGAAGGTCTCTTTTAGATCCGTGATTGCAGTACATCATTGCGCTCAACTCGTTCACTTTAGCACTGAAAACCGCATTTTAAGCTGTAAAACGTCGCCGTGATCGATTTAAGACGGCAATTTTTAGTTAGTGATTTGAGCATGTTTTCACGCTCAAATCGCTTCTAGAAGGCTTAAAACGCGATTTTGATGGTTCTAAGGTCGTTTCTTTTCAGTTTACAAGCAAGTTATAGGTTTCACATTTCAACATGTTGTTTCGGTCATCTCGATGGTTTGAGCGCCGAAAACATGATTCCCGACTTGCTAAGTTCTGCAATATCAAATTAGAAGGTCTTTTTTAAGATCCGTCATTGCAGTACATCATTGCGCTCAACTCGTTCACTTTAGCACTGAAAACAGCATTTTAAGCTGTAAAACGTCGATGTGATCGATTTAAGACGGCAATTTTTAGTTAGTGATTTGAGCATGTTTTCCCGCTCAAATCGCTTCTAGAACGCTTAAAACGCGATTTTGATGCTTCTAAGATCGTTTCTTTTCAGTTTACAAGAAAGTTATAGGTTTCTGATTTCAACATGTTGTGTCAATCATCTCGATGGTTTTAGCGCCGAAAACATGATTCCCGACTTGCTAAGTTCTGCAAATTCCATTTAGAAGGTCTCTTTTAGGTCCGTGATTGCAGTACATCATTGCGCTAAACTCGTTCACTTTAGCACTGAAAACATTATTTTAAGCTTTAAAACGTCGCCGTGATCGATTTAAGACGGCAATTTTTAGGTGGTGATTTGAGTATGTTTTTACTCTCAAATCGCTTTTAGAACGCTTAAAACGCGATTTTGATGCTTCTAAGATCGTTTCTTTTCAGTTTACAAGCAAGTTATAGGTTTCTCATTTCAACATGTTGTTTCATTCATCTCGATGGTTTGAGCGCCGAAAACATGATTGCCGACTTGCTAAGTTCTTCAATTTCCATTTAGAAGGTCTCTTTTAGATCCGTGATTGCAGTTAATTATTGCGCTCAACTCGTTCACTTTAGCACTGAAAACAGCATTTTAAGCTGTAAAACGTCGCCGTGATCGATTTAAGACGGCAATTTTTAGTCAGTGATTTGCGCATGTTTTCCCGCTAAAATCGCTTCTAGAACGCTTAAAACGCGATTTTGATGGTTGTAAGATTTTTTCTTTTCAGTTTACAAGCAAATTATAGGTTTCTCATTTCAACATGTTGTTTCGCTCTTCTCGTTGGTTTGAGCGCAGAAAACATGATTCCCCACTTGCTAAGTTCTGCAATATCCATTTAGAAGGCCTCTTTCAGATCCGTGATTGCAGTACATCATTGCGCTCAACTCGTTCACTTTAGCACTGAAAACACCATTTTAAGCTGTAAAACGTCGCGGTTATCGATTTAAGACGGCAATTTATAGTTAGTTATTTGAACATGTTTTTACGCTCAAATTGCTTTTAGAAGGCTTAAAACGCGATTTTGATGGTTCTAAGATCGTTTCTTTTCAGTTTACAATCAAGTTATAGGTTTCTCATTCAACATGTTGTTTCGCTCATCTCGATGGTTTGAGCGCCGTAAACATGATTGCCGACTTGCTAAGTTCTGCAATTTCCATTTAGAAGGTCTCTTTTAGATCCGTGGTTGCAGTACATCATTGCGCTCAACTCGTTCACTTTAGCACTGAAAAAAGCATTTTAAGCTGTAAAACGTCGCCGTGATCGATTTAAGACGGCAATTTTTAGTTGCTGATTTGAGCATGTTTTCATGCTCAAATCACTTCTAGAACGCTTAAAACGCGATTTTGATGGTTCTAAGATCGTTTCTTTTCAGTTTACAAGCAAGTTATAGGTTTCTCATTTCAACATGTTATTTCGCTCATCTCGATGGTTTGAGCGCTGAAAACATGATTCTTGACTTGCTAAGTTCTGCAAATTCCATTTAGAACGTCTCTTTTAGGTCCGTGATTGCAGTACATCATTGCGCTCAACCCGTTCACTTTAGCACTGAAAACAGCATTTTAAGCTTTAAAACGTCGCCGTGATCGATTTAAGACGGCAACTTTTAGGTGGTAATTTGAGTATGTTTTCACGCTAAAATCTCTTCCAGAACGCTTAACACGCGATTTTGATGGTTCTAAGATCGTTTCTTTTCAGTTTACAAGCAAGTTATGGGTCTCTCATTTCAACATGTTATTTCGCTAAATTCGATGGTTTGAGCGCCGTAAACATGATTGCCGACTTGCTAAGTTCTGCAATTTCCATTTAGAAGGTCTCTTTTAGATCCGTGGTTGCAGTACATCATTGCGCTCAACTCGTTCACTTTAGCACTGAAAAAAGCATTTTAAGCTGTAAAATGTCGCCGTGATCGATTTAAGACGGCAATTTTTAGTTGCTGATTTGAGCATGTTTTCACGCTCAAATCACTTCTAGAACGCTTAAGACGCGATTTTGATGGTTCTAAGATCGTTTCTTTTCAGTTTACAAGCAAGCTATGGGTCTCTCATTTCAACATGTTATTTCGCTCAATTCGATGGTTTGAGCGCCGTAAACATGATTGCCGACTTGCTAAGTTCTGCAATTTCCATTTAGAAGGTCTCTTTTAGATCCGTGGTTGCAGTACATCATTGCGCTCAACTCGTTCACTTTAGCACTGAAAACAGCATTTTAAGCTGTAAAACGTCGCCGTGATCGATTTAAGACGGCAATTTTTAGTTAGTGATTTGAGCATGTTTTCACGCTAAAATCGCTTCTAGAACGCTTAAAACAAGATTTTGATGGTTCTAAGATCGTTTCTTTTCAGTTTACAAGCAAGTTATAGGTTTCTCATTTCAACATGTTGTTTCGGTCATCTCGATGGTTTGAGCGCCTAAAACATGATTCCCGACTTGCTAAGTTCTGCAAATTCCATTTAGAAAGTCTTTTTTAGGTCCGTGATTACAGTACATGATTGTGCTCAACTCGTTCACTCTAGCACTAAAAACAGCATTTTAAGCCCTAAAACGTCGCCGTGGTCGATTTAAGACGGCAATTTTTAGTTGGTGATTTGAGCATGTTTTCACGCTCAAATCGCTTCTAGAACGCTTAAAACGCGATTTTGATGGTTCTAAGGTCGTTTCTTTTGAGTTTACAAGCAAGTTATAGGTTTCACATTTCAACATGTTGTTTCGGTCATCTCGATGGTTTGAGCGCCGAAAACATGATTGCCGACTTGCTAAGTTCTGCAATTTCCATTTAGAAGGTCTCTTTTAGGTCCGTGATTGCAGTACATCATTGCGCTCAACTCGTTCACTTTAGCACTGAAAACATTATTTTAAGCTTTAAAACGTCGCCGTGATGGATTTAAGACGGCAATTTTTGGTGGTGATTTGAGTATGTTTTCACGCTCAAATCGCTTCTAGAACGCTTAAAACGCGACTTTGATGGTTCTAAGATCGTTTCTTTTCAGTTTACAAGCAAGTTATGGGTTTCTCATTTCAACATGTTATTTCGCTCATTTCGATGGTTTGAGCGCCGTAAACATGATTGCCGACTTGCTAAGTTCTTCAATTTCCATTTAGAAGGTCTCTTTTAGATCCGTGATTGCAGTTAATCATTGCGCTCAACTCGTTCACTTTAGCACTGAAAACAGCATTTTAAGCTGTAAAACGTCGCCGTGATCGATTTAAGACGGCAATTTTTAGTCAGTGATTTGCGCATGTTTTCCCGCTAAAATCGCTTCTAGAACGCTTAAAACAAGATTTTGATGGTTCTAAGATCGTTTCTTTTCAGTTTACAAGCAAGTTATAGGTTTCTCATTTCAACATGTTGTTTCGGTCATCTCGATGGTTTGAGCGCCTAAAACATGATTCCCGACTTGCTAAGTTCTGCAAATTCCATTTAGAAAGTCTTTTTTAGGTCCGTGATTACAGTACATGATTGTGCTCAACTCGTTCACTCTAGCACTAAAAACACCATTTTAAGCCCTAAAACGTCGCCGTGGTCGATTTAAGACGGCAATTTTTAGTTGGTGATTTGAGCATGTTTTCACGCTCAAATCGCTTCTAGAACGCTTAAAACGCGATTTTGATGGTTCTAAGGTCGTTTCTTTTGAGTTTACAAGCAAGTTATAGGTTTCACATTTCAACATGTTGTTTCGGTCATCTCGATGGTTTGAGCGCCGAAAACATGATTGCCGACTTGCTAAGTTCTGCAATTTCCATTTAGAAGGTCTCTTTTAGGTCCGTGATTGCAGTACATCATTGCGCTCAACTCGTTCACTTTAGCACTGAAAACATTATTTTAAGCTTTAAAACGTCGCCGTGATGGATTTAAGACGGCAATTTTTGGTGGTGATTTGAGTATGTTTTCACGCTCAAATCGCTTCTAGAACGCTTAAAACGCGATTTTGATGGTTCTAAGGTCGTTTCTTTTGAGTTTACAAGCAAGTTATAGGTTTCACATTTCAACATGTTGTTTCGGTCATCTCGATGGTTTGAGCGCCGAAAACATGATTGCCGACTTGCTAAGTTCTGCAATTTCCATTTAGAAGGTCTCTTTTAGGTCCGTGATTGCAGTACATCATTGCGCTCAACTCGTTCACTTTAGCACTGAAAACATTATTTTAAGCTTTAAAACGTCGCCGTGATGGATTTAAGACGGCAATTTTTGGTGGTGATTTGAGTATGTTTTCACGCTCAAATCGCTTCTAGAACGCTTAAAACGCGATTTTGATGGTTCTAAGGTCGTTTCTTTTGAGTTTACAAGCAAGTTATAGGTTTCTCATTTCAACATGTTATTTCGCTCATCTCGATGGTTTGAGCGCCGAAAACATGATTCTTGACTTGCTAAGTTGTGCAAATTCCATTTAGAAGGTCTCTTTTAGGTCCGTGATGGCAGTACATCTTTGCGCTCAACTCGTTCACTTTAGCACTGAAAACAGCATTTTAAGCTTTAAAACGTCGCCGTGATCGATTTAAGACGGCAACTTTTAGGTGGTAATTTGAGTATGTTTTCACGCTAAAATCTCTTCCAGAACGCTTCACACGCGATTTTGATGGTTCTAAGATCGTTTCTTTTCAGTTTACAAGCAAGTTATGGGTCTCTCATTTCAACATGTTATTTCGCTCAATTCGATGGTTTGAGCGCCGTAAACATGAATGCCGACTTGCTAAGTTCTGCAATTTCCATTTAGAAGGTCTCTTTCAGATCCGTGGTTGCAGTACATCATTGCGCTCAACTCGTTCACTTTAGCACTGAAAACAGCATTTTAAGCTGTAAAACGTCGCCGTGATCGATTTAAGACGGCAATTTTTAGTTAGTGATTTGAGCATGTTTTTACGCTCAAATGGCTTCTAGAACGCTTAAAACGCGATTTTTATGGTGCTAAGATCCTTTCTTTTGAGTTTATAAGAAAGTTATAGGTTTCTTATTTCAACATGTTATTTCGCTCATCTCGATGGTTTGAGCGCCGAAAACATGATTCCCGACTTTCTAAAATCTGCAAATTCCATTTACAAGGTCTCTTTTAGGTCCGTGATTACAGTACACGAATGTGCTACACTCGTTCACTCTAGCACTAAAAACACCATTTTAAGCTCTAAAACGTCGCCGTGGTCGATTTAAGATAGCAATTTTTAGTTGGTGATTTGAGCATGTTTTCACGCTCAAATCGCTTTTTGAGCGCTTAAAACGCGATTTTGATGGTTCTAAGGTCGTTTCTTTTGAGTTTACAAGCAAGTTATAGGTTTCACATTTCAACATGTTGTTTCGGTCATCTCGATGGTTTGAGCGCCGTAAACATGATTCTCGACTTGCTAAGTTCTGCAATATCCATTTAGAAGGTCTCTTTTAGATCCGTGATTGCAGTACATCATTGCGCTCAACTCATTCACTTTAGCACTGAAAACATCATTTTAAGCTCTAAAACGTCGCCGTTATCGATTTAAGACGGCAATTTTTTGTTGGTGATTTGAGCATGTTTTTACGCTCAAATCGCTTTTAGCACGCTTAAAACGCGATTTTGATGGTTCTAAGGTCGTTTCTTTTGAGTTTACAAGCAAGTTATAGGTTTCACATTTCAACATGTTGTTTCGGTCATCTCGATGGTTTGACCGCCGTAAACATGATTCTCGACTTGCTAAGTTCTGCAATATCCATTTAGAAGGTCTCTTTTAGATCCGTGATTGCAGTACATCATTGCGCTCAACTCGTTCACTTTAGCACTGAAAACCGCATTTTAAGCTGTAAAACGTCGCCGTTATCGATTTAAGACGGCAATTTATAGTTAGTTATTTGAACATGTTTTTACGCTCAAATCGCTTTTAGAAGGCTTAAAACGCGATTTTGATGGTTCTAAGATCGTTTCTTTTCAGTTTACAATCAAGTTATAGGTTTCTCATTCAACATGTTGTTTCGCTCATCTCGATGGTTTGAGCGGCGAAAACATGATTTCCGACTTGCAAAGTTGTGCAAATTCCATTTAGAATGTCTCTTTAGGTCCGTGATTGCAGTACATCATTGCGCTCAACTCGTTCACTTTAGCACTGAAAACATTATTTAAGCTTTAAAACGTCGCCGTGATCGATTTAAGACGGCAATTTTTAGGTGGTGATTTGAGTATGTTTTTACTCTCAAATCGCTTCCAGAACGCTTAAAACGCGATTTTGATGGTTCTAAGATCGTTTCTTTTCAGTTTACAAGCAAGTTATGGGTCTCTCATTTCAACATGTTATTTCGCTCAATTCGATGGTTTGAGCGCCGTAAACATGATTGCCGACTTGCTAAGTTCTGCAATTTCCATTTAGAAGGTCTCTTTTAGATCCGTGGTTGCAGTACATCATTGCGCTCAACTCGTTCACTTTAGCACTGAAAAAAGCATTTTAAGCTGTAAAACGTCGCCGTGATCGATTTAAGACGGCAATTTTTAGTTGCTGATTTGAGCATGTTTTCACGCTCAAATCACTTCTAGAACGCTTAAAACGCGATTTTGATGGTTCTAAGATCGTTTCTTTTCAGTTTACAAGCAAGTTATAGGTTTCTCATTTCAACATGTTATTTCGCTCATCTCGATGGTTTGAGCGCCGAAAACATGATTCTTGACTTGCTAAGTTCTGCAAATTCCATTTAGAAGGTCTCTTTTAGGTCCGTGATGGCAGTACATCATTGCGCTCAACTCGTTCACTTTAGCACTGAAAACAGCATTTTAAGCTTTAAAACGTCGCCGTGATCGATTTAAGACGGCAACTTTTAGGTGGTAATTTGAGTATGTTTTCACGCTAAAATCTCTTCCAGAACGCTTAACACGCGATTTTGATGGTTCTAAGATCGTTTCTTTTCAGTTTACAAGCAAGTTATGGGTCTCTCATTTCAACATGTTATTTCGCTCAATTCGATGGTTTGAGCGGCGTAAACATGATTGCCGACTTGCTAAGTTCTGCAATTTCCATTTAGAAGGTCTCTTTTAGATCCGTGGTTGCAGTACATCATTGCGCTCAACTCGTTCACTTTAGCACTGAAAAAAGCATTTTAATCTGTAAAACGTCGCCGTGATCGATTTAAGACGGCAATTTTTAGTTGCTGATTTGAGCATGTTTTCACGCTCAAATCACTTCTAGAACGCTTAAAACGCGATTTTGATGGTTCTAAGATCGTTTCTTTTCAGTTTACAAGCAAGTTATGGGTCTCTCATTTCAACATGTTATTTCGCTCAATTCGATGGTTTGAGCGCCGTAAACATGATTGCCGACTTGCTAAGTTCTGCAATTTCCATTTAGAAGGTCTCTTTTAGATCCGTGGTTGCAGTACATCATTGCGCTCAACTCGTTCACTTTAGCACTGAAAACAGCATTTTAAGCTGTAAAACGTCGCCGTGATCGATTTAAGACGGCAATTTTTAGTTAGTGATTTGAGCATGTTTTCACGCTAAAATCGCTTCTAGAACGCTTAAAACAAGATTTTGATGGTTCTAAGATCGTTTCTTTTCAGTTTACAAGCAAGTTATAGGTTTCTCATTTCAACATGTTGTTTCGGTCATCTCGATGGTTTGAGCGCCTAAAACATGATTCCCGACTTGCTAAGTTCTGCAAATTCCATTTAGAAAGTCTTTTTTAGGTCCGTGATTACAGTACATGATTGTGCTCAACTCGTTCACTCTAGCACTAAAAACACCATTTTAAGCCCTAAAACGTCGCCGTGGTCGATTTAAGACGGCAATTTTTAGTTGGTGATTTGAGCATGTTTTCACGCTCAAATCGCTTCTAGAACGCTTAAAACGCGATTTTGATGGTTCTAAGGTCGTTTCTTTTGAGTTTACAAGCAAGTTATAGGTTTCACATTTCAACCTGTTGTTTCGGTCATCTCGATGGTTTGAGCGCCGAAAACATGATTGCCGACTTGCTAAGTTCTGCAATATCAAATTAGAAGGTCTCTTTTAGATCCGTGATTGCAGTACATCATTGCGCTCAACTCGTTCACTTTAGCACTGAAAACATTATTTTAAGCTTTAAAACGTCGCCGTGATCGATTTAAGACGGCAATTTTTAGTTAGTGATTTGCGCATGTTTTCACGCTAAAATCGCTTCTAGAACGCTTAAAACGCGATTTTGATGGTTGTAAGATTTTTTCTTTTCAGTTTACAAGCAAATTATAGGTTTCTCATTTCAACATGTTGTTTCGCTCTTCTCGATGGTTTGAGCGCAGAAAACATGATTCCCGACTTGCTAAGTTCTGCAATATCCATTTAGAAGGCCTCTTTCAGATCCGTGATTGCAGTACATCATTGCGCTCAACTCGTTCACTTTAGCACTGAAAACACCATTTTAAGCTGTAAAACGTCGCCGTTATCGATTTAAGACGGCAATTTATAGTTAGTTATTTGAACATGTTTTTACGCTCAAATCGCTTTTAGAAGGCTTAAAACGCGATTTTGATGGTTCTAAGATCGTTTCTTTTCAGTTTACAATCAAGTTATAGGTTTCTCATTCAACATGTTGTTTCGCTCATCTCGATGGTTTGAGCGCCGAAAACATGATTTCCGACTTGCTAAGTTGTGCAAATTCCATTTAGAATGTCTCTTTTAGGTCCGTGATTGCAGTACATCATTGCGCTCAACTCGTTCACTTTAGCACTGAAAACATTATTTAAGCTTTAAAAGGTCGCCGTGATCGATTTAAGACGGCAATTTTTAGGTGGTGATTTGAGTATGTTTTTACTCTCAAATCGCTTCCAGAACGCTTAAAACGCGATTTTGATGGTTCTAAGATCGTTTCTTTTCAGTTTACAAGCAAGTTATGGGTCTCTCATTTCAACATGTTATTTCGCTCAATTCGATGGTTTGAGCGCCGTAAACATGATTGCCGACTTGCTAAGTTCTGCAATTTCCATTTAGAAGGTCTCTTTTAGATCCGTGGTTGCAGTACATCATTGCGCTCAACTCGTTCACTTTAGCACTGAAAAAAGCATTTTAAGCTGTAAAACGTCGCCGTGATCGATTTAAGACGGCAATTTTTAGTTGCTGATTTGAGCATGTTTTCACGCTCAAATCACTTCTAGAACGCTTAAAACGCGATTTTGATGGTTCTAAGATCGTTTCTTTTCAGTTTACAAGCAAGTTATAGGTTTCTCATTTCAACATGTTATTTCGCTCATCTCGATGGTTTGAGCGCCGAAAACATGATTCTTGACTTGCTAAGTTCTGCAAATTCCATTTAGAAGGTCTCTTTTAGGTCCGTGATGGCAGTACATCATTGCGCTCAACTCGTTCACTTTAGCACTGAAAACAGCATTTTAAGCTTTAAAACGTCGCCGTGATCGATTTAAGACGGCAACTTTTAGGTGGTAATTTGAGTATGTTTTCACGCTAAAATCTCTTCCAGAACGCTTAACACGCGATTTTGATGGTTCTAAGATCGTTTCTTTTCAGTTTACAAGCAAGTTATGGGTCTCTCATTTCAACATGTTATTTCGCTCAATTCGATGGTTTGAGCGGCGTAAACATGATTGCCGACTTGCTAAGTTCTGCAATTTCCATTTAGAAGGTCTCTTTTAGATCCGTGGTTGCAGTACATCATTGCGCTCAACTCGTTCACTTTAGCACTGAAAAAAGCATTTTAAGCTGTAAAACGTCGCCGTGATCGATTTAGGACGGCAATTTTTAGTTGCTGATTTGAGCATGTTTTCACGCTCAAATCACTTCTAGAACGCTTAAAACGCGATTTTGATGGTTCTAAGATCGTTTCTTTTCAGTTTACAAGCAAGTTATAGGTTTCTCATTTCAACATGTTATTTCGCTCATCTCGATGGTTTGAGCGCCGAAAACATGATTCTGGACTTGCTAAGTTCTGCAAATTCCATTTAGAAGGTCTCTTTTAGGTCCGTGATGGCAGTACATCATTGCGCTCAACTCGTTCACTTTAGCACTGAAAACAGCATTTTAAGCTTTAAAACGTCGCCGTGATCGATTTAAGACGGCAACTTTTAGGTGGTAATTTGAGTATGTTTTCACGCTAAAATCTCTTCCAGAACGCTTAACACGCGATTTTGATGGTTCTAAGATCGTTTCTTTTCAGTTTACAAGCAAGTTATGGGTCTCTCATTTCAACATGTTATTTCGCTCAATTCGATGGTTTGAGCGGCGTAAACATGATTGCCGACTTGCTAAGTTCTGCAATTTCCATTTAGAAGGTCTCTTTTAGATCCGTGGTTGCAGTACATCATTGCGCTCAACTCGTTCACTTTAGCACTGAAAAAAGCATTTTAATCTGTAAAACGTCGCCGTGATCGATTTAAGACGGCAATTTTTAGTTGCTGATTTGAGCATGTTTTCACGCTCAAATCACTTCTAGAACGCTTAAAACGCGATTTTGATGGTTCTAAGATCGTTTCTTTTCAGTTTACAAGCAAGTTATAGGTCTCTCATTTCAAGATGTTATTTCGCTCAATTCGATGGTTTGAGCGCCTAAAACATGATTCCCGACTTGCTAAGTTCTGCAAATTCCATTTAGAAAGTCTTTTTTAGGTCCGTGATTACAGTACATGATTGTATTCAACTCGTTCACTCTAGCACTAAAAACACCATTTTAAGCCCTAAAACGTCGCCGTGGTCGATTTAAGACGGCAATTTTTAGTTGGTGATTTGAGCATGTTTTCACGCTCAAATCGCTTCTAGAACGCTTAAAACGCGATTTTGATGGTTCTAAGGTCGTTTCTTTTGAGTTTACAAGCAAGTTATAGGTTTCACATTTCAACCTGTTGTTTCGGTCATCTCGATGGTTTGAGCGCCGAAAACATGATTGCCGACTTGCTAAGTTCTGCAATATCAAATTAGAAGGTCTCTTTTAGATCCGTGATTGCAGTACATCATTGCGCTCAACTCGTTCACTTTAGCACTGAAAACATTATTTTAAGCTTTAAAACGTCGCCGTGATCGATTTAAGACGGCAATTTTTAGTTAGTGATTTGCGCATGTTTTCACGCTAAAATCGCTTCTAGAACGCTTAAAACGCGATTTTGATGGTTGTAAGATTTTTTCTTTTCAATTTACAAGCAAATTATAGGTTTCTCATTTCAACATGTTGTTTCGCTCTTCTCGATGGTTTGAGCGCAGAAAACATGATTCCCGACTTGCTAAGTTCTGCAATATCCATTTAGAAGGCCTCTTTCAGATCCGTGATTGCAGTACATCATTGCGCTCAACTCGTTCACTTTAGCACTGAAAACACCATTTTAAGCTGTAAAACGTCGCCGTTATCGATTTAAGACGGCAATTTATAGTTAGTTATTTGAACATGTTTTTACGCTCAAATCGCTTTTAGAAGGCTTAAAACGCGATTTTGATGGTTCTAAGATCGTTTCTTTTCAGTTTACAATCAAGTTATAGGTTTCTCATTCAACATGTTGTTTCGCTCATCTCGATGGTTTGAGCGCCGAAAACATGATTTCCGACTTGCTAAGTTGTGCAAATTCCATTTAGAATGTCTCTTTTAGGTCCGTGATTGCAGTACATCATTGCGCTCAACTCGTTCACTTTAGCACTGAAAACATTATTTAAGCTTTAAAAGGTCGCCGTGATCGATTTAAGACGGCAATTTTTAGGTGGTGATTTGAGTATGTTTTTACTCTCAAATCGCTTCCAGAACGCTTAAAACGCGATTTTGATGGTTCTAAGATCGTTTCTTTTCAGTTTACAAGCAAGTTATGGGTCTCTCATTTCAACATGTTATTTCGCTCAATTCGATGGTTTGAGCGCCGAAAACATGATTGCCGACTTGCTAAGTTCTGCAATTTCCATTTAGAAGGTCTCTTTTAGATCCGTGGTTGCAGTACATCATTGCGCTCAACTCGTTCACTTTAGCACTGAAAAAAGCATTTTAAGCTGTAAAACGTCGCCGTGATCGATTTAAGACGGCAATTTTTAGTTGCTGATTTGAGCATGTTTTCACGCTCAAATCACTTCTAGAACGCTTAAAACGCGATTTTGATGGTTCTAAGATCGTTTCTTTTCAGTTTACAAGCAAGTTATAGGTTTCTCATTTCAACATGTTATCTCGCTCATCTCGATGGTTTGAGCGCCGAAAACATGATTCTTGACTTGCTAAGTTCTGCAAATTCCATTTAGAAGGTCTCTTTTAGGTCCGTGATGGCAGTACATCATTGCGCTCAACTCGTTCACTTTAGCACTGAAAACAGCATTTTAAGCTTTAAAACGTCGCCGTGATCGATTTAAGACGGCAACTTTTAGGTGGTAATTTGAGTATGTTTTCACGCTAAAATCTCTTCCAGAACGCTTAACACGCGATTTTGATGGTTCTAAGATCGTTTCTTTTCAGTTTACAAGCAAGTTATGGGTCTCTCATTTCAACATGTTATTTCGCTCAATTCGATGGTTTGAGCGCCGTAAACATGATTGCCGACTTGCTAAGTTCTGCAATTTCCATTTAGAAGGTCTCTTTTAGATCCGTGGTTGCAGTACATCATTGCGCTCAACTCGTTCACTTTAGCACTGAAAAAAGCATTTTAAGCTGTAAAACGTCGCCGTGATCGATTTAAGACGGCAATTTTTAGTTGCTGATTTGAGCATGTTTTCACGCTCAAATCACTTCTAGAACGCTTAAAACGCGATTTTGATGGTTCTAAGATCGTTTCTTTTCAGTTTACAAGCAAGTTATGGGTCTCTCATTTCAACATGTTATTTCGCTCAATTCGATGGTTTGAGCGCCGTAAACATGATTGCCGACTTGCTAAGTTCTGCAATTTCCATTTAGAAGGTCTCTTTTAGATCCGTGGTTGCAGAACATCATTGCGCTCAACTCGTTCCCTTTAGCACTGAAAACAGCATTTTAAGCTGTAAAACGTCGCCGTGATCGATTTAAGACGGCAATTTTTAGTTAGTGATTTGAGCATGTTTTCACGCTAAAATCGCTTCTAGAACGCTTAAAACGCGATTTTGATGGTTCTAAGATCGTTTCTTTTCAGTTTACAAGCAAGTTATAGGTTTCTCATTTCAACATGTTGTTTCGGTCATCTCGATGGTTTCAGCGCCTAAAACATGATTCCCGACTTGCTAAGTTCTGCAAATTCCATTTAGAAAGTCTTTTTTAGGTCCGTGATTACAGTACATGATTGTGCTCAACTCGTTCACTCTAGCACTAAAAACACCATTTTAAGCCCTAAAACGTCGCCGTGGTTGATTTAAGACGGCAATTTTTAGTTGGTGATTTGAGCATGTTTTCACGCTCAAATCGCTTCTGGAACGCTTAAAACGCGATTTTGATGGTTCTAAGGTCGTTTCTTTTGAGTTTACAAGCAAGTTATAGGTTTCACATTTCAACATGTTGTTTCGGTCATCTCGATGGTTTGAGCGCCAAAAACATGATTCCCGACTTGCTAAGTTCTGCAATATCCATTTAGAAGGTCTCTTTTAAATCCGTGATTGCAGTACATCATTGCGCTCAACTCGTTCACTTTAGCACTGAAAACAGATTTTAACCTGTAAAACGCCGCCGTTATCGATTTAAGACGGCAATTTATAGTTAGTGATTTAAGCATGTTTTCACGCTTAAATCGCTTCTAGAAGGCTTAAAACGCGATTTTGATGGTTCTAAGATCGTTTCTTTTCAGTTTACAATCAAGTTATAGGTTTCTCATTCAACATGTTGTTTCGCTCATCTCGATGGTTTGAGCGCCGAAAACATGATTTCTGACTTGCTAAGTTGTGCAAATTCCATTTAGAATGTCTCTTTTAGGTCCGTGATTGCAGTACATCATTGCGCTCAACTCGTTCACTTTAGCACTGAAAACATTATTTTAAGCTTTAAAACGTCGCCGTGATCGATTTAAGACGGCAATTTTTAGGTGGTGATTTGAGTATGTTTTTACTCTCAAATCGCTTCCAGAACGCTTAAAACGCGATTTTGATGGTTCTAAGATCGTTTCTTATCAGTTTACAAGCAAGTTATGGGTTTCTCATTTCAACATGTTTTTTCGCTCAATTCGATGGTTTGAGCGCCGTAAACATGATTGCCGACTTGCTAAGTTCTGCAATTTCCAGTTAGAAGGTCTCTTTTAGATTCGTGATTGCAGTACATCATTGCGCTCAACTCGTTCACTTTAGCACTGAAAACAGCATTTTAAGCTGTAAAACGTCGCCGTGATCGATTTAAGACGGCAATTTTTAGTTGGTGATTTGAGCATGTTTTCACGTTCAAATCACTTCTAGAACGCTTAAAACACGATTTTGATGGTTCTTAGATCGTTTCTTTTCAGTTTACAAGCAAGTTATAGGTTTCTCATTTCAACATGTTATTTCGCTCATCTCGATGGTTTGAGCGCCGAAAACATGATTCTTGACTTGCTAAGTTCTGCAAATTCCATTTAGAAGGTCTCTTTTAGGTCCGTGATTGCAGTACATCATTGCGCTCAACTCGTTCAATTTAGCACTGAAAAAATTATTTTAAGCTTTAAAACGTCGCCGTGATCGATTTAAAACTGCAATTTTTAGGTGGTGATTTGAGTATGTTTTTACTCTGAAATCGCTTCCAGAACGCTTAAAACGCGATTTTGATGGTTCTAAGATCGTTTCTTTTATGTTTACAAGCCAGTTATGGGTTTCTCGTTTCAACATGTTATTTCGCTCAATTCGATGGTTTGAGCGCCGTAAACATGATTGCCGACTTGCTAAGTTCTGCAATTTCCATTTAGAATGTCTCTTTTAGATCCGTGATTGCAGTACATCATTGCGCTCAACTCGTTCACTTTAGCACTGAAAACAGCATTTTAAGCTGTAAAACGTCGCCGTGATCGATTTAAGACGGCAATTTTTAGTTAGTGATTTGAGCATGTTTTCACTTTAAAATGGCTTCTAGAACGCTTAAAACGCGATTTTGATGGTTCTAAGATCGTTTCTTTTCAGTTTACAATCAAGTTATAGGTTTCTCATTCAACATGTTGTTTCGCTCATCTCGATGGTTTGAGCGCCGAAAACATGATTTCTGACTTGCTAAGTTGTGCAAATTCCATTTAGAATGTCTCTTTTAGGTCCGTGATTGCAGTACATCATTGCGCTCAACTCGTTCAATTTAGCACTGAAAAAATTATTTTAAGCTTTAAAACGTCGCCGTGATCGATTTAAAACGGCAATTTTTAGGTGGTGATTTGAGTATGTTTTTACTCTGAAATCGCTTCCAGAACGCTTAAAACGCGATTTTGATGGTTCTAAGATCGTTTCTTTTATGTTTACAAGCCAGTTATGGGTTTCTCGTTTCAACATGTTATTTCGCTCAATTCGATGGTTTGAGCGCCGTAAACATGATTGCCGACTTGCTAAGTTCTGCAATTTCCATTTAGAATGTCTCTTTTAGATCCGTGATTGCAGTACATCATTGCGCTCAACTCGTTCACTTTAGCACTGAAAACAGCATTTTAAGCTGTAAAACGTCGCCGTGATCGATTTAAGACGGCAATTTTTAGTTAGTGATTTCAGCATGTTTTCACTTTAAAATGGCTTCTAGAACGCTTAAAACGCGATTTTGATGGTTCTAAGATCGTTTCTTTTCAGTTTACAATCAAGTTATAGGTTTCTCATTCAACATGTTGTTTCGCTCATCTCGATGGTTTGAGCGCCGAAAACATGATTTCTGACTTGCTAAGTTGTGCAAATTCCATTTAGAATGTCTCTTTTAGGTCCGTGATTGCAGTACATCATTGCGCTCAACTCGTTCAATTTAGCACTGAAAAAATTATTTTAAGCTTTAAAACGTCGCCGTGATCGATTTAAAACGACAATTTTTAGGTGGTGATTTGAGTATGTTTTTACTCTGAAATCGCTTCCAGAACGCTTAAAACGCGATTTTGATGGTTCTAAGATCGTTTCTTTTATGTTTACAAGCCAGTTATGGGTTTCTCGTTTCAACATGTTATTTCGCTCAATTCGATGGTTTGAGCGCCGTAAACATGATTGCCGACTTGCTAAGTTCTGCAATTTCCATTTAGAATGTCTCTTTTAGATCCGTGATTGCAGTACATCATTGCGCTCAACTCGTTCACTTTAGCACTGAAAACAGCATTTTAAGCTGTAAAACGTCGCCGTGATCGATTTAAGACGGCAATTTTTAGTTAGTGATTTGAGCATGTTTTCACTTTAAAATGGCTTCTAGAACGCTTAAAACGCGATTTTGATGGTTCTAAGATCGTTTCTTTTCAGTTTACAATCAAGTTATAGGTTTCTCATTCAACATGTTGTTTCGCTCATCTCGATGGTTTGAGCGCCGAAAACATGATTTCTGACTTGCTAAGTTGTGCAAATTCCATTTAGAATGTCTCTTTTAGGTCCGTGATTGCAGTACATCATTGCGCTCAACTCGTTCAATTTAGCACTGAAAAAATTATTTTAAGCTTTAAAACGTCGCCGTGATCGATTTAAAACGACAATTTTTAGGTGGTGATTTGAGTATGTTTTTACTCTGAAATCGCTTCCAGAACGCTTAAAACGCGATTTTGATGGTTCTAAGATCGTTTCTTTTATGTTTACAAGCCAGTTATGGGTTTCTCGTTTCAACATGTTATTTCGCTCAATTCGATGGTTTGAGCGCCGTAAACATGATTGCCGACTTGCTAAGTTCTGCAATTTCCATTTAGAATGTCTCTTTTAGATCCGTGATTGCAGTACATCATTGCGCTCAACTCGTTCACTTTAGCACTGAAAACAGCATTTTAAGCTGTAAAACGTCGCCGTGATCGATTTAAGACGGCAATTTTTAGTTAGTGATTTGAGCATGTTTTCACTTTAAAATGGCTTCTAGAACGCTTAAAACGCGATTTTGATGGTTCTAAGATCGTTTCTTTTCAGTTTACAATCAAGTTATAGGTTTCTCATTCAACATGTTGTTTCGCTCATCTCGATGGTTTGAGCGCCGAAAACATGATTTCTGACTTGCTAAGTTGTGCAAATTCCATTTAGAATGTCTCTTTTAGGTCCGTGATTGCAGTACATCATTGCGCTCAACTCGTTCAATTTAGCACTGAAAAAATTATTTTAAGCTTTAAAACGTCGCCGTGATCGATTTAAAACGACAATTTTTAGGTGGTGATTTGAGTATGTTTTTACTCTTAAATCGCTTCCAGAACGCTTAAAACGCGATTTTGATGGTTCTAAGATCGTTTCTTTTATGTTTACAAGCCAGTTATGGGTTTCTCGTTTCAACATGTTATTTCGCTCAATTCGATGGTTTGAGCGCCGTAAACATGATTGCCGACTTGCTAAGTTCTGCAATTTCCATTTAGAATGTCTCTTTTAGATCCGTGATTGCAGTACATCATTGCGCTCAACTCGTTCACTTTAGCACTGAAAACAGCATTTTAAGCTGTAAAACGTCGCCGTGATCGATTTAAGACGGCAATTTTTAGTTAGTGATTTGAGCATGTTTTCACTTTAAAATCGCTTCTAGAACGCTTAAAACGCGATTTTGATGGTTCTAAGATCGTTTCTTTTCAGTTTACAAGCAAGTTATAGGTTTCTCATTTCAACATGTTGTTTCGCTCATCTCGATGGTTTGAGCGCAGAAAACATGATTCCCGACTTGCTAAGTTCTGCAATTTCTGTTTAGAAGGTCTCTTTTAGGTCCCTGATTGCAGTACATGATTGTGCTCAACTCGTTCACTCTAGCACTAAAAAAACCATTTTAAGCTCTAAAACGTCGCCGTGGTCGATTTAAGACGGATATTTTTAGTTGGTGATTTGAGCATGTTTACACGCTAGAATCGCTGCTAGCACGCTTAAAACGCGATTTTGGTGGTTCTAAGGTCGTTTCTTTTGAGTTTACAAGAGAGTTATAGGTTTCACATTTCAACATGTTGTTTCGGTCATCTCGATGGCTTGAGCGCAGAAAACATGATTCCGCACTTGCTAAGTTCTGCAATATCAAATTAGAAGGTCTCTTTTAGATCCGTGATTGCAGTACATCATTGCGCTCAACTCGTTCACTTTAGCACTGAAAACATTATTTTAAGCTTTAAAACGTCGCCGTGATCGATTTAAGACGGAAATTTTTAGGTGGTGATTTGAGTATGTTTTCACGCTCAAATCGCTTCCAGAACGCTTAAAACGCGATTTTGATGGTTCTAAGATCGTTTCTTTTCAGTTTACAAGCAAGTTATAGGTTTCTCATTTCAACATGTTGTTTCGGTCATCTCGATGGTTTGAGCGCTTAAAACATGATTCCCGACTTGCTAAGTTCTGCAAATTCCATTTAGAAAGTCTTTTTTAGGTCCGTGATTACAGTACATGATTGTGCTCAACTCGTTCACTCTAGCACTAAAAACACCATTTTAAGCCCTAAAACGTCGCCGTGGTCGATTTAAGACGGCAATTTTTAGTTGGTGATTTGAGCATGTTTTCACGCTCAAATCGCTTCTAGAACGCTTAAAACGCGATTTTGATGGTTCTAAGGTCGTTTCTTTTGAGTTTACAAGCAAGTTATAGGTTTCACATTTCAACATGTTGTTTCGGTCATCGCGATGGTTTGAGCGCCAAAAACATGATTCCCGACTTGCTAAGTTCTGCAATATCCATTTAGAAGGTCTCTTTTAAATCCGTGATTGCAGTACATCATTGCGCTCAACTCGTTCACTTTAGCACTGAAAACAGCATTTTAACCTGTAAAACGTCGCCGTTATCGATTTAAGACGGCAATTTATAGTTAGTGATTTAAGCATGTTTTCACGCTTAAATCGCTTCTAGAAGGCTTAAAACGCGATTTTGATGGTTTTAAGATCGTTTCTTTTCAGTTTACAATCAAGTTATAGGTTTCTCATTCAACATGTTGTTTCGCTCATCTCGATGGTTTGAGCGCCGAAAACATGATTTCTGACTTGCTAAGTTGTGCAAATTCCATTTAGAATGTCTCTTAATTTTAGGTACGTGATTGCAGTACATCATTGCGCTCAACTCGTTCACTTTAGCACTGAAAACATTATTTTAAGCTTTAAAACGTCGCCGTGATCGATTTAAGACGGCAATTTTTAGGTGGTTATTTGAGTATGTTTTTACTCTCAAATCGCTTCCAGAACGCTTAAAACGCGATTTTGATGGTTCTAAGATCGTTTCTTTTCAGTTTACAAGCAAGTTATGGGTTTCTCATTTCAACATGTTTTTTCGCTCAATTCGATGGTTTGAGCGCCGTAAACATGATTGCCGACTTGCTAAGTTGTGCAATTTCCAGTTAGAAGGTCTCTTTTAGATTCGTGATTGCAGTACATCATTGCGCTCAACTCGTTCACTTTAGCACTGAAAACAGCATTTTAAGCTGTAAAACGTCGCCGTGATCGATTTAAGACGGCAATTTTTAGTTAGTGATTTGAGCATGTTTTCACGCTAAAATCGCTTCTAGAACGCTTAAAACGCGATTTTGATGGTTCTAAGATCGTTTCTTTTCAGTTTACAAGCAAGTTATAGGTTTCTCATTTCAACATGTTGTTTCGGTCATCTCGATGGTTTGAGCGCTTAAAACATGATTCCCGACTTGCTAAGTTCTGCAAATTCCATTTAGAAAGTCTTTTTTAGGTCCGTGATTACAGTACATGATTGTGCTCAACTCGTTCACTCTAGCACTAAAAACACCATTTTAAGCCCTAAAACGTCGCCGTGGTCGATTTAAGACGGCAATTTTTAGTTGGTGATTTGAGCATGTTTTCACGCTCAAATCGCTTGTAGAACGCTTAAAACGCGATTTTGATGGTTCTAAGGTCGTTTCTTTTGAGTTTACAAGCAAGTTATAGGTTTCACATTTCAACATGTTGTTTCGGTCATCGCGATGGTTTGAGCGCCAAAAACATGATTCCCGACTTGCTAAGTTCTGCAATATCCATTTAGAAGGTCTCTTTTAAATCCGTGATTGCAGTACATCATTGCGCTCAACTCGTTCACTTTAGCACTGAAAACAGCATTTTAACCTGTAAAACGTCGCCGTTATCGATTTAAGACGGCAATTTATAGTTAGTGATTTAAGCATGTTTTCACGCTTAAATCGCTTCTAGAAGGCTTAAAACGCGATTTTGATGGTTTTAAGATCGTTTCTTTTCAGTTTACAATCAAGTTATAGGTTTCTCATTCAACATGTTGTTTCGCTCATCTCGATGGTTTGAGCGCCGAAAACATGATTTCTGACTTGCTAAGTTGTGCAAATTCCATTTAGAATGTCTCTTAATTTTAGGTACGTGATTGCAGTACATCATTGCGCTCAACTCGTTCACTTTAGCACTGAAAACATTATTTTAAGCTTTAAAACGTCGCCGTGATCGATTTAAGACGGCAATTTTTAGGTGGTTATTTGAGTATGTTTTTACTCTCAAATCGCTTCCAGAACGCTTAAAACGCGATTTTGATGGTTCTAAGATCGTTTCTTTTCAGTTTACAAGCAAGTTATGGGTTTCTCATTTCAACATGTTTTTTCGCTCAATTCGATGGTTTGAGCGCCGTAAACATGATTGCCGACTTGCTAAGTTGTGCAATTTCCAGTTAGAAGGTCTCTTTTAGATTCGTGATTGCAGTACATCATTGCGCTCAACTCGTTCACTTTAGCACTGAAAACAGCATTTTAAGCTGTAAAACGTCGCCGTGATCGATTTAAGACGGCAATTTTTAGGTGGTGATTTGAGCATGTTTTCACGTTCAAATCACTTCTAGAACGCTTAAAACACGATTTTGATGGTTCTTAGATCGTTTCTTTTCAGTTTACAAGCAAGTTATAGGTTTCTCATTTCAACATGTTATTTCGCTCATCTCGATGGTTTGAGCGCCGAAAACATGATTCTTGACTTGCTAAGTTCTGCAAATTCCATTTAGAAGGTCTCTTTTAGGTCCGTGATTGCAGTACATCATTGCGCTCAACTCGTTCAATTTAGCACTGAAAAAATTATTTTAAGCTTTAAAACGTCGCCGTGATCGATTTAAAACGGCAATTTTTAGGTGGTGATTTGAGTATGTTTTTACTCAGAAATCGCTTCCAGAACGCTTAAAACGCGATTTTGATGGTTCTAAGATCGTTTCTTTTATGTTTACAAGCCAGTTATGGGTTTCTCGTTTCAACATGTTATTTCGCTCAATTCGATGGTTTGAGCGCCGTAAACATGATTGCCGACTTGCTAAGTTCTGCAATTTCCATTTAGAATGTCTCTTTTAGATCAGTGATTGCAGTACATCATTGCGCTCAACTCGTTCACTTTAGCACTGAAAACAGCATTTTAAGCTGTAAAACGTCGCCGTGATCGATTTAAGACGGCAATTTTTAGTTAGTGATTTGAGCATGTTTTCACTTTAAAATCGCTTCTAGAACGCTTAAAACGCGATTTTGATGGTTCTAAGATCGTTTCTTTTCAGTTTACAATCAAGTTATAGGTTTCTCATTCAACATGTTATTTCGCTCATCTCGATGGTTTGAGCGCCGAAAACATGATTTCTGACTTGCTAAGTTGTGCAAATTCCATTTAGAATGTCTCTTTTAGGTCCGTGATTGCAGTACATCATTGCGCTCAACTCGTTCAATTTAGCACTGAAAAAATTATTTTAAGCTTTAAAACGTCGCCGTGATCGATTTAAAACGGCAATTTTTAGGTGGTGATTTGAGTATGTTTTTACTCTCAAATCGCTTCCAGAACGGTTAAAACGCGATTTTGATGGTTCTAAGATCGTTTCTTTTATGTTTACAAGCCAGTTATGGGTTTCTCGTTTCAACATGTTATTTCGCTCAATTCGATGGTTTGAGCGCCGTAAACATGATTGCCGACTTGCTAAGTTCTGCAATTTCCATTTAGAATGTCTCTTTTAGATCCGTGATTGCAGTACATCATTGCGCTCAACTCGTTCACTTTAGCACTGAAAACAGCATTTTAAGCTGTAAAACGTCGCCGTGATCGATTTAAGACGGCAATTTTTAGTTGGTGATTTGAGCATGTTTTCACTTTAAAATCGCTTCTAGAACGCTTAAAACGCGATTTTGATGGTTCTAAGATCGTTTCTTTTCAGTTTACAAGCAAGTTATAGGTTTCACATTTCAACATGTTGTTTCGGTCATCTCGATGGCTTGAGCGCCGAAAACATGATTCCGCACTTGCTAAGTTCTGCAATATCAAATTAGAAGGTCTCTTTTAGATCCGTGATTGCAGTACATCATTGCGCTCAACTCGTTCACTTTAGCACTGAAAACATTATTTTAAGCTTTAAAACGTCGCCGTGATCGATTTAAGACGGAAATTTTTAGGTGGTGATTTGAGTATGTTTTCACGCTCAAATCGCTTCCACAACGCTTAAAACGCGATTTTGATGGTTCTAAGATCGTTTCTTTTCAGTTTACAAGCAAGTGATTGGTTTCTCATTTCAACATGTTATTTCGCTCAATTCGATGGTTTGAGCGCCGTAAACATGATTGCCGACTTGCTAAGTTCTTCAATTTCCATTTAGAACGTCTCTTTTAGATCTGTGATTGCAGTACATCATTGCGCTCAACTCGTTCGTTCTAGCACTAAAAACACCATTTTAAGCTTTAAAACGTCGCCGTGGTCGATTTAAGATAGCAATTTTTAGTTGGTGATTTGAGCATGTTTTTACGCTCAAATCGCTTTTAGAACGCTTAAAACGAGATATTGATGGTTCTAAGGTCGTTTCTTTTGAGTTTACAAGCAAGTTATAGGTTTCACATTTCAACATGTTGTTTCGGTCATCTCGATGGTTTGAGCGCCAAAAACATGATTCCCGACTTGCTAAGTTCTGCAATATCCATTTAGAAGGTCTCTTTTAGATCCGTGTTTGCAGTACATCATTGCGCTCAAATCGTTCACTTTAGCACTGAAAACCGCATTTTAAGCTGTGAAACGTCGCCGTGATCCATTTAAGACGGCAATTTTTAGTTAGTGATTTGAGCATGTTTTCACGCTCAAATCGCTTCTAGAAGGCTTAAAACGCGATTTTGATGGTTCTAAGATTGTTTCTTTTAAGTTTACAAGCAAGTTATAGGTTTCTCATTTCAACATGTTATTTCGCTTATCTCGATGGTTTGAGCGCCGAAAACATGATTCCCGACTTGCTAAGTTCTGCAAATTCCATTGAGAAGGTCTCTTTTAGGTCCGTGATTGCAGTACATAATGCGCTCAACTCGTTCACTTTAGCACTGAAAACACCATTTTAAGCTCTAAAACGTCGCCATGGTCGTTTTAAGACGGCAATTTTAAGTTGGTGATTTGAGCATGTTTTTACGCTCAAATGGCTTCTAGAACGCTTAAAACGCGATTTTTATAGTGTTAAGATCCTTTCTTTTGAGTTTTTAAGCAAGTTATAGGTTTCTTATTTCAACATGTTATTTCGCTCATCTCGATGGTTTGAGCGCCGAAAACATGATTCCCGACTTTCTAAGTTCTGCAAATTCCATTTAGAAGGTCTCTTTTAGGTCCGTGATTACAGTACATGAATGTGCTCAACTCGTTCACTCTAGCACTAAAAAGACCATTTAAAGCTCTAAAACTTCGCCGTGGTCGATTTAAGACGGCAATTTTTAGTTGGTGGTTTGAGCATGTTTTCACGCTCAAATCGCTTCTAGAACGCTTAAAACGCGATTTTGAAGGTTCTAAGGTCGTTTCTTTTGAGTTTACAAGCAAGTTATAGGTTTCACATTTCAACATGTTGTTTCGGTCATCTCGTTGGCTTGAGCGCCAAAAACATGATTCCCGACTTGCTAAGTTCTGCAATATCAAATTTGAATGTCTCTTTTAGATCCGTGATTGCAGTACATCATTGCGCTCAACTCGTTCACTTTAGCACTGAAAACAGCATTTTAAGCTGTAAAATGTCGCGGGTGATCGATTTAAGACGGCAATTTTTAGTTAGTGATTTGAGCATGTTTTCACGCTCAAATCGCCTCTAGAAGGCTTAAAACGCGATTTTGATGGTTCTAAGATCGTTTCTTTTCAGTTTACAAGCAAGTTATAGGTTTCTCATTTCAACATGTTATTTCGCTCATCCCGATGGTTTGAGCGCCGAAAACATGATTCCCGACTTGCTAAGTTCTGCAAATTCCATTTAGAAGATCTCCTTTAGGTCCGTGATTGCAGTACATCATTGCGCTCAACTCGTTCACTCTAGCACTAAAAGCACCATTTTAAGCTCTAAAACGTCGCCATGGTCGTTTTAAGACGGCAATATTAAGTTGGTGATTTGAGCATGTTTTTACGCTCAAATCGCTTCTAGAACGCTTAAAACGCGACTTTTATGGTTCTAACTTCGTTTCTTTTCAGTTTACAAGCAAGTTATAGGTTTCTCATTTTAACATGTTGTTTCGCCCATCTCGATGGTATGAGCGCCGAAAACATGATTCCCGACTTGCTAAGTTCTGCAATTTCCATTTAGAAGGTCTCTTTTAGGTCCGTGATTGCAGTACATAATGCGCTCAACTCGTTCAATTTAGCACTGAAAACACCATTTTAAGCTCTAAAACGTCGCCATGGTCGTTTTAAGACGGCAATTTTAAGTTGGTGATTTGAGCATGTTTTTACGCTCAAATGGCTTCTAGAACGCTTAAAACGCGATTTTTATAGTGTTAAGATCCTTTCTTTTGAGTTTATAAGCAAGTTATAGGTTTCTTATTTCAACATGTTATTTCGCTCATCTCGATGGTTTGAGCGCCGAAAACATGATTCCCGACTTTCTAAGTTCTGCAAATTCCATTTAGAAGGTCTCTTTTAGGTCCGTGATTACAGTACATGAATGTGCTCAACTCGTTCACTCTAGCACTAAAAAGACCATTTAAAGCTCTAAAACTTCGCCGTGGTCGATTTAAGACGGCAATTTTTAGTTGGTGGTTTGAGCATGTTTTCACGCTCAAATCGCTTCTAGAACGCTTAAAACGCGATTTTGAAGGTTCTAAGGTCGTTTCTTTTGAGTTTACAAGCAAGTTATAGGTTTCACATTTCAACATGTTGTTTCGGTCATCTCGTTGGCTTGAGCGCCAAAAACATGATTCCCGACTTGCTAAGTTCTGCAATATCAAATTTGAATGTCTCTTTTAGATCCGTGATTGCAGTACATCATTGCGCTCAACTCGTTCACTTTAGCACTGAAAACAGCATTTTAAGCTGTAAAATGTCGCGGGTGATCGATTTAAGACGGCAATTTTTAGTTAGTGATTTGAGCATGTTTTCACGCTCAAATCGCCTCTAGAAGGCTTAAAACGCGATTTTGATGGTTCTAAGATCGTTTCTTTTCAGTTTACAAGCAAGTTATAGGTTTCTCATTTCAACATGTTATTTCGCTCATCCCGATGGTTTGAGCGCCGAAAACATGATTCCCGACTTGCTAAGTTCTGCAAATTCCATTTAGAAGGTCTCCTTTAGGTCCGTGATTGCAGTACATCATTGCGCTCAACTCGTTCACTCTAGCACTAAAAGCACCATTTTAAGCTCTAAAACGTCGCCATGGTCGTTTTAAGACGGCAATATTAAGTTGGTGATTTGAGCATGTTTTTACGCTCAAATCGCTTCTAGAACGCTTAAAACGCGACTTTTATGGTTCTAACTTCGTTTCTTTTCAGTTTACAAGCAAGTTATAGGTTTCTCATTTTAACATGTTGTTTCGCCCATCTCGATGGTAAGAGCGCCGAAAACATGATTCCCGACTTGCTAAGTTCTGCAATTTCCATTTAGAAGGTCTCTTTTAGGTCCGTGATTGCAGTACATAATGCGCTCAACTCGTTCAATTTAGCACTGAAAACACCATTTTAACCTCTAAAACGTCGCCGTGATCGATCTAAAACGGCAATTTTTATTTGGTGATTTGAGCATGTTTTTACGCTCAAATGGCTTCTAGAACGCTTAAAACGCGATTTCTATGGTGCTAAGATCCTTTCTTTTGAGTTTATAAGCAAGTTACAGGTTTCTTATTTCAACATGTTATTTCGCTCATCTCGATGGTTTGAGCGCCGAAAACATGATTCTCGACTTGCTAAGTTCTGCAATATCCATTTAGAAGGTCTCTTTTAGATCCGTGATTGCAGTACATCATTGCGCTCAACTCGTTCACTTTAGCACTGAAAACATTATTTTAAGCTTTAAAACGTCGCCGTGATCGATTTAAGACGGCAATTTTTAGGTGGTGATTTGAGTATGTTTTTACTCTCAAATCGCTTTTAGAACGCTTAAAACGCGATTTTGATGCTTCTAAGATCGTTTCTTTTCAGTTTACAAGCAAGTTATAGGTTTCTCATTTCAACATGTTGTTTCATTCATCTCGATGGTTTGAGCGCCGAAAACATGATTGCCGACTTGCTAAGTTCTGCAATTTCCATTTAGATGGTCTCTTTTAGGTCCGTGATTGCAGTACATCATTGCGCTCAACTCGTTCACTTTAGCACTGAAAACATTATTTTAAGCTTTAAAACGTCGCCGTGATCGATTTAAGACGGCAATTTTTGGTGGTGATTTGAGTATGTTTTCACGCTCAAATCGCTTCCAAAACGCTTAAAACGCGATTTTGATGGTTTTAAGATTTTTTCTTTTCAGTTTATAAGCAAATTATAGGTTTCTCATTTCAACATGTTGTTTCGCTCTTCTCGATGGTTTGAGCGCAGAAAACATGATTCCCGACTTGCTAAGTTCTGCAATATCCATTTAGAAGGCCTCTTTCAGATCCGTGATTGCAGTACATCATTGCGCTCAACTCGTTCACTTTAGCACTGAAAACACCATTTAAAGCTGTAAAACGTCGCCGTTATCGATTTAAGACGGCAATTTATAGTTAGTTATTTGAACATGTTTTTACGCTCAAATCGCTTTTAGAAGGCTTAAAACGCGATTTTGATGGTTCTAAGATCGTTTCTTTTCAGTTTACAATCAAGTTATAGGTTTCTCATTCAACATGTTGTTTCGCTCATCTCGATGGTTTGAGCGCCGAAAACATGATTTCCGACTTGCTAAGTTGTGCAAATTCCATTTAGAATGTCTCTTTTAGGTCCGTGATTGCAGTACATCATTGCGCTCAACTCGTTCACTTTAGCACTGAAAACATTATTTAAGCTTTAAAACGTCGCCGTGATCGATTTAAGACGGAAATTTTTAGGTGGTGATTTGAGTATGTTTTTACCCTCAAATCGCTTCCAGAACGCTTAAAACGCGATTTTGATGGTTCTAAGATCGTTTCTTTTCAGTTTACAAGCAAGTTATGGGTCTCTCATTTCAACATGTTATTTCGCTCAATTCGATGGTTTGAGCGCCGTAAACATGATTGCCGACTTGCTAAGTTCTGCAATTTCCATTTAGAAGGTCTCTTTTAGATCCGTGGTTGCAGTACATCATTGCGCTCAACTCGTTCACTTTAGCACTGAAAAAAGCATTTTAAGCTGTAAAACGTCGCCGTGATCGATTTAAGACGGCAATTTTTAGTTGCTGATTTGAGCATGTTTTCACGCTCAAATCACTTCTAGAACGCTTAAAACGCGATTTTGATGGTTCTAAGGTCGTTTCTTTTCAGTTTACAAGAAAGTTATAGGTTTCTCATTTCAACATGTTGTGTCAATCATCTCGATGGTTTGAGCGCCGAAATCATGATTCCCGACTTGGTAAGTTCTGCAATTTCCATTTAGAAGGTCTCTTTTAGGTCCCTGATTGCAGTACATCATTGCGCTCAACTCGTTCGTTCTAGCACTAAAAACACCATTTTAAGCTCTAAAACGTCGCCGTGGTCGATTTAAGATAGCAATTTTTAGTTGGTGATTTGAGCATGTTTTTACGCTCAAATCGCTTTTTGAGCGCTTAAAACGCGATTTTGATGGTTCTAAGGTCGTTTCTTTTGAGTTTACAAGCAAGTTATAGGTTTCTCATTTCAACATGTTATTTCGCTCATCTCGATGGTTTTAGCGCCGAAAACATGATTCCCGACTCTCTAAGTTCTGCAAATTCCATTTAGAAGGTCTCTTTTAGGTCCGTGATTGCAGTACATCATTGCGCTAAACTCGTTCACTTTAGCACTGAAAACATTATTTTAAGCTTTAAAACGTCGCCGTGATCGATTTAAGACGGCAATTTTTAGGTGGTGATTTGAGTATGTTTTTACTCTCAAATCGCTTTTAGAACGCTTAAAACGCGATTTTGATGCTTCTAAGATCGTTTCTTTTCAGTTTACAAGCAAGTTATAGGTTTCTCATTTCAACATGTTGTTTCATTCATCTCGATGGTTTGAGCGCCGAAAACATGATTGCCGACTTGCTAAGTTCTGCAATTTCCATTTAGAAGGTCTCTTTTAGGTCCGTGATTGCAGTACATCATTGCGCTCAACTCGTTCACTTTAGCACTGAAAACATTATTTTAAGCTTTAAAACGTCGCCGTGATCGATTTAAGACGGCAATTTTTGGTGGTGATTTGAGTATGTTTTCACGCTCAAATCGCTTCCAGAACGCTTAAAACGCGACTTTGATGGTTCTAAGATCGTTTCTTTTCAGTTTACAAGCAAGTTATGGGTTTCTCATTTCAACATGTTATTTCGCTCATTTCGATGGTTTGAGCGCCGTAAACATGATTGCCGACTTGCTAAGTTCTTCAATTTCCATTTAGAAGGTCTCTTTTAGATCCGTGATTGCAGTTAATCATTGCGCTCAACTCGTTCACTTTAGCACTGAAAACAGCATTTTAAGCTGTAAAACGTCGCCGTGATCGATTTAAGACGGCAATTTTTAGTCAGTGATTTGCGCATGTTTTCCCGCTAAAATCGCTTCTAGAACGCTTAAAACGCGATTTTGATGGTTGTAAGATTTTTTCTTTTCAGTTTACAAGCAAATTATAGGTTTCTCATTTCAACATGTTGTTTCGCTCTTCTCGATGGTTTGAGCGCAGAAAACATGATTCCCGACTTGCTAAGTTCTGCAATATCCATTTAGAAGGCCTCTTTCAGATCCGTGATTGCAGTACATCATTGCGCTCAACTCGTTCACTTTAGCACTGAAAACACCATTTTAAGCTGTAAAACGTCGCTGTTATCGATTTAAGACGGCAATTTATAGTTAGTTATTTGAACATGTTTTTACGCTCAAATTGCTTTTAGAAGGCTTAAAACGCGATTTTGATGGTTCTAAGATCGTTTCTTTTCAGTTTACAATCAAGTTATAGGTTTCTCATTCAACATGTTGTTTCGCTCATCTCGATGGTTTGAGCGCCGTAAACATGATTGCCGACTTGCCAAGTTCTGCAATTTCCATTTAGAAGGTCTCTTTTAGATCCGTGGTTGCAGTACATCATTGCGCTCAACTCGTTCACTTTAGCACTGAAAAAAGCATTTTAAGCTGTAAAACGTCGCCGTGATCGATTTAAGACGGCAATTTTTAGTTGCTGATTTGAGCATGTTTTCACGCTCAAATCACTTCTAGAACGCTTAAAACGCGATTTTGATGGTTCTAAGATCGTTTCTTTTCAGTTTACAAGCAAGTTATAGGTTTCTCATTTCAACATGTTATTTCGCTCATCTCGATGGTTTGAGCGCCGAAAACATGATTCTTGACTTGCTAAGTTCTGCAAATTCCATTTAGAAGGTCTCTTTTAGGTCCGTGATGGCAGTACATCATTGCGCTCAACCCGTTCACTTTAGCACTGAAAACAGCATTTTAAGCTTTAAAACGTCGCCGTGATCGATTTAAGACGGCAACTTTTAGGTGGTAATTTGAGTATGTTTTCACGCTAAAATCTCTTCCAGAACGCTTAACACGCGATTTTGATGGTTCTTAGATCGTTTCTTTTCAGTTTACAAGCAAGTTATGGGTCTCTCATTTCAACATGTTATTTCGCTAAATTCGATGGTTTGAGCGCCGTAAACATGATTGCCGACTTGCTAAGTTCTGCAATTTCCATTTAGAAGGTCTCTTTTAGATCCGTGGTTGCAGTACATCATTGCGCTCAACTCGTTCACTTTAGCACTGAAAAAAGCATTTTAAGCTGTAAAATGTCGCCGTGATCGATTTAAGACGGCAATTTTTAGTTGCTGATTTGAGCATGTTTTCACGCTCAAATCACTTCTAGAACGCTTAAAACGCGATTTTGATGGTTCTAAGATCGTTTCTTTTCAGTTTACAAGCAAGTTATGGGTCTCTCATTTCAACATGTTATTTCGCTCAATTCGATGGTTTGAGCGCCGTAAACATGATTGCCGACTTGCTAAGTTCTGCAATTTCCATTTAGAAGGTCTCTTTTAGATCCGTGGTTGCAGTACATCATTGCGCTCAACTCGTTCACTTTAGCACTGCAAACAGCATTTTAAGCTGTAAAACGTCGCCGTGATCGATTTAAGACGGCAATTTTTAGTTAGTGATTTGAGCATGTTTTCACGCTAAAATCGTTTCTAGAACGCTTAAAACAAGATTTTGATGGTTCTATAATCGTTTCTTTTCAGTTTACAAGCAAGTTATAGGTTTCTCATTTCAACATGTTGTTTCGGTCATCTCGATGGTTTGAGCGCCTAAAACATGATTCCCGACTTGCTAAGTTCTGCAAATTCCATTTAGAAAGTCTTTTTTAGGTCCGTGATTACAGTACATGATTGTGCTCAACTCGTTCACTCTAGCACTAAAAACACCATTTTAAGCCCTAAAACGTCGCCGTGGTCGATTTAAGACGGCAATTTTTAGTTGGTGATTTGAGCATGTTTTCACGCTCAAATCGCTTCTAGATTGCTTAAAACGCGATTTTGATGGTTCTAAGGTCGTTTCTTTTGAGTTTACAAGCAAGTTATAGGTTTCACATTTCAACATGTTGTTTCGGTCATCTCGATGGTTTGAGCGCCGAAAACATGATTGCCGACTTGCTAAGTTCTGCAATTTCCATTTAGAAGGTCTCTTTTAGGTCCGTGATTGCAGTACATCATTGCGCTCAACTCGTTCACTTTAGCACTGAAAACATTATTTTAAGCTTTAAAACGTCGCCGTGATGGATTTAAGACGGCAATTTTTGGTGGTGATTTGAGTATGTTTTCACGCTCAAATCGCTTCTAGAACGCTTAAAACGCGATTTTGATGGTTCTAAGGTCGTTTCTTTTGAGTTTACAAGCAAGTTATAGGTTTCACATTTCAACATGTTGTTTCGGTCATCTCGATGGTTTGAGCGCCGAAAACATGATTGCCGACTTGCTAAGTTCTGCAATATCAAATTAGAAGGTCTTTTTTAAGATCCGTCATTGCAGTACATCATTGCGCTCAACTCGTTCACTTTAGCACTGAAAACAGCATTTTAAGCTTTAAAACGTCGCCGTGATCGATTTAAGACGGAAACTTTTAGGTGGTAATTTGAGTATGTTTTCACGCTAAAATCTCTTCCAGAACGCTTAACACGCGATTTTGATGGTTCTTAGATCGTTTCTTTTCAGTTTACAAGCAAGTTATGGGTCTCTCATTTCAACATGTTATTTCGCTAAATTCGATGGTTTGAGCGCCGTAAACATGATTGCCGACTTGCTAAGTTCTGCAATTTCCATTTAGAAGGTCTCTTTTAGATCCGTGGTTGCAGTACATCATTGCGCTCAACTCGTTCACTTTAGCACTGAAAAAAGCATTTTAAGCTGTAAAATGTCGCCGTGATCGATTTAAGACGGCAATTTTTAGTTGCTGATTTGAGCATGTTTTCACGCTCAAATCACTTCTAGAACGCTTAAAACGCGATTTTGATGGTTCTAAGATCGTTTCTTTTCAGTTTACAAGCAAGTTATGGGTCTCTCATTTCAACATGTTATTTCGCTCAATTCGATGGTTTGAGCGCCGTAAACATGATTGCCGACTTGCTAAGTTCTGCAATTTCCATTTAGAAGGTCTCTTTTAGATCCGTGGTTGCAGTACATCATTGCGCTCAACTCGTTCACTTTAGCACTGCAAACAGCATTTTAAGCTGTAAAACGTCGCCGTGATCGATTTAAGACGGCAATTTTTAGTTAGTGATTTGAGCATGTTTTCACGCTAAAATCGCTTCTAGAACGCTTAAAACAAGATTTTGATGGTTCTATAATCGTTTCTTTTCAGTTTACAAGCAAGTTATAGGTTTCTCATTTCAACATGTTGTTTCGGTCATCTCGATGGTTTGAGCGCCTAAAACATGATTCCCGACTTGCTAAGTTCTGCAAATTCCATTTAGAAAGTCTTTTTTAGGTCCGTGATTACAGTACATGATTGTGCTCAACTCGTTCACTCTAGCACTAAAAACACCATTTTAAGCCCTAAAACGTCGCCGTGGTCGATTTAAGACGGCAATTTTTAGTTGGTGATTTGAGCATGTTTTCACGCTCAAATCGCTTCTAGATTGCTTAAAACGCGATTTTGATGGTTCTAAGGTCGTTTCTTTTGAGTTTACAAGCAAGTTATAGGTTTCACATTTCAACATGTTGTTTCGGTCATCTCGATGGTTTGAGCGCCGAAAACATGATTGCCGACTTGCTAAGTTCTGCAATTTCCATTTAGAAGGTCTCTTTTAGGTCCGTGATTGCAGTACATCATTGCGCTCAACTCGTTCACTTTAGCACTGAAAACATTATTTTAAGCTTTAAAACGTCGCCGTGATGGATTTAAGACGGCAATTTTTGGTGGTGATTTGAGTATGTTTTCACGCTCAAATCGCTTCTAGAACGCTTAAAACGCGATTTTGATGGTTCTAAGGTCGTTTCTTTTGAGTTTACAAGCAAGTTATAGGTTTCACATTTCAACATGTTGTTTCGGTCATCTCGATGGTTTGAGCGCCGAAAACATGATTGCCGACTTGCTAAGTTCTGCAATATCAAATTAGAAGGTCTTTTTTAAGATCCGTCATTGCAGTACATCATTGCGCTCAACTCGTTCACTTTAGCACTGAAAACAGCATTTTAAGCTCTAAAACGTCGATGTGATCGATTTAAGACGGCAATTTTTAGTTAGTGATTTGAGCATGTTTTCCCGCTCAAATCGCTTCTAGAACGCTTAAAACGCGATTTTGATGCTTCTAAGATCGTTTCTTTTCAGTTTACAAGAAAGTTATAGGTTTCTCATTTCAACATGTTGTGTCATTCATCTCGATGGTTTGAGCGCCGAAATCATGATTCCCGACTTGGTAAGTTCTGCAATTTCCATTTAGAAGGTCTCTTTTAGGTCCCTGATTGCAGTACATCATTGCGCTCAACTCGTTCACTTTAGCACTGAAAACATTATTTTAAGCTTTAAAACGTCGCCGTGATGGATTTAAGACGGCAATTTTTGGTGGTGATTTGAGTATGTTTTCACGCTCAAATCGCTTCTAGAACGCTTAAAACGCGATTTTGATGGTTCTAAGGTCGTTTCTTTTGAGTTTACAAGCAAGTTATAGGTTTCACATTTCAACATGTTGTTTCGGTCATCTCGATGGTTTGAGCGCCGAAAACATGATTGCCGACTTGCTAAGTTCTGCAATATCAAATTAGAAGGTCTTTTTTAAGATCCGTCATTGCAGTACATCATTGCGCTCAACTCGTTCACTTTAGCACTGAAAACAGCATTTTAAGCTGTAAAACGTCGATGTGATCGATTTAAGACGGCAATTTTTAGTTAGTGATTTGAGCATGTTTTCCCGCTCAAATCGCTTCTAGAACGCTTAAAACGCGATTTTGATGCTTCTAAGATCGTTTCTTTTCAGTTTACAAGAAAGTTATAGGTTTCTCATTTCAACATGTTGTGTCATTCATCTCGATGGTTTGAGCGCCGAAATCATGATTCCCGACTTGGTAAGTTCTGCAATTTCCATTTAGAAGGTCTCTTTTAGGTCCCTGATTGCAGTACATCATTGCGCTCAACTCGTTCGTTCTAGCACTAAAAACACCATTTTAAGCTCTAAAACGTCGCCGTGGTCGATTTAAGATAGCAATTTTTAGTTGGTGATTTGAGCATGTTTTTACGCTCAAATCGCTTTTTGAGCGCTTAAAACGCGATTTTGATGGTTCTAAGGTCGTTTCTTTTGAGTTTACAAGCAAGTTATAGGTTTCTCATTTCAACATGTTATTTCGCTCATCTCGATGGTTTTAGCGCCGAAAACATGATTCCCGACTTGCTAAGTTCTGCAAATTCCATTTAGAAGGTCTCTTTTAGGTCCGTGATTGCAGTACATCATTGCGCTAAACTCGTTCACTTTAGCACTGAAAACATTATTTTAAGCTTTAAAACGTCGCCGTGATCGATTTAAGACGGCAATTTTTAGGTGGTGATTTGAGTATGTTTTTACTCTCAAATCGCTTTTAGAACGCTTAAAACGCGATTTTGATGCTTCTAAGATCGTTTCTTTTCAGTTTACAAGCAAGTTATAGGTTTCTCATTTCAACATGTTGTTTCATTCATCTCGATGGTTTGAGCGCCGAAAACATGATTGCCGACTTGCTAAGTTCTGCAATTTCCATTTAGAAGGTCTCTTTTAGGTCCGTGATTGCAGTACATCATTGCGCTCAACTCGTTCACTTTAGCACTGAAAACATTATTTTAAGCTTTAAAACGTCGCCGTGATCGATTTAAGACGGCAATTTTTGGTGGTGATTTGAGTATGTTTTCACGCTCAAATCGCTTCCAGAACGATTAAAACGCGACTTTGATGGTTCTAAGATCGTTTCTTTTCAGTTTACAAGCAAGTTATGGGTTTCTCATTTCAACATGTTATTTCGCTCATTTCGATGGTTTGAGCGCCGTAAACATGATTGCCGACTTGCTAAGTTCTTCAATTTCCATTTAGAAGGTCTCTTTTAGATCCGTGATTGCAGTTAATCATTGCGCTCAACTCGTTCACTTTAGCACTGAAAACAGCATTTTAAGCTGTAAAACGTCGCCGTGATCGATTTAAGACGGCAATTTTTAGTCAGTGATTTGCGCATGTTTTCCCGCTAAAATCGCTTCTAGAACGCTTAAAACGCGATTTTGATGGTTGTAAGATTTTTTCTTTTCAGTTTACAAGCAAATTATAGGTTTCTCATTTCAACATGTTGTTTCGCTCTTCTCGATGGTTTGAGCGCAGAAAACATGATTCCCGACTTGCTAAGTTCTGCAATATCCATTTAGAAGGCCTCTTTCAGATCCGTGATTGCAGTACATCATTGCGCTCAACTCGTTCACTTTAGCACTGAAAACACCATTTTAAGCTGTAAAACGTCGCTGTTATCGATTTAAGACGGCAATTTATAGTTAGTTATTTGAACATGTTTTTACGCTCAAATTGCTTTTAGAAGGCTTAAATCGCTATTTTGATGGTTCTAAGATCGTTTCTTTTCAGTTTACAATCAAGTTATAGGTTTCTCATTCAACATGTTGTTTCGCTCATCTCGATGGTTTGAGCGCCGTAAACATGATTGCCGACTTGCTAAGTTCTGCAATTTCCATTTAGAAGGTCTCTTTTAGATCCGTGGTTGCAGTACATCATTGCGCTCAACTCGTTCACTTTAGCACTGAAAAAAGCATTTTAAGCTGTAAAACGTCGCCGTGATCGATTTAAGACGGCAATTTTTAGTTGCTGATTTGAGCATGTTTTCACGCTCAAATCACTTCTAGAACGCTTAAAACGCGATTTTGATGGTTCTAAGATCGTTTCTTTTCAGTTTACAAGCAAGTTATAGGTTTCTCATTTCAACATGTTATTTCGCTCATCTCGATGGTTTGAGCGCCGAAAACATGATTCTTGACTTGCTAAGTTCTGCAAATTCCATTTAGAAGGTCTCTTTTAGGTCCGTGATGGCAGTACATCATTGCGCTCAACCCGTTCACTTTAGCACTGAAAACAGCATTTTAAGCTTTAAAACGTCGCCGTGATCGATTTAAGACGGCAACTTTTAGGTGGTAATTTGAGTATGTTTTCACGCTAAAATCTCTTCCAGAACGCTTAACACGCGATTTTGATGGTTCTAAGATCGTTTCTTTTCAGTTTACAAGCAAGTTATGGGTCTCTCATTTCAACATGTTATTTCGCTAAATTCGATGGTTTGAGCGCCGTAAACATGATTGCCGACTTGCTAAGTTCTGCAATTTCCATTTAGAAGGTCTATTTTAGATCCGTGGTTGCAGTACATCATTGCGCTCAACTCGTTCACTTTAGCACTGAAAAAAGCATTTTAAGCTGTAAAATGTCGCCGTGATCGATTTAAGACGGCAATTTTTAGTTGCTGATTTGAGCATGTTTTCACGCTCAAATCACTTCTAGAACGCTTAAAACGCGATTTTGATGGTTCTAAGATCGTTTCTTTTCAGTTTACAAGCAAGTTATGGGTCTCTCATTTCAACATGTTATTTCGCTCAATTCGATGGTTTGAGCGCCGTAAACATGATTGCCGACTTGCTAAGTTCTGCAATTTCCATTTAGAAGGTCTCTTTTAGATCCGTGGTTGCAGTACATCATTGCGCTCAACTCGTTCACTTTAGCACTGAAAACAGCATTTTAAGCTGTAAAACGTCGCCGTGATCGATTTAAGACGGCAATTTTTAGTTGCTGATTTGAGCATGTTTTCACGCTCAAATCACTTCTAGAACGCTTAAAACGCGATCTTGATGGTTCTAAGATCGTTTCTTTTCAGTTTACAAGCAAGTTATGGGTCTGTCATTTCAACATGTTATTTCGCTCAATTCGATGGTTTGAGCGCCGTAAACATGATTGCCGACTTGCTAAGTTCTGCAATTTCCATTTAGAAGGTCTCTTTTAGATCCGTGGTTGCAGTACATCATTGCGCTCAACTCGTTCACTTTAGCACTGAAAACAGCATTTTAAGCTGTAAAACGTCGCCGTGATCGATTTAAGACGGCAATTTTTAGTTAGTGATTTGAGCATGTTTTCACGCTAAAATCGCTTCTAGAACGCTTAAAACAAGATTTTGATGGTTCTAAGATCGTTTCTTTTCAGTTTACAAGCAAGTTATAGGTTTCTCATTTCAACATGTTATTTCGGTCATCTCGATGGTTTGAGCGCCTAAAACATGATTCCCGACTTGCTAAGTTCTGCAAATTCCATTTAGAAAGTCTTTTTTAGGTCCGTGATTACAGTACATGATTGTGCTCAACTCGTTCACTCTAGCACTAAAAACACCATTTTAAGCCCAAAAACGTCGCCGTGGTCGATTTAAGACGGCAATTTTTAGTTGGTGATTTGAGCATGTTTTCACGCTCAAATCGCTTCTAGAACGCTTAAAACGCGATTTTGATGGTTCTAAGGTCGTTTCTTTTGAGTTTACAAGCAAGTTATAGGTTTCACATTTCAACATGTTGTTTCGGTCATCTCGATGGTTTGAGCGCCGAAAACATGATTGCCGACTTGCTAAGTTCTGCAATTTCCATTTAGAAGGTCTCTTTTAGGTCCGTGATTGCAGTACATCATTGCGCTCAACTCGTTCACTTTAGCACTGAAAACATTATTTTAAGCTTTAAAACGTCGCCGTGATGGATTTAAGACGGCATTTTTTGGTGGTGATTTGAGTATGTTTTCACGCTCAAATCGCTTCTAGAACGCTTAAAACGCGATTTTGATGGTTCTAAGGTCGTTTCTTTTGAGTTTACAAGCAAGTTATAGGTTTCACATTTCAACATGTTGTTTCGGTCATCTCGATGGTTTGAGCGCCGAAAACATGATTGCCGACTTGCTAAGTTCTGCAATTTCCATTTAGAAGGTCTCTTTTAGGTCCGTGATTGCAGTACATCATTGCGCTCAACTCGTTCACTTTAGCACTTAAAACATTATTTTAAGCTTTAAAACGTCGCCGTGATCGATTTAAGACGGCAATTTTTAGTTAGTGATTTGCGCATGTTTTCACGCTAAAATCGCTTCTAGAACGCTTAAAACGCGATTTTGATGGTTGTAAGATTTTTTCTTTTCAGTTTACAAGCAAATTATAGGTTTCTCATTTCAACATGTTGTTTCGCTCTTCTCGATGGTTTGAGCGCAGAAAACATGATTCCCGACTTGCCAAGTTCTGCAATATCCATTTAGAAGGCCTCTTTCAGATCCGTGATTGCAGTACATCATTGCGCTCAACTCGTTCACTTTAGCACTGAAAACACCATTTTAAGCTGTAAAACGTCGCCGTTATCGATTTAAGACGGCAATTTATAGTTAGTTATTTGAACATGTTTTTACGCTCAAATCGCTTTTAGAAGGCTTAAAACGCGATTTTGATGGTTTTAAGATCGTTTCTTTTCAGTTTACAATCAAGTTATAGGTTTCTCATTCAACATGTTGTTTCGCTCATCTCGATGGTTTGAGCGCCGAAAACATGATTTCCGACTTGCTAAGTTGTGCAAATTCCATTTAGAATGTCTCTTTTAGGTCCGTGATTGCAGTACATCATTGCGCTCAACTCGTTCACTTTAGCACTGAAAACATTATTTAAGCTTTAAAACGTCGCCGTGATCGATTTAAGACGGCAATTTTTAGGTGGTGATTTGAGTATGTTTTTACTCTCAAATCGCTTCCAGAACGCTTAAAACGCGATTTTGATGGTTCTAAGATCGTTTCTTTTCAGTTTACAAGCAAGTTATAGGTCTCTCATTTCAACATGTTATTTCGCTCAATTCGATGGTTTGAGCGCCGTAAACATGATTCCCGACTTGCTAAGTTCTGCAAATTCCATTTAGAAGGTCTCTTTTAGGTCTTCTAGAAGGTCTCTTTTATTTAATCGCGTTTTAAGCGTTCTAGAAGCGATTTTAGCGTGAAAACATGCGCAAATCACTAACTAAAAATTGCCGTCTTAAATCGATCACGGCGACGTTTTAAAGCTTAAAATAATGTTTTAAGTGCTAAAGTGAACGAGTTGAGCGCAATGATGTATTATTATTATTATTATTATTTAGGTCCGTGATGGCAGTACATCATTGCGCTCAACTCGTTCACTTTAGCACTGAAAACAGCATTTTAAGCTTTAAAACGTCGCCGTGATCGATTTAAGACGGCAACTTTTAGGTGGTGATTTGAGCATGTTTACACGCTAGAATCGCTTCTAGCACGCTTAAAACGCGATTTTGGTGGTTCTAAGGTCGTTTCTTTTGAGTTTACAAGCAAGTTATAGGTTTCACATTTCAACATGTTGTTTCGGTCATCTCGATGGCTTGAGCGCCGAAAACATGATTCCGCACTTGCTAAGTTCTGCAATATCAAATTAGAAGGTCTTTTTTAGATCCGTGATTGCAGTACATCATTGCGCTCAACTCGTTCACTTTAGCACTGAAAACATTATTTTAAGCTTTAAAACGTCGCCGTGATCGATTTAAGACGGAAATTTTTAGGTGGTGATTTGAGTATGTTTTCACGCTCAAGTCGCTTCCAGAACGCTTAAAACGCGATTTTGATGGTTCTAAGATCGTTTCTTTTCAGTTTACAAGCAAGTTATATGTTTCTCATTTCAACATGTTATTTCGCTCAATTCGATGGTTTGAGCGCCGTAAACATGATTGCCGACTTGCTAAGTTCTTCAATTTCCATTTAGAACGTCTCTTTTAGATCTGTGATTGCAGTACATCATTGCGCTCAACTCGTTCACTTTAGCACTGAAAAAAGCATTTTAAGCTGTAAAACGTCGCCGTGATCGATTTAAGACGGCAATTTTTAGTTAGTGATTTGAGCATGTTTTCACGCTAAAATCGCTTCTAGAACGCTTAAAACGCGATTTTGAAGGTTCTAAGATCGTTTCTTTTCAGTTTACAAGCAAGTTATAGGTTTCTCATTTCAACATGTTGTTTCGGTCATCTCGATGGTTTGAGCGCCTAAAACATGATTCCCGACTTGCTAAGTTCTGCAAATTCCATTTAGAAAGTCTTTTTTAGGTCCGTGATTACAGTACATGATTGTGCTCAATTCGTTCACTCTAGCACTAAAAACACCATTTTAAGCCCTAAAACGTCGCCGTGGTCGATTTAAGACGGCAATTTTTAGTTGGTGATTTGAGCATGTTTTCACGCTCAAATCGCTTCTAGAACGCTTAAAACGCGATTTTGATGGTTCTAAGGTCGTTTCTTTTGAGTTTACAAGCAAGTTATAGGTTTCACATTTCAACATGTTGTTTCGGTCATCTCGATGGTTTGAGCGCCAAAAACATGATTCCCGACTTGCTAAGTTCTGCAATATCCATTTAGAAGGTCTCTTTTAAATCCGTGATTGCAGTACATCATTGCGCTCAACTCGTTCACTTTAGCACTGAAAACAGCATTTTAACCTGTAAAACGTCGCTGTTATCGATTTAAGACGGCAATTTATAGTTAGTGATTTAAGCATGTTTTCACGCTTAAATTGCTTCTAGAAGGCTTAAAACGCGATTTTGATGGTTCTAAGATCGTTTCTTTTCAGTTTACAATCAAGTTATAGGTTTCTCATTCAACATGTTGTTTCGCTCATCTCGATGGTTTGAGCGCCGAAAACATGATTTCTGACTTGCTAAGTTGTGCAAATTCCATTTAGAATGTCTCTTTTAGGTCCGTGATTGCAATACATCATTGCGCTCAACTCGTTCACTTTAGCACTGAAAACATTATTTTAAGCTTTAAAACGTCGCCGTGATCGATTTAAGACGGCAATTTTTAGGTGGTGATTTGAGTATGTTTTTACTCTCAAATCGCTTCCAGAACGCTTAAAACGCGATTTTGATGGTTCTAAGATCGTTTCTTTTCAGTTTACAAGCAAGTTATGGGTTTCTCATTTCAACATGTTTTTTCGCTCAATTCGATGGTTTGAGCGCCGTAAACATGATTGCCGACTTGCTAAGTTCTGCAATTTCCAGTTAGAAGGTCTCTTTTAGATTCGTGATTGCAGTACATCATTGCGCTCAACTCGTTCACTTTAGCACTGAAAACAGCATTTTAAGCTGTAAAACGTCGCCGTGATCGATTTAAGACGGCAATTTTTAGTTGGTGATTTGAGCATGTTTTCACGTTCAAATCACTTCTAGAACGCTTAAAACACGATTTTGATGGTTCTTAGATCGTTTCTTTTCAGTTTACAAGCAAGTTATAGGTTTCTCATTTCAACATGTTATTTCGCTCATCTCGATGGTTTGAGCGCCGAAAACATGATTCTTGACTTGCTAAGTTCTGCAAATTCCATTTAGAAGGTCTCTTTTAGGTCCGTGATTGCAGTACATCATTGCGCTCAACTCGTTCAATTTAGCACTGAAAAAATTATTTTAAGCTTTAAAACGTCGCCGTGATCGATTTAAAACGGCAATTTTTAGGTGGTGATTTGAGTATGTTTTTACTCTGAAATCGCTTCCAGAACGCTTAAAACGCGATTTTGATGGTTCTAAGATCGTTTCTTTTCAGTTTACAAGCAAGTTATGGGTTTCTCATTTCAACATGTTTTTTCGCTCAATTCGATGGTTTGAGCGCCGTAAACATGATTGCCGACTTGCTAAGTTCTGCAATTTCCAGTTAGAAGGTCTCTTTTAGATTCGTGATTGCAGTACATCATTGCGCTCAACTCGTTCACTTTAGCACTGAAAACAGCATTTTAAGCTGTAAAACGTCGCCGTGATCGATTTAAGACGGCAATTTTTAGTTGGTGATTTGAGCATGTTTTCACGTTCAAATCACTTCTAGAACGCTTAAAACACGATTTTGATGGTTCTTAGATCGTTTCTTTTCAGTTTACAAGCAAGTTATAGGTTTCTCATTTCAACATGTTATTTCGCTCATCTCGATGGTTTGAGCGCCGAAAACATGATTCTTGACTTGCTAAGTTCTGCAAATTCCATTTAGAAGGTCTCTTTTAGGTCCGTGATTGCAGTACATCATTGCGCTCAACTCGTTCAATTTAGCACTGAAAAAATTATTTTAAGCTTTAAAACGTCGCCGTGATCGATTTAAAACGGCAATTTTTAGGTGGTGATTTGAGTATGTTTTTACTCTGAAATCGCTTCCAGAACGCTTAAAACGCGATTTTGATGGTTCTAAGATCGTTTCTTTTATGTTTAGAAGCCAGTTATGGGTTTCTCGTTTCAACATGTTATTTCGCTCAATTCGATGGTTTGAGCGCCGTAAACATGATTGCCGACTTGCTAAGTTCTGCAATTTCCATTTAGAATGTCTCTTTTAGATCCGTGATTGCAGTACATCATTGCGCTCAACTCGTTCACTTTAGCACTGAAAACAGCATTTTAAGCTGTAAAACGTCGCCGTGATCGATTTAAGACGGCAATTTTTAGTTAGTGATTTGAGCATGTTTTCACTTTAAAATCGCTTCTAGAACGCTTAAAACGCGATTTTGATGGTTCTAAGATCGTTTCTTTTCAGTTTACAAGCAAGTTATAGGTTTCTCATTTCAACATGTTGTTTCACTCATCTCGATGGTTTGAGCGCAGAAAACATGATTCCCGACTTGCTAAGTTCTGCAATTTCTATTTAGAAGGTCTCTTTTAAGTCCCTGATTGCAGTACATGATTGTGCTCAACTCGTTCACTCTAGCACTAAAAAAACCATTTTAAGCTCTCAAACGTCGCCGTGGTCGATTTAAGACGGATATTTTTAGTTGGTGATTTGAGCATGTTTACACGCTAGAATCGCTTCTAGCACGCTTAAAACGCGATTTTGGTGGTTCTAAGGTCGTTTCTTTTGAGTTTACAAGCAAGTTATAGGTTTCACATTTCAACATGTTGTTTCGGTCATCTCGATGGCTTGAGCGCCGAAAACATGATTCCGCACTTGCTAAGTTCTGCAATATCAAATTAGAAGGTCTCTTTTAGATCCGTGATTGCAGTACATCATTGCGCTCAACTCGTTCACTTTAGCACTGAAAACATTATTTTAAGCTTTAAAACGTCGCCGTGATCGATTTAAGACGGAAATTTTTAGGTGGTGATTTGAGTATGTTTTCACGCTCAAATCGCTTCCAGAACGCTTAAAACGCGATTTTGATGGTTCTAAGATCGTTTCTTTTCAGTTTACAAGCAAGTTATATGTTTCTCATTTCAACATGTTATTTCGCTCAATTCGATGGTTTGAGCGCCGTAAACATGATTGCCGACTTGCTAAGTTCTTCAATTTCCATTTAGAACGTCTCTTTTAGATCTGTGATTGCAGTACATCATTGCGCTCAACTCGTTCGTTCTAGCACTAAAAACACCATTTTAAGCTTTAAAACGTCGCCGTGGTCGATTTAAGATAGCAATTTTTAGTTGGTGATTTGAGCATATTTTTACGCTCAAATCGCTTTTAGAACGCTTAAAACGAGATTTTGATGGTTCTAAGGTCGTTTCTTTTGAGTTTACAAGCAAGTTATAGGTTTCACATTTCAACATGTTGTTTCGGTCATCTCGATGGTTTGAGCGCCAAAAACATGATTCCCGACTTGCTAAGTTCTGCAATATCCATTTAGAAGGTCTCTTTTAGTCCGTGATTGCAGTACATCATTGCGCTCAAATCGTTCACTTTAGCACTGAAAACCGCATTTTAAGCTGTGAAACGTCGCCGTGATCGATTTAAGACGGCAATTTTTAGTTAGTGATTTGAGCATGTTTTTACGCTCAAATCGCTTCTAGAAGGCTTAAAACGCGATTTTGATGGTTCTAAGATCGTTTCTTTTAAGTTTACAAGCAAGTTATAGGTTTCTCATTTCAACATGTTATTTCGCTTATCTCGATGGTTTGAGCGCCGAAAACATGATTCCCGACTTGCTAAGTTCTGCAAATTCCATTTAGAAGGTCTCTTTTAGGTCCGTGATTGCAGTACATAATGCGCTCAATTCGTTCACTTTAGCACTGAAAACACCATTTTAAGCTCTAAAACGTCGCCATGGTCGTTTTAAGACGGCAATTTTAAGTTGGTGATTTGAGCATGTTTTTACGCTCAAATGGCTTCTAGAACGCTTAAAACGCGATTTTTATAGTGCTAAGATCCTTTCTTTTGAGTTTATAAGCAAGTTATAGGTTTCTTATTTAAACATGTTATTTCGCTCATCTCGATGGTTTGAGTGCCGAAAACATGATTCTCGACTTGCTAAGTTCTGCAATATCCATTTAGAAGGTCTCTTTTAGATTCGTGATTGCAGTACATCATTGCGCTAAACTCGTTCACTTTAGCACTGAAAACCGCAATTTAAGCTGTAAAACGTCGCCGTGATCGATTTAAGACGGCAATTTTTAGTTAGTGATTTGAGTATGTTTTTACTCTCAAATCGCTTTTAGAACGCTTAAAACGCGATTTTGATGCTTCTAAGATCGTTTCTTTTCAGTTTACAAGCAAGTTATAGGTTTCTCATTTCAACATGTTGTTTCATTCATCTCGATGGTTTGAGCGCCGAAAACATGATTGCCGACTTGCTAAGTTCTGCAATTTCCATTTAGAAGGTCTCTTTTAGATCCGTGATTGCAGTACATCATTGCGCTCAACTCGTTCACTTTAGCACTGAAAACATTATTTTAAGCTTTAAAACGTCGCCGTGATCGATTTAAGACGGCAATTTTTTGTTGGTGATTTGAGCATGTTTTTACGCTCAAATCGCTTTTAGCACGCTTAAAACGCGATTTTGATGGTTCTAAGGTCGTTTCTTTTGAGTTTACAAGCAAGTTATAGGTTTCACATTTCAACATGTTGTTTCGGTCATCTCGATGGTTTGACCGCCGTAAACATGATTCTCGACTTGCTAAGTTCTGCAATATCCATTTAGAAGGTCTCTTTTAGATCCGTGATTGCAGTACATCATTGCGCTCAACTCGTTCACTTTAGCACTGAAAACCGCATTTTAAGCTGTAAAACGTCGCCGTGATCGATTTAAGACGGCAATTTTTAGTTAGTCATTTGAGCATGTTTTCACGCTCAAATCGCTTCTAGAAGGCTTAAAACGCGATTTTGATGGTTCTAAGGTCGTTTCTTTTCAGTTTACAAGCAAGTTATAGGTTTCACATTTCAACATGTTGTTTCGGTCATCTCGATGGTTTAAGCGCCGAAAACATGATTCCCGACTTGCTAAGTTCTGCAATATCAAATTAGAAGGTCTTTTTTAAGATCCGTCATTGCAGTACATCATTGCGCTCAACTCGTTCACTTTAGCACTGAAAACAGCATTTTAAGCTGTAAAACGTCGATGTGATCGATTTAAGACGGCAATTTTTAGTTAGTTATTTGAACATGTTTTTACGCTCAAATCGCTTTTAGAAGGCTTAAAACGCGATTTTGATGGTTCTAAGATCGTTTCTTTTCAGTTTACAATCATGTTATAGGTTTCTCATTCAACATGTTGTTTCGCTCATCTCGATGGTTTGAGCGCCGAAAACATGATTTCCGACTTGCTAAGTTGTGCAAATTCCATTTAGAATGTCTCTTTTAGGTCCGTGATTGCAGTACATCATTGCGCTCAACTCGTTCACTTTAGCACTGAAAACATTATTTAAGCTTTAAAACGTCGCCGTGATCGATTTAAGACGGCAATTTTTAGGTGGTGATTTGAGTATGTTTTTACTCTCAAATCGCTTCCAGAACGCTTAAAACGCGATTTTGATGGTTCTAAGATCGTTTCTTTTCAATTTACAAGCAAGTTATGGGTCTCTCTTTTCAACATGTTATTTCGCTCAATTCGATGGTTTGAGCGCCGTAAACATGATTGCCGACTTGCTAAGTTCTGCAATTTCCATTTAGAAGGTCTCTTTTAGATCCGTGGTTGCAGTACATCATTGCGCTCAACTCGTTCACTTTAGCACTGAAAAAAGCATTTTAAGCTGTAAAACGTCGCCGTGATCGATTTAAGACGGCAATTTTTAGTTAGTGATTTGAGCATGTTTTCACGCTCAAATCGCTTCTAGAACGCTTAAAACGCGATTTTGATGGTTCTAAGATCGTTTCTTTTCAGTTTACAAGCAAGTTATAGGTTTCTCATTTCAACATGTTATTTCGCTCATCCCGATGGTTTGAGCGCCGAAAACATGATTCCTGACTTGCTAAGTTCTGCAAATTCCATTTAGAAGGTCTCTTTTAGGTCCGTGATTGCAGTACATCATTGCGCTCAACTCGTTCACTCTAGCACTAAAAACACCATTTTAAGCTCTAAAACGTCGCCATGGTCGTTTTAAGACGGCAATTTTAAGTTGGTGATTTGAGCATGTTTTTACGCTCAAATCGCTTCTAGAACGCTTAAAACGCGACTTTTATGGTTCTAACTTCGTTTCTTTTCAGTTTACAAGCAAGTTATAGGTTTCTCATTTTAACATGTTGTTTCGCCCATCTCGATGGTATGAGCGCCGAAAACATGATTCCCGACTTCCTAAGTTCTGCAATTTCCATTTAGAAGGTCTCTTTTAGGTCCGTGATTGCAGTACATAATGCGCTCAACTCGTTCACTTTAGCACTGAAAACACCATTTTAAGCTCTAAAACGTCGCCGTGGTCGATCTAAAACGGCAATTTTTATTTGGTGATTTGAGCATGTTTTTACGCTCAAATGGCTTCTAGAACGCTTAAAACGCGATTTTTATGGTGCTAAGATCCTTTCTTTTGAGTTTATAAGCAATTTAAAGGTTTCTTATTTCAACATGTTATTTCGCTCATCTCGATGGTTTGAGCGCCGAAAACATGATTCCCGACTTTCTAAGTTCTGCAAATTCCATTTAGAAGGTCTCTTTTAGGTCCGTGATTACAGTACATGAATGTGCTCAACTCGTTCACTCTAGCACTAAAAAGACCATTTAAAGCTCTAAAACTTCGCCGTGGTCGATTTAAGACGGCAATTTTTAGTTGGTGGTTTGAGCATGTTTTCACGCTCAAATCGCTTCTAGAACGCTTAAAACGCGATTTTGAAGGTTCTAAGGTCGTTTCTTTTGAGTTTACAAGCAAGTTATAGGTTTCACATTTCAACATGTTGTTTCGGTCATCTCGTTGGCTTGAGCGCCAAAAACATGATTCCCGACTTGCTAAGTTCTGCAATATCAAATTTGAATGTCTCTTTTAGATCCGTGATTGCAGTACATCATTGCGCTCAACTCGTTCACTTTAGCACTGAAAACAGCATTTTAAGCTGTAAAACGTCGCCGTGATCGATTTAAGACGGCAATTTTTAGTTAGTGATTTGAGCATGTTTTCACGCTCAAATCGCTTCAGAACGCTTAAAACGCGATTTTGATGGTTTTAAGATCGTTTCTTTTCAGTTTACAAGCAAGTTATAGGTTTCTCATTTCAACATGTTGTTTCATTCATCTCGATGGTTTGAGCGCCGAAAACATGATTCCCGACTTGCTAAGTTCTGCAATTTCCATTTAGAAGGTCTCTTTTAGGTCCCTGATTGCAGTACATCATAATGCTCAACTCGTTCGTTCTAGCACTAAAAACACCATTTTAAGCTCTAAAACGTCGCCGTGGTCGATTTAAGACGGCAGATTTTAGTTGGTGATTTGAGCATGTTTTTACGCTCAAATCGCTTTTAGAACGCTTAAAACACGCGGTTTTGATGGTTCTAAGGTCGTTTCTTTTGAGTTTACAAGCAAGTTATAGGTTTCACATTTCAACATGCTGTTTCGGTCATCTCGATGGTTTGAGCGCCAAAAACATGATTCCCGACTTGCTAAGTTCTGCACTATCCATTTAGAAGGTCTCTTTTAGATCCGATATTGCAGTACATCATTGCGCTCAACTCGTTCACTTTAGCACTGAAAACAGCATTTTAAGCTGTAAAATGTCGCGGGTGATCGATTTAAGACGGCAATTTTTAGTTAGTGATTTGAGCATGTTTTCACGCTCAAATCGCTTCTAGAAGGCTTAAAACGCGATTTTGATGGTTCTAAGATCGTTTCTTTTCAGTTTACAAGCAAGTTATAGGTTTCTCATTTCAACATGTTATTTCGCTCATCCCGATGGTTTGAGCGCCGAAAACATGATTCCCGACTTGCTAAGTTCTGCAAATTCCATTTAGAAGGTCTCTTTTAGGTCCGTGATTGCAGTACATCATTGCGCTCAACTCGTTCACTCTAGCACTAAAAACACCATTTTAAGCTCTAAAACGTCGCCATGGTCGTTTTAAGACGGCAATATTAAGTTGGTGATTTGAGCATGTTTTTACGCTCAAATCGCTTCTAGAACGCTTAAAACGCGACTTTTATGGTTCTAACTTCGTTTCTTTTCAGTTTACAAGCAAGTTATAGGTTTCTCATTTTAACATGTTGTTTCGCCCATCTCGATGGTATGAGCGCCGAAAACATGATTCCCGACTTGCTAAGTTCTGCACTATCCATTTAGAAGGTCTCTTTTAGATTCGTGATTGCAGTACATCATTGCGCTCAACTCGTTCACTTTAGCACTGAAAACAGCATTTTAAGCTGTAAAACGTCGCCGTGATCGATTTAAGACGGCAATTTTTAGTTGGTGATTTGAGCATGTTTTCACGTTCAAATCACTTCTAGAACGCTTAAAACACGATTTTGATGGTTCTTAGATCGTTTCTTTTCAGTTTACAAGCAAGTTATAGGTTTCTCATTTCAACATGTTATTTCGCTCATCTCGATGGTTTGAGCGCCGAAAACATGATTCTTGACTTGCTAAGTTCTGCAAATTCCATTTAGAAGATCTCTTTTAGGTCCGTGATTGCAGTACATCATTGCGCTCAACTCGTTCAATTTAGCACTGAAAAAATTATTTTAAGCTTTAAAACGTCGCCGTGATCGATTTAAAACGGCAATTTTTAGGTGGTTATTTGAATATGTTTTTACTCTGAAATCGCTTCCAGAACGCTTAAAACGCGATTTTGATGGTTCTAAGATGGTTTCTTTTATGTTTACAAGCCAGTTATGGGTTTCTCGTTTCAACATGTTATTTCGCTCAATTCGATGGTTTGAGCGCCGTAAACATGATTGCCGACTTGCTAAGTTCTGCAATTTCCATTTAGAATGTCTCTTTTAGATCCGTGATTGCAGTACATCATTGCGCTCAACTCGTTCACTTTAGCACTGAAAACAGCATTTTAAGCTGTAAAACGTTGCCGTGATCGATTTAAGACGGCAATTTTTAGTTAGTGATTTGAGCATGTTTTCACTTTAAAATCGCTTCTAGAACGCTTAAAACGCGATTTTGATGGTTCTAAGATCGTTTCTTTTCAGTTTACAAGCAAGTTATAGGTTTCTCATTTCAACATGTTGTTTCGCTCATCTCGATGGTTTGAGCGCAGAAAACATGATTCCCGACTTGCTAAGTTCTGCAATTTCTATTTAGAAGGTCTCTTTTAGGTCCCTGATTGCAGTACATGATTGTGCTCAACTCGTTCACTCTAGCACTAAAAAAACCATTTTAAGCTCTAAAACGTCGCCGTGGTCGATTTAAGACGGATATTTTTAGTTGGTGATTTGAGCATGTTTACACGCTAGAATCGCTTCTAGCACGCTTAAAACGCGATTTTGGTGGTTCTAAGGTCGTTTCTTTTGAGTTTACAAGCAAGTTATAGGTTTCACATTTCAACATGTTGTTTCGGTCATCTCGATGGCTTGAGCGCCGAAAACATGATTCCGCACTTGCTAAGTTCTGCAATATCAAATTAGAAGGTCTCTTTTAGATCCGTGATTGCAGTACATCATTGCGCTCAACTCGTTCACTTTAGCACTGAAAACATTATTTTAAGCTTTAAAACGTCGCCGTGATCGATTTAAGACGGAAATTTTTAGGTGGTGATTTGAGTATGTTTTCACGCTCAAGTCGCTTCCAGAACGCTTAAAACGCGATTTTGATGGTTCTAAGATCGTTTCTTTTCAGTTTACAAGCAAGTTATATGTTTCTCATTTCAACATGTTATTTCGCTCAATTCGATGGTTTGAGCGCCGTAAACATGATTGCCGACTTGCTAAGTTCTTCAATTTCCATTTAGAACGTCTCTTTTAGATCTGTGATTGCAGTACATCATTGCGCTCAACTCGTTCGTTCTAGCACTAAAAACACCATTTTAAGCTTTAAAACGTCGCCGTGGTCGATTTAAGATAGCAATTTTTAGTTGGTGATTTGAGCATGTTTTTACGCTCAAATCGCTTTTAGAACGCTTAAAACGAGATTTTGATGGTTGTAAGGTCGTTTCTTTTGAGTTTACAAGCAAGTTATAGGTTTCACATTTCAACATGTTGTTTCGGTCATCTCGATGGTTTGAGCGCCAAAAACATGATTCCCGACTTTCTAAGTTCTGCAATATCCATTTAGAAGGTCTCTTTTAGTCCGTGATTGCAGTACATCATTGCGCTCAAATCGTTCACTTTAGCACTGAAAACCGCATTTTAAGCTGTGAAACGTCGCCGTGATCGATTTAAGACGGAAATTTTTAGTTAGTGATTTGAGCATGTTTTCACGCTCAAATCGCTTCTAGAAGGCTTAAAACGCGATTTTGATGGTTCTAAGATCGTTTCTTTTAAGTTTACAAGCAAGTTATAGGTTTCTCATTTCAACATGTTATTTCGCTCATCCCGATGGTTTGAGCGCCGAAAACATGATTCCCGACTTGCTAAGTTCTGCAAATTCCATTTAGAAGGTCTCTTTTAGGTCCGTGATTGCAGTACATCATTGCGCTCAACTCGTTCACTCTAGCACTAAAAACACCATTTTAAGCTCTAAAACGTCGCCATGGTCGTTTTAAGACGGCAATATTAAGTTGGTGATTTGAGCATGTTTTTACGCTCAAATCGCTTCTAGAACGCTTAAAACGCGACTTTTATGGTTCTAACTTCGTTTCTTTTCAGTTTACAAGCAAGTTATAGGTTTCTCATTTTAACATGTTGTTTCGCCCATCTCGATGGTATGAGCGCCGAAAACATGATTCCCGACTTGCTAAGTTCTGCACTATCCATTTAGAAGGTCTCTTTTAGATTCGTGATTGCAGTACATCATTGCGCTCAACTCGTTCACTTTAGCACTGAAAACAGCATTTTAAGCTGTAAAACGTCGCCGTGATCGATTTAAGACGGCAATTTTTAGTTGGTGATTTGAGCATGTTTTCACGTTCAAATCACTTCTAGAACGCTTAAAACACGATTTTGATGGTTCTTAGATCGTTTCTTTTCAGTTTACAAGCAAGTTATAGGTTTCTCATTTCAACATGTTATTTCGCTCATCTCGATGGTTTGAGCGCCGAAAACATGATTCTTGACTTGCTAAGTTCTGCAAATTCCATTTAGAAGATCTCTTTTAGGTCCGTGATTGCAGTACATCATTGCGCTAAACTCGTTCAATTTAGCACTGAAAAAATTATTTTAAGCTTTAAAACGTCGCCGTGATCGATTTAAAACGGCAATTTTTAGGTGGTTATTTGAGTATGTTTTTACTCTGAAATCGCTTCCAGAACGCTTAAAACGCGATTTTGATGGTTCTAAGATCGTTTCTTTTATGTTTACAAGCCAGTTATGGGTTTCTCGTTTCAACATGTTATTTCGCTCAATTCGATGGTTTGAGCGCCGTAAACATGATTGCCGACTTGCTAAGTTCTGCAATTTCCATTTAGAATGTCTCTTTTAGATCCGTGATTGCAGTACATCATTGCGCTCAACTCGTTCACTTTAGCACTGAAAACAGCATTTTAAGCTGTAAAACGTCGCCGTGATCGATTTAAGACGACAATTTTTAGTTAGTGATTTGAGCATGTTTTCACTTTAAAATCGCTTCTAGAACGCTTAAAACGCGATTTTGATGGTTCTAAGATCGTTTCTTTTCAGTTTACAAGCAAGTTATAGGTTTCTCATTTCAACATGTTGTTTCGCTCATCTCGATGGTTTGAGCGCAGAAAACATGATTCCCGACTTGCTAAGTTCTGCAATTTCTATTTAGAAGGTCTCTTTTAGGTCCCTGATTGCAGTACATGATTGTGCTCAACTCGTTCACTTTAGCTCTAAAAAAACCATTTTAAGCTCTAAAACGTCGCCGTGGTCGATTTAAGACGGATATTTTTAGTTGGTGATTTGAGCATGTTTACACGCTAGAATCGCTTCTAGCACGCTTAAAACGCGATTTTGGTGGTTCTAAGGTCGTTTCTTTTGAGTTTACAAGCAAGTTATAGGTTTCACATTTCAACATGTTGTTTCGGTCATCTCGATGGCTTGAGCGCCGAAAACATGATTCCGCACTTGCTAAGTTCTGCAATATCAAATTAGAAGGTCTCTTTTAGATCCGTGATTGCAGTACATCATTGCGCTCAACTCGTTCACTTTAGCACTGAAAACATTATTTTAAGCTTTAAAACGTCGCCGTGATCGATTTAAGACGGAAATTTTTAGGTGGTGATTTTAGTATGTTTTCACGCTCAAATCGCTTCCAGAACGCTTAAAACGCGATTTTGATGGTTCTAAGATCGTTTCTTTTCAGTTTACAAGCAAGTTATCTGTTTCTCATTTCAACATGTTATTTCGCTCAATTCGATGGTTTGAGCGCCGTAAACATGATTGCCGACTTGCTAAGTTCTTCAATTTCCATTTAGAACGTCTCTTTTAAATCTGTGATTGCAGTACATCATTGCGCTCAACTCGTTCGTTCTAGCACTAAAAACACCATTTTAAGCTTTAAAACGTCGCCGTGGTCGATTTAAGATAGCAATTTTTAGTTGGTGATTTGAGCATGTTTTTACGCTCAAATCGCTTTTAGAACGCTTAAAACGAGATTTTGATGGTTCTAAGGTCGTTTCTTTTGAGTTTACAAGCAAGTTATAGGTTTCACATTTCAACATGTTGTTTCGGTCATCTCGATGGTTTGAGCGCCAAAAACATGATTCCCGACTTGCTAAGTTCTGCAATATCCATTTAGAAGGTCTCTTTTAGTCCGTGATTGCAGTACATCATTGCGCTCAAATCGTTCACTTTAGCACTGAAAACCGCATTTTAAGCTGTGAAACGTCGCCGTGATCGATTTAAGACGGCAATTTTTAGTTAGTGATTTGAGCATGTTTTCACGCTCAAATCGCTTCTAGAAGGCTTAAAACGCGATTTTGATGGTTCTAAGATCGTTTCTTTTAAGTTTACAAGCAAGTTATAGGTTTCTCATTTCAACATGTTATTTCGCTTATCTCGATGGTTTGAGCGCCGAAAACATGATTCCCGACTTGCTAAGTTCTGCAAATTCCATTTAGAAGGTCTTTTTTAGGTCCGTGATTGCAGTACATAATGCGCTCAACTCGTTCACTTTAGCACTGAAAACACCATTTTAAGCTCTAAAACGTCGCCATGGTCGTTTTAAGACGGCAATTTTAAGTTGGTGATTTGAGCATGTTTTTACGCTCAAATGGCTTCTAGAACGCTTAAAACGCGATTTTTATAGTGCTAAGATCCTTTCTTTTGAGTTTATAAGCAAGTTATAGGTTTGTTATTTAAACATGTTATTTCGCTCATCTCGATGGTTTGAGCGCCGAAAACATGATTCCCGACTTTCTAAGTTCTGCAAATTCCATTTAGAAGGTCTCTTTTAGGTCCGTGATTACAGTACATGAATGTGCTCAACTCGTTCACTCTAGCACTAAAAAGACCATTTAAAGCTCTAAAACTTCGCCGTGGTCGATTTAAGACGGAAATTTTTAGTTGGTGGTTTGAGCATGTTTTCACGCTCAAATCGCTTCTAGAACGCTTAAAACGCGATTTTGAAGGTTCTAAGGTCGTTTCTTTTGAGTTTACAAGCAAGTTATAGGTTTCTCATTTCAACATGTTGTTTCATTCATCTCGATGGTTTGAGCGCCGAAAACATGATTCCCGACTTGCTAAGTTCTGCAATTTCCATTTAGAAGGTCTCTTTTAAATCCCTGATTGCAATACATCATAACGCTTAACTCGTTCGTTCTAGCACTAAAAACACCATTTTAAGCTCTAAAACGTCGCCGTGGTCGATTTAAGACGGCAGATTTTAGTTGGTGATTTGAGCATGTTTTTACGCTCAAATCGCTTTTAGAACGCTTAAAACACGCGGTTTTGATGGTTCTAAGGTCGTTTCTTTTGAGTTTACAAGCAAGTTATAGGTTTCACATTTCAACATGCTGTTTCGGTCATCTCGATGGTTTGAGCGCCAAAAACATGATTCCCGACTTGCTAAGTTCTGCAAATTCCATTTAGAAGGTCTCTTTTAGGTCCGTGATTGCAGTACATCATTGCGCTAAACTCGTTCACTTTAGCACTGAAAACATTATTTTAAGCTTTAAAACGTCGCCGTGATCGATTTAAGACGGCAATTTTTAGGTGGTGATTTGAGTATGTTTTTACTCTCAAATCGCTTTTAGAACGCTTAAAACGCGATTTTGATGCTTCTAAGATCGTTTCTTTTCAGTTTACAAGCAAGTTATAGGTTTCTCATTTCAACATGTTGTTTCATTCATCTCGATGGTTTGAGCGCCGAAAACATGATTGCCGACTTGCTAAATTCTGCAATTTCCATTTTGAAGGTCTCTTTTAGGTCCGTGATTGCAGTACATCATTGCGCTCAACTCGTTCACTTTAGCACTGAAAACATTATTTTAAGCTTTAAAACGTCGCCGTGATCGATTTAAGACGGCAATTTTTTGTTGGTGATTTGAGCATGTTTTTACGCTCAAATCGCTTTTAGCACGCTTAAAACGCGATTTTGATGGTTCTAAGGTCGTTTCTTTTGAGTTTACAAGCAAGTTATAGGTTTCACATTTCAACATGTTGTTTCGGTCATCTCGATGGTTTGACCGCCGTAAACATGATTCTCGACTTGCTAAGTTCTGCAATATCCATTTAGAAGGTCTCTTTTAGATCCGTGATTGCAGTACATCATTGCGCTCAACTCGTTCACTTTAGCACTGAAAACCGCATTTTAAGCTGTAAAACGTCGCCGTGATCGATTTAAGACGGCAATTTTTAGTTACTCATTTGAGCATGTTTTCACGCTCAAATCGCTTCTAGAAGGCTTAAAACGCGATTTTGATGGTTCTAAGGTTGTTTCTTTTCAGTTTACAAGCAAGTTATAGGTTTCACATTTCAACATGTTATTTCGCTCATCTCGATGGTTTGAGCGCCGAAAACATGATTCCCGACTTTCTAAGTTCTGCAAATTCCATTTAGAAGGTCTCTTTTAGGTCCGTGATTACAGTACATGAATGTGCTCAACTCGTTCACTCTAGCACTAAAAAGACCATTTAAAGCTCTAAAACTTCGCCGTGGTCGATTTAAGACGGCAATTTTTAGTTGGTGGTTTGAGCATGTTTTCACGCTCAAATCGCTTCTAGAACGCTTAAAACGCGATTTTGAAGGTTCTAAGGTCGTTTCTTTTGAGTTTACAAGCAAGTTATAGGTTTCACATTTCAACATGTTGTTTCGGTCATCTCGTTGGCTTGAGTGCCAAAAACATGATTCCCGACTTGCTAAGTTCTGCAATTTCCATTTAGAAGGTCTCTTTTAGGTCCCTGATTGCAGTACATCATAATGCTCAACTCGTTCGTTCTAGCACTAAAAACACCATTTTAAGCTCTAAAACGTCGCCGTGGTCGATTTAAGACGGCAGATTTTAGTTGGTGATTTGAGCATGTTTTTACGCTCAAATCGCTTTTAGAACGCTTAAAACACGCGGTTTTGATGGTTCTAAGGTCGTTTCTTTTGAGTTTACAAGCAAGTTATAGGTTTCACATTTCAACATGCTGTTTCGGTCATCTCGATGGTATGAGCGCCGAAAACATGATTCCCGACTTGCTAAGTTCTGCAATTTCCATTTAGAAGGTCTCTTTTAGGTCCGTGATTGCAGTACATAATGCGCTCAACTCGTTCACTTTAGCACTGAAAACACCATTTTAAGCTCTAAAACGTCGCGGGTGATCGATTTAAGACGGCAATTTTTAGTTAGTGATTTGAGCATGTTTTCACGCTCAAATCGCCTCTAGAAGGCTTAAAACGCGATTTTGATGGTTCTAAGATCGTTTCTTTTCAGTTTACAAGCAAGTTATAGGTTTCTCATTTCAACATGTTATTTCGCTCATCCCGATGGTTTGAGCGCCGAAAACATGATTCCCGACTTGCTAAGTTCTGCAATATCCATTTAGAAGGTCTCTTTTAGATCCGTGATTGCAGTACATCATTGCGCTCAACTCGTTCACTCTAGCACTAAAAACACCATTTTAAGCTCTAAAACGTCGCCATGGTCGTTTTAAGACGGCAATATTAAGTTGGTGATTTGAGCATGTTTTTACGCTCAAATCGCTTCTAGAACGCTTAAAACGCGACTTTTATGGTTCTAACTTCGTTTCTTTTCAGTTTACAAGCAAGTTATAGGTTTCTCATTTTAACATGTTGTTTCGCCCATCTCGATGGTATGAGCGCCGAAAACATGATTCCCGACTTGCTAAGTTCTGCACTATCCATTTAGAAGGTCTCTTTTAGATTCGTGATTGCAGTACATCATTGCGCTCAACTCGTTCACTTTAGCACTGAAAACAGCATTTTAAGCTGTAAAACGTCGCCGTGATCGATTTAAGACGGCAATTTTTAGTTGGTGATTTGAGCATGTTTTCACGTTCAAATCACTTCTAGAACGCTTAAAACACGATTTTGATGGTTCTTAGATCGTTTCTTTTCAGTTTACAAGCAAGTTATAGGTTTCTCATTTCAACATGTTATTTCGCTCATCTCGATGGTTTGAGCGCCGAAAACATGATTCTTGACTTGCTAAGTTCTGCAAATTCCATTTAGAAGATCTCTTTTAGGTCCGTGATTGCAGTACATCATTGCGCTAAACTCGTTCAATTTAGCACTGAAAAAATTATTTTAAGCTTTAAAACGTCGCCGTGATCGATTTAAAACGGCAATTTTTAGGTGGTTATTTGAGTATGTTTTTACTCTGAAATCGCTTCCAGAACGCTTAAAACGCGATTTTGATGGTTCTAAGATCGTTTCTTTTATGTTTACAAGCCAGTTATGGGTTTCTCGTTTCAACATGTTATTTCGCTCAATTCGATGGTTTGAGCGCCGTAAACATGATTGCCGACTTGCTAAGTTCTGCAATTTCCATTTAGAATGTCTCTTTTAGATCCGTGATTGCAGTACATCATTGCGCTCAACTCGTTCACTTTAGCACTGAAAACAGCATTTTAAGCTGTAAAACGTCGCCGTGATCGATTTAAGACGACAATTTTTAGTTAGTGATTTGAGCATGTTTTCACTTTAAAATCGCTTCTAGAACGCTTAAAACGCGATTTTGATGGTTCTAAGATCGTTTCTTTTCAGTTTACAAGCAAGTTATAGGTTTCTCATTTCAACATGTTGTTTCGCTCATCTCGATGGTTTGAGCGCAGAAAACATGATTCCCGACTTGCTAAGTTCTGCAATTTCTATTTAGAAGGTCTCTTTTAGGTCCCTGATTGCAGTACATGATTGTGCTCAACTCGTTCACTTTAGCTCTAAAAAAACCATTTTAAGCTCTAAAACTTCGCCGTGGTCGATTTAAGACGGATATTTTTAGTTGGTGATTTGAGCATGTTTACACGCTAGAATCGCTTCTAGCACGCTTAAAACGCGATTTTGGTGGTTCTAAGGTCGTTTCTTTTGAGTTTACAAGCAAGTTATAGGTTTCACATTTCAACATGTTGTTTCGGTCATCTCGATGGCTTGAGCGCCGAAAACATGATTCCGCACTTGCTAAGTTCTGCAATATCAAATTAGAAGGTCTTTTTTAGATCCGTGATTGCAGTACATCATTGCGCTCAACTCGTTCACTTTAGCACTGAAAACATTATTTTAAGCTTTAAAACGTCGCCGTGATCGATTTAAGACGGAAATTTTTAGGTGGTGATTTGAGTATGTTTTCACGCTCAAATCGCTTCCAGAACGCTTAAAACGCGATTTTGATGGTTCTAAGATCGTTTCTTTTCAGTTTACAAGCAAGTTATCTGTTTCTCATTTCAACATGTTATTTCGCTCAATTCGATGGTTTGAGCGCCGTAAACATGATTGCCGACTTGCTAAGTTCTTCAATTTCCATTTAGAACGTCTCTTTTAAATCTGTGATTGCAGTACATCATTGCGCTCAACTCGTTCGTTCTAGCACTAAAAACACCATTTTAAGCTTTAAAACGTCGCCGTGGTCGATTTAAGATAGCAATTTTTAGTTGGTGATTTGAGCATGTTTTTACGCTCAAATCGCTTTTAGAACGCTTAAAACGAGATTTTGATGGTTCTAAGGTCGTTTCTTTTGAGTTTACAAGCAAGTTATAGGTTTCACATTTCAACATGTTGTTTCGGTCATCTCGATGGTTTGAGCGCCAAAAACATGATTCCCGACTTGCTAAGTTCTGCAATATCCATTTAGAAGGTCTCTTTTAGTCCGTGATTGCAGTACATCATTGCGCTCAAATCGTTCACTTTAGCACTGAAAACCGCATTTTAAGCTGTGAAACGTCGCCGTGATCGATTTAAGACGGCAATTTTTAGTTAGTGATTTGAGCATGTTTTCACGCTCAAATCGCTTCTAGAAGGCTTAAAACGCGATTTTGATGGTTCTAAGATCGTTTCTTTTAAGTTTACAAGCAAGTTATAGGTTTCTCATTTCAACATGTTATTTCGCTTATCTCGATGGTTTGAGCGCCGAAAACATGATTCCCGACTTGCTAAGTTCTGCAAATTCCATTTAGAAGGTCTTTTTTAGGTCCGTGATTGCAGTACATAATGCGCTCAACTCGTTCACTTTAGCACTGAAAACACCATTTTAAGCTCTAAAACGTCGCCATGGTCGTTTTAAGACGGCAATTTTAAGTTGGTGATTTGAGCATGTTTTTACGCTCAAATGGCTTCTAGAACGCTTAAAACGCGATTTTTATAGTGCTAAGATCCTTTCTTTTGAGTTTATAAGCAAGTTATAGGTTTGTTATTTAAACATGTTATTTCGCTCATCTCGATGGTTTGAGCGCCGAAAACATGATTCCCGACTTTCTAAGTTCTGCAAATTCCATTTAGAAGGTCTCTTTTAGGTCCGTGATTACAGTACATGAATGTGCTCAACTCGTTCACTCTAGCACTAAAAAGACCATTTAAAGCTCTAAAACTTCGCCGTGGTCGATTTAAGACGGAAATTTTTAGTTGGTGGTTTGAGCATGTTTTCACGCTCAAATCGCTTCTAGAACGCTTAAAACGCGATTTTGAAGGTTCTAAGGTCGTTTCTTTTGAGTTTACAAGCAAGTTATAGGTTTCTCATTTCAACATGTTGTTTCATTCATCTCGATGGTTTGAGCGCCGAAAACATGATTCCCGACTTGCTAAGTTCTGCAATTTCCATTTAGAAGGTCTCTTTTAAATCCCTGATTGCAATACATCATAACGCTTAACTCGTTCGTTCTAGCACTAAAAACACCATTTTAAGCTCTAAAACGTCGCCGTGGTCGATTTAAGACGGCAGATTTTAGTTGGTGATTTGAGCATGTTTTTACGCTCAAATCGCTTTTAGAACGCTTAAAACACGCGGTTTTGATGGTTCTAAGGTCGTTTCTTTTGAGTTTACAAGCAAGTTATAGGTTTCACATTTCAACATGCTGTTTCGGTCATCTCGATGGTTTGAGCGCCAAAAACATGATTCCCGACTTGCTAAGTTCTGCAAATTCCATTTAGAAGGTCTCTTTTAGGTCCGTGATTGCAGTACATCATTGCGCTAAACTCGTTCACTTTAGCACTGAAAACATTATTTTAAGCTTTAAAACGTCGCCGTGATCGATTTAAGACGGCAATTTTTAGGTGGTGATTTGAGTATGTTTTTACTCTCAAATCGCTTTTAGAACGCTTAAAACGCGATTTTGATGCTTCTAAGATCGTTTCTTTTCAGTTTACAAGCAAGTTATAGGTTTCTCATTTCAACATGTTGTTTCATTCATCTCGATGGTTTGAGCGCCGAAAACATGATTGCCGACTTGCTAAATTCTGCAATTTCCATTTTGAAGGTCTCTTTTAGGTCCGTGATTGCAGTACATCATTGCGCTCAACTCGTTCACTTTAGCACTGAAAACATTATTTTAAGCTTTAAAACGTCGCCGTGATCGATTTAAGACGGCAATTTTTTGTTGGTGATTTGAGCATGTTTTTACGCTCAAATCGCTTTTAGCACGCTTAAAACGCGATTTTGATGGTTCTAAGGTCGTTTCTTTTGAGTTTACAAGCAAGTTATAGGTTTCACATTTCAACATGTTGTTTCGGTCATCTCGATGGTTTGACCGCCGTAAACATGATTCTCGACTTGCTAAGTTCTGCAATATCCATTTAGAAGGTCTCTTTTAGATCCGTGATTGCAGTACATCATTGCGCTCAACTCGTTCACTTTAGCACTGAAAACCGCATTTTAAGCTGTAAAACGTCGCCGTGATCGATTTAAGACGGCAATTTTTAGTTACTCATTTGAGCATGTTTTCACGCTCAAATCGCTTCTAGAAGGCTTAAAACGCGATTTTGATGGTTCTAAGGTCGTTTCTTTTCAGTTTACAAGCAAGTTATAGGTTTCACATTTCAACATGTTATTTCGCTCATCTCGATGGTTTGAGCGCCGAAAACATGATTCCCGACTTTCTAAGTTCTGCAAATTCCATTTAGAAGGTCTCTTTTAGGTCCGTGATTACAGTACATGAATGTGCTCAACTCGTTCACTCTAGCACTAAAAAGACCATTTAAAGCTCTAAAACTTCGCCGTGGTCGATTTAAGACGGCAGTTTTTAGTTGGTGGTTTGAGCATGTTTTCACGCTCAAATCGCTTCTAGAACGCTTAAAACGCGATTTTGAAGGTTCTAAGGTCGTTTCTTTTGAGTTTACAAGCAAGTTATAGGTTTCACATTTCAACATGTTGTTTCGGTCATCTCGTTGGCTTGAGTGCCAAAAACATGATTCCCGACTTGCTAAGTTCTGCAATTTCCATTTAGAAGGTCTCTTTTAGGTCCCTGATTGCAGTACATCATAATGCTCAACTCGTTCGTTCTAGCACTAAAAACACCATTTTAAGCTCTAAAACGTCGCCGTGGTCGATTTAAGACGGCAGATTTTAGTTGGTGATTTGAGCATGTTTTTACGCTCAAATCGCTTTTAGAACGCTTAAAACACGCGGTTTTGATGGTTCTAAGGTCGTTTCTTTTGAGTTTACAAGCAAGTTATAGGTTTCACATTTCAACATGCTGTTTCGGTCATCTCGATGGTATGAGCGCCGAAAACATGATTCCCGACTTGCTAAGTTCTGCAATTTCCATTTAGAAGGTCTCTTTTAGGTCCGTGATTGCAGTACATAATGCGCTCAACTCGTTCACTTTAGCACTGAAAACACCATTTTAAGCTCTAAAACGTCGCGGGTGATCGATTTAAGACGGCAATTTTTAGTTAGTGATTTGAGCATGTTTTCACGCTCAAATCGCCTCTAGAAGGCTTAAAACGCGATTTTGATGGTTCTAAGATCGTTTCTTTTCAGTTTACAAGCAAGTTATAGGTTTCTCATTTCAACATGTTATTTCGCTCATCCCGATGGTTTGAGCGCCGAAAACATGATTCCCGACTTGCTAAGTTCTGCAATATCCATTTAGAAGGTCTCTTTTAGATCCGTGATTGCAGTACATCATTGCGCTCAACTCGTTCACTTTAGCACTGAAAACCGCATTTTAAGCTGTAAAACGTCGCCGTGATCGATTTAAGACGGCAATTTTTAGTTAGTGATTTGAGCATGTTTTCACGCTCAAATCGCTTCTAGAAGGCTTAAAACGCGATTTTGATGGTTCTAAGATCGTTTCTTTTCAGTTTACAAGCAAGTTATAGGTTTCTCATTTCAACATGTTATTTCGCTCATCTCGATGGTTTTAGCGCCGAAAACATGATTCCCGACTTGCTAAGTTCTGCAAATTCCATTTAGAAGGTCTCTTTTAGGTCCGTGATTGCAGTACATCATTGCGCTCAACTCGTTCACTTTAGCACTGAAAACATTATTTAAGCTTTAAAAGGTCGCCGTGATCGATTTAAGACGGCAATTTTTAGGTGGTGATTTGAGTATGTTTTTACTCTCAAATCGCTTCCAGAACGCTTAAAACGCGATTTTGATGGTTCTAAGGTCGTTTCTTTTGAGTTTACAAGCAAGTTATAGGTTTCACATTTCAACATGCTGTTTCGGTCATCTCGATGGTTTGAGCGCCAAAAACATGATTCCCGACTTGCTAAGTTCTGCACTATCCATTTAGAAGGTCTCTTTTAGATCCGATATTGCAGTACATCATTGCGCTCAACTCGTTCACTTTAGCACTGAAAACAGCATTTTAAGCTGTAAAATGTCGCGGGTGATCGATTTAAGACGGCAATTTTTAGTTAGTGATTTGAGCATGGTTTCACGCTCAAATCGCTTCTAGAAGGCTTAAAACGCGATTTTGATGCTTCTAAGATCGTTTCTTTTCAGTTTACAAGCAAGTTATAGGTTTCTCATTTCAACATGTTGTTTCATTCATCTCGATGGTTTGAGCGCCGAAAACATGATTCCCGACTTGCTAAGTTCTGCAAATTCCATTTAGAAGGTCTCGTTTAGGTCCGTGATTGCAGTATATCATTGCGCTCAACTCGTTCACTCTAGCACTAAAAACACCATTTTAAGCTCTAAAACGTCGCCATGGTTGTTTTAAGAGGGCAATTTTAAGTTGGTGATTTGAGCATGTTTTTACGCTCAAATCGCTTCTAGAACGCTTAAAACGCGACTTTTATGGTTCTAACTTCGTTTCTTTTCAGTTTACAAGCAAGTTATAGGTTTCTCATTTTAACATGTTGTTTCGCTCATCTCGATAGTATGAGCGCCGAAAACATGATTCCCGACTTGCTAAGTTCTGCAATTTCCATTTAGAAGGTCTCTTTTAGGTCCGTGATTGCAGTACATAATGCGCTCAACTCGTTCACTTTAGCACTGAAAACACCATTTTAAGCTCTAAAACGTCGCCGTGGTCGATCTAAAACGGCAATTTTTATTTGGTGATTTGAGCATGTTTTTACGCTCAAATGGCTTCTAGAACGCTTAAAACGCGATTTTTATGGTGCTAAGATCCTTTCTTTTGAGTTTATAAGCAAGTTACAGGTTTCTTATTTCAACATGTTATTTCGCTCATCTCGATGGTTTGAGCGCCGAAAACATGATTCCCGACTTTCTAAGTTCTGCAAATTCCATTTAGAAGGTCTCTTTTAGGTCCGTGATTACAGTACATGAATGTGCTCAACTCGTTCACTCTAGCACTAAAAAGACCATTTAAAGCTCTAAAACTTCGCCGTGGTCGATTTAAGACGGCAATTTTTAGTTGGTGATTTGAGCATGTTTTCACGCTCAAATCGCTTCTAGAACGCTTAAAACGCGATTTTGAAGGTTCTAAGGTCGTTTCTTTTGAGTTTACAAGCAAGTTATAGGTTTCACATTTCAACATGTTGTTTCGGTCATCTCGTTGGCTTGAGCGCCAAAAACATGATTCCCGACTTGCTAACTTCTGCAATATCAAATTTGAATGTCTCTTTTATATCCGTGATTGCAGTACATCATTGCGCTAAACTCGTTCACTTTAGCACTGAAAACAGCATTTGAAGCTGTAAAACGTCGCCGTGATCGATTTAAGACGGCAATTTTTAGTTAAGTATTTGAGCATGTTTTCACGCTCAAATCGCTTCTAGAACGCTTAAAACGCGATTTTGATGGTTTTAAGATCGTTTCTTTTCAGTTTACAAGCAAGTTATAGGTTTCTCATTTTAACATGTTGTTTCATTCATCTCGATGGTTTGAGCGCCGAAAATATGATTCCCGACTTGCTAAGTTCTGCAATTTCCATTTAGAAGGTCTCTTTTAGGTCCGTGATTGCAATACATCATTGCGCTCAACTCGTTCACTTTAGCACTGAAAAAAGCATTTTAAGCTGTAAAACGTCGCCGTGATCGATTTAAGACGGCAATTTTTAGGTGGTGATTTGAGTATGTTTTTACTCTCAAATCGCTTCCAGAACGCTTAAAACGCGATTTTGATGGTTCTAAGATCGTTTCTTTTCAGTTTACAAGCAAGTTATGGGTCTCTCATTTCAACATGTTATTTCGCTCAATTCGATGGTTTGAGCGCCGTAAACATGATTGCCGACTTGCTAAGTTCTGCAATTTCCATTTAGAAGGTCTCTTTTAGATCCGTGGTTGCAGTACATCATTGCGCTCAACTCGTTCACTTTAGCACTGAAAAAAGCATTTTAAGCTGTAAAACGTCGCCGTGATCGATTTAAGACGGCAATTTTTAGTTAGTGATTTGAGCATGTTTTCACGCTAAAATCGCTTCTAGAACGCTTAAAACGCGATTTTGATGGTTCTAAGATCGTTTCTTTTCAGTTTACAAGCAAGTTATAGGTTTCTCATTTCAACATGTTGTTTCGGTCATCTCGATGGTTTGAGCGCCTAAAACATGATTCCCGACTTGCTAAGTTCTGCAAATTCCATTTAGAAAGTCTTTTTTAGGTCCGTGATTACAGTACATGATTGTGCTCAACTCGTTCACTCTAGCACTAAAAACACCATTTTAAGCCCTAAAACGTCGCCGTGGTCGAGTTAAGACGGCAATTTTTAGTTGGTGATTTGAGCATGTTTTCACGCTCAAATCGCTTCTAGAACGCTTAAAACGCGATTTTGATGGTTCTAAGGTCGTTTCTTTTGAGTTTACAAGCAAGTTATAGGTTTCACATTTCAACATGTTGTTTCGGTCATCTCGATGGTTTGAGCGCCAAAAACATGATTCCCGACTTGCTAAGTTCTGCAATATAGATTTAGAAGGTCTCTTTTAAATCCGTGATTGCAGTACATCATTGCGCTCAACTCGTTCACTTTAGCACTGAAAACAGCATTTTAACCTGTAAAACGTCGCCGTTATCGATTTAAGACGGCAATTTATAGTTAGTGATTTAAGCATGTTTTCACGCTTAAATCGCTTCTAGAAGGCTTAAAACGCGATTTTGATGGTTCTAAGATCGTTTCTTTTCAGTTTACAATCAAGTTATAGGTTTCTCATTCAACATGTTTTTTCGCTCATCTCGATGGTTTGAGCGCCGAAAACATGATTTCTGACTTGCTAAGTTGTGCAAATTCCATTTAGAATGTCTCTTTTAGGTCCGTAATTGCAGTACATCATTGCGCTCAACTCGTTCACTTTAGCACTGAAAACATTATTTCAAGCTTTAAAACGTCGCCGTGATCGATTTAAGACGGCAATTTTTAGGTGGTGATTTGAGTATGTTTTTACTCTTAAATCGCTTCCAGAACGCTTAAAACGCGATTTTGATGGTTCTAAGATCGTTTCTTTTCAGTTTACAAGCAAGTTATGGGTTTCTCATTTCAACATGTTTTTTCGCTCAATTCGATGGTTTGAGCGCCGTAAACATGATTGCCGACTTGCTAAGTTCTGCAATTTCCAGTTAGAAGGTCTCTTTTAGATTCGTGATTGCAGTACATCATTGCGCTCAACTCGTTCACTTTAGCACTGAAAACAGCATTTTAAGCTGTAAAACGTCGCCGTGATCGATTTAAGACGGCAATTTTTAGTTGCTGATTTGAGCATGTTTTCACGTTCAAATCACTTCTAGAACGCTTAAAACACGATTTTGATGGTTCTTAGATCGTTTCTTTTCAGTTTACAAGCAAGTTATAGGTTTCTCATTTCAACATGTTATTTCGCTCATCTCGATGGTTTGAGCGCCGAAAACATGATTCTTGACTTGCTAAGTTCTGCAAATTCCATTTAGAAGGTCTCTTTTAGGTCCGTGATTGCAGTACATCATTGCGCTCAACTCGTTCAATTTAGCACTGAAAAAATTATTTTAAGCTTTAAAACGTAGCCGTGATCGATTTAAAACGGCAATTTTTAGGTGGTGATTTGAGTATGTTTTTACTCAGAAATCGCTTCCAGAACGCTTAAAACGCGATTTTGATGGTTCTAAGATCGTTTCTTTTATGTTTACAAGCCAGTTATGGGTTTCTCGTTTCAACATGTTATTTCGCTCAATTCGATGGTTTGAGCGCCGTAAACATGATTGCCGACTTGCTAAGTTCTGCAATTTCCATTTAGAATGTCTCTTTTAGATCCGTGATTGCAGTACATCATTGCGCTCAACTCGTTCACTTTAGCACTGAAAACAGCATTTTAAGCTGTAAAACGTCGCCGTGATCGATTTAAGACGGCAATTTTTAGTTCGTGATTTGAGCATGTTTTCACTTTAAAATCGCTTCTAGAACGCTTAAAACGCGATTTTGATGGTTCTAAGATCGTTTCTTTTCAGTTTACAAGCAAGTTATAGGTTTCTCATTTCAACATGTTGTTTCGCTCATCTCGATGGTTTGAGCGCAGAAAACATGATTCCCGACTTGCTAAGTTCTGCAATTTCTATTTAGAAGGTCTCTTTTAGGTCCCTGATTGCAGTACATGATTGTGCTCAACTCGTTCACTCTAGCACTAAAAAAACCATTTTAAGCTCTAAAACGTCGCCGTGGTCGATTTAAGACGGATATTTTTAGTTGGTGATTTGAGCATGTTTACATGCTAGAATCGCTTCTAGCACGCTTAAAACGCGATTTTGGTGGTTCTAAGGTCGTTTCTTTTGAGTTTACAAGCAAGTTATAGGTTTCACATTTCAACATGTTGTTTCGGTCATCTCGATGGCTTGTGCGCCGAAAACATGATTCCGCACTTGCTAAGTTCTGCAATATCAAATTAGAAGGTCTCTTTTAGATCCGTGATTGCAGTACATCATTGCGCTCAACTCGTTCACTTTAGCACTGAAAACATTATTTTAAGCTTTAAAACGTCGCCGTGATCGATTTAAGACGGAAATTTTTAGGTGGTGATTTGAGTATGTTTTCACTTTAAAATCGCTTCTAGAACGCTTAAAACGCGATTTTGATGGTTCTAAGATCGTTTCTTTTCAGTTTACAAGCAAGTTATAGGTTTCTCATTTCAACATGTTGTTTCGCTCATCTCGATGGTTTGAGCGCAGAAAACATGATTGCCGACTTGCTAAGTTCTGCAATTTCCATTTAGAATGTCTCTTTTAGATCCGTGATTGCAGTACATCATTGCGCTCAACTCGTTCACTTTAGCACTGAAAACAGCATTTTAAGCTGTAAAACGTCGCCGTGATCGATTTAAGACGGCAATTTTTAGTTCGTGATTTGAGCATGTTTTCACTTTAAAATCGCTTCTAGAACGCTTAAAACGCGATTTTGATGGTTCTAAGATCGTTTCTTTTCAGTTTACAAGCAAGTTATAGGTTTCTCATTTCAACATGTTGTTTCGCTCATCTCGATGGTTTGAGCGCAGAAAACATGATTCCCGACTTGCTAAGTTCTGCAATTTCTATTTAGAAGGTCTCTTTTAGGTCCCTGATTGCAGTACATGATTGTGCTCAACTCGTTCACTCTAGCACTAAAAAAACCATTTTAAGCTCTAAAACGTCGCCGTGGTCGATTTAAGACGGATATTTTTAGTTGGTGATTTGAGCATGTTTACACGCTAGAATCGCTTCTAGCACGCTTAAAACGCGATTTTGGTGGTTCTAAGGTCGTTTCTTTTGAGTTTACAAGCAAGTTATAGGTTTCACATTTCAACATGTTGTTTCGGTCATCTCGATGGCTTGTGCGCCGAAAACATGATTCCGCACTTGCTAAGTTCTGCAATATCAAATTAGAAGGTCTCTTTTAGATCCGTGATTGCAGTACATCATTGCGCTCAACTCGTTCACTTTAGCACTGAAAACATTATTTTAAGCTTTAAAACGTCGCCGTGATCGATTTAAGACGGAAATTTTTAGGTGGTGATTTGAGTATGTTTTCACGCTCAAATCGCTTACAGAACGCTTAAAACGCGATTTTGATGGTTCTAAGATCGTTTCTTTTCAGTTTACAAGCAAGTTATGGGTTTCTCATTTCAACATGTTATATCGCTCAATTCGATGGTTTGAGCGCCGTAAACATGATTGCCGACTTGCTAAGTTCTTCAATTTCCATTTAGAACGTCTCTTTTAGATCTGTGATTGCAGTACATCATTGCGCTCAACTCGTTCGTTCTAGCACTAAAAACACCATTTTAAGCTTTAAAACGTCGCCGTGGTCGATTTAAGATAGCAATTTTTAGTTGGTGATTTGAGCATGTTTTTACGCTCAAATCGCTTTTAGAACGCTTAAAACGAGATTTTGATGGTTCTAAGGTCGTTTCTTTTGAGTTTACAAGCAAGTTATAGGTTTCACATTTCAACATGTTGTTTCGGTCATCTCGATGGTTTGAGCGCCAAAAACATGATTCCCGACTTGCTAAGTTCTGCAATATCCATTTAGAAGGTCTCTTTTAGTCCGTGATTGCAGTACATCATTGCGCTCAAATCGTTCACTTTAGCACTGAAAACCGCATTTTAAGCTGTGAAACGTCGCCGCGATCGATTTAAGACGGCAATTTTTAGTTAGTGATTTGAGCATGTTTTCACGCTCAAATCGCTTCTAGAAGGCTTAAAACGCGATTTTGATGGTTCTAAGATCGTTTCTTTTAAGTTTACAAGATAGTTATAGGTTTCTCATTTCAACATGTTATTTCGCTTATCTCGATGGTTTGAGCGCCGAAAACATGATTCCCGACTTGCTAAGTTCTGCAAATTCCATTTGGAAGGTCTCTTTTAGGTCCGTGATTGCAGTACATAATGCGCTCAACTCGTTCACTTTAGCACTGAAAACACCATTTTAAGCTCTAAAACGTCGCCATGGTCGTTTTAAGACGGCAATTTTAAGTTGGTGATTTGAGCATGTTTTTACGCTCAAATGGCTTCTAGAACGCTTAAAACGCGATTTTTATAGTGCTAAGATCATTTCTTTTGAGTTTATAAGCAAGTTATAGGTTTCTTATTTAAACATGTTATTTCGCTCATCTCGATGGTTTGAGCGCCGAAAACATGATTCCCGACTTTCTAAGTTCTGCAAATTCCATTTAGAAGGTCTCTTTTAGGTCCGTGATTACAGTACATGAATGTGCTCAACTCGTTCACTCTAGCACTAAAAAGACCATTTAAAGCTCTAAAACTTCGCCGTGGTCGATTTAAGACGGCAATTTTTAGTTGGTGGTTTGAGCATGTTTTCACGCTCAAATCGCTTCTAGAACGCTTAAAACGCGATTTTGAAGGTTCTAAGGTCGTTTCTTTTGAGTTTACAAGCAAGTTATAGGTTTCACATTTCAACATGTTGTTTCGGTCATCTCGTTGGCTTGAGCGCCAAAAACATGATTCCCGACTTGCTAAGTTCTACAATATCAAATTTGAATGTCTCTTTTAGATCCGTGATTGCAGTACATCATTGCGCTCAACTCGTTCACTTTAGCACTGAAAACAGCATTTTAAGCTGTAAAACGTCGCCGTGATCGATTTAAGACGGCAATTTTTAGTTAGTGATTTGAGCATGTTTTCACGCTCAAATCGCTTCTAGAACGCTTAAAACGCGATTTTGATGGTTTTAAGATCGTTTCTTTTCAGTTTACAAGCAAGTTATAGGTTTCTCATTTCAACATGTTGTTTCATTCATCTCGATGGTTTGAGCGCCGAAAACATGATTCCCGACTTGCTAAGTTCTGCAATTTCCATTTAGAAGGTCTCTTTTAAATCCCTGATTGCAGTACATCATAACGCTCAACTCGTTCGTTCTAGCACTAAAAACACCATTTTAAGCTCTAAAACGTCGCCGTGGTCGATTTAAGACGGCAGATTTTAGTTGGTGATTTGAGCATGTTTTTACGCTCAATTCGCTTTTAGAACGCTTAAAACACGCGGTTTTGATGGTTCTAAGGTCGTTTCTTTTGAGTTTACAAGCAAGTTATAGGTTTCACATTTCAACATGCTGTTTCGGTCATCTCGATGGTTTGAGCGCCAAAAACATGATTCCCGACTTGCTAAGTTCTGCACTATCCATTTAGAAGGTCTCTTTTAGATCCGATATTGCAGTACATCATTGCGCTCAACTCGTTCACTTTAGCACTGAAAACAGCATTTTAAGCTGTAAAATGTCGCCGGTGATCGATTTAAGACGGCAATTTTTAGTTAGTGATTTGAGCATGTTTTCACGCTCAAATCGCCTCTAGAAGGCTTAAAACGCGATTTTGATGGTTCTAAGATCGTTTCTTTTCAGTTTACAAGCAAGTTATAGGTTTCTCATTTCAACATGTTATTTCGCTCATCCCGATGGTTTGAGCGCCGAAAACATGATTCCCGACTTGCTAAGTTCTGCAAATTCCATTTAGAAGGTCTCTTTTAGGTCCGTGATTGCAGTACATCATTGCGCTCAACTCGTTCACTCTAGCACTAAAAACACCATTTTAAGCTCTAAAACGTCGCCATGGTCGTTTTAAGACGGCAATATTAAGTTGGTGATTTGAGCATGTTTTTACGCTCAAATCGCTTCTAGAACGCTTAAAACGCGACTTTTATGGTTCTAACTTCGTTTCTTTTCAGTTTACAAGCAAGTTATAGGTTTCTCATTTTAACATGTTGTTTCGCCCATCTCGATGGTATGAGCGCCGAAAACATGATTCCCGACTTGCTAAGTTCTGCAATTTCCATTTAGAAGGTCTCTTTTAGGTCCGTGATTGCAGTACATAATGCGCTCAACTCGTTAACTTTAGCACTGAAAACACCATTTTAAGCTCTAAAACGTCGCCGTGGTCGATCTAAAACGGCAATTTTTATTTGGTGATTTGAGCATGTTTTTACGCTCAAATGGCTTCTAGAACGCTTAAAACGCGATTTCTATGGTGCTAAGATCCTTTCTTTTGAGTTTATAAGCAAGTTACAGGTTTCTTATTTCAACATGTTATTTTGCTCATCTCGATGGTTTGAGCGCCGAAAACATGATTCTCGACTTGCTAAGTTCTGCAATATCCATTTAGAAGGTCTCTTTTAGATCCGTGATTGCAGTACATCATTGCGCTCAACTCGTTCACTTTAGCACTGAAAACCGCATTTTAAGCTGTAAAACGTCGCCGTGATCGATTTAAGACGGCAATTTTTAGTTAGTGATTTGAGCATGTTTTCACGCTCAAATCGCTTCTAGAAGGCTTAAAACGCGATTTTGATGGTTCTAAGATCGTTTCTTTTCAGTTTACAAGCAAGTTATAGGTTTCTCATTTCAACATGTTATTTCGCTCATCTCGATGGTTTTAGCGCCGAAAACATGATTCCCGACTTGCTAAGTTCTGCAAATTCCATTTAGAAGGTCTCTTTTAGGTCCGTGATTGCAGTACATCATTGCGCTAAACTCGTTCACTTTAGCACTGAAAACATTATTTTAAGCTTTAAAACGTCGCCGTGATCGATTTAAGACGGCAATTTTTAGGTGGTGATTTGAGTATGTTTTTACTCTCAAATCGCTTTTAGAACGCTTAAAACGCGATTTTGATGCTTCTAAGATCGTTTCTTTTCAGTTTACAAGCAAGTTATAGGTTTCTCATTTCAACATGTTGTTTCATTCATCTCGATGGTTTGAGCGCCGAAAACATGATTGCCGACTTGCTAAGTTCTGCAATATCCATTTAGAAGGTCTCTTTTAGATCCGTGATTGCAGTACATCATTGCGCTCAACTCGTTCACTTTAGCACTGAAAACCGCATTTTAAGCTGTAAAACTTCGCCGTGATCGATTTAAGACGGCAATTTTTAGTTAGTCATTTGAGCATGTTTTCACGCTCAAATCGCTTCTAGAAGGCTTAAAACGCGATTTTGATGGTTCTAAGGTCGTTTCTTTTCAGTTTACAAGCAAGTTATAGGTTTCACATTTCAACATGTTGTTTCGGTCATCTCGATGGTTTGAGCGCCAAAAACATGATTCCGGACTTGCTAAGTTCTACAATATCAAATTAGAAGGTCTTTTTTTAGAACCGTCATTGCAGTACATCATTGCGCTCAACTCGTCCACTTTAGCACTGAAAACAGCATTTCAAGCTGTAAAACGTCGATGTGATCGATTTAAGACGGCAATTTTTAGTTAGTTATTTTAACATGTTTTCACGCTCAAATTGCTTCTAGAACGCTTAAAACGCGATTTTGATGGTTCTAAGATCGTTTCTTTTCAGTTTACTAGCAAGTTATAGGTTTCTCATTTCAACATGTTATTTCGCTCATCTCGATGGTTTTAGCGCCGAAAACATGATTCCCGACTTGCTAAGTTCTGCAAATTCCATTTAGAAGGTCTCTTTTAGGTCCGTGATTGCAGTACATCATTGCGCTCAACTCGTTAACTCTAGCACTAAAAACACCATTTTAAGCTCTAAAACGTCGCCATGGTCGATTTAAAACGGCAATTTTTAGTTGGTGATTTGAGCATGTTTTCACGCTCAAATCGCTTCTAGAACGCTTAAAACGCAATTTTGATGGTTCTAAGGTCGTTTCTTTTAAGTTTACAAGCAAGTTATAGATTTGTCATTTCAACATGTTGTTTCGGTCATCTCGATGGTTTGAGCGCCGTAAACATGATTCTCGACTTGCTAAGTTCTGCAATATCCATTTAGAAGGTCTCTTTTAGATCCGTGATTGCAGTACATCATTGCGCTCAACTCGTTCACTTTAGCACTGAAAACCGTATTTTAAGCTGTAAAACGTCGCCGTGATCGATTTAAGACAGAAATTTTTAGTTGGTGATTTGAGCATGTTTTCACGCTAAAATTACTTCTAGAACGCTTAAAACGCGATTTTTATGGTTCTAAGGTCGTTTCTTTTCAGTGTACAAGCAAGTTATAGGTTTCACATTTCAACATGTTGTTTCGGTCATCTCGATGGTTTGAGCGCCAAAAACATGATTCCGGACTTGCTAAGTTCTACAATATCAAATTAGAAGGTCTTTTTTTAGAACCGTCATTGCAGTACATCATTGCGCTCAACTCGTCCACTTTAGCACTGAAAACAGCATTTCAAGCTGTAAAACGTCGATGTGATCGATTTAAGACGGCAATTTTTAGTTAGTTATTTTAACATGTTTTCACGCTCAAATTGCTTCTAGAACGCTTAAAACGCGATTTTGATGGTTCTAAGATCGTTTCTTTTCAGTTTACTAGCAAGTTATAGGTTTCTCATTTCAACATGTTATTTCGCTCATCTCGATGGTTTTAGCGCCGAAAACATGATTCCCGACTTGCTAAGTTCTGCAAATTCCATTTAGAAGGTCTCTTTTAGGTCCGTGATTGCAGTACATCATTGCGCTCAACTCGTTAACTCTAGCACTAAAAACACCATTTTAAGCTCTAAAACGTCGCCATGGTCGATTTAAAACGGCAATTTTTAGTTGGTGATTTGAGCATGTTTTCACGCTCAAATCGCTTCTAGAACGCTTAAAACGCAATTTTGATGGTTCTAAGGTCGTTTCTTTTAAGTTTACAAGCAAGTTATAGATTTGTCATTTCAACATGTTGTTTCGGTCATCTCGATGGTTTGAGCGCCGTAAACATGATTCTCGACTTGCTAAGTTCTGCAATATCCATTTAGAAGGTCTCTTTTAGATCCGTGATTGCAGTACATCATTGCGCTCAACTCATTCACTTTAGCACTGAAAACATCATTTTAAGCTCTAAAACGTCGCCGTTATCGATTTAAGACGGCAATTTTTTGTTGGTGATTTGAGCATGTTTTTACGCTCAAATCGCTTTTAGCACGCTTAAAACGCGATTTTGATGGTTCTAAGGTCGTTTCTTTTGAGTTTACAAGCAAGTTATAGGTTTCACATTTCAACATGTTGTTTCGGTCATCTCGATGGTTTGACCGCCGTAAACATGATTCTCGACTTGCTAAGTTCTGCAATATCCATTTAGAAGGTCTCTTTTAGATCCGTGATTGCAGTACATCATTGCGCTCAACTCGTTCACTTTAGCACTGAAAACCGCATTTTAAGCTGTAAAACGTTGCCGTGATCGATTTAAGACAGCAATTTTTAGTTGGTGATTTGAGCATGTTTTCACGCTAAAATTACTTCTAGAACGCTTAAAACGCGATTTTGATGGTTCTAAGGTCGTTTCTTTTCAGTGTACAAGCAAGTTATAGGTTTCACATTTCAACATGTTGTTTCGGTCATCTCGATGGTTTGAGCGCCGTAAACATGATTCCGGACTTGCTAAGTGCTGCAATATCAAATTAGAAGGTCTTTTTTTAGAACCGTCATTGCAGTACATCATTGCGCTCAACTCGTTCACTTTAGCACTGAAAACAGCATTTCAAGCTGTAAAACGTCGATGTGATCGATTTAAGACGGCAATTTTTAGTTAGTTATTTTAACATGTTTTCACGCTCAAATTGCTTCTAGAACGCTTAAAACGCGATTTTGATGGTTCTAAGATCGTTTCTTTTCAGTTTACTAGCAAGTTATAGGTTTCTCATTTCAACATGTTATTTCGCTCATCTCGATGGTTTTAGCGCCGAAAACATGATTCCCGACTTGCTAAGTTCTGCAAATTCCATTTAGAAGGTCTCTTTTAGGTCCGTGATTGCAGTACATCATTGCGCTCAACTCGTTAACTCTAGCACTAAAAACACCATTTTAAGCTCTAAAACGTCGCCATGGTCGATTTAAAACGGCAATTTTTAGTTGGTGATTTGAGCATGTTTTCACGCTCAAATCGCTTCTAGAACGCTTAAAACGCAATTTTGATGGTTCTAAGGTCGTTTCTTTTAAGTTTACAAGCAAGTTATAGATTTGTCATTTCAACATGTTGTTTCGGTCATCTCGATGGTTTGAGCGCCGTAAACATGATTCTCGACTTGCTAAGTTCTGCAATATCCATTTAGAAGGTCTCTTTTAGATCCGTGATTGCAGTACATCATTGCGTTCAACTCATTCACTGTAGCACTGAAAACATCATTTTAAGCTCTAAAACGTCGCCGTTATCGATTTAAGACGGCAATTTTTTGTTGGTGATTTGAGCATGTTTTTACGCTCAAATCGCTTTTAGCACGCTTAAAACGCGATTTTGATGGTTCTAAGGTCGTTTCTTTTGAGTTTACAAGCAAGTTATAGGTTTCACATTTCAACATGTTGTTTCGGTCATCTCGATGGTTTGACCGCCGTAAACATGATTCTCGACTTGCTAAGTTCTGCAATATCCATTTAGAAGGTCTCTTTTAGATCCGTGATTGCAGTACATCATTGCGCTCAACTCGTTCACTTTAGCACTGAAAACCGCATTTTAAGCTGTAAAACGTCGCCGTGATCGATTTAAGACAGCAATTTTTAGTTGGTGATTTGAGCATGTTTTCACGCTAAAATTACTTCTAGAACGCTTAAAACGCGATTTTGATGGTTCTAAGGTCGTTTCTTTTCAGTGTACAAGCAAGTTATAGGTTTCACATTTCAACATGTTGTTTCGGTCATCTCGATGGTTTGAGCGCCGAAAACATGATTCCGGACTTGCTAAGTTCTGCAATATCAAATTAGAAGGTCTTTTTTTAGAACCGTCATTGCAGTACATCATTGCGCTCAACTCGTTCACTTTAGCACTGAAAACAGCATTTCAAGCTGTAAAACGTCGATGTGATCGATTTAAGACGGCAATTTTTAGTTAGTTATTTTAACATGTTTTCACGCTCAAATTGCTTCTAGAACGCTTAAAACGCGATTTTGATGGTTCTAAGATCGTTTCTTTTCAGTTTACAAGCAAGTTATAGGTTTCTCATTTCAACATGTTTTTTCATTCATCTCGATGGTTTGAGCGCCGAAATCATGATTCCCGACTTGGTAAGTTCTGCAAATTCCATTTAGAAGGTCTCTTTTAGGTCCGTGATTGCAGTACATCATTGCGCTCAACTCGTTCACTATAGGACTAAAAACACCATTTTAAGCTCTAAAACGTCGCCGTGGTCGATTTAAGACGGCAATTTTAAGTTGGTGATTTGAGCATTTTTTCACGCTCAAATTCCTTCTAGAACGCTTAAAACGCGATTTTGATGGTTCTAAGGTCGTTTCTTTTCAGTTTACAAGCAAGTTATAGGTTTCACATTTCAACATGTTGTTTCGGTCATCTCGATGGTTTGAGCGCCGAAAACATGATTCCCGACTTGCTAAGTTCTGCAATATCAAATTAGAAGGTCTTTTTTAAGATCCGTCATTAAAGTACATCATTGCGCTCAACTCGTTCACTTTAGCACTGAAAACAGCATTTCAAGCTGTAAAACGTCGATGTGATCGATTTAAGACGGCAATTTTTAGTTAGTTATTTTAACATGTTTTCACGCTCAAATTGCTTCTAGAACGCTTAAAACGCGATTTTGATGGTTCTAAGATCGTTTCTTTTCAGTTTACAAGCAAGTTATAGGTTTCTCATTTCAACATGTTTTTTCATTCATCTCGATGGTTTGAGCGCCGAAATCATGATTCCCGACTTGGTAAGTTCTGCAAATTCCATTTAGAAGGTCTCTTTTAGGTCCGTGATTGCAGTACATCATTGCGCTCAACTCGTTCACTATAGGACTAAAAACACCATTTTAAGCTCTAAAACGTCGCCGTGGTCGATTTAAGACGGCAATTTTAAGTTGGTGATTTGAGCATTTTTTCACGCTCAAATTCCTTCTAGAACGCTTAAAACGCGATTTTGATGGTTCTAAGGTCGTTTCTTTTCAGTTTACAAGCAAGTTATAGGTTTCACATTTCAACATGTTGTTTCGGTCATCTCGATGGTTTGAGCGCCGAAAACATGATTCCCGACTTGCTAAGTTCTGCAATATGAAATTAGAAGGTCTTTTTTAAGATCCGTCATTAAAGTACATCATTGCGCTCAACTCGTTCACTTTAGCACTGAAAACAGCATTTCAAGCTGTAAAACGTCGATGTGATCGATTTAAGACGGCAATTTTTAGTTAGTTATTTTAACATGTTTTCACGCTCAAATTGCTTCTAGAACGCTTAAAACGCGATTTTGATGGTTCTAAGATCGTTTCTTTTCAGTTTACAAGCAAGTTATAGGTTTCTCATTTCAACATGTTTTTTCATTCATCTCGATGGTTTGAGCGCCGAAATCATGATTCCCGACTTGGTAAGTTCTGCAAATTCCATTTAGAAGGTCTCTTTTAGGTCCGTTATTGCAGTACATCATTGCGCTCAACTCGTTCACTATAGGACTAAAAACACCATTTTAAGCTCTAAAACGTCGCCGTGGTCGATTTAAGACGGCAATTTTAAGTTGGTGATTTGAGCATTTTTTCACGCTCAAATTCCTTCTAGAACGCTTAAAACGCGATTTTGATGGTTCTAAGGTCGTTTCTTTTCAGTTTACAAGCAAGTTACAGGTTTCACATTTCAACATGTTGTTTCGGTCATCTCGATGGTTTGAGCGCCGAAAACATGATTCCCGACTTGCTAAGTTCTGCAATATCAAATTAGAAGGTCTTTTTTAAGATCCGTCATTAAAGTACATCATTGCGCTCAACTCGTTCACTTTAGCACTGAAAACAGCATTTCAAGCTGTAAGACGTCGATGTGATCGATTTAAGACGGCAATTTTTAGTTAGTGATTTGAGCATGTTTTCCCGCTCAAATCGCTTCTAGAATACTTAAAACGCGATTTTGATGCTTCTAAGATCGTTTCTTTTCAGTTTACAAGAAAGTTATAGGTTTCTCATTTCAACATGTTGTGTCATTCATCTCGATGGTTTGAGCGCCGAAATCATGATTCCCGACTTGGTAAGTTCTGCAATTTCCATTTAGAAGGTCTCTTTTAGGTCCCTGATTGCAGTACATCATTGCGCTCAACTCGTTCGTTCTAGCACTAAAAACACCATTTTAAGCTCTAAAACGTCGCCGTGGTCGATTTAAGATAGCAATTTTTAGTTGGTGATTTGAGCATGTTTTTACGCTCAAATCGCTTTTTGAGCGCTTAAAACGCGATTTTGATGGTTTTAAGGTCGTTTCTTTTGAGTTTACAAGCAAGTTATAGGTTTCACATTTCAACATGTTGTTTCGGTCATCTCGATGGTTTGAGCGCCGTAAACATGATTCTCGACTTGCTAAGTTCTGAAATATCCATTTAGAAGGTCTCTTTTAGATCCGTGATTGCAGTACATGATTGCGCTCAACTCGTTCACTTTAGTGCTGAAAACCACATTTTAAGCTGTAAAACGTCGCCGTGATCGATTTAAGACGGCACTTTTTAGTTAGTGATTTGAGCATGTTTTCACGCTCAAATCGCTTCTAGAAGGCTTAAAACGCGATTTTGATATTTCTAAGATCGTTTCTTTTCAGTTTACTAGCAAGTTATAGGTTTCTCATTTCAACATGTTATTTCGCTCATCTCGATGGTTTTAGCGCCGAAAACATGATTCCCGACTTGCTAAGTTCTGCAAATTCCATTTAGAAGGTCTCTTTTAGGTCCGTGATTGCAGTACATCATTGCGCTCAACTCGTTAACTCTAGCACTAAAAACACCATTTTAAGCTCTAAAACGTCGCCATGGTCGATTTAAAACGGCAATTTTTAGTTGGTGATTTGAGCATGTTTTCACGCTCAAATCGCTTCTAGAACGCTTAAAACGCAATTTTGATGGTTCTAAGGTCGTTTCTTTTAAGTTTACAAGCAAGTTATAGATTTGTCATTTCAACATGTTGTTTCGGTCATCTCGATGGTTTGAGCGCCGTAAACATGATTCTCGACTTGCTAAGTTCTGCAATATCCATTTAGAAGGTCTCTTTTAGATCCGTGATTGCAGTACATCATTGCGCTCAACTCATTCACTTTAGCACTGAAAACATCATTTTAAGCTCTAAAACGTCGCCGTTATCGATTTAAGACGGCAATTTTTTGTTGGTGATTTGAGCATGTTTTTACGCTCAAATCGCTTTTAGCACGCTTAAAACGCGATTTTGATGGTTCTAAGGTCGTTTCTTTTGAGTTTACAAGCAAGTTATAGCTTTCACATTTCAACATGTTGTTTCGGTCATCTCGATGGTTTGACCGCCGTAAACATGATTCTCGACTTGCTAAGTTCTGCAATATCCATTTAGAAGGTCTCTTTTAGATACGTGATTGCAGTACATCATTGCGCTCAACTCGTTCACTTTAGCACTGAAAACCGCATTTTAAGCTGTAAAACGTCGCCGTGATCGATTTAAGACAGCAATTTTTAGTTGGTGATTTGAGCATGTTTTCACGCTAAAATTACTTCTAGAACGCTTAAAACGCGATTTTGATGGTTCTAAGGTCGTTTCTTTTCAGTGTACAAGCAAGTTATAGGTTTCACATTTCAACATGTTGTTTCGGTCATCTCGATGGTTTGAGCGCCAAAAACATGATTCCGGACTTGCTAAGTTCTGCAATATCAAATTAGAAGGTCTTTTTTTAGAACCGTCATTGCAGTACATCATTGCGCTCAACTCGTTCACTTTAGCACTGAAAGCAGCATTTCAAGCTGTAAAACGTCGATGTGATCGATTTAAGACGGCAATTTTTAGTTAGTTATTTTAACACGTTTTCACGCTCAAATTGCTTCTAGAACGCTTAAAACGCGATTTTGATGGTTCTAAGATCGTTTCTTTTCAGTTTACTAGCAAGTTATAGGTTTCTCATTTCAACATGTTATTTCGCTCATCTCGATGGTTTGAGCGCCGTAAACATGATTCTCGACTTGCTAAGTTCTGAAATATCCATTTAGAAGGTCTCTTTTAGATCCGTGATTGCAGTACATGATTGCGCTCAACTCGTTCACTTTAGTGCTGAAAACCACATTTTAAGCTGTAAAACGTCGCCGTGATCGATTTAAGACGGCACTTTTTAGTTAGTGATTTGAGCATGTTTTCACGCTCAAATCGCTTCTAGAAGGCTTAAAACGCGATTTTGATGGTTCTAACATCGTTTCTTTTCAGTTTACTAGCAAGTTATAGGTTTCTCATTTCAACATGTTATTTCGCTCATCTCGATGGTTTTAGCGCCGAAAACATGATTTCCGACTTGCTAAGTTCTGCAATATCCATTTAGAAGGTCTCTTTTAGATCCGTGATTGCAGTACATCATTGCGCTCAACTCATTCACTTTAGCACTGAAAACATCATTTTAAGCTTTAAAACGTCGCCGTTATCGATTTAAGACGGCAATTTTTTGTTGGTGATTTGAGCATGTTTTTACGCTCAAATCGCTTTTAGCACGCTTAAAACGCGATTTTGATGGTTCTAAGGTCGTTTCTTTTGAGTTTACAAGCAAGTTATAGGTTTCACATTTCAACATGTTGTTTCGGTCATCTCGATGGTTTGACCGCCGTAAACATGATTCTCGACTTGCTAAGTTCTGCAATATCCATTTAGAAGGTCTCTTTTAGATACGTGATTGCAGTACATCATTGCGCTCAACTCGTTCACTTTAGCACTGAAAACCGCATTTTAAGCTGTAAAACGTCGCCGTGATCGATTTAAGACAGCAATTTTTAGTTGGTGATTTGAGCATGTTTTCACGCTAAAATTACTTCTAGAACGCTTAAAACGCGATTTTTATGGTTCTAAGGTCGTTTCTTTTCAGTGTACAAGCAAGTTATAGGTTTCACATTTCAACATGTTGTTTCGGTCATCTCGATGGTTTGAGCGCCAAAAACATGATTCCGGACTTGCTAAGTTCTACAATATCAAATTAGAAGGTCTTTTTTTAGAACCGTCATTGCAGTACATCATTGCGCTCAACTCGTCCACTTTAGCACTGAAAACAGCATTTTAAGCTCTAAAACGTCGATGTGATCGATTTAAGACGGCAATTTTTAGTTAGTTATTTTAACATGTTTTCACGCTCAAATTGCTTCTAGAACGCTTAAAACGCGATTTTGATGGTTCTAAGATCGTTTCTTTTCAGTTTACTAGCAAGTTATAGGTTTCTCATTTCAACATGTTATTTCGCTCATCTCGATGGTTTTAGCGCCGAAAACGTGATTCCCGACTTGCTAAGTTCTGCAAATTCCATTTAGAAGGTCTCTTTTAGGTCCGTGATTGCAGTACATCATTGCGCTCAACTCGTTAACTCTAGCACTAAAAACACCATTTTAAGCTCTAAAACGTCGCCATGGTCGATTTAAAACGGCAATTTTTAGTTGGTGATTTGAGCATGTTTTCACGCTCAAATCGCTTCTAGAACGCTTAAAACGCAATTTTGATGGTTCTAAGGTCGTTTCTTTTAAGTTTACAAGCAAGTTATAGATTTGTCATTTCAACATGTTGTTTCGGTCATCTCGATGGTTTGAGCGCCGTAAACATGATTCTCGACTTGCTAAGTTCTGCAATATCCATTTAGAAGGTCTCTTTTAGATCCGTGATTGCAGTACATCATTGCGCTCAACTCATTCACTTTAGCACTGAAAACATCATTTTAAGCTCTAAAACGTCGCCGTTATCGATTTAAGACGGCAATTTTTTGTTGGTGATTTGAGCATGTTTTTACGCTCAAATCGCTTTTAGCACGCTTAAAACGCGATTTTGATGGTTCTAAGGTCGTTTCTTTTGAGTTTACAAGCAAGTTATAGGTTTCACATTTCAACATGTTGTTTCGGTCATCTCGATGGTTTGACCGCCGTAAACATGATTCTCGACTTGCTAAGTTCTGCAATATCCATTTAGAAGGTCTCTTTTAGATCCGTGATTGCAGTACATCATTGCGCTCAACTCGTTCACTTTAGCACTGAAAACCGCATTTTAAGCTGTAAAACGTTGCCGTGATCGATTTAAGACAGCAATTTTTAGTTGGTGATTTGAGCATGTTTTCACGCTAAAATTACTTCTAGAACGCTTAAAACGCGATTTTGATGGTTCTAAGGTCGTTTCTTTTCAGTGTACAAGCAAGTTATAGGTTTCACATTTCAACATGTTGTTTCGGTCATCTCGATGGTTTGAGCGCCAAAAACATGATTCCGGACTTGCTAAGTGCTGCAATATCAAATTAGAAGGTCTTTTTTTAGAACCGTCATTGCAGTACATCATTGCGCTCAACTCGTTCACTTTAGCACTGAAAACAGCATTTCAAGCTGTAAAACGTCGATGTGATCGATTTAAGACGGCAATTTTTAGTTAGTTATTTTAACATGTTTTCACGCTCAAATTGCTTCTAGAACGCTTAAAACGCGATTTTGATGGTTCTAAGATCGTTTCTTTTCAGTTTACTAGCAAGTTATAGGTTTCTCATTTCAACATGTTATTTCGCTCATCTCGATGGTTTTAGCGCCGAAAACATGATTCCCGACTTGCTAAGTTCTGCAAATTCCATTTAGAAGGTCTCTTTTAGGTCCGTGATTGCAGTACATCATTGCGCTCAACTCGTTAACTCTAGCACTAAAAACACCATTTTAAGCTCTAAAACGTCGCCTTGGTCGATTTAAAACGGCAATTTTTAGTTGGTGATTTGAGCATGTTTTCACGCTCAAATCGCTTCTAGAACGCTTAAAACGCAATTTTGATGGTTCTAAGGTCGTTTCTTTTAAGTTTACAAGCAAGTTATAGATTTGTCATTTCAACATGTTGTTTCGGTCATCTCGATGGTTTGAGCGCCGTAAACATGATTCTCGACTTGCTAAGTTCTGCAATATCCATTTAGAAGGTCTCTTTTAGATCCGTGATTGCAGTACATCATTGCGCTCAACTCATTCACTGTAGCACTGAAAACATCATTTTAAGCTCTAAAACGTCGCCGTTATCGATTTAAGACGGCAATTTTTTGTTGGTGATTTGAGCATGTTTTTACGCTCAAATCGCTTTTAGCACGCTTAAAACGCGATTTTGATGGTTCTAAGGTCGTTTCTTTTGAGTTTACAAGCAAGTTATAGGTTTCACATTTCAACATGTTGTTTCGGTCATCTCGATGGTTTGACCGCCGTAAACATGATTCTCGACTTGCTAAGTTCTGCAATATCCATTTAGAAGGTCTCTTTTAGATCCGTGATTGCAGTACATCATTGCGCTCAACTCGTTCACTTTAGCACTGAAAACCGCATTTTAAGCTGTAAAACGTCGCCGTGATCGATTTAAGACAGCAATTTTTAGTTGGTGATTTGAGCATGTTTTCACGCTAAAATTACTTCTAGAACGCTTAAAACGCGATTTTGATGGTTCTAAGGTCGTTTCTTTTCAGTGTACAAGCAAGTTATAGGTTTCACATTTCAACATGTTGTTTCGGTCATCTCGATGGTTTGAGCGCCAAAAACATGATTCCGGACTTGCTAAGTTCTGCAATATCAAATTAGAAGGTCTTTTTTTAGAACCGTCATTGCAGTACATCATTGCGCTCAACTCGTTCACTTTAGCACTGAAAACAGCATTTCAAGCTGTAAAACGTCGATGTGATCGATTTAAGACGGCAATTTTTAGTTAGTTATTTTAACATGTTTTCACGCTCAAATTGCTTCTAGAACGCTTAAAACGCGATTTTGATGGTTCTAAGATCGTTTCTTTTCAGTTTACAAGCAAGTTATAGGTTTCTCATTTCAACATGTTTTTTCATTCATCTCGATGGTTTGAGCGCCGAAATCATGATTCCCGACTTGGTAAGTTCTGCAAATTCCATTTAGAAGGTCTCTTTTAGGTCCGTGATTGCAGTACATCATTGCGCTCAACTCGTTCACTATAGGACTAAAAACACCATTTTAAGCTCTAAAACGTCGCTGTGGTCGATTTAAGACGGCAATTTTAAGTTGGTGATTTGAGCATTTTTTCACGCTCAAATTCCTTCTAGAACGCTTAAAACGCGATTTTGATGGTTCTAAGGTCGTTTCTTTTCAGTTTACAAGCAAGTTATAGGTTTCACATTTCAACATGTTGTTTCGGTCATCTCGATGGTTTGAGCGCCGAAAACATGATTCCCGACTTGCTAAGTTCTGCAATATCAAATTAGAAGGTCTTTTTTAAGATCCGTCATTAAAGTACATCATTGCGCTCAACTCGTTCACTTTAGCACTGAAAACAGCATTTCAAGCTGTAAGACGTCGATGTGATCGATTTAAGACGGAAATTTTTAGTTAGTGATTTGAGCATGTTTTCCCGCTCAAATCGCTTCTAGAATACTTAAAACGCGATTTTGATGCTTCTAAGATCGTTTCTTTTCAGTTTACAAGAAAGTTATAGGTTTCTCATTTCAACATGTTGTGTCATTCATCTCGATGGTTTGAGCGCCGAAATCATGATTCCCGACTTGGTAAGTTCTGCAATTTCCATTTAGAAGGTCTCTTTTAGGTCCCTGATTGCAGTACATCATTGCGCTCAACTCGTTCGTTCTAGCACTAAAAACACCATTTTAAGCTCTAAAACGTCGCCGTGGTCGATTTAAGATAGCAATTTTTAGTTGGTGATTTGAGCATGTTTTTACGCTCAAATCGCTTTTTGAGCGCTTAAAACGCGATTTTGATGGTTTTAAGGTCGTTTCTTTTGAGTTTACAAGCAAGTTATAGGTTTCACATTTCAACATGTTGTTTCGGTCATCTCGATGGTTTGAGCGCCGTAAACATGATTCTCGACTTGCTAAGTTCTGAAATATCCATTTAGAAGGTCTCTTTTAGATCCGTGATTGCAGTACATGATTGCGCTCAACTCGTTCACTTTAGTGCTGAAAACCACATTTTAAGCTGTAAAACGTCGCCGTGATCGATTTAAGACGGCACTTTTTAGTTAGTGATTTGAGCATGTTTTCACGCTCAAATCGCTTCTAGAAGGCTTAAAACGCGATTTTGATATTTCTAAGATCGTTTCTTTTCAGTTTACTAGCAAGTTATAGGTTTCTCATTTCAACATGTTATTTCGCTCATCTCGATGGTTTTAGCGCCGAAAACATGATTCCCGACTTGCTAAGTTCTGCAAATTCCATTTAGAAGGTCTCTTTTAGGTCCGTGATTGCAGTACATCATTGCGCTCAACTCGTTAACTCTAGCACTAAAAACACCATTTTAAGCTCTAAAACGTCGCCATGGTCGATTTAAAACGGCAATTTTTAGTTGGTGATTTGAGCATGTTTTCACGCTCAAATCGCTTCTAGAACGCTTAAAACGCAATTTTGATGGTTCTAAGGTCGTTTCTTTTAAGTTTACAAGCAAGTTATAGATTTGTCATTTCAACATGTTGTTTCGGTCATCTCGATGGTTTGAGCGCCGTAAACATGATTCTCGACTTGCTAAGTTCTGCAATATCCATTTAGAAGGTCTCTTTTAGATCCGTGATTGCAGTACATCATTGCGCTCAACTCATTCACTTTAGCACTGAAAACATCATTTTAAGCTCTAAAACGTCGCCGTTATCGATTTAAGACGGCAATTTTTTGTTGGTGATTTGAGCATGTTTTTACGCTCAAATCGCTTTTAGCACGCTTAAAACGCGATTTTGATGGTTCTAAGGTCGTTTCTTTTGAGTTTACAAGCAAGTTATAGGTTTCACATTTCAACATGTTGTTTCGGTCATCTCGATGGTTTGACCGCCGTAAACATGATTCTCGACTTGCTAAGTTCTGCAATATCCATTTAGAAGGTCTCTTTTAGATCCGTGATTGCAGTACATCATTGCGCTCAACTCGTTCACTTTAGCACTGAAAACCGCATTTTAAGCTGTAAAACGTCGCCGTGATCGATTTAAGACAGCAATTTTTAGTTGGTGATTTGAGCATGTTTTCACGCTAAAATTACTTCTAGAACGCTTAAAACGCGATTTTGATGGTTCTAAGGTCGTTTCTTTTCAGTGTACAAGCAAGTTATAGGTTTCACATTTCAACATGTTGTTTCGGTCATCTCGATGGTTTGAGCGCCAAAAACATGATTCCGGACTTGCTAAGTTCTGCAATATCAAATTAGAAGGTCTTTTTTTAGAACCGTCATTGCAGTACATCACTGCGCTCAACTCGTTCACTTTAGCACTGAAAACAGCATTTCAAGCTGTAAAACGTCGATGTGATCGATTTAAGACGGCAATTTTTAGTTAGTTATTTTAACATGTTTTCACGCTCAAATTGCTTCTAGAACGCTTAAAACGCGATTTTGATGGTTCTAAGATCGTTTCTTTTCAGTTTACAAGCAAGTTATAGGTTTCTCATTTCAACATGTTGTTTCGCTCATCTCGATGGTTTGAGCGCCGAAAACATGATTCCCGACTTGCTAAGTTCTGCAATTTCCATTTAGAAGGTCTCTTTTAGGTCCGTAATTGCAGTACATCATTGCGCTCAACTCGTTCACTTTAGCACTGAAAACACCATTTTAAGCTCTAAAACGTCGCCGTAGTCGATCTAAGACGGCAATTTTTATTTGGTGATATGAGCATGTTTTTACGCTCAAATCGCCCCTAGGACGTTTAAAACGCGATTTTGATGGTGCTAAGATCGTTTCTTTTGAGTTTACAAGCAAGTTATAGGTTTCTCATTTCAACATGTTATTTCGCTCATCTCGATGGTTTGAGCGCCGAAAACATGATTCCCGACTTGCTAAGTTCTGCAAATTCCATTTAGAAAGTCTTTTTTAGGTCCGTGATTACAGTACATGATTGTGCTCAACTCATTCACTCTAGCACTAAAAACACCATTTTAAGCTCTAAAACGTCGCCGTGGTCGATTTAAAACGGCAATTTTTAGTTGGTGATTTGAGCATGTTTTCACGCTCAAATTACTTCTAGAACGCTTAAAACGCGATTTTGATGGTTCTAAGGTCGTTTCTTTTCAGTGTACAAGCAAGTTATAGGTTTCACATTTCAACATGTTGTTTCGGTCATCTCGATGGTTTGAGCGCCAAAAACATGATTCCCGACTTGCTAAGTTCTGCAATATCAAATTAGAAGGTCTTTTTTAAGATCCGTCATTAAAGTACATCATTGCGCTCAACTCGTTCACTTTAGTACTGAAAACAGCATTTCAAGCTGTAAAACGTCGATGTGATCGATTTAAGACGGCAATTTTTAGTTAGTTATTTTAACATGTTTTCACGCTCAAATTGCTTCTAGAACGCTTAAAACGCGATTTTGATGGTTCTAAGATCGTTTCTTTTCAGTTTACAAGCAAGTTATAGGTTTCTCATTTCAACATGTTTTTTCATTCATCTCGATGGTTTGAGCGCCGAAATCATGATTCCCGACTTGGTAAGTTCTGCAAATTCCATTTAGAAGGTCTCTTTTAGGTCCGTGATTGCAGTACATCATTGCGCTCAACTCGTTCACTATAGGACTAAAAACACCATTTTAAGCTCTAAAACGTCGCCGTGGTCGATTTAAGACGGCAATTTTAAGTTGGTGATTTGAGCATGTTTTCACGCTCAAATTCCTTCTAGAACGCTTAAAACGCGATTTTGATGGTTCTAAGGTCGTTTCTTTTCAGTTTACAAGCAAGTTACAGGTTTCACATTTCAACATGTTGTTTCGGTCATCTCGATGGTTTGAGCGCCGAAAACATGATTCCCGACTTGCTAAGTTCTGCAATATCAAATTAGAAGGTCTTTTTTAAGATCCGTCATTAAAGTACATCATTGCGCTCAACTCGTTCACTTTAGCACTGAAAACAGCATTTCAAGCTGTAAGACGTCGATGTGATCGATTTAAGACGGCAATTTTTAGTTAGTGATTTGAGCATGTTTTCCCGCTCAAATCGCTTCTAGAATACTTAAAACGCGATTTTGATGCTTCTAAGATCGTTTCTTTTCAGTTTACAAGAAAGTTATAGGTTTCTCATTTCAACATGTTGTGTCATTCATCTCGATGGTTTGAGCGCCGAAATCATGATTCCCGACTTGGTAAGTTCTGCAATTTCCATTTAGAAGGTCTCTTTTAGGTCCCTGATTGCAGTACATCATTGCGCTCAACTCGTTCGTTCTAGCACTAAAAACACCATTTTAAGCTCTAAAACGTCGCCGTGGTCGATTTAAGATAGCAATTTTTAGTTGGTGATTTGAGCATGTTTTTACGCTCAAATCGCTTTTTGAGCGCTTAAAACGCGATTTTGATGGTTTTAAGGTCGTTTCTTTTGAGTTTACAAGCAAGTTATAGGTTTCACATTTCAACATGTTGTTTCGGTCATCTCGATGGTTTGAGCGCCGTAAACATGATTCTCGACTTGCTAAGTTCTGAAATATCCATTTAGAAGGTCTCTTTTAGATCCGTGATTGCAGTACATGATTGCGCTCAACTCGTTCACTTTAGTGCTGAAAACCACATTTTAAGCTGTAAAACGTCGCCGTGATCGATTTAAGACGGCACTTTTTAGTTAGTGATTTGAGCATGTTTTCACGCTCAAATCGCTTCTAGAAGGCTTAAAACGCGATTTTGATGGTTCTAAGATCGTTTATTTTCAGTTTACTAGCAAGTTATAGGTTTCTCATTTCAACATGTTATTTCGCTCATCTCGATGGTTTTAGCGCCGAAAACATGATTCCCGACTTGCTAAGTTCTGCAATATCCATTTAGAAGGTCTCTTTTAGATCCGTGATTGCAGTACATCATTGCGCTCAACTCATTCACTTTAGCACTGAAAACATCATTTTAAGCTCTAAAACGTCGCCGTTATCGATTTAAGACGGCAATTTTTTGTTGGTGATTTGAGCATGTTTTTACGCTCAAATCGCTTTTAGCACGCTTAAAACGCGATTTTGATGGTTCTAAGGTCGTTTCTTTTGAGTTTACAAGCAAGTTATAGGTTTCACATTTCAACATGTTGTTTCGGTCATCTCGATGGTTTGACCGCCGTAAACATGATTCTCGACTTGCTAAGTTCTGCAATATCCATTTAGAAGGTCTCTTTTAGATCCGTGATTGCAGTACATCATTGCGCTCAACTCGTTCACTTTAGCACTGAAAACCGTATTTTAAGCTGTAAAACGTCGCCGTGATCGATTTAAGACAGAAATTTTTAGTTGGTGATTTGAGCATGTTTTCACGCTAAAATTACTTCTAGAACGCTTAAAACGCGATTTTGATGGTTCTAAGGTCGTTTCTTTTCAGTGTACAAGCAAGTTATAGGTTTCACATTTCAACATATTGTTTCGGTCATCTCGATGGTTTGAGCGCCAAAAACATGATTCCGGACTTGCTAAGTTCTGCAATATCAAATTAGAAGGTCTTTTTTTAGAACCGTCATTGCAGTACATCATTGCGCTCAACTCGTTCACTTTAGCACTGAAAACAGCATTTCAAGCTGTAAAACGTCGATGTGATCGATTTAAGACGGCAATTTTTAGTTAGTTATTTTAACATGTTTTCACGCTCAAATTGCTTCTAGAACGCTTAAAACGCGATTTTGATGGTTCTAAGATCGTTTATTTTCAGTTTACTAGCAAGTTATAGGTTTCTCATTTCAACATGTTATTTCGCTCATCTCGATGGTTTTAGCGCCGAAAACATGATTCCCGACTTGCTAAGTTCTGCAATATCCATTTAGAAGGTCTCTTTTAGATCCGTGATTGCAGTACATCATTGCGCTCAACTCATTCACTTTAGCACTGAAAACATCATTTTAAGCTCTAAAACGTCGCCGTTATCGATTTAAGATGGCAATTTTTTGTTGGTGATTTGAGCATGTTTTTACGCTCAAATCGCTTTTAGCACGCTTAAAACGCGATTTTGATGGTTCTAAGGTCGTTTCTTTTGAGTTTACAAGCAAGTTATAGGTTTCACATTTCAACATGTTGTTTCGGTCATCTCGATGGTTTGACCGCCGTAAACATGATTCTCGACTTGCTAAGTTCTGCAATATCCATTTAGAAGGTCTCTTTTAGATCCGTGATTGCAGTACATCATTGCGCTCAACTCGTTCACTTTAGCACTGAAAACCGTATTTTAAGCTGTAAAACGTCGCCGTGATCGATTTAAGACAGAAATTTTTAGTTGGTGATTTGAGCATGTTTTCACGCTAAAATTACTTCTAGAACGCTTAAAACGCGATTTTGATGGTTCTAAGGTCGTTTCTTTTCAGTGTACAAGCAAGTTATAGGTTTCACATTTCAACATATTGTTTCGGTCATCTCGATGGTTTGAGCGCCAAAAACATGATTCCGGACTTGCTAAGTTCTGCAATATCAAATTAGAAGGTCTTTTTTTAGAACCGTCATTGCAGTACATCATTGCGCTCAACTCGTTCACTTTAGCACTGAAAACAGCATTTCAAGCTGTAAAACGTCGATGTGATCGATTTAAGACGGCAATTTTTAGTTAGTTATTTTAACATGTTTTCACGCTCAAATTGCTTCTAGAACGCTTAAAACGCGATTTTGATGGTTCTAAGATCGTTTCTTTTCAGTTTACTAGCAAGTTATAGGTTTCTCATTTCAACATGTTATTTCGCTCATCTCGATGGTTTTAGCGCCGAAAACATGATTCCCGACTTGCTAAGTTCTGCAAATTCCATTTAGAAGGTCTCTTTTAGGTCCGTGATTGCAGTACATCATTGCGCTCAACTCGTTAACTCTAGCACTAAAAACACCATTTTAAGCTCTAAAACGTCGCCATGGTCGATTTAAAACGGCAATTTTTAGTTGGTGATTTGAGCATGTTTTCACGCTCAAATCGCTTCTAGAACGCTTAAAACGCAATTTTGATGGTTCTAAGGTCGTTTCTTTTAAGTTTACAAGCAAGTTATAGATTTGTCATTTTAACATGTTGTTTCGGTCATCTCGATGGTTTGAGCGCCGTAAACATGATTCTCGACTTGCTAAGTTCTGCAATATCCATTTAGAAGGTCTCTTTTAGATACGTGATTGCAGTACATCATTGCGCTCAACTCGTTCACTTTAGCACTGAAAACCGCATTTTAAGCTGTAAAACGTCGCCGTGATCGATTTAAGACAGCAATTTTTAGTTGGTGATTTGAGCATGTTTTCACGCTAAAATTACTTCTAGAACGCTTAAAACGCGATTTTGATGGTTCTAAGGTCGTTTCTTTTCAGTGTACAAGCAAGTTATAGGTTTCACATTTCAACATGTTATTTCGCTCATCTCGATGGTTTTAGCGCCGAAAACATGATTCCCGACTTGCTAAGTTCTGCAAATTCCATTTAGAAGGTCTCTTTTAGGTCCGTGATTGCAGTACATCATTGCGCTCAACTCGTTAACTCTAGCACTAAAAACACCATTTTAAGCTCTAAAACGTCGCCATGGTCGATTTAAAACGGCAATTTTTAGTTGGTGATTTGAGCATGTTTTCACGCTCAAATCGCTTCTAGAACGCTTAAAACGCAATTTTGATGGTTCTAAGGTCGTTTCTTTTAAGTTTACAAGCAAGTTATAGATTTGTCATTTCAACATGTTGTTTCGGTCATCTCGATGGTTTGAGCGCCGTAAACATGATTCTCGACTTGCTAAGTTCTGCAATATCCATTTAGAAGGTCTCTTTTAGATCCGTGATTGCAGTACATCATTGCGCTCAACTCATTCACTTTAGCACTGAAAACATCATTTTAAGCTCTAAAACGTCGCCGTTATCGATTTAAGACGGCAATTTTTTGTTGGTGATTTGAGCATGTTTTTACGCTCAAATCGCTTTTAGCACGCTTAAAACGCGATTTTGATGGTTCTAAGGTCGTTTCTTTTGAGTTTACAAGCAAGTTATAGGTTTCACATTTCAACATGTTGTTTCGGTCATCTCGATGGTTTGACCGCCGTAAACATGATTCTCGACTTGCTAAGTTCTGCAATATCCATTTAGAAGGTCTCTTTTAGATCCGTGATTGCAGTACATCATTGCGCTCAACTCGTTCACTTTAGCACTGAAAACCGCATTTTAAGCTGTAAAACGTTGCCGTGATCGATTTAAGACAGCAATTTTTAGTTGGTGATTTGAGCATGTTTTCACGCTAAAATTACTTCTAGAACGCTTAAAACGCGATTTTGATGGTTCTAAGGTCGTTTCTTTTCAGTGTACAAGCAAGTTATAGGTTTCACATTTCAACATGTTGTTTCGGTCATCTCGATGGTTTGAGCGCCGTAAACATGATTCCGGACTTGCTAAGTTCTGCAATATCCATTTAGAAGGTCTCTTTTAGTTCTGTGATTGCAGTACATCATTGCGCTCAACTCATTCACTTTAGCACTGAAAACATCATTTTAAGCTCTAAAACGTCGCAGTTATCGATTTAAGACGGCAATTTGTTGTTGGTGATTTGAGCATGTTTTTACGCTCAAATCGCTTTTAGCACGCTTAAAACGCGATTTTGATGGTTCTAAGGTCGTTTCTTTTGAGTTTACAAGCAAGTTATAGGTTTCACATTTCAACATGTTGTTTCGGTCATCTCGATGGTTTGACCGCCGTAAACAGGATTCTTGACTTGCTAAGTTCTGCAATATCCATTTAGAAGGTCTCTTTTAGATCCGTGATTGCAGTACATCATTGCGCTCAACTCGTTCACTTTAGCACTGAAAACCGCATTTTAAGCTGTAAAACGTCGCCGTGATCGATTTAAGACAGCAATTTTTAGTTGATGATTTGAGCATGTTTTCACGCTAAAATTACTTCTAGAACGCTTAAAACGCGATTTTGATGGTTCTAAGGTCGTTTCTTTTCAGTGTACAAGCAAGTTATAGGTTTCACATTTCAACATGTTGTTTCGGTCATCTCGATGGTTTGAGCGCCAAAAACATGATTCCGGACTTGCTAAGTTCTGCAATATCAAATTAGAAGGTCTTTTTTTAGAACCGTCATTGCAGTACATCATTGCGCTCAACTCGTTCACTTTAGCACTGAAAACAGCATTTCAAGCTGTAAAACGTCGATGTGATCGATTTAAGACGGCAATTTTTAGTTAGTTATTTTAACATGTTTTCACGCTCAAATTGCTTCTAGAACGCTTAAAACGCGATTTTGATGGTTGTAAGATCGTTTCTTTTCAGTTTACTAGCAAGTTATAGGTTTCTCATTTATACATGTTATTTCGCTCATCTCGATGGTTTTAGCGCCGAAAACATGATTCCCGACTTGCTAAGTTCTGCAAATTCCATTTAGAAGGTCTCTTTTAGGTCCGTGATTGCAGTACATCATTGCGCTCAACTCGTTAACTCTAGCACTAAAAACACCATTTTAAGCTCTAAAACGTCGCCATGGTCGATTTAAAACGGCAATTTTTAGTTGGTGATTTGAGCATGTTTTCACGCTCAAATCGCTTCTAGAACGCTTAAAACGCAATTTTGATGGTTCTAAGGTCGTTTCTTTTAAGTTTACAAGCAAGTTATAGATTTGTCATTTCAACATGTTGTTTCGGTCATCTCGATGGTTTGAGCGCCGTAAACATGATTCTCGACTTGCTAAGTTCTGCAATATCCATTTAGAAGGTCTCTTTTAGATCTGTGATTGCAGTACATCATTGCGCTCAACTCATTCACTTTAGCACTGAAAACATCATTTTAAGCTCTAAAACGTCGCCGTTATCGATTTAAGACGGCAATTTTTTGTTGGTGATTTGAGCATGTTTTTACGCTCAAATCGCTTTTAGCACGCTTAAAACGCGATTTTGATGGTTCTAAGGTCGTTTCTTTTGAGTTTACAAGCAAGTTATAGGTTTCACATTTCAACATGTTGTTTCGGTCATCTCGATGGTTTGACCGCCGTAAACATGATTCTCGACTTGCTAAGTTCTGCAATATCCATTTAGAAGGTCTCTTTTAGATCCGTGATTGCAGTACATCATTGCGCTCAACTCGTTCACTTTAGCACTGAAAACCGCATTTTAAGCTGTAAAACGTCGCCGTGATCGATTTAAGACAGCAATTTTTAGTTGGTGATTTGAGCATGTTTTCACGCTAAAATTACTTCTAGAACGCTTAAAACGCGATTTTGATGGTTCTAAGGTCGTTTCTTTTCAGTGTACAAGCAAGTTATAGGTTTCACATTTCAACATGTTGTTTCGGTCATCTCGATGGTTTGAGCGCCAAAAACATGATTCCGGACTTGCTAAGTTCTGCAATATCAAATTAGAAGGTCTTTTTTTAGAACCGTCATTGCAGTACATCATTGCGCTCAACTCGTTCACTTTAGCACTGAAAACAGCATTTCAAGCTGTAAAACGTCGATGTGATCGATTTAAGACGGCAATTTTTAGTTAGTTATTTTAACATGTTTTCACGCTCAAATTGCTTCTAGAACGCTTAAAACGCGATTTTGATGGTTCTAAGATCGTTTCTTTTCAGTTTACTAGCAAGTTATAGCTTTCTCATTTCAACATGTTATTTCGCTCATCTCGATGGTTTTAGCGCCGAAAACATGATTCCCGACTTGCTAAGTTCTGCAAATTCCATTTAGAAGGTCTCTTTTAGGTCCGTGATTGCAGTACATCATTGCGCTCAACTCGTTAACTCTAGCACTAAAAACACCATTTTAAGCTCTAAAACGTCGCCATGGTCGATTTAAAACGGCAATTTTTAGTTGGTGATTTGAGCATGTTTTCACGCTCAAATCGCTTCTAGAACGCTTAAAACGCAATTTTGATGGTTCTAAGGTCGTTTCTTTTAAGTTTACAAGCAAGTTATAGATTTGTCATTTCAACATGTTGTTTCGGTCATCTCGATGGTTTGAGCGCCGTAAACATGATTCTCGACTTGCTAAGTTCTGCAATATCCATTTAGAAGGTCTCTTTTAGATCCGTGATTGCAGTACATCATTGCGCTCAACTCATTCACTTTAGCACTGAAAACATCATTTTAAGCTCTAAAACGTCGCCGTTATCGATTTAAGACGGCAATTTTTTGTTGATGATTTGAGCATGTTTTTACGCTCAAATCGCTTTTAGCACGCTTAAAACGCGATTTTGATGGTTCTAAGGTCGTTTCTTTTGAGTTTACAAGCAAGTTATAGGTTTCACATTTCAACATGTTGTTTCGGTCATCTCGATGGTTTGACCGCCGTAAACATGATTCTCGACTTGCTAAGTTCTGCAATATCCATTTAGAAGGTCTCTTTTAGATCCGTGATTGCAGTACATCATTGCGCTCAACTCGTTCACTTTAGCACTGAAAACCGCATTTTAAGCTGTAAAACGTCGCCGTGATCGATTTAAGACAGCAATTTTTAGTTGGTGATTTGAGCATGTTTTCACGCTAAAATTACTTCTAGAACGCTTAAAACGCGATTTTGATGGTTCTAAGGTCGTTTCTTTTCAGTGTACAAGCAAGTTATAGGTTTCACATTTCAACATGTTGTTTCGGTCATCTCGATGGTTTGAGCGCCAAAAACATGATTCCGGACTTGCTAAGTTCTGCAATATCAAATTAGAAGGTCTTTTTTTAGAACCGTCATTGCAGTACATCATTGCGCTCAACTCGTTCACTTTAGCACTGAAAACAGCATTTCAAGCTGTAAAACGTCGATGTGATCGATTTAAGACGGCAATTTTTAGTTAGTTATTTTAACATGTTTTCACGCTCAAATTGCTTCTAGAACGCTTAAAACGCGATTTTGATGGTTCTAAGATCGTTTCTTTTCAGTTTACAAGCTAGTTATAGGTTTCTCATTTCAACATGTTTTTTCATTCATCTCGATGGTTTGAGCGCCGAAATCATGATTCCCGACTTGGTAAAATCTGCAAATTCCATTTAGAAGGTCTCTTTTAGGTCCGTGATTGCAGTACATCATTGCGCTCAACTCGTTCACTATAGGACTAAAAACACCATTTTAAGCTCTAAAACGTCGCCGTGGTCGATTTAAGACGGCAATTTTAAGTTGGTGATTTGAGCATGTTTTCACGCTCAAATTACTTCTAGAACGCTTAAAACGCGATTTTGATGGTTCTAAGGTCGTTTCTTTTCAGTTTACAAGCAAGTTATAGGTTTCACATTTCAACATGTTGTTTCGGTCATCTCGATGGTTTGAGCGCCGAAAACATGATTCCCGTTTTGCTAAGTTCTGCAATATCAAATTAGAAGGTCTTTTTTAAGATCCGTCATTAAAGTACATCATTGCGCTCAACTCGTTCACTTTAGCACTGAAAACAGCATTTCAAGCTGTAAAACGTCGATGTGATCGATTTAAGACGGCAATTTTTAGTTAGTTATTTTAACATGTTTTCACGCTCAAATTGCTTCTAGAACACTTAAAACGCGATTTTGATGGTTCTAAGATCGTTTCTTTTCAGTTTACAAGCAAGTTATAGGTTTCTCATTTCAACATGTTTTTTCATTCATCTCGATGGTTTGAGCGCCGAAATCATGATTCCCGACTTGGTAAGTTCTGCAAATTCCATTTAGAAGGTCTCTTTTAGGTCCGTGATTGCAGTACATCATTGCGCTCAACTCGTTCACTATAGGACTAAAAACACCATTTTAAGCTCTAAAACGTCGCCGTGGTCGATTTAAGACGGCAATTTTAAGTTGGTGATTTGAGCATGTTTTCACGCTCAAATTCCTTCTAGAACGCTTAAAACGCGATTTTGATGGTTCTAAGGTCGTTTCTTTTCAGTTTACAAGCAAGTTACAGGTTTCACATTTCAACATGTTGTTTCGGTCATCTCGATGGTTTGAGCGCCGAAAACATGATTCCCGACTTGCTAAGTTCTGCAATATCAAATTAGAAGGTCTTTTTTAAGATCCGTCATTAAAGTACATCATTGCGCTCAACTCGTTCACTTTAGCACTGAAAACAGCATTTCAAGCTGTAAGACGTCGATGTGATCGATTTAAGACGGCAATTTTTAGTTAGTGATTTGAGCATGTTTTCCCGCTCAAATCGCTTCTAGAACACTTAAAACGCGATTTTGATGCTTCTAAGATCGTTTCTTTTCAGTTTACAAGAAAGTTATAGGTTTCTCATTTCAACATGTTGTGTCATTCATCTCGATGGTTTGAGCGCCGAAATCATGATTCCCGACTTGGTAAGTTCTGCAATTTCCATTTAGAAGGTCTCTTTTAGGTCCCTGATTGCAGTACATCATTGCGCTCAACTCGTTCGTTCTAGCACTAAAAACACCATTTTAAGCTCTAAAACGTCGCCGTGGTCGATTTAAGATAGCAATTTTTAGTTGGTGATTTGAGCATGTTTTTACGCTCAAATCGCTTTTTGAGCGCTTAAAACGCGATTTTGATGGTTTTAAGGTCGTTTCTTTTGAGTTTACAAGCAAGTTATAGGTTTCACATTTCAACATGTTGTTTCGGTCATCTCGATAGTTTGAGCGCCGTAAACATGATTCTCGACTTGCTAAGTTCTGAAATATCCATTTAAAAGGTCTCTTTTAGATCCGTGATTGCAGTACATGATTGCGCTCAACTCGTTCACTTTAGTGCTGAAAACCACATTTTAAGCTGTAAAACGTCGCCGTGATCGATTTAAGACGGCACTTTTTAGTTAGTGATTTGAGCATGTTTTCACGCTCAAATCGCTTCTAGAAGGCTTAAAACGCGATTTTGATATTTCTAAGATCGTTTCTTTTCAGTTTACTAGCAAGTTATAGGTTTCTCATTTCAACATGTTATTTCGCTCATCTCGATGGTTTTAGCGCCGAAAACATGATTCCCGACTTGCTAAGTTCTGCAAATTCCATTTAGAAGGTCTCTTTTAGGTCCGTGATTGCAGTACATCATTGCGCTCAACTCGTTAACTCTAGCACTAAAAACACCATTTTAAGCTCTAAAACGTCGCCATGGTCGATTTAAAACGGCAATTTTTAGTTGGTGATTTGAGCATGTTTTCACGCTCAAATCGCTTCTAGAACGCTTAAAACGCAATTTTGATGGTTCTAAGGTCGTTTCTTTTAAGTTTACAAGCAAGTTATAGATTTGTCATTTCAACATGTTGTTTCGGTCATCTCGATGGTTTGAGCGCCGTAAACATGATTCTCGACTTGCTAAGTTCTGCAATATCCATTTAGAAGGTCTCTTTGAGATCCGTGATTGCAGTACATCATTGCGCTCAACTCATTCACTTTAGCACTGAAAACATCATTTTAAGCTCTAAAACGTCGCCGTTATCGATTTAAGACGGCAATTTTTTGTTGGTGATTTGAGCATGTTTTTACGCTCAAATCGCTTTTAGCACGCTTAAAACGCGATTTTGATGGTTCTAAGGTCGTTTCTTTTGAGTTTACAAGCAAGTTATAGGTTTCACATTTCAACATGTTGTTTCGGTCATCTCGATGGTTTGACCGCCGTAAACATGATTCTCGACTTGCTAAGTTCTGCAATATCCATTTAGAAGGTCTCTTTTAGATCCGTGATTGCAGTACATCATTGCGCTCAACTCGTTCACTTTAGCACTGAAAACCGCATTTTAAGCTGTAAAACGTCGCCGTGATCGATTTAAGACAGCAATTTTTAGTTGGTGATTTGAGCATGTTTTCACGCTAAAATTACTTCTAGAACGCTTAAAACGCGATTTTGATGGTTCTAAGGTCGTTTCTTTTCAGTGTACAAGCAAGTTATAGGTTTCACATTTCAACATGTTGTTTCGGTCATCTCGATGGTTTGAGCGCCAAAAACATGATTCCGGACTTGCTAAGTTCTGCAATATCAAATTAGAAGGTCTTTTTTTAGAACCGTCATTGCAGTACATCATTGCGCTCAACTCGTTCACTTTAGCACTGAAAACAGCATTTCAAGCTGTAAAACGTCGATGTGATCGATTTAAGACGGCAATTTTTAGTTAGTTATTTTAACATGTTTGCACGCTCAAATCGCTTCTAGAACGCTTAAAACGCGATTTTGATGGTTCTAAGATCGTTTCTTTTCAGTTTACTAGCAAGTTATAGGTTTCTCATTTCAACATGTTATTTCGCTCATCTCGATGGTTTTAGCGCCGAAAACATGATTCCCGACTTGCTTAGTTCTGCAAATTCCATTTAGAAGGTCTCTTTTAGGTCCGTGATTGCAGTACATCATTGCGCTCAACTCGTTAACTCTAGCACTAAAAACACCATTTTAAGCTCTAAAACGTCGCCATGGTCGATTTAAAACAACTATTTTTAGTTGGTGATTTGAGCATGTTTTCACGCTCAAATCGCTTCTAGAACGCTTAAAACGCAATTTTGATGGTTCTAAGGTCGTTTCTTTTAAGTTTACAAGCAAGTTATAGATTTGTCATTTCAACATGTTGTTTCGGTCATCTCGATGGTTTGAGCGCCGTAAACATGATTCTCGACTTGCTAAGTTCTGCAATATCCATTTAGAAGGTCTCTTTTAGATCCGTGATTGCAGTACATCATTGCGCTCAACTCATTCACTTTAGCACTGAAAACATCATTTTAAGCTCTAAAACGTCGCCGTTATCGATTTAAGACGGCAATTTTTTGTTGATGATTTGAGCATGTTTTTACGCTCAAATCGCTTTTAGCACGCTTAAAACGCGATTTTGATGGTTCTAAGGTCGTTTCTTTTGAGTTTACAAGCAAGTTATAGGTTTCACATTTAAACATGTTGTTTCGGTCATCTCGATGGTTTGACCGCCGTAAACATGATTCTCGACTTGCTAAGTTCTGCAATATCCATTTAGAAGGTCTCTTTTAGATCCGTGATTGCAGTACATCATTGCGCTCAACTCGTTCACTTTAGCACTGAAAACCGCATTTTAAGCTGTAAAACGTCGCCGTGATCGATTTAAGACAGCAATTTTTAGTTGGTGATTTGAGCATGTTTTCACGCTAAAATTACTTCTAGAACGCTTAAAACGCGATTTTGATGGTTCTAAGGTCGTTTCTTTTCAGTGTACAAGCAAGTTATAGGTTTCACATTTCAACATGTTGTTTCGGTCATCTCGATGGTTTGAGCGCCAAAAACATGATTCCGGACTTGCTAAGTTCTGCAATATCAAATTAGAAGGTCTTTTTTTAGAACCGTCATTGCAGTACATCATTGCGCTCAACTCGTTCACTTTAGCACTGAAAACAGCATTTCAAGCTGTAAAACGTCGATGTGATCGATTTAAGACGGCAATTTTTAGTTAGTTATTTTAACATGTTTTCACGCTCAAATTGCTTCTAGAACGCTTAAAACGCGATTTTGATGGTTCTAAGATCGTTTCTTTTCAGTTTACTAGCAAGTTATAGCTTTCTCATTTCAACATGTTATTTCGCTCATCTCGATGGTTTTAGCGCCGAAAACATGATTCCCGACTTGCTAAGTTCTGCAAATTCCATTTAGAAGGTCTCTTTTAGGTCCGTGATTGCAGTACATTATTGCGCTCAACTCGTTAACTCTAGCACTAAAAACACCATTTTAAGCTCTAAAACGTCGCCATGGTCGATTTAAAACGGCAATTTTTAGTTGGTGATTTGAGCATGTTTTCACGCTCAAATCGCTTCTCGAACGCTTAAAACGCAATTTTGATGGTTCTAAGGCCGTTTCTTTTAAGTTTACAAGCAAGTTATAGATTTGTCATTTCAACATGTTGTTTCGGTCATCTCGATGGTTTGAGCGCCGTAAACATGATTCTCGACTTGCTAAGTTCTGCAATATCCATTTAGAAGGTCTCTTTTAGATCCGTGATTGCAGTACATCATTGCGCTCAACTCATTCACTTTAGCACTGAAAACATCATTTTAAGCTCTAAAACGTCGCCGTTATCGATTTAAGACGGCAATTTTTTGTTGATGATTTGAGCATGTTTTTACGCTCAAATCGCTTTTAGCAGGCTTAAAACGCGATTTTGATGGTTCTAAGGTCGTTTCTTTTGAGTTTACAAGCAAGTTATAGGTTTCACATTTCAACATGTTGTTTCGGACATCTCGATGGTTTGACCGCCGTAAACATGATTCTCGACTTGCTAAGTTCTGCAATATCCATTTAGAAGGTCTCTTTTAGATCCGTGATTGCAGTACATCATTGCGCTCAACTCGTTCACTTTAGCACTGAAAACCGCATTTTAAGCTGTAAAACGTCGCCGTGATCGATTTAAGACAGCAATTTTTAGTTGGTGATTTGAGCATGTTTTCACGCTAAAATTACTTCTAGAACGCTTAAAACGCGATTTTGATGGTTCTAAGGTCGTTTCTTTTCAGTGTACAAGCAAGTTATAGGTTTCACATTTCAACATGTTGTTTCGGTCATCTCGATGGTTTGAGCGCCAAAAACATGATTCCGGACTTGCTAAGTTCTGCAATATCAAATTAGAAGGTCTTTTTTTAGAACCGTCATTGCAGTACATCATTGCGCTCAACTCGTTCACTTTAGCACTGAAAACAGCATTTCAAGCTGTAAAACGTCGATGTGATCGATTTAAGACGGCAATTTTTAGTTAGTTATTTTAACATGTTTTCACGCTCAAATTGCTTCTAGAACGCTTAAAACGCGATTTTGATGGTTCTAAGATCGTTTCTTTTCAGTTTACAAGCAAGTTATAGGTTTCTCATTTCAACATGTTTTTTCATTCATCTCGATGGTTTGAGCGCCGAAATCATGATTCCCGACTTGGTAAGTTCTGCAAATTCCATTTAGAAGGTCTCTTTTAGGTCCGTGATTGCAGTACATCATTGCGCTCAACTCGTTCACTATAGGACTAAAAACACCATTTTAAGCTCTAAAACGTCGCCGTGGTCGATTTAAGACGGCAATTTTAAGTTGGTGATTTGAGCATGTTTTCACGCTCAAATTACTTCTAGAACGCTTAAAACGCGATTTTGATGGTTCTAAGGTCGTTTCTTTTCAGTTTACAAGCAAGTTATAGGTTTCACATTTCAACATGTTGTTTCGGTCATCTCGATGGTTTGAGCGCCGAAAACATGATTCCCGACTTGCTAAGTTCTGCAATATCAAATTAGAAGGTCTTTTTTAAGATCCGTCATTAAAGTACATCATTGCGCTCAACTCGTTCACTTTAGCACTGAAAACAGCATTTCAAGCTGTAAAACGTCGATGTGATCGATTTAAGACGGCAATTTTTAGTTAGTTATTTTAACATGTTTTCACGCTCAAATTGCTTCTAGAACGCTTAAAACGCGATTTTGATGGTTCTAAGATCGTTTCTTTTCAGTTTACAAGCAAGTTATAGGTTTCTCATTTCAACATGTTTTTTCATTCATCTCGATGGTTTGAGCGCCGAAATCATGATTCCCGACTTGGTAAGTTCTGCAAATTCCATTTAGAAGGTCTCTTTTAGGTCCGTGATTGCAGTACATCATTGCGCTCAACTCGTTCACTATACGACTAAAAACACCATTTTAAGCTCTAAAACGTCGCCGTGGTCGATTTAAGACGGCAATTTTAAGTTGGTGATTTGAGCATGTTTTCACGCTCAAATTCCTTCTAGAACGCTTAAAACGCGATATTGATGGTTCTAAGGTCGTTTCTTTTCAGTTTACAAGCAAGTTACAGGTTTCACATTTCAACATGTTGTTTCGGTCATCTCGATGGTTTGAGCGCCGAAAACATGATTCCCGACTTGCTAAGTTCTGCAATATCAAATTAGAAGGTCTTTTTTAAGATCCGTCATTAAAGTACATCATTGCGCTCAACTCGTTCACTTTAGCACTGAAAACAGCATTTCAAGCTGTAAGACGTCGATGTGATCGATTTAAGACGGCAATTTTTAGTTAGTGATTTGAGCATGTTTTCCCGCTCAAATCGCTTCTAGAACACTTAAAACGCGATTTTGATGCTTCTAAGATCGTTTCTTTTCAGTTTACAAGAAAGTTATAGGTTTCTCATTTCAACATGTTGTGTCATTCATCTCGATGGTTTGAGCGCCGAAATCATGATTCCCGACTTGGTAAGTTCTGCAATTTCCATTTAGAAGGTCTCTTTTAGGTCCCTGATTGCAGTACATCATTGCGCTCAACTCGTTCGTTCTAGCACTAAAAACACCATTTTAAGCTCTAAAACGTCGCCGTGGTCGATTTAAGATAGCAATTTTTAGTTGGTGATTTGAGCATGTTTTTACGCTCAAATCGCTTTTTGAGCGCTTAAAACGCGATTTTGATGGTTTTAAGGTCGTTTCTTTTGAGTTTACAAGCAAGTTATAGGTTTCACATTTCAACATGTTGTTTCGGTCATCTCGATGGTTTGAGCGCCGTAAACATGATTCTCGACTTGCTAAGTTCTGAAATATCCATTTAGAAGGTCTCTTTTAGATCCGTGATTGCAGTACATGATTGCGCTCAACTCGTTCACTTTAGTGCTGAAAACCACATTTTAAGCTGTAAAACGTCGCCGTGATCGATTTAAGACGGCACTTTTTAGTTAGTGATTTGAGCATGTTTTCACGCTCAAATCGCTTCTAGAAGGCTTAAAACGCGATTTTGATGCTTCTAAGATCGTTTCTTTTCAGTTTACAAGCAAGTTATAGGTTTCTCATTTCAACATGTTATTTCGCTCATCTCGATGGTTTTAGCGCCGAAAACATGATTCCCGACTTGCTAAGTTCTGCAAATTCCATTTAGAAGGTCTCTTTTAGGTCCGTGATTGCAGTACATCATTGCGCTCAACTCGTTAACTCTTGCACTAAAAACACCATTTTAAGCTCTAAAACGTCGCCATGGTCGATTTAAAACGGCAATTTTTAGTTGGTGATTTGAGCATGTTTTCACGCTCAAATCGCTTCTAGAACGCTTAAAACGCAATTTTGATGGTTCTAAGGTCGTTTCTTTTAAGTTTACAAGCAAGTTATAGATTTGTCATTTCAACATGTTGTTTCGGTCATCTCGATGGTTTGAGCGCCGTAAACATGATTCTCGACTTGCTAAGTTCTGCAATATCCATTTAGAAGGTCTCTTTTAGATCCGTGATTGCAGTACATCATTGCGCTCAACTCATTCACTTTAGCACTGAAAACATCATTTTAAGCTCTAAAACGTCGCCGTTATCGATTTAAGACGGCAATTTTTTGTTGGTGATTTGAGCATGTTTTTACGCTCAAATCGCTTTTAGCACGCTTAAAACGCGATTTTGATGGTTCTAACGTCGTTTCTTTTGAGTTTACAAGCAAGTTATAGGTTTCACATTTCAACATGTTGTTTCGGTCATCTCGATGGTTTGACCGCCGTAAACATGATTCTCGACTTGCTAAGTTCTGCAATATCCATTTAGAAGGTCTCTTTTAGATCCGTGATTGCAGTACATCATTGCGCTCAACTCATTCACTTTAGCACTGAAAACATCATTTTAAGCTCTAAAACGTCGCCGTTATCGATTTAAGACGGCAATTTTTTGTTGGTGATTTGAGCATGTTTTTACGCTCAAATCGCTTTTAGCACGCTTAAAACGCGATTTTGATGGTTCTAACGTCGTTTCTTTTGAGTTTACAAGCAAGTTATAGGTTTCACATTTCAACATGTTGTTTCGGTCATCTCGATGGTTTGACCGCCGTAAACATGATTCTCGACTTGCTAAGTTCTGCAATATCCATTTAGAAGGTCTCTTTTAGATCCGTGATTGCAGTACATCATTGCGCTCAACTCGTTCACTTTAGCACTGAAAACCGCATTTTAAGCTGTAAAACGTCGCCGTGATCGATTTAAGACAGCAATTTTTAGTTGGTGATTTGAGCATGTTTTCACGCTAAAATTACTTCTAGAACGCTTAAAACGCGATTTTGATGGTTCTAAGGTCGTTTCTTTTCAGTGTACAAGCAAGTTATAGGTTTCACATTTCAACATGTTGTTTCGGTCATCTCGATGGTTTGAGCGCCAAAAACATGATTCCGGACTTGCTAAGTTCTGCAATATCAAATTAGAAGGTCTTTTTTTAGAACCGTCATTGCAGTACATCATTGCGCTCAACTCGTTCACTTTAGCACTGAAAACAGCATTTCAAGCTGTAAAACGTCGATGTGATCGATTTAAGACGGCAATTTTTAGTTAGTTATTTTAACATGTTTGCACGCTCAAATTGCTTCTAGAACGCTTAAAACGCGATTTTGATGGTTCTAAGATCGTTTCTTTTCAGTTTACTAGCAAGTTATAGGTTTCTCATTTCAACATGTTATTTCGCTCATCTCGATGGTTTTAGCGCCGAAAACATGATTCCCGACTTGCTAAATTCTGCAAATTCCATTTAGAAGGTCTCTTTTAGGTCCGTGATTGCAGTACATCATTGCGCTCAACTCGTTAACTCTAGCACTAAAAACACCATTTTAAGCTCTAAAACGTCGCCATGGTCGATTTAAAACGGCAATTTTTAGTTGGTGATTTGAGCATGTTTTCACGCTCAAATCGCTTCTAGAACGCTTAAAACGCAATTTTGATGGTTCTAAGGTCGTTTCTTTTAAGTTTACAAGCAAGTTATAGATTTGTCATTTCAACATGTTGTTTCGGTCATCTCGATGGTTTGAGCGCCGTAAACATGATTCTCGACTTGCTAAGTTCTGCAATATCCATTTAGAAGGTCTCTTTTAGATCCGTGATTGCAGTACATCATTGCGCTCAACTCGTTCACTATAGGACTAAAAACACCATTTTAAGCTCTAAAACGTCGCCGTGGTCGATTTAAGACGGCAATTTTAAGTTGGTGATTTGAGCATGTTTTCACGCTCAAATTCCTTCTAGAACGCTTAAAACGCGATTTTGATGGTTCTAAGGTCGTTTCTTTTCAGTTTACAAGCAAGTTACAGGTTTCACATTTCAACATGTTGTTTCGGTCATCTCGATGGTTTGAGTGCCGAAAACATGATTCCCGACTTGCTAAGTTCTGCAATATCAAATTAGAAGGTCTTTTTTAAGATCCGTCATTAAAGTACATCATTGCGCTCAACTCGTTCACTTTAGCACTGAAAACAGCATTTTAAGCTGTAAAACGTCGATGTGATCGATTTAAGACGGCAATTTTTAGTTAGTGATTTGAGCATGTTTTCCCGCTCAAATCGCTTCTAGAACACTTAAAACGCGATTTTGATGCTTCTAAGATCGTTTCTTTTCAGTTTACAAGAAAGTTATAGGTTTCTCATTTCAACATGTTGTGTCATTCATCTCGATGGTTTGAGCGCCGAAATCATGATTCCCGACTTGGTAAGTTCTGCAATTTTCATTTAGAAGGTCTCTTTTAGATCCGTGATTGCAGTACATCATTGCGCTCAACTCATTCACTTTAGCACTGAAAACATCATTTTAAGCTCTAAAACGTCGCCGCTATCGATTTAAGACGGCAATTTTTTGTTGGTGATTTGAGCATGTTTTTACGCTCAAATCGCTTTTAGCACGCTTAAAACGCGATTTTGATGGTTCTAAGGTCGTTTCTTTTGAGTTTACAAGCAAGTTATAGGTTTCACATTTCAACATGTTGTTTCGGTCATCTCGATGGTTTGACCGCCGTAAACATGATTCTCGACTTGCTAAGTTCTGCAATATCCATTTAGAAGGTCTCTTTTAGATCCGTGATTGCAGTACATCATTGCGCTCAACTCGTTCACTTTAGCACTGAAAACCGCATTTTAAGCTGTAAAACGTCGCCGTGATCGATTTAAGACAGCAATTTTTAGTTGGTGATTTGAGCATGTTTTCACGCTAAAATTACTTCTAGAACGCTTAAAACGCGATTTTGATGGTTCTAAGGTCGTTTCTTTTCAGTGTACAAGCAAGTTATAGGTTTCACATTTCAACATGTTGTTTCGGTCATCTCGATGGTTTGAGCGCCAAAAACATGATTCCAGACTTGCTAAGTTCTGCAATATCAAATTAGAAGGTCTTTTTTTAGAACCGTCATTGCAGTACATCATTGCGCTCAACTCGTTCACTTTAGCACTGAAAACAGCATTTCAAGCTGTAAAACGTCGATGTGATCGATTTAAGACGGCAATTTTTAGTTAGTTATTTTAACATGTTTGCACGCTCAAATTGCTTCTAGAACGCTTAAAACGCGATTTTGATGGTTCTAAGATCGTTTCTTTTCAGTTTACTAGCAAGTTATAGGTTTCTCATTTCAACATGTTATTTCGCTCATCTCGATGGTTTTAGCGCCGAAAACATGATTCCCGACTTGCTAAATTCTGCAAATTCCATTTAGAAGGTCTCTTTTAGGTCCGTGATTGCAGTACATCATTGCGCTCAACTCGTTAACTCTAGCACTAAAAACACCATTTTAAGCTCTAAAACGTCGCCATGGTCGATTTAAAACGGCAATTTTTAGTTGGTGATTTGAGCATGTTTTCACGCTCAAATCGCTTCTAGAACGCTTAAAACGCAATTTTGATGGTTCTAAGGTCGTTTCTTTTAAGTTTACAAGCAAGTTATAGATTTGTCATTTCAACATGTTGTTTCGGTCATCTCGATGGTTTGAGCGCCGTAAACATGATTCTCGACTTGCTAAGTTCTGCAATATCCATTTAGAAGGTCTCTTTTAGATCCGTGATTGCAGTACATCATTGCGCTCAACTCGTTCACTTTAGCACTGAAAACAGCATTTCAAGCTGTAAAACGTCGATGTGATCGATTTAAGACGGCAATTTTTAGTTAGTTATTTTAACATGTTTTCACGCTCAAATTGCTTCTAGAACGCTTAAAACGCGATTTTGATGGTTCTAAGATCGTTTCTTTTCAGTTTACAAGCAAGTTATAGGTTTCTCATTTCAACATGTTTTTTCATTCATCTCGATGGTTTGAGCGCCGAAATCATGATTCCCGACTTGGTAAGTTCTGCAAATTCCATTTAGAAGGTCTCTTTTAGGTCCGTGATTGCAGTACATCATTGCGCTCAACTCGTTCACTATAGGACTAAAAACACTATTTTAAGCTCTAAAACGTCGCCGTGGTCGATTTAAGATAGCAATTTTTAGTTGGTGATTTGAGCATGTTTTTACGCTCAAATCGCTTTTTGAGCGCTTAAAACGCGATTTTGATGGTTCTAAGGTCGTTTCTTTTCAGTTTACAAGCAAGTTATAGGTTTCACATTTCAACATGTTGTTTCTGTCATCTCGATGGTTTGAGCGCCGAAAACATGATTCCCGACTTGCTAAGTTCTGCAATATCAAATTAGAAGGTCTTTTTTAAGATCCGTCATTAAAGTACATCATTGCGCTCAACTCGTTCACTTTAGCACTGAAAACAGCATTTCAAGCTGTAAAACGTCGATGTGATCGATTTAAGACGGCAATTTTTAGTTAGTTATTTTAACATGTTTTCACGCTCAAATTGCTTCTAGAACGCTTAAAACGCGATTTTGATGGTTCTAAGATCGTTTCTTTTCAGTTTACAAGCAAGTTATAGGTTTCTCATTTCAACATGTTTTTTCATTCATCTCGATGGTTTGAGCGCCGAAATCATGATTCCCGACTTGGTAAGTTCTGCAAATTCCATTTAGAAGGTCTCTTTTAGGTCCGTGATTGCAGTACATCATTGCGCTCAACTCGTTCACTATAGGACTAAAAACACCATTTTAAGCTCTAAAACGTCGCCGTGGTCGATTTAAGACGGCAATTTTAAGTTGGTGATTTGAGCATGTTTTCACGCTCAAATTCCTTCTAGAACGCTTAAAACGCGATTTTGATGGTTCTAAGGTCGTTTCTTTTCAGTTTACAAGCAAGTTACAGGTTTCACATTTCAACATGTTGTTTCGGTCATCTCGATGGTTTGAGTGCCGAAAACATGATTCCCGACTTGCTAAGTTCTGCAATATCAAATTAGAAGGTCTTTTTTAAGATCCGTCATTAAAGTACATCATTGCGCTCAACTCGTTCACTTTAGCACTGAAAACAGCATTTTAAGCTGTAAAACGTCGATGTGATCGATTTAAGACGGCAATTTTTAGTTAGTGATTTGAGCATGTTTTCCCGCTCAAATCGCTTCTAGAACACTTAAAACGCGATTTTGATGCTTCTAAGATCGTTTCTTTTCAGTTTACAAGAAAGTTATAGGTTTCTCATTTCAACATAATGTGTCATTCATCTCGATGGTTTGAGCGCCGAAATCATGATTCCCGACTTGGTAAGTTCTGCAATTTCCATTTAGAAGGTCTCTTTTAGATCCGTGATTGCAGTACATCATTGCGCTCAACTCATTCACTTTAGCACTGAAAACATCATTTTAAGCTCTAAAACGTCGCCGCTATCGATTTAAGACGGCAATTTTTTGTTGGTGATTTGAGCATGTTTTTACGCTCAAATCGCTTTTAGCACGCTTAAAACGCGATTTTGATGGTTCTAAGGTCGTTTCTTTTGAGTTTACAAGCAAGTTATAGGTTTCACATTTCAACATGTTGTTTCGGTCATCTCGATGGTTTGACCGCCGTAAACATGATTCTCGACTTGCTAAGTTCTGCAATATCCATTTAGAAGGTCTCTTTTAGATCCGTGATTGCAGTACATCATTGCGCTCAACTCGTTCACTTTAGCACTGAAAACCGCATTTTAAGCTGTAAAACGTCGCCGTGATCTATTTAAGACGGCAATTTTTAGTTAGTGATTTGAGCATGTTTTCCCGCTCAAATCGCTTCTAGAACACTTAAAACGCGATTTTGATGCTTCTAAGATCGTTTCTTTTCAGTTTACAAGAAAGTTATAGGTTTCTCATTTCAACATGTTGTGTCATTCATCTCGATGGTTTGAGCGCCGAAATCATGATTCCCGACTTGGTAAGTTCTGCAATTTCCATTTAGAAGGTCTCTTTTAGATCCGTGATTGCAGTACATCATTGCGCTCAACTCATTCACTTTAGCACTGAAAACATCATTTTAAGCTCTAAAACGTCGCCGCTATCGATTTAAGACGGCAATTTTTTGTTGGTGATTTGAGCATGTTTTTACGCTCAAATCGCTTTTAGCACGCTTAAAACGCGATTTTGATGGTTCTAAGGTCGTTTCTTTGGAGTTTACAAGCAAGTTATAGGTTTCACATTTCAACATGTTGTTTCGGTCATCTCGATGGTTTGACCGCCGTAAACATGATTCTCGACTTGCTAAGTTCTGCAATATCCATTTAGAAGGTCTCTTTTAGATCCGTGATTGCAGTACATCATTGCGCTCAACTCGTTCACTTTAGCACTGAAAACCGCATTTTAAGCTGTAAAACGTCGCCGTGATCTATTTAAGACGGCAATTTTTAGTTAGTGATTTGAGCATGTTTTCACGCTCAAATCGCTTCTAGAAGGCTTAAAACGCGATTTTGATGCTTCTAAGATCGTTTCTTTTCAGTTTACAAGCAAGTTATAGGTTTCTCATTTCAACATGTTATTTCGCTCATCTCGATGGTTTTAGCGCCGAAAACATGATTCCCGACTTGCTAAGTTCTGCAAATTCCATTTAGAAGGTCTCTTTTAGGTCCGTGATTGCAGTACATCATTGCGCTCAATTCGTTAACTCTTGCACTAAAAACACCATTTTAAGCTCTAAAACGTCGCCATGGTCGTTTTAAGACGGCAATTTTAAGTTGGTGATATGAGCATGTTTTTACGCTCAAAACGCCTCTAGGACGCTTAAAACGCGATTTTGATGGTGCTAAGATCGTTTCTTTTGAGTTTACAAGCAAGTTATAGGTTTCTCATTTCAACATGTTATTTCGCTTATCTCGATGGTTTGAGCGCCGAAAACATGATTCCCGACTTGCTAAGTTCTGCAAATTCCATTTAGAAAGTCTTTTTTAGGTCCGTGATTACAGTACATGATTGTGCTCAACTCATTCACTCTAGCACTAAAAACACCATTTTAAGCTCTAAAACGTCGCCGTGGTCGATTTAAAACGGGAATTTTTAGTTGGTGATTTGAGCATGTTTTCAGGCTCAAATCGCTTCTAGAACGCTTAAAACGCGATTTTGATGGTTCTAAGGTCGTTTCTTTTCAGTGTACAAGAAAGTTATAGGTTTCACATTTCAACATGTTGTTTCGGTCATCTCGATGGTTTGAGCGCAAAAAACATGATTCCCGACTTGCTAAGTTCTGCAATATCAAACTAGAAGGTCTTTTTTTAGAACCGTCATTGCAGTACATCATTGCGCTCAACTCGTTCACTTTAGCACTGAAAACAGCATTTCAAGCTGTAAAACGTCGATGTGATCGATTTAAGACGGCAATTTTTAGTTAGTGATTTTAACATGTTTTCACGATCAAATTGCTTCTAGAACGCTTAAAACGCGATTTTGATGGTTCTAAGATCGTTTCTTTTCAGTTTACAAGCAAGTTATAGGTTTCTCATTTCAACATGTTTTTTCATTCATCTCGATGGTTTGAGCGCCGAAATCTTGATTCCCGACTTGGTAAGTTCTGCAAATTCCATTTAGAAGGTCTCTTTTAGGTCCGTGATTGCAGTACATCATTGCGCTCAACTCGTTCACTATAGGACTAAAAACACCATTTTAAGCTCTAAAACGTCGCCGTTATCGATTTAAGACGGCAATTTTTTGTTGGTGATTTGAGCATGTTTTTACGCTCAAATCGCTTTTAGCACGCTTAAAACGCGATTTTGATGGTTCTAAGGTCGTTTCTTTTGAGTTTACAAGCAAGTTATAGGTTTCACATTTCAACATGTTGTTTCGGTCATCTCGATGGTTTGACCGCCGTAAACATGATTCTCGACTTGCTAAGTTCTGCAATATCCATTTAGAAGGTCTCTTTTAGATCCGTGATTGCAGTACATCATTGCGCTCAACTCGTTCACTTTAGCACTGAAAACCGCATTTTAAGCTGTAAAACGTCGCCGTGATCGATTTAAGACAGCAATTTTTAGTTGGTGATTTGAGCATGTTTTCACGCTAAAATTACTTCTAGAACGCTTAAAACGCGATTTTGATGGTTCTAAGGTCGTTTCTTTTCAGTGTACAAGCAAGTTATAGGTTTCACATTTCAACATGTTGTTTCGGTCATCTCGATGGTTTGAGCGCCGTAAACATGATTCCGGACTTGCTAAGTTCTGCAATATCAAATTAGAAGGTCTTTTTTTAGAACCGTCATTGCAGTACATCATTGCGCTCAACTCGTTCACTTTAGCACTGAAAACAGCATTTCAAGCTGTAAAACGTCGATGTGATCGATTTAAGACGGCAATTTTTAGTTAGTTATTTTAACATGTTTTCACGCTCAAATTGCTTCTAGAACGCTTAAAACGCGATTTTGATGGTTCTAAGATCGTTTCTTTTCAGTTTACTAGCAAGTTATAGGTTTCTCATTTCAACATGTTATTTCGCTCATCTCGATGGTTTTAGCGCCGAAAACATGATTCCCGACTTGCTAAGTTCTGCAAATTCCATTTAGAAGGTCTCTTTTAGGTCCGTGATTGCAGTACATCATTGCGCTCAACTCGTTAACTCTAGCACTAAAAACACCATTTTAAGCTCTAAAACGTCGCCATGGTCGATTTAAAACGGCAATTTTTAGTTGGTGATTTGAGCATGTTTTCACGCTCAAATCGCTTCTAGAACGCTTAAAACGCAATTTTGATGGTTCTAAGGTCGTTTCTTTTAAGTTTACAAGCAAGTTATAGATTTGTCATTTCAACATGTTGTTTCGGTCATCTCGATGGTTTGAGCGCCGTAAACATGATTCTCGACTTGCTAAGTTCTGCAATATCCATTTAGAAGGTCTCTTTTAGTTCTGTGATTGCAGTACATCATTGCGCTCAACTCATTCACTTTAGCACTGAAAACATCATTTTAAGCTCTAAAACGTCGCAGTTATCGATTTAAGACGGCAATTTTTTGTTGGTGATTTGAGCATGTTTTTACGCTCAAATCGCTTTTAGCACGCTTAAAACGCGATTTTGATGGTTCTAAGGTCGTTTCTTTTGAGTTTACAAGCAAGTTATAGGTTTCACATTTCAACATGTTGTTTCGGTCATCTCGATGGTTTGACCGCCGTAAACATGATTCTCGACTTGCTAAGTTCTGCAATATCCATTTAGAAGGTCTCTTTTAGATCCGTGATTGCAGTACATCATTGCGCTCAACTCGTTCACTTTAGCACTGAAAACCGCATTTTAAGCTGTAAAACGTCGCCGTGATCGATTTAAGACAGCAATTTTTAGTTGATGATTTGAGCATGTTTTCACGCTAAAATTACTTCTAGAACGCTTAAAACGCGATTTTGATGGTTCTAAGGTCGTTTCTTTTCAGTGTACAAGCAAGTTATAGGTTTCACATTTCAACATGTTGTTTCGGTCATCTCGATGGTTTGAGCGCCAAAAACATGATTCCGGACTTGCTAAGTTCTGCAATATCAAATTAGAAGGTCTTTTTTTAGAACCGTCATTGCAGTACATCATTGCGCTCAACTCGTTCACTTTAGCACTGAAAACAGCATTTCAAGCTGTAAAACGTCGATGTGATCGATTTAAGACGGCAATTTTTAGTTAGTTATTTTAACATGTTTTCACGCTCAAATTGCTTCTAGAACGCTTAAAACGCGATTTTGATGGTTCTAAGATCGTTTCTTTTCAGTTTACTAGCAAGTTATAGGTTTCTCATTTATACATGTTATTTCGCTCATCTCGATGGTTTTAGCGCCGAAAACATGATTCCCGACTTGCTAAGTTCTGCAAATTCCATTTAGAAGGTCTCTTTTAGGTCCGTGATTGCAGTACATCATTGCGCTCAACTCGTTAACTCTAGCACTAAAAACACCATTTTAAGCTCTACAACGTCGCCATGGTCGATTTAAAACGGCAATTTTTAGTTGGTGATTTGAGCATGTTTTCACGCTCAAATCGCTTCTAGAACGCTTAAAACGCAATTTTGATGGTTCTAAGGTCGTTTCTTTTAAGTTTACAAGCAAGTTATAGATTTGTCATTTCAACATGTTGTTTCGGTCATCTCGATGGTTTGAGCGCCGTAAACATGATTCTCGACTTGCTAAGTTCTGCAATATCCATTTAGAAGGTCTCTTTTAGATCTGTGATTGCAGTACATCATTGCGCTCAACTCATTCACTTTAGCACTGAAAACATCATTTTAAGCTCTAAAACGTCGCCGTTATCGATTTAAGACGGAAATTTTTTGTTGGTGATTTGAGCATGTTTTTACGCTCAAATCGCTTTTAGCACGCTTAAAACGCGATTTTGATGGTTCTAAGGTCGTTTCTTTTGAGTTTACAAGCAAGTTATAGGTTTCACATTTCAACATGTTGTTTCGGTCATCTCGATGGTTTGACCGCCGTAAACATGATTCTCGACTTGCTAAGTTCTGCAATATCCATTTAGAAGGTCTCTTTTAGATCCGTGATTGCAGTACATCATTGCGCTCAACTCGTTCACTTTAGCACTGAAAACCGCATTTTAAGCTGTAAAACGTCGCCGTGATCGATTTAAGACAGCAATTTTTAGTTGGTGATTTGAGCATGTTTTCACGCTCAAATTCCTTCTAGAACGCTTAAAACGCGATTTTGATGGTTCTAAGGTCGTTTCTTTTCAGTTTACAAGCAAGTTACAGGTTTCACATTTCAACATGTTGTTTCGGTCATCTCGATGGTTTGAGCGCCGAAAACATGATTCCCGACTTGCTAAGTTCTGCAATATCAAATTAGAAGGTCTTTTTTAAGATCCGTCATTAAAGTACATCATTGCGCTCAACTCGTTCACTTTAGCACTGAAAACAGCATTTCAAGCTGTAAGACGTCGATGTGATCGATTTAAGACGGCAATTTTTAGTTAGTGATTTGAGCATGTTTTCCCGCTCAAATCGCTTCTAGAACACTTAAAACGCGATTTTGATGCTTCTAAGATCGTTTCTTTTCAGTTTACAAGAAAGTTATAGGTTTCTCATTTCAACATGTTGTGTCATTCATCTCGATGGTTTGAGCGCCGAAATCATGATTCCCGACTTGGTAAGTTCTGCAATTTCCATTTAGAAGGTCTCTTTTAGGTCCCTGATTGCAGTACATCATTGCGCTCAACTCGTTCACTTTAGCACTGAAAACACCATTTTAAGCTCTAAAACGTTGCCGTGGTCGATCTAAGACGGCAATTTTTATTTGGTCATTTGAGCATGTTTTTACGCTCAAATCGCTTCTAGAACGCTTAAAACGCGACTTTTATGGTTCTAAGATCGTTTCTTTTCAGTTTACAAGCAAGTTACAGGTTTCACATTTCAACATGTTGTTTCGGTCATCTCGATAGTTTGAGCGCCGTAAACATGATTCTCGACTTGCTAAGTTCTGAAATATCCATTTAAAAGGTCTCTTTTAGATCCGTGATTGCAGTACATGATTGCGCTCAACTCGTTCACTTTAGTGCTGAAAACCACATTTTAAGCTGTAAAACGTCGCCGTGATCGATTTAAGACGGCACTTTTTAGTTAGTGATTTGAGCATGTTTTCACGCTCAAATCGCTTCTAGAAGGCTTAAAACGCGATTTTGGTATTTCTAAGATCGTTTCTTTTCAGTTTACTAGCAAGTTATAGGTTTCTCATTTCAACATGTTATTTCGCTCATCTCGATGGTTTTAGCGCCGAAAACATGATTCCCGACTTGCTAAGTTCTGCAAATTCCATTTAGAAGGTCTCTTTTAGGTCCGTGATTGCAGTACATCATTGCGCTCAACTCGTTAACTCTAGCACTAAAAACACCATTTTAAGCTCTAAAACGTCGCCATGGTCGATTGAAAACGGCAATTTTTAGTTGGTGATTTGAGCATGTTTTCACGCTCAAATCGCTTCTAGAACGCTTAAAACGTAATTTTGATGGTTCTAAGGTCGTTTCTTTTAAGTTTACAAGCAAGTTATAGATTTGTCATTTCAACATGTTGTTTCGGTCATCTCGATGGTTTGAGCGCCGTAAACATGATTCTCGACTTGCTAAGTTCTGCAATATCCATTTAGAAGGTCTCTTTTAGATCCGTGATTGCAGTACATCATTGCGCTCAACTCATTCACTTTAGCACTGAAAACATCATTTTAAGCTCTAAAACGTCGCCGTTATCGATTTAAGACGGCAATTTTTTGTTGGTGATTTGAGCATGTTTTTACGCTCAAATCGCTTTTAGCACGCTTAAAACGCGATTTTGATGGTTCTAAGGTCGTTTCTTTTGAGTTTACAAGCAAGTTATAGGTTTCACATTTCAACATGTTGTTTCGGTCATCTCGATGGTTTGACCGCCGTAAACATGATTCTCGACTTGCTAAGTTCTGCAATATCCATTTAGAAGGTCTCTTTTAGATCCGTGATTGCAGTACATCATTGCGCTCAACTCGTTCACTTTAGCACTGAAAACCGCATTTTAAGCTGTAAAACGTCGCCGTGATCGATTTAAGACAGCAATTTTTAGTTGGTGATTTGAGCATGTTTTCACGCTAAAATTACTTCTAGAACGCTTAAAACGCGATTTTGATGGTTCTAAGGTCGTTTCTTTTCAGTGTACAAGCAAGTTATAGGTTTCACATTTCAACATGTTGTTTCGGTCATCTCGATGGTTTGAGCGCCAAAAACATGATTCCGGACTTGCTAAGTTCTGCAATATCAAATTAGAAGGTCTTTTTTTAGAACCGTCATTGCAGTACATCATTGCGCTCAACTCGTTCACTTTAGCACTGAAAACAGCATTTCAAGCTGTAAAACGTCGATGTGATCGATTTAAGACGGCAATTTTTAGTTAGTTATTTTAACATGTTTGCACGCTCAAATCGCTTCTAGAACGCTTAAAACGCGATTTTGATGGTTCTAAGATCGTTTCTTTTCAGTTTACTAGCAAGTTATAGGTTTCTCATTTCAACATGTTATTTCGCTCATCTCGATGGTTTTAGCGCCGAAAACATGATTCCCGACTTGCTAAGTTCTGCAAATTCCATTTAGAAGGTCTCTTTTAGGTCCGTGATTGCAGTACATCATTGCGCTCAACTCGTTAACTCTAGCACTAAAAACACCATTTTAAGCTCTAAAACGTCGCCATGGTCGATTTAAAACGGCAATTTTTAGTTGGTGATTTGAGCATGTTTTCACGCTCAAATCGCTTCTAGAACGCTTAAAACGCAATTTTGATGGTTCTAAGGTCGTTTCTTTTAAGTTTACAAGCAAGTTATAGATTTGTCATTTCAACATGTTGTTTCGGTCATCTCGATGGTTTGAGCGCCGTAAACATGATTCTCGACTTGCTAAGTTCTGCAATATCCATTTAGAAGGTCTCTTTTAGATCCGTGATTGCAGTACATCATTGCGCTCAACTCATTCACTTTAGCACTGAAAACATCATTTTAAGCTCTAAAACGTCGCCGTTATCGATTTAAGACGGCAATTTTTTGTTGATGATTTGAGCATGTTTTTACGCTCAAATCGCTTTTAGCACGCTTAAAACGCGATTTTGATGGTTCTAAGGTCGTTTCTTTTGAGTTTACAAGCAAGTTATAGGTTTCACATTTAAACATGTTGTTTCGGTCATCTCGATGGTTTGACCGCCGTAAACATGATTCTCGACTTGCTAAGTTCTGCAATATCCATTTAGAAGGTCTCTTTTAGATCCGTGATTGCAGTACATCATTGCGCTCAACTCGTTCACTTTAGCACTGAAAACCGCATTTTAAGCTGTAAAACGTCGCCGTGATCGATTTAAGACAGCAATTTTTAGTTGGTGATTTGAGCATGTTTTCACGCTAAAATTACTTCTAGAACGCTTAAAACGCGATTTTGATGGTTCTAAGGTCGTTTCTTTTCAGTGTACAAGCAAGTTATAGGTTTCACATTTCAACATGTTGTTTCGGTCATCTCGATGGTTTGAGCGCCAAAAACATGATTCCGGACTTGCTAAGTTCTGCAATATCAAATTAGAAGGTCTTTTTTTAGAACCGTCATTGCAGTACATCATTGCGCTCAACTCGTTCACTTTAGCACTGAAAACAGCATTTCAAGCTGTAAAACGTCGATGTGATCGATTTAAGACGGCAATTTTTAGTTAGTTATTTTAACATGTTTTCACGCTCAAATTGCTTCTAGAACGCTTAAAACGCGATTTTGATGGTTCTAAGATCGTTTCTTTTCAGTTTACTAGCAAGTTATAGCTTTCTCATTTCAACATGTTATTTCGCTCATCTCGATGGTTTTAGCGCCGAAAACATGATTCCCGACTTGCTAAGTTCTGCAAATTCCATTTAGAAGGTCTCTTTTAGGTCCGTGATTGCAGTACATTATTGCGCTCAACTCGTTAACTCTAGCACTAAAAACACCATTTTAAGCTCTAAAACGTCGCCATGGTCGATTTAAAACGGCAATTTTTAGTTGGTGATTTGAGCATGTTTTCACGCTCAAATCGCTTCTCGAACGCTTAAAACGCGATTTTGATGGTTCTAAGATCGTTTCTTTTCAGTTTACAAGCAAGTTATAGGTTTCTCATTTCAACATGTTTTTTCATTCATCTCGATGGTTTGAGCGCCGAAATCATGATTCCCGACTTGGTAAGTTCTGCAAATTCCATTTAGAAGGTCTCTTTTAGGTCCGTGATTGCAGTACATCATTGCGCTCAACTCGTTCACTATAGGACTAAAAACACCATTTTAAGCTCTAAAACGTCGCCGTGGTCGATTTAAGACGGCAATTTTAAGTTGGTGATTTGAGCATGTTTTCACGCTCAAATTACTTCTAGAACGCTTAAAACGCGATTTTGATGGTTCTAAGGTCGTTTCTTTTCAGTTTACAAGCAAGTTATAGGTTTCACATTTCAACATGTTGTTTCGGTCATCTTGATGGTTTGAGCGCCGAAAACATGATTCCCGACTTGCTAAGTTCTGCAATATCAAATTAGAAGGTCTTTTTTAAGATCCGTCATTAAAGTACATCATTGCGCTCAACTCGTTCACTTTAGCACTGAAAACAGCATTTCAAGCTGTAAAACGTCGATGTGATCGATTTAAGACGGCAATTTTTAGTTAGTTATTTTAACATGTTTTCACGCTCAAATTGCTTCTAGAACGCTTAAAACGCGATTTTGATGGTTCTAAGATCGTTTCTTTTCAGTTTACAAGCAAGTTATAGGTTTCTCATTTCAACATGTTTTTTCATTCATCTCGATGGTTTGAGCGCCGAAATCATGATTCCCGACTTGGTAAGTTCTGCAAATTCCATTTAGAAGGTCTCTTTTAGGTCCGTGATTGCAGTACATCATTGCGCTCAACTCGTTCACTATAGGACTAAAAACACCATTTTAAGCTCTAAAACGTCGCCGTGGTCGATTTAAGACGGCAATTTTAAGTTGGTGATTTGAGCATGTTTTCACGCTCAAATTCCTTCTAGAACGCTTAAAACGCGATTTTGATGGTTCTAAGGTCGTTTCTTTTCAGTTTACAAGCAAGTTACAGGTTTCACATTTCAACATGTTGTTTCGGTCATCTCGATGGTTTGAGTGCCGAAAACATGATTCCCGACTTGCTAAGTTCTGCAATATCAAATTAGAAGGTCTTTTTTAAGATCCGTCATTAAAGTACATCATTGCGCTCAACTCGTTCACTTTAGCACTGAAAACAGCATTTTAAGCTGTAAAACGTCGATGTGATCGATTTAAGACGGCAATTTTTAGTTAGTGATTTGAGCATGTTTTCCCGCTCAAATCGCTTCTAGAACACTTAAAACGCGATTTTGATGCTTCTAAGATCGTTTCTTTTCAGTTTACAAGAAAGTTATAGGTTTCACATTTCAACATGTTGTTTCGGTCATCTCGATGGTTTGACCGCCGTAAACATGATTCTCGACTTGCTAAGTTCTGCAATATCCATTTAGAAGGTCTCTTTTAGATCCGTGATTGCAGTACATCATTGCGCTCAACTCGTTCACTTTAGCACTGAAAACCGCATTTTAAGCTGTAAAACGTCGCCGTGATCGATTTAAGACAGCAATTTTTAGTTGGTGATTTGAGCATGTTTTCACGCTAAAATTACTTCTAGAACGCTTAAAACGCGATTTTGATGGTTCTAAGGTCGTTTCTTTTCAGTGTACAAGCAAGTTATAGGTTTCACATTTCAACATGTTGTTTCGGTCATCTCGATGGTTTGAGCGCCAAAAACATGATTAGGACTTGCTAAGTTCTGCAATATCAAATTAGAAGGTCTTTTTTTAGAACCGTCATTGCAGTACATCATTGCGCTCAACTCGTTCACTTTAGCACTGAAAACAGCATTTCAAGCTGTAAAACGTCGATGTGATCGATTTAAGACGGCAATTTTTAGTTAGTTATTTTAACATGTTTGCACGCTCAAATTGCTTCTAGAACGCTTAAAACGCGATTTTGATGGTTCTAAGATCGTTTCTTTTCAGTTTACTAGCAAGTTATAGGTTTCTCATTTCAACATGTTATTTCGCTCATCTCGATGGTTTTAGCGCCGAAAACATGATTCCCGACTTGCTAAATTCTGCAAATTCCATTTAGAAGGTCTCTTTTAGGTCCGTGATTGCAGTACATCATTGCGCTCAACTCGTTAACTCTAGCACTAAAAACACCATTTTAAGCTCTAAAACGTCGCCATGGTCGATTTAAAACGGCAATTTTTAGTTGGTGATTTGAGCATGTTTTCACGCTCAAATCGCTTCTAGAACGCTTAAAACGCAATTTTGATGGTTCTAAGGTCGTTTCTTTTAAGTTTACAAGCAAGTTATAGATTTGTCATTTCAACATGTTGTTTCGGTCATCTCGATGGTTTGAGCGCCGTAAACATGATTCTCGACTTGCTAAGTTCTGCAATATCCATTTAGAAGGTCTCTTTTAGATCCGTGATTGCAGTACATCATTGCGCTCAACTCGTTCACTTTAGCACTGAAAACAGCATTTCAAGCTGTAAAACGTCGATGTGATCGATTTAAGACGGCAATTTTTAGTTAGTTATTTTAACATGTTTTCACGCTCAACTTGCTTCTAGAACGCTTAAAACGCGATTTTGATGGTTCTAAGATCGTTTCTTTTCAGTTTACAAGCAAGTTATAGGTTTCTCATTTCAACATGTTTTTTCATTCATCTCGATGGTTTGAGCGCCGAAATCATGATTCCCGACTTGGTAAGTTCTGCAAATTCCATTTAGAAGGTCTCTTTTAGGTCCGTGATTGCAGTACATCATTGCGCTCAACTCGTTCACTATAGGACTAAAAACACTATTTTAAGCTCTAAAACGTCGCCGTGGTCGATTTAAGATAGCAATTTTTAGTTGGTGATTTGAGCATGTTTTTACGCTCAAATCGCTTTTTGAGCGCTTAAAACGCGATTTTGATGGTTCTAAGGTCGTTTCTTTCCAGTTTACAAGCAAGTTATAGGTTTCACATTTCAACATGTTGTTTCTGTCATCTCGATGGTTTGAGCGCCGAAAACATGATTCCCGACTTGCTAAGTTCTGCAATATCAAATTAGAAGGTCTTTTTTAAGATCCGTCATTAAAGTACATCATTGCGCTCAACTCGTTCACTTTAGCACTGAAAACAGCATTTCAAGCTGTAAAACGTCGATGTGATCGATTTAAGACGGCAATTTTTAGTTAGTTATTTTAACATGTTTTCACGCTCAAATTGCTTCTAGAACGCTTAAAACGCGATTTTGATGGTTCTAAGATCGTTTCTTTTCAGTTTACAAGCAAGTTATAGGTTTCTCATTTCAACATGTTTTTTCATTCATCTCGATGGTTTGAGCGCCGAAATCATGATTCCCGACTTGGTAAGTTCTGCAAATTCCATTTAGAAGGTCTCTTTTAGGTCCGTGATTGCAGTACATCATTGCGCTCAACTCGTTCACTATAGGACTAAAAACACCATTTTAAGCTCTAAAACGTCGCCGTGGTCGATTTAAGACGGCAATTTTAAGTTGGTGATTTGAGCATGTTTTCACGCTCAAATTCCTTCTAGAACGCTTAAAACGCGATTTTGATGGTTCTAAGGTCGTTTCTTTTCAGTTTACAAGCAAGTTACAGGTTTCACATTTCAACATGTTGTTTCGGTCATCTCGATGGTTTGAGTGCCGAAAACATGATTCCCGACTTGCTAAGTTCTGCAATATCAAATTAGAAGGTCTTTTTTAAGATCCGTCATTAAAGTACATCATTGCGCTCAACTCGTTCACTTTAGCACTGAAAACAGCATTTTAAGCTGTAAAACGTCGATGTGATCGATTTAAGACGGCAATTTTTAGTTAGTGATTTGAGCATGTTTTCCCGCTCAAATCGCTTCTAGAACACTTAAAACGCGATTTTGATGCTTCTAAGATCGTTTCTTTTCAGTTTACAAGAAAGTTATAGGTTTCTCATTTCAACATGTTGTGTCATTCATCTCGATGGTTTGAGCGCCGAAATCATGATTCCCGACTTGGTAAGTTCTGCAATTTCCATTTAGAAGGTCTCTTTTAGATCCGTGATTGCAGTACATCATTGCGCTCAACTCATTCACTTTAGCACTGAAAACATCATTTTAAGCTCTAAAACGTCGCCGCTATCGATTTAAGACGGCAATTTTTTGTTGGTGATTTGAGCATGTTTTTACGCTCAAATCGCTTTTAGCACGCTTAAAACGCGATTTTGATGGTTCTAAGGTCGTTTCTTTTGAGTTTACAAGCAAGTTATAGGTTTCACATTTCAACATGTTGTTTCGGTCATCTCGATGGTTTGACCGCCGTAAACATGATTCTCGACTTGCTAAGTTCTGCAATATCCATTTAGAAGGTCTCTTTTAGATCCGTGATTGCAGTACATCATTGCGCTCAACTCGTTCACTTTAGCACTGAAAACCGCATTTTAAGCTGTAAAACGTCGCCGTGACTATTTAAGACGGCAATTTTTAGTTAGTGATTTGAGCATGTTTTCCCGCTCAAATCGCTTCTAGAACACTTAAAACGCGATTTTGATGCTTCTAAGATCGTTTCTTTTCAGTTTACAAGAAAGTTATAGGTTTCTCATTTCAACATGTTGTGTCATTCATCTCGATGGTTTGAGCGCCGAAATCATGATTCCCGACTTGGTAAGTTCTGCAATTTCCATTTAGAAGGTCTCTTTTAGATCCGTGATTGCAGTACATCATTGCGCTCAACTCATTCACTTTAGCACTGAAAACATCATTTTAAGCTCTAAAACGTCGCCGCTATCGATTTAAGACGCCAATTTTTTGTTGGTGATTTGAGCATGTTTTTACGCTCAAATCGCTTTTAGCACGCTTAAAACGCGATTTTGATGGTTCTAAGGTCGTTTCTTTGGAGTTTACAAGCAAGTTATAGGTTTCACATTTCAACATGTTGTTTCGGTCATCTCGATGGTTTGACCGCCGTAAACATGATTCTCGACTTGCTAAGTTCTGCAATATCCATTTAGAAGGTCTCTTTTAGATCCGTGATTGCAGTACATCATTGCGCTCAACTCGTTCACTTTAGCACTGAAAACCGCATTTTAAGCTGTAAAACGTCGCCGTGATCTATTTAAGACGGCAATTTTTAGTTAGTGATTTGAGCATGTTTTCACGCTCAAATCGCTTCTAGAAGGCTTAAAACGCGATTTTGATGCTTCTAAGATCGTTTCTTTTCAGTTTACAAGCAAGTTATAGGTTTCTCATTTCAACATGTTATTTCGCTCATCTCGATGGTTTTAGCGCCGAAAACATGATTCCCGACTTGCTAAGTTCTGCAAATTCCATTTAGAAGGTCTCTTTTAGGTCCGTGATTGCAGTACATCATTGCGCTCAACTCGTTAACTCTTGCACTAAAAACACCATTTTAAGCTCTAAAACGTCGCCATGGTCGTTTTAAGACGGCAATTTTAAGTTGGTGATATGAGCATGTTTTTACGCTCAAAACGCCTCTAGGACGCTTAAAACGCGATTTTGATGGTGCTAAGATCGTTTCTTTTGAGTTTACAAGCAAGTTATAGGTTTCTCATTTCAACATGTTATTTCGCTTATCTCGATGGTTTGAGCGCCGAAAACATGATTCCCGACTTGCTAAGTTCTGCAAATTCCATTTAGAAAGTCTTTTTTAGGTCCGTGATTACAGTACATGATTGTGCTCAACTCATTCACTCTAGCACTAAAAACACCATTTTAAGCTCTAAAACGTCGCCGTGGTCGATTTAAAACGGGAATTTTTAGTTGGTGATTTGAGCATGTTTTCAGGCTCAAATCGCTTCTAGAACGCTTAAAACGCGATTTTGATGGTTCTAAGGTCGTTTCTTTTCAGTGTACAAGAAAGTTATAGGTTTCACATTTCAACATGTTGTTTCGGTCATCTCGATGGTTTGAGCGCAAAAAACATGATTCCCGACTTGCTAAGTTCTGCAATATCAAACTAGAAGGTCTTTTTTTAGAACCGTCATTGCAGTACATCATTGCGCTCAACTCGTTCACTTTAGCACTGAAAACAGCATTTCAAGCTGTAAAACGTCGATGTGATCGATTTAAGACGGCAATTTTTAGTTAGTGATTTTAACATGTTTTCACGATCAAATTGCTTCTAGAACGCTTAAAACGCGATTTTGATGGTTCTAAGATCGTTTCTTTTCAGTTTACAAGCAAGTTATAGGTTTCTCATTTCAACATGTTTTTTCATTCATCTCGATGGTTTGAGCGCCGAAATCTTGATTCCCGACTTGGTAAGTTCTGCAAATTCCATTTAGAAGGTCTCTTTTAGGTCCGTGATTGCAGTACATCATTGCGCTCAACTCGTTCACTATAGGACTAAAAACACCATTTTAAGCTCTAAAACGTCGCCGTTATCGATTTAAGACGGCAATTTTTTGTTGGTGATTTGAGCATGTTTTTACGCTCAAATCGCTTTTAGCACGCTTAAAACGCGATTTTGATGGTTCTAAGGTCGTTTCTTTTGAGTTTACAAGCAAGTTATAGGTTTCACATTTCAACATGTTGTTTCGGTCATCTCGATGGTTTGACCGCCGTAAACATGATTCTCGACTTGCTAAGTTCTGCAATATCCATTTAGAAGGTCTCTTTTAGATCCGTGATTGCAGTACATCATTGCGCTCAACTCGTTCACTTTAGCACTGAAAACCGCATTTTAAGCTGTAAAACGTCGCCGTGATCGATTTAAGACAGCAATTTTTAGTTGGTGATTTGAGCATGTTTTCACGCTAAAATTACTTCTAGAACGCTTAAAACGCGATTTTGATGGTTCTAAGGTCGTTTCTTTTCAGTGTACAAGCAAGTTATAGGTTTCACATTTCAACATGTTGTTTCGGTCATCTCGATGGTTTGAGCGCCAAAAACATGATTCCGGACTTGCTAAGTTCTGCAATATCAAATTAGAAGGTCTTTTTTTAGAACCGTCATTGCAGTACATCATTGCGCTCAACTCGTTCACTTTAGCACTGAAAACAGCATTTCAAGCTGTAAAACGTCGATGTGATCGATTTAAGACGGCAATTTTTAGTTAGTTATTTTAACATGTTTTCACGCTCAAATTGCTTCTAGAACGCTTAAAACGCGATTTTGATGGTTCTAAGATCGTTTCTTTTCAGTTTACTAGCAAGTTATAGGTTTCTCATTTCAACATGTTATTTCGCTCATCTCGATGGTTTTAGCGCCGAAAACATGATTCCCGACTTGCTAAGTTCTGCAAATTCCATTTAGAAGGTCTCTTTTAGGTCCGTGATTGCAGTACATCATTGCGCTCAACTCGTTAACTCTAGCACTAAAAACACCATTTTAAGCTCTAAAACGTCGCCATGGTCGATTTAAAACGGCAATTTTTAGTTGGTGATTTGAGCATGTTTTCACGCTCAAATCGCTTCTAGAACGCTTAAAACGCAATTTTGATGGTTCTAAGGTCGTTTCTTTTAAGTTTACAAGCAAGTTATAGATTTGTCATTTCAACATGTTGTTTCGGTCATCTCGATGGTTTGAGCGCCGTAAACATGATTCTCGACTTGCTAAGTTCTGCAATATCCATTTAGAAGGTCTCTTTTAGTTCTGTGATTGCAGTACATCATTGCGCTCAACTCATTCACTTTAGCACTGAAAACATCATTTTAAGCTCTAAAACGTCGCAGTTATCGATTTAAGACGGCAATTTTTTGTTGGTGATTTGAGCATGTTTTTACGCTCAAATCGCTTTTAGCACGCTTAAAACGCGATTTTGATGGTTCTAAGGTCGTTTCTTTTGAGTTTACAAGCAAGTTATAGGTTTCACATTTCAACATGTTGTTTCGGTCATCTCGATGGTTTGACCGCCGTAAACATGATTCTCGACTTGCTAAGTTCTGCAATATCCATTTAGAAGGTCTCTTTTAGATCCGTGATTGCAGTACATCATTGCGCTCAACTCATTCACTTTAGCACTGAAAACATCATTTTAAGCTCTAAAACGTCGCCGCTATCGATTTAAGACGGCAATTTTTTGTTGGTGATTTGAGCATGTTTTTACGCTCAAATCGCTTTTAGCACGCTTAAAACGCGATTTTGATGGTTCTAAGGTCGTTTCTTTGGAGTTTACAAGCAAGTTATAGGTTTCACATTTCAACATGTTGTTTCGGTCATCTCGATGGTTTGACCGCCGTAAACATGATTCTCGACTTGCTAAGTTCTGCAATATCCATTTAGAAGGTCTCTTTTAGATCCGTGATTGCAGTACATCATTGCGCTCAACTCGTTCACTTTAGCACTGAAAACCGCATTTTAAGCTGTAAAACGTCGCCGTGATCTATTTAAGACGGCAATTTTTAGTTAGTGATTTGAGCATGTTTTCACGCTCAAATCGCTTCTAGAAGGCTTAAAACGCGATTTTGATGCTTCTAAGATCGTTTCTTTTCAGTTTACAAGCAAGTTATAGGTTTCTCATTTCAACATGTTATTTCGCTCATCTCGATGGTTTTAGCGCCGAAAACATGATTCCCGACTTGCTAAGTTCTGCAAATTCCATTTAGAAGGTCTCTTTTAGGTCCGTGATTGCAGTACATCATTGCGCTCAACTCGTTAACTCTTGCACTAAAAACACCATTTTAAGCTCTAAAACGTCGCCATGGTCGTTTTAAGACGGCAATTTTAAGTTGGTGATATGAGCATGTTTTTACGCTCAAAACGCCTCTAGGACGCTTAAAACGCGATTTTGATGGTGCTAAGATCGTTTCTTTTGAGTTTACAAGCAAGTTATAGGTTTCTCATTTCAACATGTTATTTCGCTTATCTCGATGGTTTGAGCGCCGAAAACATGATTCCCGACTTGCTAAGTTCTGCAAATTCCATTTAGAAAGTCTTTTTTAGGTCCGTGATTACAGTACATGATTGTGCTCAACTCATTCACTCTAGCACTAAAAACACCATTTTAAGCTCTAAAACGTCGCCGTGGTCGATTTAAAACGGGAATTTTTAGTTGGTGATTTGAGCATGTTTTCAGGCTCAAATCGCTTCTAGAACGCTTAAAACGCGATTTTGATGGTTCTAAGGTCGTTTCTTTTCAGTGTACAAGAAAGTTATAGGTTTCACATTTCAACATGTTGTTTCGGTCATCTCGATGGTTTGAGCGCAAAAAACATGATTCCCGACTTGCTAAGTTCTGCAATATCAAACTAGAAGGTCTTTTTTTAGAACCGTCATTGCAGTACATCATTGCGCTCAACTCGTTCACTTTAGCACTGAAAACAGCATTTCAAGCTGTAAAACGTCGATGTGATCGATTTAAGACGGCAATTTTTAGTTAGTGATTTTAACATGTTTTCACGATCAAATTGCTTCTAGAACGCTTAAAACGCGATTTTGATGGTTCTAAGATCGTTTCTTTTCAGTTTACAAGCAAGTTATAGGTTTCTCATTTCAACATGTTTTTTCATTCATCTCGATGGTTTGAGCGCCGAAATCTTGATTCCCGACTTGGTAAGTTCTGCAAATTCCATTTAGAAGGTCTCTTTTAGGTCCGTGATTGCAGTACATCATTGCGCTCAACTCGTTCACTATAGGACTAAAAACACCATTTTAAGCTCTAAAACGTCGCCGTTATCGATTTAAGACGGCAATTTTTTGTTGGTGATTTGAGCATGTTTTTACGCTCAAATCGCTTTTAGCACGCTTAAAACGCGATTTTGATGGTTCTAAGGTCGTTTCTTTTGAGTTTACAAGCAAGTTATAGGTTTCACATTTCAACATGTTGTTTCGGTCATCTCGATGGTTTGACCGCCGTAAACATGATTCTCGACTTGCTAAGTTCTGCAATATCCATTTAGAAGGTCTCTTTTAGATCCGTGATTGCAGTACATCATTGCGCTCAACTCGTTCACTTTAGCACTGAAAACCGCATTTTAAGCTGTAAAACGTCGCCGTGATCGATTTAAGACAGCAATTTTTAGTTGGTGATTTGAGCATGTTTTCACGCTAAAATTACTTCTAGAACGCTTAAAACGCGATTTTGATGGTTCTAAGGTCGTTTCTTTTCAGTGTACAAGCAAGTTATAGGTTTCACATTTCAACATGTTGTTTCGGTCATCTCGATGGTTTGAGCGCCAAAAACATGATTCCGGACTTGCTAAGTTCTGCAATATCAAATTAGAAGGTCTTTTTTTAGAACCGTCATTGCAGTACATCATTGCGCTCAACTCGTTCACTTTAGCACTGAAAACAGCATTTCAAGCTGTAAAACGTCGATGTGATCGATTTAAGACGGCAATTTTTAGTTAGTTATTTTAACATGTTTTCACGCTCAAATTGCTTCTAGAACGCTTAAAACGCGATTTTGATGGTTCTAAGATCGTTTCTTTTCAGTTTACTAGCAAGTTATAGGTTTCTCATTTCAACATGTTATTTCGCTCATCTCGATGGTTTTAGCGCCGAAAACATGATTCCCGACTTGCTAAGTTCTGCAAATTCCATTTAGAAGGTCTCTTTTAGGTCCGTGATTGCAGTACATCATTGCGCTCAACTCGTTAACTCTAGCACTAAAAACACCATTTTAAGCTCTAAAACGTCGCCATGGTCGATTTAAAACGGCAATTTTTAGTTGGTGATTTGAGCATGTTTTCACGCTCAAATCGCTTCTAGAACGCTTAAAACGCAATTTTGATGGTTCTAAGGTCGTTTCTTTTAAGTTTACAAGCAAGTTATAGATTTGTCATTTCAACATGTTGTTTCGGTCATCTCGATGGTTTGAGCGCCGTAAACATGATTCTCGACTTGCTAAGTTCTGCAATATCCATTTAGAAGGTCTCTTTTAGTTCTGTGATTGCAGTACATCATTGCGCTCAACTCATTCACTTTAGCACTGAAAACATCATTTTAAGCTCTAAAACGTCGCAGTTATCGATTTAAGACGGCAATTTTTTGTTGGTGATTTGAGCATGTTTTTACGCTCAAATCGCTTTTAGCACGCTTAAAACGCGATTTTGATGGTTCTAAGGTCGTTTCTTTTGAGTTTACAAGCAAGTTATAGGTTTCACATTTCAACATGTTGTTTCGGTCATCTCGATGGTTTGACCGCCGTAAACATGATTCTCGACTTGCTAAGTTCTGCAATATCCATTTAGAAGGTCTCTTTTAGATCCGTGATTGCAGTACATCATTGCGCTCAACTCGTTCACTTTAGCACTGAAAACCGCATTTTAAGCTGTAAAACGTCGCCGTGATCGATTTAAGACAGCAATTTTTAGTTGATGATTTGAGCATGTTTTCACGCTAAAATTACTTCTAGAACGCTTAAAACGCGATTTTGATGGTTCTAAGGTCGTTTCTTTTCAGTGTACAAGCAAGTTATAGGTTTCACATTTCAACATGTTGTTTCGGTCATCTCGATGGTTTGAGCGCCAAAAACATGATTCCGGACTTGCTAAGTTCTGCAATATCAAATTAGAAGGTCTTTTTTTAGAACCGTCATTGCAGTACATCATTGCGCTCAACTCGTTCACTTTAGCACTGAAAACAGCATTTCAAGCTGTAAAACGTCGATGTGATCGATTTAAGACGGCAATTTTTAGTTAGTTATTTTAACATGTTTTCACGCTCAAATTGCTTCTAGAACGCTTAAAACGCGATTTTGATGGTTCTAAGATCGTTTCTTTTCAGTTTACTAGCAAGTTATAGGTTTCTCATTTATACATGTTATTTCGCTCATCTCGATGGTTTTAGCGCCGAAAACATGATTCCCGACTTGCTAAGTTCTGCAAATTCCATTTAGAAGGTCTCTTTTAGGTCCGTGATTGCAGTACATCATTGCGCTCAACTCGTTAACTCTAGCACTAAAAACACCATTTTAAGCTCTACAACGTCGCCATGGTCGATTTAAAACGGCAATTTTTAGTTGGTGATTTGAGCATGTTTTCACGCTCAAATCGCTTCTAGAACGCTTAAAACGCAATTTTGATGGTTCTAAGGTCGTTTCTTTTAAGTTTACAAGCAAGTTATAGATTTGTCATTTCAACATGTTGTTTCGGTCATCTCGATGGTTTGAGCGCCGTAAACATGATTCTCGACTTGCTAAGTTCTGCAATATCCATTTAGAAGGTCTCTTTTAGATCTGTGATTGCAGTACATCATTGCGCTCAACTCATTCACTTTAGCACTGAAAACATCATTTTAAGCTCTAAAACGTCGCCGTTATCGATTTAAGACGGAAATTTTTTGTTGGTGATTTGAGCATGTTTTTACGCTCAAATCGCTTTTAGCACGCTTAAAACGCGATTTTGATGGTTCTAAGGTCGTTTCTTTTGAGTTTACAAGCAAGTTATAGGTTTCACATTTCAACATGTTGTTTCGGTCATCTCGATGGTTTGACCGCCGTAAACATGATTCTCGACTTGCTAAGTTCTGCAATATCCATTTAGAAGGTCTCTTTTAGATCCGTGATTGCAGTACATCATTGCGCTCAACTCGTTCACTTTAGCACTGAAAACCGCATTTTAAGCTGTAAAACGTCGCCGTGATCGATTTAAGACAGCAATTTTTAGTTGGTGATTTGAGCATGTTTTCACGCTCAAATTCCTTCTAGAACGCTTAAAACGCGATTTTGATGGTTCTAAGGTCGTTTCTTTTCAGTTTACAAGCAAGTTACAGGTTTCACATTTCAACATGTTGTTTCGGTCATCTCGATGGTTTGAGCGCCGAAAACATGATTCCCGACTTGCTAAGTTCTGCAATATCAAATTAGAAGGTCTTTTTTAAGATCCGTCATTAAAGTACATCATTGCGCTCAACTCGTTCACTTTAGCACTGAAAACAGCATTTCAAGCTGTAAGACGTCGATGTGATCGATTTAAGACGGCAATTTTTAGTTAGTGATTTGAGCATGTTTTCCCGCTCAAATCGCTTCTAGAACACTTAAAACGCGATTTTGATGCTTCTAAGATCGTTTCTTTTCAGTTTACAAGAAAGTTATAGGTTTCTCATTTCAACATGTTGTGTCATTCATCTCGATGGTTTGAGCGCCGAAATCATGATTCCCGACTTGGTAAGTTCTGCAATTTCCATTTAGAAGGTCTCTTTTAGGTCCCTGATTGCAGTACATCATTGCGCTCAACTCGTTCACTTTAGCACTGAAAACACCATTTTAAGCTCTAAAACGTTGCCGTGGTCGATCTAAGACGGCAATTTTTATTTGGTCATTTGAGCATGTTTTTACGCTCAAATCGCTTCTAGAACGCTTAAAACGCGACTTTTATGGTTCTAAGATCGTTTCTTTTCAGTTTACAAGCAAGTTACAGGTTTCACATTTCAACATGTTGTTTCGGTCATCTCGATAGTTTGAGCGCCGTAAACATGATTCTCGACTTGCTAAGTTCTGAAATATCCATTTAAAAGGTCTCTTTTAGATCCGTGATTGCAGTACATGATTGCGCTCAACTCGTTCACTTTAGTGCTGAAAACCACATTTTAAGCTGTAAAACGTCGCCGTGATCGATTTAAGACGGCACTTTTTAGTTAGTGATTTGAGCATGTTTTCACGCTCAAATCGCTTCTAGAAGGCTTAAAACGCGATTTTGGTATTTCTAAGATCGTTTCTTTTCAGTTTACTAGCAAGTTATAGGTTTCTCATTTCAACATGTTATTTCGCTCATCTCGATGGTTTTAGCGCCGAAAACATGATTCCCGACTTGCTAAGTTCTGCAAATTCCATTTAGAAGGTCTCTTTTAGGTCCGTGATTGCAGTACATCATTGCGCTCAACTCGTTAACTCTAGCACTAAAAACACCATTTTAAGCTCTAAAACGTCGCCATGGTCGATTTAAAACGGCAATTTTTAGTTGGTGATTTGAGCATGTTTTCACGCTCAAATCGCTTCTAGAACGCTTAAAACGTAATTTTGATGGTTCTAAGGTCGTTTCTTTTAAGTTTACAAGCAAGTTATAGATTTGTCATTTCAACATGTTGTTTCGGTCATCTCGATGGTTTGAGCGCCGTAAACATGATTCTCGACTTGCTAAGTTCTGCAATATCCATTTAGAAGGTCTCTTTTAGATCCGTGATTGCAGTACATCATTGCGCTCAACTCATTCACTTTAGCACTGAAAACATCATTTTAAGCTCTAAAACGTCGCCGTTATCGATTTAAGACGGCAATTTTTTGTTGGTGATTTGAGCATGTTTTTACGCTCAAATCGCTTTTAGCACGCTTAAAACGCGATTTTGATGGTTCTAAGGTCGTTTCTTTTGAGTTTACAAGCAAGTTATAGGTTTCACATTTCAACATGTTGTTTCGGTCATCTCGATGGTTTGACCGCCGTAAACATGATTCTCGACTTGCTAAGTTCTGCAATATCCATTTAGAAGGTCTCTTTTAGATCCGTGATTGCAGTACATCATTGCGCTCAACTCGTTCACTTTAGCACTGAAAACCGCATTTTAAGCTGTAAAACGTCGCCGTGATCGATTTAAGACAGCAATTTTTAGTTGGTGATTTGAGCATGTTTTCACGCTAAAATTACTTCTAGAACGCTTAAAACGCGATTTTGATGGTTCTAAGGTCGTTTCTTTTCAGTGTACAAGCAAGTTATAGGTTTCACATTTCAACATGTTGTTTCGGTCATCTCGATGGTTTGAGCGCCAAAAACATGATTCCGGACTTGCTAAGTTCTGCAATATCAAATTAGAAGGTCTTTTTTTAGAACCGTCATTGCAGTACATCATTGCGCTCAACTCGTTCACTTTAGCACTGAAAACAGCATTTCAAGCTGTAAAACGTCGATGTGATCGATTCAAGACGGCAATTTTTAGTTAGTTATTTTAACATGTTTGCACGCTCAAATCGCTTCTAGAACGCTTAAAACGCGATTTTGATGGTTCTAAGATCGTTTCTTTTCAGTTTACTAGCAAGTTATAGGTTTCTCATTTCAACATGTTATTTCGCTCATCTCGATGGTTTTAGCGCCGAAAACATGATTCCCGACTTGCTAAGTTCTGCAAATTCCATTTAGAAGGTCTCTTTTAGGTCCGTGATTGCAGTACATCATTGCGCTCAACTCGTTAACTCTAGCACTAAAAACACCATTTTAAGCTCTAAAACGTCGCCATGGTCGATTTAAAACGGCAATTTTTAGTTGGTGATTTGAGCATGTTTTCACGCTCAAATCGCTTCTAGAACGCTTAAAACGCAATTTTGATGGTTCTAAGGTCGTTTCTTTTAAGTTTACAAGCAAGTTATAGATTTGTCATTTCAACATGTTGTTTCGGTCATCTCGATGGTTTGAGCGCCGTAAACATGATTCTCGACTTGCTAAGTTCTGCAATATCCATTTAGAAGGTCTCTTTTAGATCCGTGATTGCAGTACATCATTGCGCTCAACTCATTCACTTTAGCACTGAAAACATCATTTTAAGCTCTAAAACGTCGCCGTTATCGATTTAAGACGGCAATTTTTTGTTGATGATTTGAGCATGTTTTTACGCTCAAATCGCTTTTAGCACGCTTAAAACGCGATTTTGATGGTTCTAAGGTCGTTTCTTTTGAGTTTACAAGCAAGTTATAGGTTTCACATTTAAACATGTTGTTTCGGTCATCTCGATGGTTTGACCGCCGTAAACATGATTCTCGACTTGCTAAGTTCTGCAATATCCATTTAGAAGGTCTCTTTTAGATCCGTGATTGCAGTACATCATTGCGCTCAACTCGTTCACTTTAGCACTGAAAACCGCATTTTAAGCTGTAAAACGTCGCCGTGATCGATTTAAGACAGCAATTTTTAGTTGGTGATTTGAGCATGTTTTCACGCTAAAATTACTTCTAGAACGCTTAAAACGCGATTTTGATGGTTCTAAGGTCGTTTCTTTTCAGTGTACAAGCAAGTTATAGGTTTCACATTTCAACATGTTGTTTCGGTCATCTCGATGGTTTGAGCGCCAAAAACATGATTCCGGACTTGCTAAGTTCTGCAATATCAAATTAGAAGGTCTTTTTTTAGAACCGTCATTGCAGTACATCATTGCGCTCAACTCGTTCACTTTAGCACTGAAAACAGCATTTCAAGCTGTAAAACGTCGATGTGATCGATTTAAGACGGCAATTTTTAGTTAGTTATTTTAACATGTTTTCACGCTCAAATTGCTTCTAGAACGCTTAAAACGCGATTTTGATGGTTCTAAGATCGTTTCTTTTCAGTTTACTAGCAAGTTATAGCTTTCTCATTTCAACATGTTATTTCGCTCATCTCGATGGTTTTAGCGCCGAAAACATGATTCCCGACTTGCTAAGTTCTGCAAATTCCATTTAGAAGGTCTCTTTTAGGTCCGTGATTGCAGTACATTATTGCGCTCAACTCGTTAACTCTAGCACTAAAAACACCATTTTAAGCTCTAAAACGTCGCCATGGTCGATTTAAAACGGCAATTTTTAGTTGGTGATTTGAGCATGTTTTCACGCTCAAATCGCTTCTCGAACGCTTAAAACGCGATTTTGATGGTTCTAAGATCGTTTCTTTTCAGTTTACAAGCAAGTTATAGGTTTCTCATTTCAACATGTTTTTTCATTCATCTCGATGGTTTGAGCGCCGAAATCATGATTCCCGACTTGGTAAGTTCTGCAAATTCCATTTAGAAGGTCTCTTTTAGGTCCGTGATTGCAGTACATCATTGCGCTCAACTCGTTCACTATAGGACTAAAAACACCATTTTAAGCTCTAAAACGTCGCCGTGGTCGATTTAAGACGGCAATTTTAAGTTGGTGATTTGAGCATGTTTTCACGCTCAAATTACTTCTAGAACGCTTAAAACGCGATTTTGATGGTTCTAAGGTCGTTTCTTTTCAGTTTACAAGCAAGTTATAGGTTTCACATTTCAACATGTTGTTTCGGTCATCTTGATGGTTTGAGCGCCGAAAACATGATTCCCGACTTGCTAAGTTCTGCAATATCAAATTAGAAGGTCTTTTTTAAGATCCGTCATTAAAGTACATCATTGCGCTCAACTCGTTCACTTTAGCACTGAAAACAGCATTTCAAGCTGTAAAACGTCGATGTGATCGATTTAAGACGGCAATTTTTAGTTAGTTATTTTAACATGTTTTCACGCTCAAATTGCTTCTAGAACGCTTAAAACGCGATTTTGATGGTTCTAAGATCGTTTCTTTTCAGTTTACAAGCAAGTTATAGGTTTCTCATTTCAACATGTTTTTTCATTCATCTCGATGGTTTGAGCGCCGAAATCATGATTCCCGACTTGGTAAGTTCTGCAAATTCCATTTAGAAGGTCTCTTTTAGGTCCGTGATTGCAGTACATCATTGCGCTCAACTCGTTCACTATACGACTAAAAACACCATTTTAAGCTCTAAAACGTCGCCGTGGTCGATTTAAGACGGCAATTTTAAGTTGGTGATTTGAGCATGTTTTCACGCTCAAATTCCTTCAAGAACGCTTAAAACGCGATATTGATGGTTCTAAGGTCGTTTCTTTTCAGTTTACAAGCAAGTTACAGGTTTCACATTTCAACATGTTGTTTCGGTCATCTCGATGGTTTGAGCGCCGAAAACATGATTCCCGACTTGTTAAGTTCTGCAATATCAAATTAGAAGGTCTTTTTTAAGATCCGTCATTAAAGTACATCATTGCGCTCAACTCGTTCACTTTAGCACTGAAAACAGCATTTCAAGCTGTAAGACGTCGATGTGATCGATTTAAGACGGCAATTTTTAGTTAGTGATTTGAGCATGTTTTCCCGCTCAAATCGCTTCTAGAACACTTAAAACGCGATTTTGATGCTTCTAAGATCGTTTCTTTTCAGTTTACAAGAAAGTTATAGGTTTCTCATTTCAACATGTTGTGTCATTCATCTCGATGGTTTGAGCGCCGAAATCATGATTCCCGACTTGGTAAGTTCTGCAATTTCCATTTAGAAGGTCTCTTTTAGGTCCCTGATTGCAGTACATCATTGCGCTCAACTCGTTCGTTCTAGCACTAAAAACACCATTTTAAGCTCTAAAACGTCGCCGTGGTCGATTCAAGATAGCAATTTTTAGTTGGTGATTTGAGCATGTTTTTACGCTCAAATCGCTTTTTGAGCGCTTAAAACGCGATTTTGATGGTTTTAAGGTCGTTTCTTTTGAGTTTACAAGCAAGTTATAGGTTTCACATTTCAACATGTTGTTTCGGTCATCTCGATGGTTTGAGCGCCGTAAACATGATTCTCGACTTGCTAAGTTCTGAAATATCCATTTAGAAGGTCTCTTTTAGATCCGTGATTGCAGTACATGATTGCGCTCAACTCGTTCACTTTAGTGCTGAAAACCACATTTTAAGCTGTAAAACGTCGCCGTGATCGATTTAAGACGGCACTTTTTAGTTAGTGATTTGAGCATGTTTTCACGCTCAAATCGCTTCTAGAAGGCTTAAAACGCGATTTTGATGCTTCTAAGATCGTTTCTTTTCAGTTTACAAGCAAGTTATAGGTTTCTCATTTCAACATGTTATTTCGCTCATCTCGATGGTTTTAGCGCCGAAAACATGATTCCCGACTTGCTAAGTTCTGCAAATTCCATTTAGAAGGTCTCTTTTAGGTCCGTGATTGCAGTACATCATTGCGCTCAACTCGTTAACTCTTGCACTAAAAACACCATTTTAAGCTCTAAAACGTCGCCATGGTCGATTTAAAACGGCAATTTTTAGTTGGTGATTTGAGCATGTTTTCACGCTCAAATCGCTTCTAGAACGCTTAAAACGTAATTTTGATGGTTCTAAGGTCGTTTCTTTTAAGTTTACAAGCAAGTTATAGATTTGTCATTTCAACATGTTGTTTCGGTCATCTCGATGGTTTGAGCGCCGTAAACATGATTCTCGACTTGCTAAGTTCTGCAATATCCATTTAGAAGGTCTCTTTTAGATCCGTGATTGCAGTACATCATTGCGCTCAACTCATTCACTTTAGGACTGAAAACATCATTTTAAGCTCTAAAACGTCGCCGTTATCGATTTAAGACGGCAATTTTTTGTTGGTGATTTGAGCATGTTTTTACGCTCAAATCGCTTTTAGCACGCTTAAAACGCGATTTTGATGGTTCTAACGTCGTTTCTTTTGAGTTTACAAGCAAGTTATAGGTTTCACATTTCAACATGTTGTTTCGGTCATCTCGATGGTTTGACCGCCGTAAACATGATTCTCGACTTGCTAAGTTCTGCAATATCCATTTAGAAGGTCTCTTTTACATCCGTGATTGCAGTACATCATTGCGCTCAACTCGTTCACTTTAGCACTGAAAACCGCATTTTAAGCTGTAAAACGTCGCCGTGATCGATTTAAGACAGCAATTTTTAGTTGGTGATTTGAGCATGTTTTCACGCTAAAATTACTTCTAGAACGCTTAAAACGCGATTTTGATGGTTCTAAGGTCGTTTCTTTTCAGTGTACAAGCAAGTTATAGGTTTCACATTTCAACATGTTGTTTCGGTCATCTCGATGGTTTGAGCGCCAAAAACATGATTCCGGACTTGCTAAGTTCTGCAATATCAAATTAGAAGGTCTTTTTTTAGAACCGTCATTGCAGTACATCATTGCGCTCAACTCGTTCACTTTAGCACTGAAAACAGCATTTTAAGCTGTAAAACGTCGATGTGATCGATTTAAGACGGCAATTTTTAGTTAGTTATTTTAACATGTTTGCACGCTCAAATTGCTTCTAGAACGCTTAAAACGCGATTTTGATGCTTCTAAGATCGTTTCTTTTCAGTTTACAAGCAAGTTATAGGTTTCTCATTTCAACATGTTGTGTCATTCATCTCGATGGTTTGAGCGCCGAAATCATGATTCCCGACTTGGTAATTAAGTTATAGGTTTCTCATTTCAACATGTTGTTTCGCTCATCTCGATGGTTTGAGCGCCGAAAACATGATTCCCGACTTGCTAAGTTCTGCAATTTCCATTTAGAAGGTCTCTTTTAGGTCCGTAATTGCAGTACATCATTGCGCTCAACTCGTTCACTTTAGCACTGAAAACACCATTTTAAGCTCTGAAACGTCGCAGTAGTCGATCTAAGACGGCAATTTTTATTTGGTGATATGAGCATGTTTTTACGCTCAAATCGCCTCTAGGACGCTTAAAACGCGATTTTGATGGTGCTAAGATCGTTTCTTTTGAGTTTACAAGCAAGTTATAGGTTTCTCATTTCAACATGTTATTTCGCTCATCTCGATGGTTTGAGCGCCGAAAACATGATTCCCGACTTGCTAAGTTCTATAAATTCCATTTAGAAAGTCTTTTTTAGGTCCGTGATTACAGTACATGATTGTGCTCAACTCATTCACTCTAGCACTAAAAACACCATTTTAAGCTCTAAAACGTCGCCGTGGTCGATTTAAAACGGCAATTTTTAGTTGGTGATTTGAGCATGTTTTCACGCACAAATCGCTTCTAGAACGCTTAAAACGCAATTTTGATGGTTCTAAGGTCGCTTCTTTTGAGTTTACAAGCAAGTTATAGATTTGTCATTTCAACATGTTGTTTCGGTCATCTCGATGGTTTGAGCGCCGTAAACATGATTCTCGACTTGCTAAGTTCTGCAATATCCATTTAGAAGGTCTCTTTTAGATCCGTGATTGCAGTACATCATTGCGCTCAACTCATTCACTTTAGCACTGAAAACATCATTTTAAGCTCTAAAACGTCGCCGTTATCGATTTAAGACGGCAATTTTTTGTTGGTGATTTGAGCATGTTTTTACGCTCAAATCGCTTTTAGCACGCTTAAAACGCGATTTTGATGGTTCTAAGGTCGTTTCTTTTGAGTTTACAAGCAAGTTATAGGTTTCACATTTCAACATGTTGTTTCGGTCATCTCGATGGTTTGACCGCCGTAAACATGATTCTCGACTTGCTAAGTTCTGCAATATCCATTTAGAAGGTCTCTTTTAGATCCGTGATTGCAGTACATCATTGCGCTCAACTCATTCACTTTAGCACTGAAAACATCATTTTAAGCTCTAAAACGTCGCTGTTATCGATTTAAGACGGCAATTTTTTGTTGGTGATTTGAGCATGTTTTTACGCTCAAATCGCTTTTAGCACGCTTAAAACGCGATTTTGATGGTTCTAAGGTCGTTTCTTTTGAGTTTACAAGCAAGTTATAGGTTTCAGATTTCAACATGTTGTTTCGGTCATCTCGATGGTTTGAGCGCCGTAAACATGATTCTCGACTTGCTAAGTTCTGCAATATCCATTTAGAAGGTCTCTTTTAGATGCGTGATTGCAGTACATCATTGCGCTCAACTCGTTCACTTTAGCACTGAAAACCGCATTTTAAGCTGTAAAACGTCGCCGTGATCGATTTAAGACGGCAATTTTTAGTTAGTGATTTGAGCATGTTTTCACGCTCAAATCGCTTCTAGAAGGCTTAAAACGTGATTTTGATGGTTCTAAGATCGTTTCTTTTCAGTTTACAAGCAAGTTATAGGTTTCTCATTTCAACATGTTATTTCGCTCATCTCGATTGTTTGAGCGCCGAAAACATGATTCCCGACTTGCTAAGTTCTGCAAATTCCATTTAGAAGGTCTCTTTTAGGTCCGTGATTGCAGTACATCATTGCGCTCAACTCGTTAACTCTTGCACTAAAAACACCATTTTAAGCTCTAAAACGTCGCCATGGTCGATTTAAAACGGCAATTTTTAGTTGGTGATTTGTGCATGTTTTCACGCTCAAATCGCTTCTAGAACGCTTAAAACGCAATTTTGATGGTTCTAAGGTCGTTTCTTTTAAGTTTACAAGCAAGTTATAGATTTGTCATTTCAACATGTTGTTTCGGTCATCTCGATGGTTTGAGCGCCGTAAACATGATTCTCGACTTGCTAAGTTCTGCAATATCCATTTAGAAGGTCTCTTTTAGATCCGTGATTGCAGTACATCATTGCGCTCAACTCATTCACTTTAGCACTGAAAACATCATTTTAAGCTCTAAAACGTCGCCGTTATCGATTATAGACGGCAATTTTTTGTTGGTGATTTGAGCATGTTTTTACGCTCAAATCGCTTTTAGCATGCTTAAAACGCGATTTTGATGGTTCTAACGTCGTTTCTTTTGAGTTTACAAGCAAGTTATAGGTTTCACATTTCAACATGTTGTTTCGGTCATCTCGATGGTTTGACCGCCGTAAACATGATTCTCGACTTGCTAAGTTCTGCAATATCCATTTAGAAGGTCTCTTTTAGATCCGTGATTGCAGTACATCATTGCGCTCAACTCGTTCACTTTAGCACTGAAAACCGCATTTTAAGCTGTAAAACGTCGCCGTGATCGATTTAAGACAGCAATTTTTAGTTGGTGATTTGAGCATGTTTTCACGCTAAAATTACTTCTAGAACGCTTAAAACGCGATTTTGATGGTTCTAAGGTCGTTTCTTTTCAGTGTACAAGCAAGTTATAGGTTTCACATTTCAACATGTTGTTTCGGTCATCTCGATGGTTTGAGCGCCAAAAACATGATTCCGGACTTGCTAAGTTCTGCAATATCAAATTAGAAGGTCTTTTTTTAGAACCGTCATTGCAGTACATCATTGCGCTCAACTCGTTCACTTTAGCACTGAAAACAGCATTTCAAGCTGTAAAACGTCGATGTGATCGATTTAAGACGGCAATTTTTAGTTAGTTATTTTAACATGTTTGCACGCTCAAATTGCTTCTAGAACGCTTAAAACGCGATTTTGATGGTTCTAAGATCGTTTCTTTTCAGTTTACTAGCAAGTTATAGGTTTCTCATTTCAACATGTTATTTCGCTCATCTCGATGGTTTTAGCGCCGAAAACATGATTCCCGACTTGCTAAGTTCTGCAAATTCCATTTAGAAGGTCTCTTTTAGGTCCGTGATTGCAGTACATCATTGCGCTCAACTCGTTAACTCTAGCACTAAAAACACCATTTTAAGCTCTAAAACGTCGCCATGGTCGATTTAAAACGGCAATTTTTAGTTGGTGATTTGAGCATGTTTTCACGCTCAAATCGCTTCTAGAACGCTTAAAACGCAATTTTGATGGTTCTAAGGTCGTTTCTTTTAAGTTTACAAGCAAGTTATAGATTTGTCATTTCAACATGTTGTTTCGGTCATCTCGATGGTTTGAGCGCCGTAAACATGATTCTCGACTTGCTAAGTTCTGCAATATCCATTTAGAAGGTCTCTTTTAGATCCGTGATTGCAGTACATCATTGCGCTCAACTCGTTCACTTTAGCACTGAAAACAGCATTTCAAGCTGTAAAACGTCGATGTGATCGATTTAAGACGGCAATTTTTAGTTAGTTATTTTAACATGTTTTCACGCTCAAATTGCTTCTAGAACGCTTAAAACGCGATTTTGATGGTTCTAAGATCGTTTCTTTTCAGTTTACAAGCAAGTTATAGGTTTCTCATTTCAACATGTTTTTTCATTCATCTCGATGGTTTGAGCGCCGAAATCATGATTCCCGACTTGGTAAGTTCTGCAAATTCCATTTAGAAGGTCTCTTTTAGGTCCGTGATTGCAGTACATCATTGCGCTCAACTCGTTCACTATAGGACTAAAAACACTATTTTAAGCTCTAAAACGTCGCCGTGGTCGATTTAAGATAGCAATTTTTAGTTGGTGATTTGAGCATGTTTTTACGCTCAAATCGCTTTTTGAGCGCTTAAAACGCGATTTTGATGGTTCTAAGGTCGTTTCTTTTGAGTTTACAAGCAAGTTATAGGTTTCACATTTCAACATGTTGTTTCGGTCATCTCGATGGTTTGAGCGCCGAAAACATGATTCCCGACTTGCTAAGTTCTGCAATATCAAATTAGAAGGTCTTTTTTAAGATCCGTCATTAAAGTACATCATTGCGCTCAACTCGTTCACTTTAGCACTGAAAACAGCATTTCAAGCTGTAAAACGTCGATGTGATCGATTTAAGACGGCAATTTTTAGTTAGTTATTTTAACATGTTTTCACGCTCAAATTGCTTCTAGAACGCTTAAAACGCGATTTTGATGGTTCTAAGATCGTTTCTTTTCAGTTTACAAGCAAGTTATAGGTTTCTCATTTCAACATGTTTTTTCATTCATCTCGATGGTTTGAGCGCCGAAATCATGATTCCCGACTTGGTAAGTTCTGCAAATTCCATTTAGACGGTCTCTTTTAGGTCCGTGATTGCAGTACATCATTGCGCTCAACTCGTTCACTATAGGACTAAAAACACCATTTTAAGCTCTAAAACGTTGCCGTGGTCGATTTAAGACGGCAATCTTAAGTTGGTGATTTGAGCATGTTTTCACGCTCAAATTCCTTCTAGAACGCTTAAAACGCGATTTTGATGGTTCTAAGGTCGTTTCTTTTCAGTTTACAAGCAAGTTACAGGTTTCACATTTCAACATGTTGTTTCGGTCATCTCGATGGTTTGAGTGCCGAAAACATGATTCCCGACTTGCTAAGTTCTGCAATATCAAATTAGAAGGTCTTTTTTAAGATCCGTCATTAAAGTACATCATTGCGCTCAACTCGTTCACTTTAGCACTGAAAACAGCATTTTAAGCTGTAAAACGTCGATGTGATCGATTTAAGACGGCAATTTTTAGTTAGTGATTTGAGCATGTTTTCCCGCTCAAATCGCTTCTAGAACACTTAAAACGCGATTTTGATGCTTCTAAGATCGTTTCTTTTCAGTTTACAAGAAAGTTATAGGTTTCTCATTTCAACATGTTGTGTCATTCATCTCGATGGTTTGAGCGCCGAAATCATGATTCCCGACTTGGTAAGTTCTGCAATTTCCATTTAGAAGGTCTCTTTTAGATCCGTGATTGCAGTACATCATTGCGCTCAACTCATTCACTTTAGCACTGAAAACATCATTTTAAGCTCTAAAACGTCGCCGCTATCGATTTAAGACGGCAATTTTTTGTTGGTGATTTGAGCATGTTTTTACGCTCAAATCGCTTTTAGCACGCTTAAAACGCGATTTTGATGGTTCTAAGGTCGTTTCTTTTGAGTTTACAAGCAAGTTATAGGTTTCACATTTCAACATGTTGTTTCGGTCATCTCGATGGTTTGACCGCCGTAAACATGATTCTCGACTTGCTAAGTTCTGCAATATCCATTTAGAAGGTCTCTTTTAGATCCGTGATTGCAGTACATCATTGCGCTCAACTCGTTCACTTTAGCACTGAAAACCGCATTTTAAGCTGTAAAACGTCGCCGTGATCTATTTAAGACGGCAATTTTTAGTTAGTGATTTGAGCATGTTTTCCCGCTCAAATCGCTTCTAGAACACTTAAAACGCGATTTTGATGCTTCTAAGATCGTTTCTTTTCAGTTTACAAGAAAGTTATAGGTTTCTCATTTCAACATGTTGTGTCATTCATCTCGATGGTTTGAGCGCCGAAATCATGATTCCCGACTTGGTAAGTTCTGCAATTTCCATTTAGAAGGTCTCTTTTAGATCCGTGATTGCAGTACATCATTGCGCTCAACTCATTCACTTTAGCACTGAAAACATCATTTTAAGCTCTAAAACGTCGCCGCTATCGATTTAAGACGGCAATTTTTTGTTGGTGATTTGAGCATGTTTTTACGCTCAAATCGCTTTTAGCACGCTTAAAACGCGATTTTGATGGTTCTAAGGTCGTTTCTTTTGAGTTTACAAGCAAGTTATAGGTTTCACATTTCAACATGTTGTTTCGGTCATCTCGATGGTTTGACCGCCGTAAACATGATTCTCGACTTGCTAAGTTCTGCAATATCCATTTAGAAGGTCTCTTTTAGATCCGTGATTGCAGTACATCATTGCGCTCAACTCGTTCACTTTAGCACTGAAAACCGCATTTTAAGCTGTAAAACGTCGCCGTGATCTATTTAAGACGGCAATTTTTAGTTAGTGATTTGAGCATGTTTTCACGCTCAAATCGCTTCTAGAAGGCTTAAAACGCGATTTTGATGCTTCTAAGATCGTTTCTTTTCAGTTTACAAGCAAGTTATAGGTTTCTCATTTCAACATGTTATTTCGCTCATCTCGATGGTTTTAGCGCCGAAAACATGATTCCCGACTTGCTAAGTTCTGCAAATTCCATTTAGAAGGTCTCTTTTAGGTCCGTGATTGCAGTACATCATTGCGCTCAACTCGTTAACTCTTGCACTAAAAACACCATTTTAAGCTCTAAAACGTCGCCATGGTCGTTTTAAGACGGCAATTTTAAGTTGGTGATATGAGCATGTTTTTACGCTCAAAACGCCTCTAGGACGCTTAAAACGCGATTTTGATGGTGCTAAGATCGTTTCTTTTGAGTTTACAAGCAAGTTATAGGTTTCTCATTTCAACATGTTATTTCGCTCATCTCGATTGTTTGAGCGCCGAAAACATGATTCCCGACTTGCTAAGTTCTGCAAATTCCATTTAGAAAGTCTTTTTTAGGTCCGTGATTACAGTACATGATTGTGCTCAACTCATTCACTCTAGCACTAAAAACACCATTTTAAGCTCTAAAACGTCGCCGTGGTCGATTTAAAACGGGAATTTTTAGTTGGTGATTTGAGCATGTTTTCAGGCTCAAATCGCTTCTAGAACGCTTAAAACGCGATTTTGATGGTTCTAAGGTCGTTTCTTTTCAGTGTACAAGAAAGTTATAGGTTTCACATTTCAACATGTTGTTTCGGTCATCTCGATGGTTTGAGCGCAAAAAACATGATTCCCGACTTGCTAAGTTCTGCAATATCAAACTAGAAGGTCTTTTTTTAGAACCGTCATTGCAGTACATCATTGCGCTCAACTCGTTCACTTTAGCACTGAAAACAGCATTTCAAGCTGTAAAACGTCGATGTGATCGATTTAAGACGGCAATTTTTAGTTAGTGATTTTAACATGTTTTCACGATCAAATTGCTTCTAGAACGCTTAAAACGCGATTTTGATGGTTCTAAGATCGTTTCTTTTCAGTTTACAAGCAAGTTATAGGTTTCTCATTTCAACATGTTTTTTCATTCATCTCGATGGTTTGAGCGCCGAAATCTTGATTCCCGACTTGGTAAGTTCTGCAAATTCCATTTAGAAGGTCTCTTTTAGGTCCGTGATTGCAGTACATCATTGCGCTCAACTCGTTCACTATAGGACTAAAAACACCATTTTAAGCTCTAAAACGTCGCCGTGGTCGATTTAAGACGGCAATTTTAAGTTGGTGATTTGAGCATGTTTTCACGCTCAAATTCCTTCTAGAACGCTTAAAACGCGATTTTGATGGTTCTAAGGTCGTTTCTTTTCAGTTTACAAGCAAGTTATGGGTTTCACATTTCAACATGTTGTTTCGGTCATCTCGATGGTTTGAGCGCCGAAAACTTGATTCCCGACTTGCTAAGTTCTGCAATATCAAATTAGAAGGTCTTTTTTAAGATCCGTCATTGCAGTACATCATTGCGCTCAACTCGTTCACTTTAGCACTGAAAACAGCATTTTAAGCTGTAAAACGTCGATGTGATCGATTTAAGACGGCAATTTTTAGTTAGTGATTTGAGCATGTTTTCCCGCTCAAATCGCTTCTAGAACACTTAAAACGCGATTTTGATGCTTCTAAGATCGTTTCTTTTCAGTTTACAAGCAAGTTATAGGTTTCTCATTTCAACATGTTGTGTCATTCATCTCGATGGTTTGAGCGCCGAAATCATGATTCCCGACTTGGTAATTAAGTTATAGGTTTCTCATTTCAACATGTTGTTTCGCTCATCTCGATGGTTTGAGCGCCGAAAACATGATTCCCGACTTGCTAAGTTCTGCAATTTCCATTTAGAAGGTCTCTTTTAGGTCCGTAATTGCAGTACATCATTGCGCTCAACTCGTTCACTTTAGCACTGAAAACACCATTTTAAGCTCTAAAACGTCGCCGTAGTCGATCTAAGACGGCAATTTTCATTTGGTGATATGAGCATGTTTTTACGCTCAAATCGCCTCTAGGACGCTTAAAACGCGATTTTGATGGTGCTAAGATCGTTTCTTTTGAGTTTACAAGCAAGTTATAGGTTTCTCATTTCAACATGTTATTTCGCTCATCTCGATGGTTTGAGCGCCGAAAACATGATTCCCGACTTGCTAAGTTCTGCAAATTCCATTTAGAAAGTCTTTTTTAGGTCCGTGATTACAGTACATGATTGTGCTCAACTCATTCACTCTAGCACTAAAAACACCATTTTAAGCTCTAAAACGTCGCCGTGGTCGATTTAAAACGGCAATTTTTATTTTTTGATTTGAGCATGTTTTCAGGCTCAAATCGCTTCTAGAACGCTTAAAACGCGATTTTGATGGTTCTAAGGTCGTTTCTTTTGAGTTTACAAGCAAGTTATAGATTTGTCATTTCAACATGTTGTTTCGGTCATCTCGATGGTTTGAGCATCGTAAACATGATTCTCGACTTGCTAAGTTCTGCAATATCCATTTAGAAGGTCTCTTTTAGATCCGTGATTGCAGTACATCATTGCGCTCAACTCATTCACTTTAGCACTGAAAACATCATTTTAAGCTCTAAAACGTCGCTGTTATCGATTTAAGACGGCAATTTTTTGTTGGTGATTTGAGCATGTTTTTACGCTCAAATCGCTTTTAGCACGCTTAAAACGCGATTTTGATGGTTCTAAGGTCGTTTCTTTTGAGTTTACAAGCAAGTTATAGGTTTCAGATTTCAACATGTTGTTTCGGTCATCTCGATGGTTTGAGCGCCGTAAACATGATTCTCGACTTGCTAAGTTCTGCAATATCCATTTAGAAGGTCTCTTTTAGATGCGTGATTGCAGTACATCATTGCGCTCAACTCGTTCACTTTAGCACTGAAAACCGCATTTTAAGCTGTAAAACGTCGCCGTGATCGATTTAAGACGGCAATTTTTAGTTAGTGATTTGAGCATGTTTTCACGCTCAAATCGCTTCTAGAAGGCTTAAAACGTGATTTTGATGGTTCTAAGATCGTTTCTTTTCAGTTTACAAGCAAGTTATAGGTTTCTCATTTCAACATGTTATTTCGCTCATCTCGATTGTTTGAGCGCCGAAAACATGATTCCCGACTTGCTAAGTTCTGCAAATTCCATTTAAAATGTCTCGTTTAGGTCCGTGATTGCAGTATATCATTGCGCTCAATTCGTTCACTATAGCACTAAAAACACCATTTTAAGCTCTAAAACGTTGCCATGGTCGTTTTAAGACGGCAATTTTAAGTTGGTGATTTGAGCATGTTTTTACGCTCAAATCGCTTGTAGAACGCTTAAAGGTCTCTTTTAGATCCGTGATTGCAGTACATCATTGCGCTCAACTCGTTAACTCCAGCACTAAAAACACCATTTTAAGCTCTAAAACGTCGCCATGGTCGTTTTAAGACGGCAATTTTAAGTTGGTGATTTGAGCATGTTTTTACGCTCAAATCGCTTCTAGAACGCTTAAAACGCGACTTTTATTGTTCTAAGATCGTTTCGTTTCAGTTTACAAGCAAGTTATAGGTTTCTCATTTCAACATGTTGTTTCGGTCATCTCGATGGTTTGAGCGCCGAAAACATGATTCCCGACTTGCTAAGTTCTGCAATTTCCATTTAGAAGGTCTCTTTTAGGTCCGTAATTGCAGTACATCATTGCGCTCAACTCGTTCACTTTAGCACTGAAAACACCATTTTAAGCTCTGAAACGTCGCAGTAGTCGATCTAAGACGGCAATTTTTATTTGGTGATATGAGCATGTTTTTACGCTCAAATCGCCTCTAGGACGCTTAAAACGCGATTTTGATGGTGCTAAGATCGTTTCTTTTGAGTTTACAAGCAAGTTATAGGTTTCTCATTTCAACATGTTATTTCGCTCATCTCGATGGTTTGAGCGCCGAAAACATGATTCCCGACTTGCTAAGTTCTATAAATTCCATTTAGAAAGTCTTTTTTAGGTCCGTGATTACAGTACATGATTGTGCTCAACTCATTCACTCTAGCACTAAAAACACCATTTTAAGCTCTAAAACGTCGCCGTGGTCGATTTAAAACGGCAATTTTTAGTTGGTGATTTGAGCATGTTTTCACGCACAAATCGCTTCTAGAACGCTTAAAACGCAATTTTGATGGTTCTAAGGTCGTTTCTTTTGAGTTTACAAGCAAGTTATAGGTTTCACATTTCAACATGTTGTTTCGGTCATCTCGATGGTTTGACCGCCGTAAACATGATTCTCGACTTGCTAAGTTCTGCAATATCCATTTAGAAGGTCTCTTTTAGATCCGTGATTGCAGTACATCATTGCGCTCAACTCGTTCACTTTAGCACTGAAAACCGCATTTTAAGCTGTAAAACGTCGCCGTGATCTATTTAAGACGGCAATTTTTAGTTGGTGATTTGAGCATGTTTTCACGCTCAAATCGCTTCTAGAAGGCTTAAAACGCGATTTTGATGCTTCTAAGATCGTTTCTTTTCAGTTTACAAGCAAGTTATAGGTTTCTCATTTCAACATGTTATTTCGCTCATCTCGATGGTTTTAGCGCCGAAAACATGATTCCCGACTTGCTAAGTTCTGCAAATTCCATTTAGAAGGTCTCTTTTAGGTCCGTGATTGCAGTACATCATTGCGCTCAACTCGTTAACTCTTGCACTAAAAACACCATTTTAAGCTCTAAAACGTCGCCATGGTCGTTTTAAGACGGCAATTTTAAGTTGGTGATATGAGCATGTTTTTACGCTCAAAACGCCTCTAGGACGCTTAAAACGCGATTTTGATGGTGCTAAGATCGTTTCTTTTGAGTTTACAAGCAAGTTATAGGTTTCTCATTTCAACATGTTATTTCGCTCATCTCGATTGTTTGAGCGCCGAAAACATGATTCCCGACTTGCTAAGTTCTGCAAATTCCATTTAGAAAGTCTTTTTTAGGTCCGTGATTACAGTACATGATTGTGCTCAACTCATTCACTCTAGCACTAAAAACACCATTTTAAGCTCTAAAACGTCGCCGTGGTCGATTTAAAACGGGAATTTTTAGTTGGTGATTTGAGCATGTTTTCAGGCTCAAATCGCTTCTAGAACGCTTAAAACGCGATTTTGATGGTTCTAAGGTCGTTTCTTTTCAGTGTACAAGAAAGTTATAGGTTTCACATTTCAACATGTTGTTTCGGTCATCTCGATGGTTTGAGCGCAAAAAACATGATTCCCGACTTGCTAAGTTCTGCAATATCAAACTAGAAGGTCTTTTTTTAGAACCGTCATTGCAGTACATCATTGCGCTCAACTCGTTCACTTTAGCACTGAAAACAGCATTTCAAGCTGTAAAACGTCGATGTGATCGATTTAAGACGGCAATTTTTAGTTAGTGATTTTAACATGTTTTCACGATCAAATTGCTTCTAGAACGCTTAAAACGCGATTTTGATGGTTCTAAGATCGTTTCTTTTCAGTTTACAAGCAAGTTATAGGTTTCTCATTTCAACATGTTATTTCGCTCATCTCGATTGTTTGAGCGCCGAAAACATGATTCCCGACTTGCTAAGTTCTGCAAATTCCATTTAGAAAGTCTTTTTTAGGTCCGTGATTACAGTACATGATTGTGCTCAACTCATTCACTCTAGCACTAAAAACACCATTTTAAGCTCTAAAACGTCGCCGTGGTCGATTTAAAACGGGAATTTTTAGTTGGTGATTTGAGCATGTTTTCAGGCTCAAATCGCTTCTAGAACGCTTAAAACGCGATTTTGATGGTTCTAAGGTCGTTTCTTTTCAGTGTACAAGAAAGTTATAGGTTTCACATTTCAACATGTTGTTTCGGTCATCTCGATGGTTTGAGCGCAAAAAACATGATTCCCGACTTGCTAAGTTCTGCAATATCAAACTAGAAGGTCTTTTTTTAGAACCGTCATTGCAGTACATCATTGCGCTCAACTCGTTCACTTTAGCACTGAAAACAGCATTTCAAGCTGTAAAACGTCGATGTGATCGATTTAAGACGGCAATTTTTAGTTAGTGATTTTAACATGTTTTCACGATCAAATTGCTTCTAGAACGCTTAAAACGCGATTTTGATGGTTCTAAGATCGTTTCTTTTCAGTTTACAAGCAAGTTATAGGTTTCTCATTTCAACATGTTTTTTCATTCATCTCGATGGTTTGAGCGCCGAAATCTTGATTCCCGACTTGGTAAGTTCTGCAAATTCCATTTAGAAGGTCTCTTTTAGGTCCGTGATTGCAGTACATCATTGCGCTCAACTCGTTCACTATAGGACTAAAAACACCATTTTAAGCTCTAAAACGTCGCCGTGGTCGATTTAAGACGGCAATTTTAAGTTGGTGATTTGAGCATGTTTTCACGCTCAAATTCCTTCTAGAACGCTTAAAACGCGATTTTGATGGTTCTAAGGTCGTTTCTTTTCAGTTTACAAGCAAGTTATGGGTTTCACATTTCAACATGTTGTTTCGGTCATCTCGATGGTTTGAGCGCCGAAAACTTGATTCCCGACTTGCTAAGTTCTGCAATATCAAATTAGAAGGTCTTTTTTAAGATCCGTCATTGCAGTACATCATTGCGCTCAACTCGTTCACTTTAGCACTGAAAACAGCATTTTAAGCTGTAAAACGTCGATGTGATCGATTTAAGACGGCAATTTTTAGTTAGTGATTTGAGCATGTTTTCCCGCTCAAATCGCTTCTAGAACAGTTAAAACGCGATTTTGATGCTTCTAAGATCGTTTCTTTTCAGTTTACAAGCAAGTTATAGGTTTCTCATTTCAACATGTTGTGTCATTCATCTCGATGGTTTGAGCGCCGAAATCATGATTCCCGACTTGGTAATTAAGTTATAGGTTTCTCATTTCAACATGTTGTTTCGCTCATCTCGATGGTTTGAGCGCCGAAAACATGATTCCCGACTTGCTAAATTCTGCAATTTCCATTTAGAAGGTCTCTTTTAGGTCCGTAATTGCAGTACATCATTGCGCTCAACTCGTTCACTTTAGCACTGAAAACACCATTTTAAGCTCTAAAACGTCGCCGTAGTCGATCTAAGACGGCAATTTTCATTTGGTGATATGAGCATGTTTTTACGCTCAAATCGCCTCTAGGACGCTTAAAACGCGATTTTGATGGTGCTAAGATCGTTTCTTTTGAGTTTACAAGCAAGTTATAGGTTTCTCATTTCAACATGTTATTTCGCTCATCTCGATGGTTTGAGCGCCGAAAACATGATTCCCGACTTGCTAAGTTCTGCAAATTCCATTTAGAAAGTCTTTTTTAGGTCCGTGATTACAGTACATGATTGTGCTCAACTCATTCACTCTAGCACTAAAAACACCATTTTAAGCTCTAAAACGTCGCCGTGGTCGATTTAAAACGGCAATTTTTATTTTTTGATTTGAGCATGTTTTCAGGCTCAAATCGCTTCTAGAACGCTTAAAACGCGATTTTGATGGTTCTAAGGTCGTTTCTTTTGAGTTTACAAGCAAGTTATAGATTTGTCATTTCAACATGTTGTTTCGGTCATCTCGATGGTTTGAGCATCGTAAACATGATTCTCGACTTGCTAAGTTCTGCAATATCCATTTAGAAGGTCTCTTTTAGATCCGTGATTGCAGTACATCATTGCGCTCAACTCATTCACTTTAGCACTGAAAACATCATTTTAAGCTCTAAAACGTCGCTGTTATCGATTTAAGACGGCAATTTTTTGTTGGTGATTTGAGCATGTTTTTACGCTCAAATCGCTTTTAGCACGCTTAAAACGCGATTTTGATGGTTCTAAGGTCGTTTCTTTTGAGTTTACAAGCAAGTTATAGGTTTCAGATTTCAACATGTTGTTTCGGTCATCTCGATGGTTTGAGCGCCGTAAACATGATTCTCGACTTGCTAAGTTCTGCAATATCCATTTAGAAGGTCTCTTTTAGATGCGTGATTGCAGTACATCATTGCGCTCAACTCGTTCACTTTAGCACTGAAAACAGCATTTTAAGCTGTAAAACGTCGATGTGATCGATTTAAGACGGCAATTTTTAGTTAGTGATTTGAGCATGTTTTCCCGCTCAAATCGCTTCTAGAACACTTAAAACGCGATTTTGATGCTTCTAAGATCGTTTCTTTTCAGTTTACAAGCAAGTTATAGGTTTCTCATTTCAACATGTTGTGTCATTCATCTCGATGGTTTGAGCGCCGAAATCATGATTCCCGACTTGGTAATTAAGTTATAGGTTTCTCATTTCAACATGTTGTTTCGCTCATCTCGATGGTTTGAGCGCCGAAAACATGATTCCCGACTTGCTAAGTTCTGCAATTTCCATTTAGAAGGTCTCTTTTAGGTCCGTAATTGCAGTACATCATTGCGCTCAACTCGTTCACTTTAGCACTGAAAACACCATTTTAAGCTCTAAAACGTCGCCGTAGTCGATCTAAGACGGCAATTTTCATTTGGTGATATGAGCATGTTTTTACGCTCAAATCGCCTCTAGGACGCTTAAAACGCGATTTTGATGGTGCTAAGATCGTTTCTTTTGAGTTTACAAGCAAGTTATAGGTTTCTCATTTCAACATGTTATTTCGCTCATCTCGATGGTTTGAGCGCCGAAAACATGATTTCCGACTTGCTAAGTTCTGCAAATTCCATTTAGAAAGTCTTTTTTAGGTCCGTGATTACAGTACATGATTGTGCTCAACTCATTCACTCTAGCACTAAAAACACCATTTTAAGCTCTAAAACGTCGCCGTGGTCGATTTAAAACGGCAATTTTTATTTTTTGATTTGAGCATGTTTTCAGGCTCAAATCGCTTCTAGAACGCTTAAAACGCGATTTTGATGGTTCTAAGGTCGTTTCTTTTGAGTTTACAAGCAAGTTATAGATTTGTCATTTCAACATGTTGTTTCGGTCATCTCGATGGTTTGAGCATCGTAAACATGATTCTCGACTTGCTAAGTTCTGCAATATCCATTTAGAAGGTCTCTTTTAGATCCGTGATTGCAGTACATCATTGCGCTCAACTCATTCACTTTAGCACTGAAAACATCATTTTAAGCTCTAAAACGTCGCTGTTATCGATTTAAGACGGCAATTTTTTGTTGGTGATTTGAGCATGTTTTTACGCTCAAATCGCTTTTAGCACGCTTAAAACGCGATTTTGATGGTTCTAAGGTCGTTTCTTTTGAGTTTACAAGCAAGTTATATGTTTCAGATTTCAACATGTTGTTTCGGTCATCTCGATGGTTTGAGCGCCGTAAACATGATTCTCGACTTGCTAAGTTCTGCAATATCCATTTAGAAGGTCTCTTTTAGATGCGTGATTGCAGTACATCATTGCGCTCAACTCGTTCACTTTAGCACTGAAAACCGCATTTTAAGCTGTAAAACGTCGCCGTGATCGATTTAAGACGGCAATTTTTAGTTAGTGATTTGAGCATGTTTTCACGCTCAAATCGCTTCTAGAAGGCTTAAAACGTGATTTTGATGGTTCTAAGATCGTTTCTTTTCAGTTTACAAGCAAGTTATAGGTTTCTCATTTCAACATGTTATTTCGCTCATCTCGATTGTTTGAGCGCCGAAAACATGATTCCCGACTTGCTAAGTTCTGCAAATTCCATTTAAAAGGTCTCGTTTAGGTCCGTGATTGCAGTATATCATTGCGCTCAATTCGTTCACTATAGCACTAAAAACACCATTTTAAGCTCTAAAACGTTGCCATGGTCGTTTTAAGACGGCAATTTTAAGTTGGTGATTTGAGCATGTTTTTACGCTCAAATCGCTTGTAGAACGCTTAAAGGTCTCTTTTAGATCCGTGATTGCAGTACATCATTGCGCTCAACTCGTTAACTCCAGCACTAAAAACACCATTTTAAGCTCTAAAACGTCGCCATGGTCGTTTTAAGACGGCAATTTTAAGTTGGTGATTTGAGCATGTTTTTACGCTCAAATCGCTTCTAGAACGCTTAAAACGCGACTTTTATTGTTCTAAGATCGTTTCGTTTCAGTTTACAAGCAAGTTATAGGTTTCTCATTTCAACATGTTGTTTCGGTCATCTCGATGGTTTGAGCGCCGAAAACATGATTCCCGACTTGCTAAGTTCTGCAATTTCCATTTAGAAGGTCTCTTTTAGGTCCGTAATTGCAGTACATCATTGCGCTCAACTCGTTCACTTTAGCACTGAAAACACCATTTTAAGCTCTGAAACGTCGCAGTAGTCGATCTAAGACGGCAATTTTTATTTGGTGATATGAGCATGTTTTTACGCTCAAATCGCCTCTAGGACGCTTAAAACGCGATTTTGATGGTGCTAAGATCGTTTCTTTTGAGTTTACAAGCAAGTTATAGGTTTCTCATTTCAACATGTTATTTCGCTCATCTCGATGGTTTGAGCGCCGAAAACATGATTCCCGACTTGCTAAGTTCTATAAATTCCATTTAGAAAGTGTTTTTTAGGTCCGTGATTACAGTACATGATTGTGCTCAACTCATTCACTCTAGCACTAAAAACACCATTTTAAGCTCTAAAACGTCGCCGTGGTCGATTTAAAACGGCAATTTTTAGTTGGTGATTTGAGCATGTTTTCACGCACAAATCGCTTCTAGAACGCTTAAAACGCAATTTTGATGGTTCTAAGGTCGTTTCTTTTGAGTTTACAAGCAAGTTATAGATTTGTCATTTCAACATGTTGTTTCGGTCATCTCGATGGTTTGAGCGCCGTAAACATGATTCTCGACTTGCTAAGTTCTGCAATATCCATTTAGAAGGTCTCTTTTAGATGCGTGATTGCAGTACATCATTGCGCTCAACTCGTTCACTTTAGCACTGAAAACCGCATTTTAAGCTGTAAAACGTCGCCGTGATCGATTTAAGACGGCAATTTTTAGTTAGTGATTTGAGCATGTTTTCACGCTCAAATCGCTTCTAGAAGGCTTAAAACGTGATTTTGATGGTTCTAAGATCGTTTCTTTTCAGTTTACAAGCAAGTTATAGGTTTCTCATTTCAACATGTTATTTCGCTCATCTCGATTGTTTGAGCGCCGAAAACATGATTCCCGACTTGCTAAGTTCTGCAAATTCCATTTAAAAGGTCTCGTTTAGGTCCGTGATTGCAGTATATCATTGCGCTCAATTCGTTCACTATAGCACTAAAAACACCATTTTAAGCTCTAAAACGTTGCCATGGTCGTTTTAAGACGGCAATTTTAAGTTGGTGATTTGAGCATGTTTTTACGCTCAAATCGCTTGTAGAACGCTTAAAGGTCTCTTTTAGATCCGTGATTGCAGTACATCATTGCGCTCAACTCGTTAACTCCAGCACTAAAAACACCATTTTAAGCTCTAAAACGTCGCCATGGTCGTTTTAAGACGGCAATTTTAAGTTGGTGATTTGAGCATGTTTTTACGCTCAAATCGCTTCTAGAACGCTTAAAACGCGACTTTTATTGTTCTAAGATCGTTTCGTTTCAGTTTACAAGCAAGTTATAGGTTTCTCATTTCAACATGTTGTTTCGGTCATCTCGATGGTTTGAGCGCCGAAAACATGATTCCCGACTTGCTAAGTTCTGCAATTTCCATTTAGAAGGTCTCTTTTAGGTCCGTAATTGCAGTACATCATTGCGCTCAACTCGTTCACTTTAGCACTGAAAACACCATTTTAAGCTCTGAAACGTCGCAGTAGTCGATCTAAGACGGCAATTTTTATTTGGTGATATGAGCATGTTTTTACGCTCAAATCGCCTCTAGGACGCTTAAAACGCGATTTTGATGGTTCTAAGATCGTTTCTTTTGAGTTTACAAGCAAGTTATAGGTTTCTCATTTCAACATGTTATTTCGCTCATCTCGATGGTTTGAGCGCCGAAAACATGATTCCCGACTTGCTAAGTTCTATAAATTCCATTTAGAAAGTCTTTTTTAGGTCCGTGATTACAGTACATGATTGTGCTCAACTCATTCACTCTAGCACTAAAAACACCATTTTAAGCTCTAAAACGTCGCCGTGGTCGATTTAAAACGGCAATTTTTAGTTGGTGATTTGAGCATGTTTTCACGCACAAATCGCTTCTAGAACGCTTAAAACGCAATTTTGATGGTTCTAAGGTCGTTTCTTTTGAGTTTACAAGCAAGTTATAGATTTGTCATTTCAACATGTTGTTTCGGTCATCTCGATGGTTTGAGCGCCGTAAACATGATTCTCGACTTGCTAAGTTCTGCAATATCCATTTAGAAGGTCTCTTTTAGATCCGTGATTGCAGTACATCATTGCGCTCAACTCATTCACTTTAGCACTGAAAACATCATTTTAAGCTCTAAAACGTCGCCGTTATCGATTTAAGACGGCAATTTTTTGTTGGTGATTTGAGCATGTTTTTACGCTCAAATCGCTTTTAGCACGCTTAAAACGCGATTTTGATGGTTCTAAGGTCGTTTCTTTTGAGTTTACAAGCAAGTTATAGGTTTCACATTTCAACATGTTGTTTCGGTCATCTCGATGGTTTGACCGCCGTAAACATGATTCTCGACTTGCTAAGTTCTGCAATATCCATTTAGAAGGTCTCTTTTAGATACGTGATTGCAGTACATCATTGCGCTCAACTCGTTCACTTTAGCACTCAAAACCGCATTTTAAGCTGTAAAAGTCGCCGTGATCGATTTAAGACGGCAATTTTTAGTTAGTGATTTGAGCATGTTTTCACGCTCAAATCGCTTCTAGAAGGCTTAAAACGCGACTTTGATGGTTCTAAGATCGTTTCTTTTCAGTTTACAAGCAAGTTATAAGTTTCTCATTTCAACATGTTATTTCGCTCATCTCGATGGTTTTAGCGCCGAAAACATGATTCCCGACTTGCTAAGTTCTGCAAATTCCATTTAGAAGGTCTCTTTTAGATCCGTGATTGCACTACATCATTGCGCTCAACTCATTCACTTTAGCACTGAAAACATCATTTTAAGCTCTAAAACGTCGCCGTTATCGATTTAAGACGGCAATTTTTTGTTGGTGATTTGAGCATGTTTTTACCCTCAAATCGCTTTTTGAGCGCTTAAAACGCGATTTTGATGGTTCTAAGGTCGTTTCTTTTGAGTTTACAAGCAAGTTATAGGTTTCACATTTCAACATGTTGTTTCGGTCATCTCGATGGTTTGACCGCCGTAAACATGATTCTCGACTTGCTAAGTTCTGCAATATCCATTTAGAAGGTCTCTTTTAGATCCGTGATTGCAGTACATCATTGCGCTCAACTCGTTCACTTTAGCACTGAAAACCGCATTTTAAGCTGTAAAAGTCGCCGTGATCGATTTAAGACGGCAATTTTTAGTTAGTGATTTGAGCATGTTTTCACGCTCAAATCGCTTCTAGAAGGCTTAAAACGCGATTTTGATGGTTCTAAGATCGTTTCTTTTCAGTTTACAAGCAAGTTATAGGTTTCTCATTTCAACATGTTGTTTCGCTCATCTCGATGGTTTGAGTGCCGAAAACATGATTCCCGACTTTCTAAGTTCTGCAATTTCCATTTAGAAGGTCTCTTTAAGGTCCGTAATTGCAGTACATCATTGCGCTCAACTCGTTCACTTTAGCACTGAAAACACCATTTTAAGCTCTAAAACGTCGCCGTGGTCGATTTAAGACGGCAATTTTTAGTTAGTGATTTGAGCATGTTTTCACGCTCAAATCGCTTCTAGAACGCTTAAAACGCAATTTTGATGGTTCTAAGGTCGTTTCTTTTGAGTTTACAAGCAAGTTATAGATTTGTCATTTCAACATGTTGTTTCGGTCATGTCGAGGGTTTGAGCGCCGTAAACATGATTCTCGACTTGCTAAGTTCTGCAATATCCATTTGGAAGGTCTCTTTTAGATCCGTGATGGCAGTACATCATTGCGCTCAACTCATTCACTTTAGCACTGAAAACATCATTTTAAGCTCTAAAACGTCGCCGTTATCGATTTAAGACGGCAATTTTTTGTTGGTGATTTGAGCATGTTTTTACGCTCAAATCGCTTTTAGCACGCTTAAAACGCGATTTTGATGGTTCTAAGGTCGTTTCTTTTGAGTTTACAAGCAAGTTATAGGTTTCACATTTCAACATGTTGTTTCGGTCATCTCGATGGTTTGACCGCTGTAAACATGATTCTTTACTTGCTAAGTTGAGCGCAATGATGTACTGCAATCACGGACCTAAAAGAGACCTTCTAAATGGAATTTGCAGAACTTACCAAGTCGGGAATCATGATTTCGGCGCTCAAACCATCGAGATGAATGAAAAAACATGTTGAAATGAGAAACCTATAACTTGCTTGTAAACTGAAAAGAAACGATCTTAGAACCATCAAAATCGCGTTTTAAGCGTTCTAGAAGCGATTTGAGCGTGAAAACATGTTAAAATCACTAACTAAAAATTGCCGTCTTGAATCGATCACATCGACGTTTTACAGCTTGAAATGCTGTTTTCAGTACTAAAGTGAACGAGTAGAGCGCAATGATGTACTGCAATGACGGATCTAAAAAAGACCTTCTAATTTGATATTGCAGAACTTAGCAAGTCGGGAATCATGTTTTTGGCGCTCAAACCATCGAGATGACCGAAACAACATGTTGAAATGTGAAACCTATAACTTGCTTGTACACTGAAAAGAAACGACCTTAGAACCATCAAAATCGCGTATTAAGCGTTTTAGAAGCGATTTGAGCGTGAAAACATGCTCAAATCACCAACTAAAAATTGCTATCTTAAATCGACCACGGCGACGTTTTAGAGCTTAAAATGGTGTTTTTAGTGCTAGAACGAACGAGTTGAGCGTAATGATGTACTGCAATCAGGGACCTAAAAGAGACCTTCTAAATGGAAATTGCAGAACTTACCAAGTCGGGAATCATGTTTTCGGCGCTAAAACCATCGAGATGAGCGAAATAACATCACACGGCGCGTGAAGCAGAGAGAGTGCTTCCTGCGGCGACGTTTTAGAGCTTAGTTCTTGGATATTGCAGAACTTAGCAAGTCAAGAATCATGTTTACGGCGGTCAAACCATCGAGATGACCGAAACAACATGTTGAAATGTGAAACCTATAACTTGCTTGTAAACTCAAAAGAAACGATCTTAGCACCATCAAAATCGCATTTTAAGCGTCCTAGAGGCGATTTGAGCGTAAAAACATGCTCATATCACCAAATAAAAATTGCCGTCTTAGATCGACTACGGCGACGTTTTAGTGCTTTAAATGGTGTTTTTAGTGCTAGAACGAACGAGTTGAGCGCAATGATGTACTGCAATCAGGGACCTAAAAGAGACCTTCTAAATGGAATTTGCAGAACTATCCAAGTCGGGAATCATAATTTCGGCGCTCAAACCATCGAGATGAATGAAAAAACATGTTGAAATGAGAAACCTATAACTTGCTTGTAAACTGAAAAGAAACGATCTTAGAAGCATCAAAATCGCGTTTTAAGCGTTCTAGAAGCGATTTGAGCGGGAAAACATGCTCAAATCACTAACTAAAAATTGCCGTCTTAAATCGATCACATCGACGTTTTACAGCTTAAAATGCTGTTTTCAGTGCTAAAGTGAACGAGTTGAGCGCAATGATGTACTGCAATGACGGATCTTAAAAAAGACCTTCTAATTTGATATTGCAGAACTTAGCAAGTCGGGAATCATGTTTTCGGCGCTCAAACCATCGAGATGACCGAAACAACATGTTGAAATGTGAAACCTATAACTTGCTTGTAAACTGAAAAGAAACGACCTTAGAACCATCAAAATCGCGTTTTAAGCGTTCTAGAAGGAATTTGAGCGTGAAAACATGCTCAAATCACCAACTTAAAATTGCCGTCTTAAATCGACCACGGCGACGTTTTAGAGCTTAAAATGGTGTTTTTAGTCCTATAGTGAACGAGTTGAGCGCAATGATGTACTGCAATCACGGACCTAAAAGAGACCTTCTAAATGGAATTTGCAGAACTTACCAAGTCGGGAATCATGTTTTCGGCGCTAAAACCATCGAGATGAGCGAAATAACATCACACCGCGCGTGAAGCAGAGAGAGTGCTTCCTGCGGCGACGTTTTAGAGCTTAGTTCTTGGATATTGCAGAACTTAGCAAGTCGAGAATCATGTTTACGGCGGTCAAACCATCGAGATGACCGAAACAACATGTTGAAATGTGAAACCTATAACTTGCTTTTAAACTCAAAAGAAACGACCTTAGAACCATCAAAATCGCGTTTTAAGCGTGCTAAAAGTGATTTGAGCGTAAAAACATGCTCAAATCACCAACTAAAAATTGCTATCTTAAATCGACCACGGCGACGTTTTAGAGCTTAAAATGGTGTTTTTAGTGCTAGAACGAACGAGTTGAGCGCAATGATGTACTGCAATCACGTATCTAAAAGAGACCTTCTAAATGGAAATTGCAGAACTTACCAAGTCGGGAATCATGATTTCGGCGCTCAAACCATCGAGATGAATGACACACCATGTTTAAATGAGAAACCTATAACTTTCTTGTAAACTGAAAAGAAACGATCTTAGAAGCATCAAAATCGCGTTTTAAGCGTTCTAGAAGCGATTTGAGCGGGAAAACATGCTCAAATCACTAACTAAAAATTGCCGTCTTCAATCGATCACATCCACGTTTTACAGCTTAAAATGCTGTTTTCAGTGCTAAAGTGAACGAGTTGAGCGCAATGATGTACTGCAATGACGGATCTTAAAAAAGACCTTCTAATTTGATATTGCAGAACTTAGCAAGTCGGGAATCATGTTTTCGGCGCTCAAACCATCGAGATGACCGAAACAACATGTTGAAATGTGAAACCTATAACTTGCTTGTAAACTGAAAAGAAACGACCTTAGAACCATCAAAATCGCGTTTTAAGCGTTCTAGAAGGAATTTGAGCGTGAAAACATGCTCAAATCACCAATTAAAAATTGCCGTCTTAAATCGACCACGGCGACGTTTTAGAGCTTAAAATGGTGTTTTTAGTCCTATAGTGAACGAGTTGAGCGCAATGATGTACTGCAATCACGGACCTAAAAGAGACCTTCTAAATGGAATTTGCAGAACTATCCAAGTCGGGAATCATAATTTCGGCGCTCAAACCATCGAGATGAATGAAAAAACATGTTGAAATGAGAAACCTATAACTTGCTTGTAAACTGAAAAGAAACGATCTTAGAACCATCAAAATCGAGTTTTAAGCGTTCTAGAAGCGATTTGAGCGTGAAAACATGTTAAAATCACTAACTAAAAATTGCCGTCTTAAATCGATCACATCGACGTTTTACAGCTTGAAATGCTGTTTTCAGTGCTAAAGTGAACGAGTTGAGCGCAATCATGTACTGCAATGACGGATCTAAAAAAAGACCTTCTAATTTGATATTGCAGAACTTAGCAAGTCGGGAATCATGTTTTTGGCGCTCAAACCATCGAGATGACCGAAACAACATGTTGAAATGTGAAACCTATAACTTGCTTGTGCACTGAAAAGAAACGACCTTAGAACCATCAAATTCGCGTTTTAAGCGTTCTAGAAGTAATTTGAGCGTGAAAACATGCTCAAATCACCAACTAAAAATTGCTGTCTTAAATCGATCACGGCGACGTTTTACAGCTTAAAATGCTGTTTTCAGTGCTAAACTGAACGAGTTCAGCGCAATGATGTACTGCAATTACGGACCTAAAAGAGACCTTCTAAATGGAAATTGCAGAACTTAGCAAGTTGGGAATCATGTTTTCGGCGCTCAAACCATCGAGATGAGCGAAACAACATGTTGAAATGAGAAACCTATAACTTGCTTGTAAACTGAAAAGAAACGATCTTAGAACCATAAAAGTCGCGTTTTAAGCGTTCTAGAAGCGATTTGAGCGTAAAAACATGCTCAAATCACCAACTTAAAATTGCCGTCTTAAAACGACCATGGCGACGTTTTAGAGCTTAAAATGGTGTTTTTAGTGCTGGAGTTAACGAGTTGAGCGCAATGATGTACTGCAATTACGGATCTAAAAGAGACCTTCTAAATGGACATTGCAGAACTTCGCAAGTCGGGAATCATGTTTACGGCGCTCAAACCATCGAGATGAGCGAAACAACATGTTGAAATGAGAAACCTATAACTTGCTTGTAAACTGAAACGAAACGATCTTAGAACCATAAAAGTCGCGTTTTAAGCGTTCTAGAAGCGATTTGAGCGTAAAAACATGCTCAAATCACCAACTTAAAATTGCCGTCTTAAAACGACCATGGCGACGTTTTAGAGCTTAAAATGGTGTTTTCAGTGGTAAAGTGAACGAGTTGAGCGCAATCATGTACTGCAATCACGGACCTAAAAGAGACCTTCTAAATGGAAAATGCAGAATTTAGCAAGTCGGGAATCATGTTTTCATCGCTCAAATCATCGAGATGAGCGAAACAACACGTTGAAATGTGAAACCTATAACTTGCTTGTAAACTCAAAAGAAACGATCTTAGAACCATAAACGTCGCGTTTTAAGCGTTCTAGAAGCGATTTGAGCGTAAAAACATGCTCAAATCACCAACTAAAAATTGCCGTCTTAAATCGACCACGGCGACGTTTTGGAGCTTACAATGGTGTTTTTAGTGCTTGAGTGAACAAGTTGAGCGCAATGATGTACAGCAATCACGGACTTAAAAGGACCTTCTAAATGGAATTTGCTGAACTTAGCAAGTCAGGGATCATGTTTTCGGCGCTCAAACCATCGAAATGAGCGAAACATCATGTTGAAATGAGAAACCTATAACTTGCTTGCAGAACTTAGCAAGTCGGGAATCATGTTTTCGGCGCTCAAACCATCGAGATGACCGAAACAACACGTTGAAATGTGAAACCTATAACTTGCTTGTAAACTCAAAAGAAACGATCTTAGAACCATAAACGTCGCGTTTTAAGCGTTCTAGAAGCGATTTGAGCGTAAAAACATGCTCAAATCACCAACTAAAAATTGCCGTCTTAAATCGACCACGGCGACGTTTTAGAGCTTAAAATGCTGTTTTAAGTGCTAAAGTGAACGAGTTGAGCGCAATGATGTACTGATATCACGGATCTAAAAGAGACCTTCTAAATGGAATTTGCAGAACTTAGCAAGTCGGGAATCATGTTTTCGGCGCTAAAACCATCGAGATGAGCGAAATAACATGTTGAAATGAGAAACCTATAACTTGCTTGTAAACTGAAAAGAAACGATCTTAGAACTATCAAAATCGCGTTTTAAGCGTTCTAGAAGCGATTTGAGCGTGAAAACCTGCTCAAATCACCAACTAGAAATTGCCGTCTTAAATCGATCACAGCGACGTTTTCAGCTTAAAATGCTGTTTTCAATGCTAAAGTGAACGAGTTGTGCGCAATGATGTACTGCAATCACAGACCTAAAAGAGACCTTCTAATTGGAAATTTCAGAACTTAGCAAGTCGGGAATCATGTTTTCGGCGCTCAAACCATCGAAATGAGGGAAACATCATGTTGAAATGAGAAACCTATAACTTGCTTGCAGAACTTAGCAAGTCGGGAAACATGTTTTCGGCGCTCAAACCATCGAGATGACCGAAACAACATGTTGAAATGTGAAACCTATAACTTGCTTGTAAACTGAAAAGAAACGATCTTAGAACGATAAAGGTCGCGTTTTAAGCGTTCTTGAAGCGATTTGAGCGTAAAAACATGCTCAAATCACCAACTAAAAATTGCCGTCTTAAATCGACCACGGCGACGTTTTGGAGCTTACAATGGTGTTTTTAGTGCTTGAGTGAACGAGTTGAGCGCAATGATGTACTGCAGTCACGGACCTAAAAGAGACCTTCTAAATGGAAAATGCAGTATTTTGCAAGTCGGGAATCATGTTTTCGGCGCTCAAACCATCGACATGAGCGAAACAACATGTGTAAATGAGAAACCTATAACTTGCTTGTAAAGTGAAAAGAAACGATCTTAGAACCATAAAAGTCGCGTTTTAAGCGTTCTTGAAGCGATTTGAGCGTAAAAACATGCTCAAATCGCCAACTAAAAATTGCCGTCTTAAATCGACCACGGCGACGTTTTAGAGCTTAATATGGTGTTTTTAGTGCTACAGTGAACGAGTTGAGCGCAATGATGTACTGCAATCACCGACTTAAAAGAGACCTTCTAAATGGAATTTGCAGAACTTAGCAAGTCGGGAATCATGTTTTCGGCGCTCAAACCATCGAGATGAGCGAAACAACATGTTGAAATTAGAAACCTAAAACTTGCTTGTAAACTGAAAAGAAACGATCTTACAACCATAAAAGTTGCGTTTTAAGCGTTCTAGAAGCGATTTGAGCGTAAAAACATGCTCAAATCACCAACTAAAAATTGCCGTCTTAAATCGACAACGGCGACATTTTAGAGCTTAAAATGCTGTTTTAAGTGCCAAAGTGACCGAGTTGAGCGCAATGATGTACTGATATCACGGATCTAAAAGTGACCTTCTAAATGGAATTTGCAGAACTTAGCAAGTCGGGAATCATGGTTTTGGCGCTCAAACCATCGAGATGAGCGAAATAACATGTTGAAATGAGTAACCTATAACTTGTTTTAAACTGAAAAGAAACGATCTTAGAACCATCAAAATCGCGTTTTAAGCGTTCTAGAAGCGATTTGAGCGTGAAAACATGTTACAATCACTAACTAAAAATTGCCGTCATAAATCGATCACGGCGACGTTTTACAGCTTAAAATGCTGTTTTAAGTGCTAAAGTTAACGAGTTGAGCGCAATGATGTACTGATATCACGGATCTAAAAGAGACCTTCTAAATGGATATTGCAGAGCTTAGCAAGTCGGGAATCATGTTTTCGGCGCTCAAACCATCGAGATGAGCGAAATAACATGTTGAAATGAGTAACCTATAGCTTGTTTTAAACTGAAAAGAAACGATCTTAGAACTATAAACGTCGCGTTTTAAGCGTTCTAGAAGCGATTTCAGCGTAAAAACATGCTCAAATCACGAACTAAAAATTGCCGTCTTAAATCGATCACGGTGACGTTTTACAGCTTAAAATGGTGTTTTCAGTGCTAAAGTGAACGAGATGAGCGCAATGATCTACTGCAATCAGGGAACTAAAAGAGACCTTCTAAATGGAATTTGCAGAACTTGGCAAGTCGGGAATCATGTTTTAGGCGCTCATACCCTCGAGATGAGCGAAATAACATGTTGAAATGAGAAACCTATAACTTGCTTGTAAACTGAAAAGAAACGATCTTAGAACCATCAAAATCGCGTTTTAAGCGTTCTAGAAGCGATTTGAGCGTGAAAACATGCTCAAATCACTAACTAGAAATTGCCGTCTTAAATCGATCACGGCGACGTTTTACAGCTTAAAATGCTGTTTTCAGTGGTAAAGTGAACGAGTTGAGCGCACTCATGTACTGCAATCACGGACCTAAAAGAGATTTTCTAAATGGAAAATGCAGAATTTAGCAAGTCGGGAATCATGTTTTCATCGCTCAAATCATCGAGATGAGCGAAACAACATGTTGAAATGAGAAACCTATAACTTGCTTGTAAAGTGAAAAGAAACGATCTTAAAATCATAAAAGTCGCGTTTTAAGCGTTCTAGAAGCGATTTGAGCGTAAAAACATGCTCAAATCACCAACTAAAAATTGCCGTCTTAAATCGACCACGGCGACGTTTTGGAGCTTTCAATGGTGTTTTTAGTGCTGGAGTGAACGAGTTGAGCGCAATGGTGTACTGCAATCATGGACGTAAAAGAGACCTTCTAAATTGAATTTGCAGAACTTAGCAAGTCGGGAATCATGTTTTCGGCGCTCAAACCATCGAGATGAGCGAAACAACATGTTGAAATGAGAAACCTATAACTTGCTTGCAGTACTTAGCAAGTCGGGAATCATGTTTTCGGCGCTCAAACCATCGAGATGAGCGAAACAACATGTTGAAATGAGAACCCTAAAACTTGCTTGTAAACTGAAAAGAAACGATCTTACAACCATAAAAGACGCGTTTTAAGCGTTCTAGAAGCGATTTGAGCGTAAAAACATGCTCAAATCACCAACTAAAAATTGCCGTCTTAAATCGACCACGGCGACGTTTTAGAACTTAAAATTGTGTTTTTAGTGCTAGAACGATCGAGTTGAGCGCAATGATGTACTGCAATCACGGACCTAAAAGAGACCTTCTCAATGGAAATTGCAGAACTTAGCAAGTTGGGAATCATCTTTTCGGCGCTCAAACCATCGAGATGAGCAAAAGAACATGTTGAAACGAGAAACCTATAATTTGCTGGTAAACTGAAAAGAAACGATCTTAGAACCATAAACATCGCGTTTTAAGCGTTCTAGAAGCGATTTGAGCGCAAAAACATGCTCAAATCACCAACTAAAAATTGCCGTCTTAAATCGATCACGGCGACGTTTTGCAGCTTAAAATGCTGTTTTCAGTGCTAAAGTGAACGAGTTGAGCGCAATGATGTACTGATATCACGGATCTAAAAGAGAATTTCTAAATGGATATTGCAGAGCTTAGCAAGTCGGGAATCATGTTTTTGGCGCTCAAACTATCGAGATGACCGAAAACACATGTTGAAATGTGAAACCTATAACTTTCATTTCATTTCATTTCATTTGGAGTTTAATTACACATTTTCGCATAAACAATGAATTACAATGTGTTTACATTCAAAGTGAAATTCAATTAATAGTTATTTACATGGTCACAAACTTTAAGGTAAAATAAATTACAAATATTATTAATATATAAGTTAAAATCGAATAGTAAATTTAAAATATTGCTAAGGTATTTTCCTTTCTCTATTTCATGGCATTCAGTTCAACAATTGCTCTTGGAAAGAAACTGTTTTTAAAGCGTTCGGTTCTGCATTTATACAATGACAGATTATTTAAGTTTCTAATATAATATTGTTGAGCACAAGCTCTGGATTGTGTCACGTGTTCAACGAGGGGACCTGCTCGTTTAGCAATCTTCTGTAAGGTATTTATACAGATTTCGTTTCGCCTGTCGCTAAGTCTTGTGCAATTAGCCAATTGGAGAGCTTCGTCGTACGAATGGCCAGGGAAGATAATGCGCATCGCACGCTTTTGTACTCTTTCCAGTTCTTCAGACAAATAGCGAGGTATCGCGTAATTCCATACCTCACAACAGTATTCCAGAATAGAACGTATAAGCGCGAAGTATATGTTGGTAAGATCAGCAGGGGGGATACCACCGCGGCATAATACCCGAAGACCATATAACCGTTTGGAGGCCTTGGTGATGATTGATCGAATTTGCTCGTCCCATTTAAGATTATTTTGAATAATTAAACCCAACGCTTTGTGCGATTGTACCGTTTCTACCACGTGACCATCAATTGTCAAAGATGGTAGCTGCGGAGTTTCTTTAAGAAAGGAAACCCGGAGTTCTTTGCACTTTTTGGCATTCAATTTCATACAATTGTAAGTTGCCCATGAATCGATAGAATCAAGAGTTGTCTGAGTGACCGAGAAGCTGTTCGATGTAAGGTTTTCAGAAGATGAGACATCGTCTACAAATTTCCACATTTTCGTGCCTGGGGAATTTACTCTTAAGTCATTAATCATAATGAGGAACAATATTGGACCAAGTTTAGTCCCTTGAGGAACCCCGGCTGTCACTGGGAGCCAACTTGAAAAGGATTCTCTGATTTTAACTCGTTGTCTTCGATCACAAAGAAAGTTTATTATCCAGGGTATTAATGACCGCCTAACGCCCAGGTCTAGCAGTTTTTCAATGAGAATATTGTATCCAATGCGGTCGAAGGCCTTCGAGAAATCTAAGAAACTAATACGAATGTATTTACCATTGGAGTCCGAATCCAAATGGGAGAGCCAAGAGTGGAGCATGTCAAGGAGACAATAGGTGGTCGACGTTCCTTTCAAACATCCAAATTGGCAGGGGTCAATCTTTCCCTTGACGTCGTCAATTAGCCAACTCAAAACAAAGTCTTCCAGCAGTTTGGAGAGGCAAGAGGTCAACGATATTGGTCTGGTATCTCCTTCACATTCGGGTTGTTGTACCTTCGGGATTGGAATGATATTGGATTCTTTCCAAATTCTCGGGACGACGCTAGAAGAAAGGGATGCATTAAAAATGGTGGTAACTGGATCAGCTAGCACGTGAGCGAAATCTTTTAGAAATCGACTTGGTACATTATCAGGTCCTGTTGCTTTATAAGGTTGGAGGGCCAATAGTTTTTGACAGACCTCGTAAGGTTGAACGGATAAAAAGGCGTCATTGGCCGGTAAAAATGCGGGCAGTAAATTTACGTCAAATGTCGGAATATCCGCGTTGACGGAGACGTAAAATTCGTTAAGGGCACTTGCTAGTTGTTCGTCGTTCAGAGTTTCCCCGTTTCTTTCTAAAGAGAAATGTTTTGTTTTCTCAGGTTTACCAGACATTTTGTTGACCATTTTCCACCATCTACGACTTCAGTGTTTCTTAGATGCTGGACTTTATTCTTATAAAAGGACTTTTTTCTTTCCCTTATTTCGTATTGGACCTTGCGTCTTAGTGAGAGCCAAAGGGGATTGTTCCTGCTATGGAATGCTTTCTGACGGTCTCTTATGAGGGTTTTAATGGCTGGTGTTACCCAAGGTTTATCGGAATGGTGGATTTTTACCAACTTAGGAGGAAATATACGGTCAATTGCTTGCACAAATTGTGATGTAAAAGATGTTGCTAGATCGTCAACTGTGGCTGTAGGCCCAAGTTCACTAAACCTTGTAGCCCATCTCCCAAAAGCGTCAATGCAAGATCGAGGGTATCGACGTACCAAACGTTTAGTAGACTTGGTGTGCAAACTTGGGTTTGACTTCGTTAAGTCGGGAGACCATGTGACAATGTTGTGATCCGAGGATCCAAGTGGGGCTAGAACTTGGGGGGCTTCATAAAGATTTGATAGATTAGTAATTATGAGATCTAGAATAGCCGAGCCTCTCGTGGGTGCCTGAACCAATTGCTTTAGGTTATGTCTTGATAAAAGGTTCGCTGTTTGGAAATCGTTAAAATCGCCTAGGATAACAAGACCGCAATTGGGATATTGGTTGCATAGAGTATCCGCGCTATTGGTTAAATATTCGTTTAGAAGGTAATGTTCATGTTCGGGCAACCCAGGTGGGTGGTAAACCACACAGACTGCAATGCCTGAAAGGGGTCTAGGTAGGCGAGTGGGGCGTAGCCAAAGCCACAAGCACTCAAAATTGTCGCTTTCAAGGTCAATTCGACGCTTAGCATGAATATGCTCAGAGAGATATACACAAACCCCACCTCCACGTCGATGAGGGCGATCCCTTCGGAAAATATTATAACCCTTGATTGAAACAAGGTTATCTTCTATATCGTCATTCAACCATGTTTCCGTCACAGCCACCAAATTTACTGTGTTCACAGATAGATTTGCGATAAGTTCGTCAACCTTTGGTAAAAGGGAACGGGTGTTTATTAAAGCCAATTTTGGGAGCCTGGATTTCGTAACCTTGTTTGTTTCAACATGGTTACACCGTCTTACTCGTATTAAGTTAGATGCGTTCTGCATATTTTGCTTAGGTCTGTGACGACGGTTACGGTAAGAAATTCTGACTGGAATTGTGTGAGCCATTATACAAATGTAGAAAGAGATCCCTTATGGGTCAGATTAATTTCCCTCACCAAAGGGTTCTTGATGTCATCCTTTGCACGCCAGGGTTTACAGGTAACATATTTAGGCCAGAAGTTCTCTTCTTGCACTAGTGAACTGGCAGCCGAAGGGACATGAATCTTCGATGAGAGTACGCCTCTGCGACGACTGGGGAAAATAGATAGATATGTTGGAATTATGTTTTTCTTATTTAGATAAGAAAGGATCTGGTTTTCATTCACATTTTCTGCGATGCCAGTTAGAAAAAATTTCTTTGTTTTTCTTCGCTTGCGTTCCACCCCAATAAAGCCGTCTGGATCGCAAGGCATCTCCTTGGTTTTGCATGGTGATTTTTGAGCGATAGATTTGTGTTTATTGCTTGTAACAGTCTCGCAAGATGACACTATATCTGCGTACGTTAACATATGTCCTTGCGTTGGGGTTTGCCCAACATTTAGTACTTTATTTTTAGATTTTAACCGTTCAGTCGCACTAAGGTCAGTCTGTTCGTTAGGGGCAAGAGAGCTAACATCAACACCTTCGCATGCACCATGGGTGGCTTCTTGGTTACCATGTTCAGAACCAGTTATATAATTAACTGGTTCCGATGCGTTTCTAACGTTAAGATTTGTAAATTCGTTTGGCCCGCTGGGGCTATCATCTATTGCTTTGTTGCCATCGCAAATGTTTTCGTGATTACCATATTCAAATGCCTCTCTCGCTGTATTCAAAGTTATATCGCAATGGACGGCATTATATTTATCCATAAAGTTCTGGAATTGCGACATCACAGATGTTATGTGAGTGATCGTTCCTGATATAGCTTGGATCGCTTCTGAATTCACCGACTGGCCCCGTTGGAGGTCTCCGAGAGTATCACAGACGGCAGCCGATTGCATGCTTGGCTGCCGGTCGTCTGATATAGGTGCTTCGAAAGAACACATCAGCTTACACAGACTTTGCATGATCTCGTTTGCTCTAGCTCCGTCAAGACGTAAAACATTCTTGTTCTTTTTCCATAATATAGTAGAATCACCAAGAGTAAAAAGTTTTCTGTCCCCACCCGGCTGTGACCATGTTCCTTCGAGATTTAGGTCGTCCTTTACGAACTGTTTCAACGATTCGTAGTCGCCAGACCATGCAAAACATAACCTTTCAAATAGTTTTGATGCCATAAGCATAACACCCTTGAATTCCTTGGATATACTTTGCAGATTGTGTGATAGTCGCATTTATTTTGATGCCATAAGCATAACACCCTTGAATTAGTACTTGACTATTCAGATGGTTCAGACATAGCACATGCTGTTCAAGCTCACAAAGTTTCAAAACGTTTGGTCAGTGCCAACGCGAACGCGCGTCGTCCAAATCTCAACTTGCTTGTAAACTGAAAAGAAACGATTTTAGAACCATAAACGTCGCGTTTTAAGCGTTCTAGAAGCGATTTGAGCGTAAAAACATGCTCAAATAACCAACTAAAAATATCCGTCTTAAATCGACCACGGCGACGTTTTAGAGCTTAAAATGGTGTTTTTAGTACCAGAACGAACGAGTTGAGCGCAATGATGTACTGCAATCACGGATCTAAAAGAGACCTTCTAAATGGATATTGCAGAGCTTAGCAAGTCGGGAATCATGTTTTTGGCGCTCAAACCATCGAGATGAGCGAAACAACATGTTGAAATGAGAAACCTATAACTTGCTTGTAAAGTGAAAAGAAACGATCTTAAAATCATAAAAGTCGCGTTTTAAGCGTTCTAGAAGCGATTTGAGCGTAAAAACATGCTCAAATCACCAACTAAAAATTGCCGTCTTAAATCGACCACGGCGACGTTTTGGAGCTTACAATGGTGTTTTTAGTGCTTGAGTGAACGAGTTGAGCGCAATGGTGTACTGCAATCATGGACGTAAAAGAGACCTTCTAAATGGAATTTGCAGAACTTAGCAAGTCGGGAATCATGTTTTCGCCGCTCATAATCTCGAGATGAGCGAAATAACATGTTGAAATGAGAAACCTATAACTTGCTTGTAAACTGAAAAGAAACGATCTTAGAACTATCAAAATCGCGTTTTAAGCGTTCTAGAAGCGATTTGAGCGTGAAAACATGCTCAAATCACTAACTAGAAATTGCCGTCTTAAATCGATCACGGCGACGTTTTACAGCTTAAAAAGCTGTTTTAAGTGGTAAAGTGAACGAGTTGAGCGCACTCATGTACTGCAATCACGGACCTAAAAGAGACCTTCTAAATGGATAATGCTTAATTTAGCAAGTCGGGAATCATGTTTTCGGCGCTCAAACCATCGAAATGAGGGAAACATCATGTTGAAATGAGAAACCTATAACTTGCTTGCAGAACTTAGCAAGTCGGGAATCATGTTTTCGGCGCTCAAACCATCGAGATGACCGAAACAACATGTTGAAATGTGAAACCTCTAACTTGCTTGTAAACTGAAAAGAAACGATCTTAGAACCATAAAGGTCGCGTTTTAAACATGCTCAAATCACCAACTCATACTCAAATCACCAACATGCTCAAATCACCAACTAAAAATTGCCGTCTTTAATCGACCACGGTGACGTTTTGGAGCTTACAATGGTGTTTTTAGTGCTTGAGTGAACGAGTTGATCGCAATGGTGTACTGCAATCATGGACCTAAAAGAGACCTTCTAAATAGAATTTGCAGAACTTAGAAAGTCGGGAATCATGTTTTCGGCGCTAAAACCATCGAGATGAGCGAAACAACATGTTGAAATGAGAAACCTATAACTTGCTTGCAGTACTTAGCAAGTCGGGAATCATGTTTTCGGCGCTCAAACCATCGAGATGAGCGATATAACATGTTGAAATTAGAAACCAAAAACTGGCTTGAAAACAGAAAAGAAACGATCTTACAACCATAAAAGTCGCGTTTTAAGCGTTCTAGAAGCGATTTGAGCGTAAAAACATGCTCAAATCACCAACTAAAAATTGCCGTCTTAAATCGACAACGGCGACATTTTAGAGCTTAAAATGCTGTTTTAAGAGCTAAAGTGAACGAGTTGAGCGCAATGATGTACTGATATCACGGATCTAAAAGTGACCTTCTAAATGGATATTGCAGAGCTTAGCAAGTCGGGAATCATGTTTTTGGCGCTCAAACCATCGAGATGAGCGAAATAACATGTTGAAATGAGTAACCTATAACTTGTTTTAAACTGAAAAGAAACGATCTTAGAACCATTAAAATCGCGTTTTAAGCGTTCTAGAAGCGATTTGAGCGTGAAAACATGTTACAATCACTAACTAAAAATTGCCATCATAAATCGATCACGGCGACGTTTTACAGCTTAAAATGCTGTTTTAAGTGCTAAAGTGAACGAGTTGAGCGCAATGTTGTACTGCAATCACGGACCTAAAAGAGACCTTCTAAATGGAAAATGCAGAATTTTGCAAGTCGGGATTCATGTTTTTGGCGCTCAAACCATCGAGATGAGCGAAACAACATGTTGAAACGAGAAACCTATAACTTGCTTGTAAAGTGAAAAGAAACGATCTTAGAACCATAAAAGTCGCGTTTTAAGCGTTCTTGAAGCGATTTGAGCGTAAAAACATGCTCAAATCGCCAACTAAAAATTGCCGTCTTAAATCGACCACGGCGACGTTTTAGAGCTTAATATGGTGTTTTTAGTGCTAGAGTGAATGAGTTGAGCGCAATGATGTACTGCAATCACCGACCTAAAAGAGACTTTCTAAATGGAATTTGCAGAACTTAGCAAGTCGGGAATCATGTTTTCGGCGCTAAAACCATCGAGATGAGCGAAACAACATGTTGAAATGAGAAACCTATAACTTGCTTGCAGAACTTAGCAAGTCGGGAATCATGTTTTCGGCGCTCAAACCATCGAGATGAGCGAAACAACATGTTGAAATTAGAAACCTAAAACTTGCTTGTAAACTGAAAAGAAACGATCTTACAACCATAAAAGTCGCGTTTTAAGCGTTCTAGAAGCGATTTGAGCGTAAAAACATGCTCAAATCACCAACTAAAAATTGCCGTCTTAAATCGACAACGGCGACATTTTAGAGCTTAAAATGCTGTTTTAAGTGCTAAAGTGAACGAGTTGAGCGCAATGATGTACTGATATCACGGATCTAAAAGTGACCTTCTAAATGGATATTGCAGAGCTTAGCAAGTCGGGAATCATGGTTTTGGCGCTCAAACCATCGAGATGAGCGAAATAACATGTTGAAATGAGTAACCTATAACTTGTTTTAAACTGAAAAGAAACGATCTTAGAACCATCAAAATCGCGTTTTAAGCGTTCTAGAAGCGATTTGAGCTTGAAAACATGTTACAATCACTAACTAAAAATTGCCGTCATAAATCGATCACGGCGACGTTTTACAGCTTAAAATGCTGTTTTAAGTGCTAAAGTGAACGAGTTGAGCGCAATGATGTACTGATATCACGGATCTAAAAGAGACCTTCTAAATGGATATTGCAGAGCTTAGCAAGTCGGGAATCATGTTTTGCAATTTGGCGCTCAAACCATCGAGATGACCGAAAAAACATGTTGAAATGTGAAACCTATAACTTGCTTGTAAACTGAAAAGAAACGATCTTAGAACCATAAACGTCGCGTTTTAAGCGTTCTAGAAGCGATTTGAGCGTAAAAACATGCTCAAATCACCAACTAAAAATTACCGTCTTAAATCGATCACGGCGACGTTTTAGAGCTTAAAATGGTGTTTTCAGTGCTAAAGTGAACGAGTTTAGCGCAATCATCTACTGCAATCACGGACATAAAAGAGAGCTTCTAAATGGAAATTGCAGAACTTAGCAAGTCGGGAATCTTGTTTGCGGCGCTCATACCCTCGAGATGAGCGAAATAACATGTTGAAATGAGAAACCTATAACTTGCTTGTAAACTGAAAAGAAACGATCTTAGAATCATAAAAGTCGCGTTTTAAGCGTTCTAGAAGCGATTTGAGCGTGAAAACATGCTCAAATCACTAACTAGAAATTGCCGTCTTAAATCGATCACGGCGACGTTTTACAGCTTAAAATGGTGTTTTCAGTGGTAAAGTGAACGAGTTGAGCGCAATCATGTACTGCAATCACGGACCTAAAAGAGACCTTTTAAATGGAAATTGCAGAATTTAGCAAGTCGGGAATCATGTTTTCCGAGCTCAAATCTTCGAGATGACCGAAACAACATGTTGAAATGAGAAACCTAAAACTTTCTTTTAAACTGAAAAGAAACGATCTTAGAACTATAAACGTCGCGTTTTAAGCGTTCTAGAAGCGATTTGAGCGTAAAAACATGCTCAAATCACCAACTAAAAATTGCCGTCTTAAATCGATCACGGTGACGTTTTAGACCTTAAAATGGTGTTTTCAGTGCTAAAGTGAACGAGTTGAGCGCAATGATCTACTGCAATCAGGGAACTAAAACAGACCTTCTAAATGGAATTTGCAGAACTTAGCAAGTCGGGAAACATATTTTCGGCGCTCATACCCTCGAGATGAGCGAAATAACATGTTGAAATGAGAAACCTATAACTTGCTTGTAAACTGAAAAGAAACGATCTTAGAACTATCAAAATCGCGTTTTAAGCGTTCTAGAAGCGATTTGAGCGTGAAAACATGCTCAAATCACCAACTAAAAATTGCCGTCTTAAATCGATCACAGCGACGTTTTCAGCTTAAAATGCTGTTTTTCAATGCTAAAGTGAACGAGTTGTGCGCAATGATGTACTGCAATCACAGACCTAAAAGAGACCTTCTAATTCGAAATTTCAGAACTTAGCAAGTCGGGAATCATGTTTTCGGCGCTCAAACCATCGAAATGAGGGAAACATCATGTTGAAATGAGAAACCTATAACTTGCTTGCAGAACTTAGCAAGTCGGGAAACATGTTTTCGGCGCTCAAACCATCGAGATGACCGAAACAACATGTTGAAATGTGAAACCTATAACTTGCTTGTAAACTGAAAAGAAACGATCTTAGAACCATAAAGGTCGCGTTTTAGGCGTTCTAGAAGCGATTTGAGCGTAAAAACATGCTCAAATCACCAACTAAAAATTGCCGTCTTAAATCAACCACGGCGACGTTTTGGAGCTTACAATGGTGTTTTTAGTGCTTGAGTGAACGAGTTGAGCGCAATGATGTACTGCAATCACGGACCTAAAAGAGACCTTCTAAATGGAAAATGCAGAATTTTGCAAGTCGGGAATCATGTTTTCGGCGCTCAAACCATCGAGATGAGCGAAACAACATGTTGAAATGAGAAACCTGTAACTTGCTTGTAAAGTGAAAAGAAACGATCTTAGAACCATAAAAGTCGCGTTTTAAGCGTTCTTGAAGCGATTTGAGCGTAAAAACATGCTCAAATCGCCAACTAAAAATTGCCGTCTTAAATCGACCACGGCGACGTTTTAGAGCTTAATATGGTGTTTTTAGTGCTAGAGTGAACGAGTTGAGCGCAATGATGTACTGCAATCACCGACCTAAAAGAGACCTTCTAAATGGAATTTGCAGAACTTAGCAAGTCGGGAATCATGTTTTCGGCGCTAAAACCATCGAGATGAGCGAAACAACATGTTGAAATGAGAAACCTATAACTTGCTTGTAAAGTGAAAAGAAACGATCTTAGAATCATAAAAGTCGCGTTTTAAGCGTTCTAGAAGCGATTTGAGCGTAAAAACATGCTCAAATCACGAACTAAAAATTGCCGTCTTAAATCGATCACGGCGACGTTTTAGAGCTTAAAATGGTGTTTTCAGTGCTAAAGTGAACGAGTTGAGAGCAATGATCTACTGCAATCACGGACATAAAAGAGACCTTCTAAATGGAAATTGCAGAACTTAGCAAGTCGGGAATCATGTTTTCGGCGCTCAAGCCATCGAGATGACCGAAACAACATGTTGAAATGAGAAACCTAAAACTTTCTTTTAAACTGAAAAGAAACGATCTTAGAACTATAAACGTCGCGTTTTAAGCGTTCTAGAAGCGATTTGAGCGTAAAAACATGCTCAAATCACGAACTAAAAATTGCCGTCTTAAATCGATCACGGTGACGTTTTAGACCTTAAAATGGTGTTTTCAGTGCTAAAGTGAACGAGATGAGCGCAATGATCTACTGCAATCAGGGAACTAAAAGAGACCTTCTAAATGGAATTTGCAGAACTTAGCAAGTCGGGAATCATGTTTTCGGCGCTCATACCCTCGAGATGAGCGAAATAACATGTTGAAATGAGAAACTTATAACTTGCTTGTAAACTGAAAAGAAACGATATTAGAACTATCAAAATCGCGTTTTAAGCGTTCTAGAAGCGATTTGAGCGTGAAACATGCTCAAATCACTAACTAGAAATTGCCGTCTTAAATCGATCACGGCGACGTTTTTCAGCTTAAAATGGTGTTTTCAGTGGTAAAGTGAACGAGTTGAGCGCAATGATCTACTGCAATCACGGACAAAAAAAAGACCTTCTAAATGGAAATTGCAGAACTTAGCAAGTCGGGAATCATGTTTTCGGCGCTCAAGCCATCGAGATGACCGAAACAACATGTTGAAATGAGAAACCTAAAACTTTCTTTTAAACTGAAAAGAAACGATCTTAGAACTATAAACGTCGCGTTTTAAGCGTTCTAGAAGCGATTTGAGCGTAAAAACATGCTCAAATCACGAACTAAAAATTGCCGTCTTAAATCGATCACGGTGACGTTTGAGACCTTAAAATGGTGTTTTCAGTGCTAAAGTGAACGAGATGAGCGCAATGATCTACTGCAATCAGGGAACTAAAAGAGACCTTCTAAATGGAATTTGCAGAACTTAGCAAGTCGGGAATCATGTTTTCGGCGCTCATACCCTCGAGATGAGCGAAATAACATGTTGAAATGAGAAACTTATAACTTGCTTGTAAACTGAAAAGAAACGATATTAGAACTATCAAAATCGCGTTTTAAGCGTTCTAGAAGCGATTTGAGCGTGAAACATGCTCAAATCACTAACTAGAAATTGCCGTCTTAAATCGATCACGGCGACGTTTTTCAGCTTAAAATGGTGTTTTCAGTGGTAAAGTGAACGAGTTGAGCGCAATGATCTACTGCAATCACGGACAAAAAAAAGACCTTCTAAATGGAAATTGCAGAACTTAGCAAGTCGGGAATCATGTTTTCGGCGCTCAAGCCATCGAGATGACCGAAACAACATGTTGAAATGAGAAACCTAAAACTTTCTTTTAAACTGAAAAGAAACGATCTTAGAACTATAAACGTCGCGTTTTAAGCGTTCTAGAAGCGATTTGAGCGTAAAAACATGCTCAAATCACGAACTAAAAATTGCCGTCTTAAATCGATCACGGTGACGTTTGAGACCTTAAAATGGTGTTTTCAGTGCTAAAGTGAACGAGATGAGCGCAATGATCTACTGCAATCAGGAAACTAAAAGAGACCTTCTAAATGGAATTTGCAGAACTTGGCAAGTCGGGAATCATGTTTTCGGCGCTCATACCCTCGAGATGAGCGAAATAACATGTTGAAATGAGAAACCTATAACTTGCTTGTAAACTGAAAAGAAACGATATTAGAACTATCAAAATCGCGTTTTAAGCGTTCTAGAAGCGATTTGAGCGTGAAACATGCTCAAATCACTAACTAGAAATTGCCGTCTTAAATCGATCACGGCGACGTTTTTCAGCTTAAAATGGTGTTTTCAGTGGTAAAGTGAACGAGTTGAGCGCAATCATGTACTGCAATCACGGACCTAAAAGAGACCTTCTAAATGGAAAATGCAGAATTTAGCAAGTCGGGAATCATGTTTTCATCGCTCAAATCATCGAGATGAGCGAAACAACATGTTGAAATGAGAAACCTATAACTTGCTTGTAAAGTGAAAAGAAACGATCTTAAAATCATAAAAGTCGCGTTTTAAGCGTTCTAGAAGCGATTTGAGCGTAAAAACATGCTCAAATCACCAACTAAAAATTGCCGTCTTAAATCGACCACGGCGACGTTTTGGAGCTTACAATGGTGTTTTTAGTGCTTGAGTGAACAAGTTGAGTGCAATGATGTACAGCAATCACGGACCTAAAAGGACCTTCTAAATGGAATTTGCTGAACTTAGCAAGTCGGGGATCATGTTTTCGGCGCTCAAACCATCGAAATGAGCGAAACATCATGTTGAAATGAGAAACCTATAACTTGCTTGCAGAACTTAGCAAGTCGGGAATCATGTTTTCGGCGCTCAAACCATCGAGATGACCGAAACAACACGTTGAAATGTGAAACCTATAACTTGCTTGTAAACTGAAAAGAAACGATCTTAAAACCATAAACGTCGCGTTTTAAGCCTTCTAGAAGCGATTTGAGCGTAAAAACATGCTCAAATCACCAACTAAAAATTGCCGTCTTAAATCGATCACGGCGACGTTTTAGAGCTTAAAATGGTGTTTTCAGTGCTAAAGTGAACGAGTTGAGCGCAATGATCTACTGCAGTCACGGACATAAAAGAGACCTTCTAAATGGAAATTGCAGAACTTAGCAAGTCGGGAATCATGTTTTCGGCGCTCAAACCATCGAGATGAGCGAAACAACATGTTGAAATGAGAAACCTAAAACTTTCTTTTAAACTGAAAAGAAACGATCTTAGAACTATAAACGTTGCGTTTTAAGCGTTCTAGAAGCGATTTGAGCGTAAAAACATGCTCAAATCACCAACTAAAAATTGCCGTCTTAAATCGATCACGGTGACGTTTTAGACCTTAAAATGGTGTTTTCAGTGCTAAAGTTAACGAGTTGAGCGTTATGATGTACTGCAATCAGGGACCTAAAAGAGACCTTCTAAATGGAATTTGCAGAACTTGGCAAGTCGGGAATCATGTTTTCGGCGCTCATACCCTCGAGATGAGCGAAATAACATGTTGAAATGAGAAACCTATAACTTGCTTGTAAACTGAAAAGAAACGATATTAGAACTATCAAAATCGCGTTTTAAGCGTTCTAGAAGCGATTTGAGCGTGAAACATGCTCAAATCACTAACTAGAAATTGCCGTCTTAAATCGATCACGGCGACGTTTTTCAGCTTAAAATGGTGTTTTCAGTGGTAAAGTGAACGAGTTGAGCGCAATCATGTACTGCAATCACGGACCTAAAAGAGACCTTCTAAATGGAAAATGCAGAATTTAGCAAGTCGGGAATCATGTTTTCATCGCTCAAATCATCGAGATGAGCGAAACAACATGTTGAAATGAGAAACCTATAACTTGCTTGTAAAGTGAAAAGAAACGATCTTAAAATCATAAAAGTCGCGTTTTAAGCGTTCTAGAAGCGATTTGAGCGTAAAAACATGCTCAAATCACCAACTAAAAATTGCCGTCTTAAATCGACCACGGCGACGTTTTGGAGCTTACAATGGTGTTTTTAGTGCTTGAGTGAACAAGTTGAGTGCAATGATGTACAGCAATCACGGACCTAAAAGGACCTTCTAAATGGAATTTGCTGAACTTAGCAAGTCGGGGATCATGTTTTCGGCGCTCAAACCATCGAAATGAGCGAAACATCATGTTGAAATGAGAAACCTATAACTTGCTTGCAGAACTTAGCAAGTCGGGAATGATGTTTTCGGCGCTCAAACCATCGAGATGACCGAAACAACACGTTGAAATGTGAAACCTATAACTTGCTTGTAAACTGAAAAGAAACGATCTTAAAACCATAAACGTCGCGTTTTAAGCGTTCTAGAAGCGATTTGAGCGTAAAAACATGCTCAAATCACCAACTAAAAATTGCCGTCTTAAATCGATCACGGCGACGTTTTAGAGCTTAAAATGGTGTTTTCAGTGCTAAAGTGAACGAGTTGAGCGCAATGATCTACTGCAATCACGGACATAAAAGAGACCTTCTAAATGGAAATTGCAGAACTTAGCAAGTCGGGAATCATGTTTTCGGCGCTCAAACCATCGAGATGAGCGAAACAACATGTTGAAATGAGAAACCTAAAACTTTCTTTTAAACTGAAAAGAAACGATCTTAGAACTATAAACGTCGCGTTTTAAGCGTTCTAGAAGCGATTTGAGCGTAAAAACATGCTCAAATCACCAACTAAAAATTGCCGTCTTAAATCGATCACGGTGACGTTTTAGACCTTAAAATGGTGTTTTCAGTGCTAAAGTTAACGAGTTGAGCGTTATGATGTACTGCAATCAGGGACCTAAAAGAGACCTTCTAAATGGAATTTGCAGAACTTGGGAAGTCGGGAATCATGTTTTCGGCGCTCATACCCTCGAGATGAGCGAAATAACATGTTGAAATGAGAAACCTATAACTTGCTTGTAAACTGAAAAGAAACGATCTTAGAACTATCAAAATCGCGTTTTAAGCGTTCTAGAAGCGATTTGAGCGTGAAACATGCTCAAATCACTAACTAGAAATTGCCGTCTTAAATCGATCACGGCGACGTTTTTCAGCTTAAAATGGTGTTTTCAGTGGTAAAGTGAACGAGTTGAGCGCAGTCATGTACTGCAATCACGGACCTAAAAGAGACCTTCTAAATGGAAAATGCAGAATTTAGCAAGTCGGGAATCATGTTTTCATCGCTCAAATCATCGAGATGAGCGAAACAACATGTTGAAATGAGAAACCTATAACTTGCTTGTAAAGTGAAAAGAAACGATCTTAAAATCATAAAAGTCGCGTTTTAAGCGTTCTAGAAGCGATTTGAGCGTAAAAACATGCTCAAATCACCAACTAAAAATTGCCGTCTTAAATCGACCACGGCGACGTTTTGGAGCTTACAATGGTGTTTTTAGTGCTTGAGTGAACAAGTTGAGTGCAATGATGTACAGCAATCACGGACCTAAAAGGACCTTCTAAATGGAATTTGCTGAACTTAGCAAGTCGGGGATCATGTTTTCGGCGCTCAAACCATCGAAATGAGCGAAACATCATGTTGAAATGAGAAACCTATAACTTGCTTGCAGAACTTAGCAAGTCGGGAATCATGTTTTCGGCGCTCAAACCATCGAGATGACCGAAACAACACGTTGAAATGTGAAACCTATAACTTGCTTGTAAACTGAAAAGAAACGATCTTAAAACCATAAACGTCGCGTTTTAAGCGTTCTAGAAGCGATTTGAGATAGATAGATAGATAGATAGATAGTTTATTATAACAAAAAGACCTTACAGCCATAAGAGCTGAATTGTGCTTATGTTTACAAAATTTCGAATTATTAAAAATGTCTTTGAATACAATATTTACAAGATTTAACTTCGATTAATATATTTACAAGATAATCATGCTTATAAATTTGATCGTATTATTATTTAAAATATCTATTCGAATTATGTATTATAAAACTGTCATTTAATCTATTCGTCTTACACACAGGAATATTAAAGTATCTCTGTTTCCTTAAGAAGGGACCGTCAATTTTTCCTTGGGCAGATGGAAGTAGGCTCTTTAATTTGTGATTTGGGTTGTTCATTATTTCATTAAAAAGTTTCGTAGTTAATTTCACCCTCCGGTCATGTAGTGACAAAATGTTAAATGATTCCAAGACTTCTTGATAATGCAGCTCTGGAAAAATTATGCGAAAAGCACGTTTTTGAAGTCTTTCCAGATCATTAGACAGGTACTGCGGTAATGAATCATGGAACGCCTCACAAGCATACTCAATCACAGGGCGAATACATGTCACATAGAACTGAATTAAATCTTCTGGTGGTAACCCGGCACGCTTTAGTTGTCTAAGGAAATATAGCCGTGTCGATACCTTTTTACACGTGTTGGCTATATGGGAATTCCATTTAAGGTCGTTAGATAGGGTAACGCCCAATAATTTTACAACAGTTACCACTTCAACGTTCTTATTGTTGATAATTATAGGGTCAAAAGATTTGTTGAGTGTGGAGAAACTTATTCTTAATTCTTTGCATTTGGTTTCCTTCAGTTCCATGCCATTTGCTTTGGAATTTTCGGCAAATACATTTACATGGCTTTGAAGTTAAAGTTCTTTAAAGTTAACGAACTTTAAAGTTAACGAGTTGAGCGTTATGATGTACTGCAATCAGGGACCTAAAAGAGACCTTCTAAATGGAATTTGCAGAACTTGGCAAGTCGGGAATCATGTTTTCGGCGCTCATACCCTCGAGATGAGCGAAATAACATGTTGAAATGAGAAACCTATAACTTGCTTGTAAACTGAAAAGAAACGATCTTAAAACCATAAACGTCGCGTTTTAAGCGTTCTAGAAGCGATTTGAGCGTAAAAACATGCTCAAATCACCAACTAAAAATTGCCGTCTTAAATCGATCACGGCGACGTTTTAGAGCTTAAAATGGTGTTTTCAGTGCTAAAGTGAACGAGTTGAGCGCAATGATCTACTGCAATCACGGACATAAAAGAGACCTTATAAATGGAAATTGCAGAACTTAGCAAGTCGGGAATCATGTTTTCGGCGCTCAAACCATCGAGATGAGCGAAACAACATGTTGAAATGAGAAACCTAAAACTTTCTTTTAAACTGAAAAGAAACGATCTTAGAACTATAAACGTCGCGTTTTAAGCGTTCTAGAAGCGATTTGAGCGTAAAAACATGCTCAAATCACCAACTAAAAATTGCCGTCTTAAATCGATCACGGTGACGTTTTAGACCTTAAAATGGTGTTTTCAGTGCTAAAGTTAACGAGTTGAGCGTTATGATGTACTGCAATCAGGGACCTAAAAGAGACCTTCTAAATGGAATTTGCAGAACTTGGGAAGTCGGGAATCATGTTTTCGGCGCTCATACCCTCGAGATGAGCGAAATAACATGTTGAAATGAGAAACCTATAACTTGCTTGTAAACTGAAAAGAAACGATCTTAGAACTATCAAAATCGCGTTTTAAGCGTTCTAGAAGCGATTTGAGCGTGAAACATGCTCAAATCACTAACTAGAAATTGCCGTCTTAAATCGATCACGGCGACGTTTTTCAGCTTAAAATGGTGTTTTCAGTGGTAAAGTGAACGAGTTGAGCGCAATCATGTACTGCAATCACGGACCTAAAAGAGACCTTCTAAATGGAAAATGCAGAATTTAGCAAGTCGGGAATCATGTTTTCGGCGCTCAAATCATCGAGATGAGCGAAACAACATGTTGAAATGAGAAACCTATAACTTGCTTGTAAAGTGAAAAGAAACGATCTTAAAATCATAAAAGTCGCGTTTTAAGCGTTCTAGAAGCGATTTGAGCGTAAAAACATACTCAAATCACCAACTAAAAATTGCCGTCTTAAATCGACCACGGCGACGTTTTGGAGCTTACAATGGTGTTTTTAGTGCTTGAGTGAACAAGTTGAGTGCAATGATGTACAGCAATCACGGACCTAAAAGGACCTTCTAAATGGAATTTGCTGAACTTTGCAAGTCGGGGATCATGTTTTCGGCGCTCAAACCATCGAAATGAGCGAAACATCATGTTGAAATGAGAAACCTATAACTTGCTTGCAGAACTTAGCAAGTCGGGGATCATGTTTTCGGCGCTCAAACCATCGAGATGACCGAAACAACACGTTGAAATGTGAAACCTATAACTTGCTTGTAAACTGAAAAGAAACGATCTTAAAACCATAAACGTCGCGTTTTAAGCGTTCTAGAAGCGATTTGAGCGTAAAAACATGCTCAAATCACCAACTAAAAATTGCCGTCTTAAATCGACCACGGCGACGTTTTGGAGCTTACAATGGTGTTTTTAGTGCTTGAGTGAACGAGTTGAGCGCAATGATGTACTGCAATCACGGACCTAAAAGAGACCTTCTAAATGGAAATTGAAGAACTTAGCAAGTCGGGAATCATGTTTTCGGCGCTCAAACCATCGAGATGAGCGAAACAACATGTTGAAATGAGAAACCTATAACTTTTTTGTAAACTGAAAAAAAACGATCTTAGAACCATCAAAATCGCGTTTTAAGCGTTCTGGAAGCGATTTGAGCGTGAAAACATACCCAAATCACCACCTAAAATCTGCCGTCTAAAATCGACCACGGCGACGTTTTAGGGCTTAAAATGGTGTTTTTAGTGCTAGAACGAACGAGTTGAGCGTTATGATGTACTGCAATCAGGGACCTAAAAGAGACCTTCTAAATGGAAATTGCAGAACTTAGCAAGTCGGGAATCATGTTTACGGCGCTCAAACCATCGAGATGAATGAAACATGATGTTGAAATGAGAAACCTATATCTTGCTTGTAAACTGAAAAGAAACGATCTTAGAACCATCAAAATCGCGTTTTAAGCGTTCTAGAAGCGATTTGAGCGTGAAAACATGCTCAAATCACTAACTAAAAATTGCCGTCATAAATCGATCACGGCGACGTTTTACAGCTTAAAATGCTGTTTTCAGTGCTAAAGTGAACGAGTTGAGCGCAATGATGTACTGCAATCACGGATCTAAAAGAGACCTTCTAATTTGATATTGCAAAACTTAGCAAGTCGGGAATCATGTTTTTAGCGCTCAAACCATCGAGATGAGCGAAACAACATGTTGAAATGAGAAACCTATAACTTGCTTGTAAACTGAAAAGAAACGATCTTAGAACCATAAAAGTCGCGTTTTAAGCGTTCTAGAAGCGATTTGAGCGTAAAAACATGCTCAAATCACCAAATAAAAATTGCCGTCTTAGATCGACCACGGCGACGTTTTAGAGCTTAAAATGGTGTTTTCAGTGCTAAAGTGAACGAGTTGAGCGCAATGATGTACTGCAATCACGGATATAAAAGAGACCTTCTAAATGGAAATTGCAGAACTTAGCAAGTCGGGAATCATGTTTTCGGCGCTCAAACCATAGAGATGAGCGAAACCGGCAATTTTTAGTTGGTGATTTGAGCATGTTTTTATGGTTCTAAGATCGTTTCTTTTCAGTTTACAAGCAAGTTTTGGGTTTCTCATTTCAACATGTTGTTTCGCTCATCTCGATGGTTTGACCGCCGAAAACATGATTCCCGGCTTGCTAAGTTCTGCAATTTCCATTTAGAAGGTCTCTTTTAGATCCGTGATTGCAGTACATCATTGCGCTCAACTCGTTCACTTTAGCACTTGAAACAGCATTTTAAGCTGTAAAACGTCGCCGTGATCGATTTATGACGGCAATTTTTAGTTAGTGATTTGAGCATGTTTTCACGCTCAAATCGCTTCTAGAACGCTTAAAACGCGATTTTGATGGTTCTAAGATCGTTTCTTTTCAGTTTACAAGCAAGTTATGGGTTTCTCATTTTAACATGTTATTTCGCTCAATTCGATGGTTTGAGCGCCGTAAACATGATTGCCGACTTGCTAAGTTCTTCAATTTCCATTTAGAAGGTCTCTTTTAGATCTGTGATTGCAGTACATCATTGCGCTTAACTCGTTCACTTTAGCACTGAAAACAGCATTTTAAGCTGTAAAACGTCGCCGTGATCGATTTAAGACGGCAATTTTTAGTTAGTGATTTGAGCATGTTTTCACGCTCAAATCGCTTCTAGAAGGCTTAAAGCGCGATTTTGATGGTGCTAAGATCGTTTCTTTTGAGTTTATAAGCAAGTTATAGGTTTCTCATTTCAACATGTTATTTCGCTCATCTCGATGGTTTGAGCGCCGAAAACATGATTCCCGACTTGCTAAGTTCTTCAAATTCCATTTAGAAGGTCTCTTTTAGGTCCGTGATTACAGTACATGATTGTGCTCAACTCGTTCATTCTAGTACTAAAAAAACCATTTTAAGCTCTAATACGTCGCCGTGGTCGATTTAAGACGGCAATTTTTAGTTGGTGATTTGAGCATGTTTTCACGGTCAAATCGCTTCTAGAACGCTTAAAACGCGATTTTGATGGTTTTAAAGTCGTTTCTTTTGAGTTTACAAGCAAGTTATAGGTTTCACATTTCAACATGTTGTTTTGGTCATCTCGATGGCTTGAGCGCGAAAAACATGATTCCCGACTTGCTAAGTTCTGCAATATCAAATTAGAAGGTCTCTTTTAGATCCGTGATTGCAGTTACATCATTGTGCTCAACTCGTTCACTTTAGAAAATGAAGAAAATGATCGAATGTTAACAAGATTTAAATGATTCTGTTTAACTTGTTTGTTATTTTTAGGCGTGCTACTCGAACAAGTCCCGTGTTACGAAGTTATCTTTGTCCGGAACCTAAGTTTCAATGATCACATAGACGCGCTATGCAAAAAACTGACGAAGAGGATCAGACTATTGAATTCCATGAGACATAATTTACCAAATAGAGAACGAATCCAATACTATAATGCTATAATCAAACCATTGTTCATGTATGGTGGTTTGGTTTGGTCGAGGACCAGTCAAGAAAATCTTGGTAGATTGTTTAAACTTCAAAAACGTGCTACAAGAGTCATCTTAAATACCAAATAAAGAGAAGAGAGAGCCATGACTTTCTTCAAAAAACTGAAATGGATACTTTTTACTGATGAACTCAAAATAAATAAATGTTGTATGGTTTTAAAGAGTTTAGATGAATTAGCCGCATTTTAAGTCGCTGAAAAATTTGTAACAGTTAGTCAAACATCGTCGCGAACTTCACGATATGGCAAAAAAACTGTTGTTTGTCTTAAATACAATCGGCAAATGGAAGGGGGCAAATCTTTCTTAATAGCGGCAGCTAAGCTGTGGAATAGCATTACCACGGATATTACTGATCATGTTCAAACATAGGTACTTTAAGAATAAATACCGAACATTTTTAACTGAACAACATCTAGATTTATATCATTTTTTAAAGTTTACTTTTCAACGTAGTTTAAGTATACTATATTGTAATTTATCCTGTAATTCTTAGTGTAGTGAGGGCCACAAGTTTTTATAGCTATTAAGCTGGTAAGATTATACAAGTATATTGTAGCTATAATATAATTTATTGCATTTTCATGTAATTAGTACGTATAGTGAGGGCCACGAGTTTTTCAGCCTTCGGCTGTAATGTGTTTTACCCTCGTTAAATAAAGTTGCTACTATTACTACTACTACTATAAAGATTCGTTATTCTTTACCCTCATCCACAGCAATTTTACCGTGGAGCATAACACCTCTGGTCAATGTTTCCAAAGTAATTACGTTGGTTATATGCGACTTTTTGCATTGTAATGATAATTACTGACCAGTTACATAGTTACATATTTATATACCTCCATGCGTATACATAAATTAGTTACTACATTTTTAACGGAATTAAATGGTAATTAACGGAATTAACTTACAGTAAATGGTAATTCATGACCTAGTCCACTGCTTATTATCCCCAGCAACGAAGTACCCCAAGGGTGTGGTAACCAACTTCATTACTACCACGAGTATCTCCAAGCCTCAGTTCAGTCACAGGCAGTGTATCTTTATCCGTCAGGTCACCACTGTCTTCAGACCAAATATTATAATTCTGGTCGCAGTTACATACTTCGCCTTTAACCACACAACTGTCGGTCATTCCACATTTACACTTGGAGCTGCCGGGTGGAGCTCCTCCCCAATACGTCATCTTCGCGCCATCTCGGGACACCCACCACGACCAAGAACCACCATACTCTCCAAACCAGAGCCCAGCGTTATAACATTCATATTTTATAAATTGTTTACATTTCTCAGAACGCTCGATTATTGCGATAACCTGCTCTATGCTTATGTTGTACTTAACCTTCCGGATGTAGGAGCCAGGTTCCTCAAAGCCATTTACCTAGAGTTGAATAGAAAAAAAACACTGAGGTAAATAATTGTTCTGACAACTGCTTAATTAAGCAAAACGAGAAAAATCTGTTAAAAATATTTCAACATAGTATATCTGCCATATACGAAGTTATTTTTACGTCCGCCGTTTTGTATGGATTTTTCCGAAGGCGAATAATGCAATACGCACTTCAACCAGGCCCTTATAGTAAAATTTTCAAATTTTAGCAATTTTTATGACGCTAATTAAACAATCACTGAAAAATGTTCTTGGATAATGCAGACGTAAACCAAGTTTTAAAGAAGCAATGAGTGTTTTGGCTCCTCAAGAATTAAATAAGTCTTTTATATACGAAGAACCTGAACTATATATTAGTGATAAATTTGTCGTCGGACTCTGTTGCTCCTCGGGAAATATATCACATATATTCCTCGTTCTCGGTATATATTATACAATTATTGAATGAGGTCGAGCAGGATAGGGGCTTATTGCCACGGCGATAAGAGTTTTTATTGCTTCCCGTAATAATTTATAATTCGAAGTAATTATGCGAAATAGGTTATTTGCGCGCGTAAGTTAATTTGAGTATAGTCATGTGATTTGAAGATCCGGTATTTATTGGTGGTGAAACGGGTCACCTTTCCTTTCCTATTCCACGAGGGCTGCAGTGCACATCAAGAAATTGGACGAAAGAAATTTTATCTCTTGGATGTGGTAAGTATACCAGATAGTTCACAGTTTATGAATAATGTAGTATATTGGATACCAATGCCATTTCCATGCTACTTTCGACGTTGAAGTATGACTTAATTTTACTTACATATTCATGCCTATTCAGTCGCACTATGCCACTATATAGTTATATGGTCTTTGTGGTGGAAGAGGCGACTACAGTGAACTTTGGGCGTTTACAAACAGCCCCTGGTATTCCAATTTATGAAATAGGAGCCAAATTGTTTGGGGTAACTCATCCTCAGACACATAATAATATATTGAATTTGGTCATTTGGATACCAATAGCTGTCCATTTTACTTGCGACGTTGACGTGTGCGACTTTATTTACATATTCATGACTTTTCAATCGCACTATAGTCTATATAGTAGTCGCTATGGACGATTATAGTGACTTTTAGGTGTTTATAAGACAGCCCCTGGTATTCTGATTTATACAAATTAGGGCTAAATTCTTAGGGGAATATCTTACGTTCAGATACATCCTCAGTGTGCATGTGCCAAGCAGCTTCGCTCACACAGTTCACAAGGTCGTGATAGTACTCACGATATAAACGATCTTGTACCACAATCTTTGCGACGCTATACCTTGAAAAGTAACATTTCCCTATGGCAATGGCTGAGTTTAATTTTATTGCTTTTGCGTCGTTGACATGTGCAAGTGTTAGTATATTAACTAGGTTACCTGAAAGGTAGGATTGCTGCGGATATTTGAAGCATATGCTTGCTTCCTACCATGGTATTTTACAGTCTTTGTAGATAGTTTTTCTCAAAAGAATAAATATTCCCTGCCACCGCAGCAGGAGCTATGTGAGTCGTCTACAAGTTTGTTTATTTGTTGGAATTCGACCTCAGTGGCGTTGCCAGCTGCTGAGTGGTCGATGGGTGGGGCGGACATGTTCGTATGTTTGCGTTTTGTACACTCAATTTAATTTCATTGAAATCGAATCGATTTTCGATTCGGCAGAGCGCGAATATACATGTGGGTATGTCTCCCTCACTTGTCGAGGTAGCGACGCCACTGTTCGACCTGATCGACTATATAAACTAATAAACATATATGCTATGATATCAAGGTAATGTGATCGTAACCACATGTTGACTATATGCTAGGCACAATTACTTGTTGATTTAATTTTTTTTTTCGCTAAATAAAGCAAATTTGTCTATAAAACAATTTACGATTCGAAAAAATTCGAAAGACCAAATCTTCTATAATCAGTTGATTTAAAAAGGTCGAATCAAACGAACGAATTAGCGGCGCAAGTGCGTCACGTCTCCTTTTACCTGACAGTCCTTTTCCGTAGCTTAGCAACGCGAGATAATCCCACTCAATCATTAGGTTAACAGGATATTGAATTCCTATCGCCTGATTCACAGGTCTGGCGCGATCAATTAATTTTGCAGGTTTAGGATTTACATATCTTTGCATCAGCGCGAATAGCGATGTCATATGTTTTGGATGTGGTGCCATTTATCCTTCTTTATACGTTATATGAGTACTCGTGTATATTATGGATGGGCTAGAGCATCAATGCTAAGTTTCGCTCGTTCACTTAATTGAGTTAATTCTACTGCTGACAAATTCTGGACATGCATAATGATTGCATATGTTTAAGATGTTATTTAATGCTTTTATCCTTATCTATAGACCATATGTGTAAACTTGCATATTCTAAGCTAGAGCGACCACACTGGGATTCCAGCGTCAATATAATAGGTCTCACTTGTTCGCTCAATTCTAATGTTTTCCAGCGTCAATATTAGGTCTCACTTGTTCGCTCAATTCTAATGTTACACATTCTGGCCATGCTCCGCGATTGCAAATCTTGTACATGCAGATGTTATTTATCCTTCTCTATACATTATACGTTGTACGCATGTGTAAACTTATCTTAGAGTAAGATGTCGAGGCAGGTATCTGGGGGTGCATGCATGTCTGTTCTTTTTCACTATATTTATATGATGTAGTTGGTATTTGTGGTATTTTATTTAACCATTTAGGGGCCAAAGCAAGTCCGTAGGTGGACAAATGCTTTGTTTACATTTCGAATTGTTGTATTTGTAAAATATATGATATACTAACTGAATATCTAACACTACTCTGGGTTGCTATGCTCGTAAATTAATATAAACCAGAGTTTCAATTCAGATAAAGCTCGAAAGATGTGAAATTTGGGCAGTGTTTGTATCTGCGGGTCCCCCTTTGGCTTTGTTATGATTAGAACCAAAGCGCAGAACAAGCTTGGCATGGCCTTCAAGGGTCGGACTCGGAGCAGTGTAATTTCACTGTTTTTATACGACCTTTCTGTATAATTTAACATATTGTTTGGCTGGAGCATTTTTCTATGTTTTCAGATGGCCAACAATGGCGTTGCCCAATTGTACCGTCGCAGCCTTACGGGATTTTCAGTTTGCGGCTACGATGTTGTATGCCATGATTATCCTGCTGCATCTTATTGTGTTTTATGCACCGTGTATGTTACCATAACTTTGGTTTTGTTTGCCTTGTGCTATTGCCATTCTGGTGCATTAGCTTATATTGGCAATTTACCCTCATTTTATGTTCATGAAGTCAATTCATGTTTTATGGACTAGAGCAACTTGACTGTTTTCAGATGCCCACGTTGAGATTTCAACATTGGGTTTTTCTACACAGAACTTTTCATGAATTGTGGCATTTATATATATACGATTGTTGTAACTCAGTTCGGTTTTGTGTATATGTGTGTCCGGATTGTGCTTATAATTTTACTAATTTTAGTCAATATGTGTATGTGACCGTATATATATTCTGCCTTTGTTCTTGTGTAATGAGAAATGCATGTCTAAGTGGGATAGAGCGTTTTATCGTTATCAGATGCCCACAGTTGAAATCAATATATTGTGGGATGGAGCGGCTTGTTGTTTTCAGATTGCCCGAATATTAAATATTTTTGCAGCTGTGTATAATAAATGGAATCTTCAATTTGCGGCTACCTCCGATGTATGCCATTGTGATTATTCCGCTGCTTTGTGTTTTGTATGTCGTTTGACTCTTGTGCAATATGTTCTTGTTAAGTTTATGTATGTCGATGTTAATATGATAATAATTTCCACAACACCATAATTACAGCTGTATATGTATATAGCTATTTACAAAAATGTGTATATAAATATACACTATACAAATCTGTTATATAAAAATAACAATATCATATAATAATACAATAAAAACAATAGTTATGTGAAGAAAAATACACACTTACAGTATGTGGGTGGAGCGTTTTATCGTAATCAGATGCCCACAGTTGAAATCAATATATTGCCCGAATATTCATATAATGGCAGCATTGTAAAAATGAAATATTTCATTAGTGGCTACCTTCGATGTATGCCATGATTAATCCGCTGCCTTGTTTAATGTATGTCGATGTTCACAGTCAAGCATATACCTAATGTGATGTAACTCAAATTTTGCTTGTCTGCGTTCTTTAGTCTTTTCTTTTAGAACTATGCATAGACAGCTCGTTCTGCATCATCATGGCGCCGCGGCGGACCAAGGACGCGGGCGGCAGGTTTTCAAGCGCGAATGGCCGCCAAAGACAACGTCAATCATCCTTCCTACATGGTTGTCAGCAACAGCGACTGTGAGACGATATGGCACACTTGATGCTGCATTAGTTGATACTATGATAAGGCTAGGCGTCTTGCGATTCGACTGCTGTGATTTTTGTGCGTAAACTGGTGCTTGCTTGTAAGCTTGTTACCATAGTTATATCATATTACTTCTTCCGTATGTATCTGCATGGATTTAAAAGTGTTTCAGAGAATGTTTTCTCTCAGCTACAGCTAAGTTTCTAAGTTTAGCTTGCACCAGTGCGCGTTCATTCATCACAAGCAGTCTTTTTGACTTAAATTATCCAGTTTGTTAATAGCAGCGGGTATTGCGGCTGGATGATGAACTGACGCAGGGGTAAGGTTCACAATTTAGCTGATGATGCTTATTACGCCGAAACTGGTTATTACGCACTTATTCACCGCAAATGGTTATATTCATGAACTGACACAGGAGTAAGGTTTACATTTCAGCGATGACATTTAGTTCGCTGGAAACTGTGGGTATTTTGTCGCGCTTGGGACACTTACTTTATATTCGTCATCGTTTGGACATTGAACTGACACAGGGGTAAGGTTCACTATTCAGCTGATGATGTCGACGCTTTTGGTTGACTACAGGTAACTTATAGCACTGTTATTATACAAACCAGTAAAGGTGCATAGAATTCACTTAAAATTGGCAATGCAATTAAACTGACATAGATTGAGGTTTTCGTAACCGGGCATTTGTACTGCTTTATGTTTGGTTACTTCACCAATCAAATAATTAGATAATCCATGAGTTTGGAGCTGGGATGGTCAGCTTTGTTTCTCGTGTTACCAACGCTCCAATCGAGAAGTTGTAATATAGAAGCTTTGTGGGGAAGCTGCTGGGTAATTTTCTCGGCCCCATTCAGGTTTCCTGTATTGCAGGTTTTTCCTGACCTCCCTGACTATCCAGCTGTAGTTTAAGCGATGGTAATACTCAAACACATGTCTTACTATCATCTGCATGGTCAATTAAGTCTGTCTTCCATATGATTACATTTATTGTGAGAGTACGATTGTTCGTCTCTGGAGAATATATTATATGCATTTAGTATATTTGGGGGGTCAAAGTGGTCCCAATTGTGAACTTAAGGCCTATCGATTCAGGTTATTTATTGCAAATATAATAATTGATCGAATCGTGGGAACTGAACTCAGGGTTTATCAACTTTGGTCAGCTAAAGTTGAAGGAGATTATCACCTATCTGGCATAGCCCTACTCGGCACCGTCGGCAAGCAGCTTGTCGTGTTGGGGTGGGGTGTGTCTCCTTTATCCCAAGGAGACTTGTGGCGTTAGTAATACCCCACCTTTTCTGCGCTAAATGTTATATAGTTATTAATTAATAATTTTGCTTGTTAATTATCAAAAATTGATTAAAACAATAAAGCGGTTATGTGCTAACAACTGGGCACATAGCCATAATTATGCCATAAAGGCTTTGACTGGTCTTGTATTGCTCGGCAGCACAGAAAACCGAGCTCAACGCGACGAGCAGTTTGCCGACGATCGTTTAATATGTGCAGGGAGGCGATAAATGAGGAATTATTAAGGCAAAGGTTTATGTTATCTGCTAAAGCCGAAAGCGAGAACTGAATTCAGTAATTGTTTTATTATTTTTTGAAAATATTTTAAACTCAGTTTAAACGCTTGCTTTGTAAGTAAGAAGGCACAAGCTGCTAATAATGGAACAGCACGAAATCGTTCGGAAACTTTAATAAGCCAATCAGACTACAAAAAAATATTCTTAAAACAATTGTCAGATTACAAGGTCAGTCAATATACGATGAAAGAAGTCATAATGTCGTATATTTGTTATCAATATACGACGAAATGAGTCATAATGTCGTATATTTATTTTCAACCCCTAATTTGGGCAACTGCCAAGCGGATAAGACGATTTTACCTTTAGCTCGTAACCAATCAAAACTCCTAAAATATTTTCAATAAATAATAATCACTCTTAACATAAGACAAAAACTATAAACAACGAATGTATATATATATATATACAAGTTACGATGATGTATAATTCTTGTGTGAGAAAAATTATTTTTTGCGTTGTTGGCACGTTGACAAGAACTGCATTACCAAATGGTTTTTGCTATCCAGCGGTAGATACCAAACCTATTATGCACTCACAATCTTGACCAAAAACCATAGAACGACTGGCGTTTTTGTCCTTTGTCATCACACCCCCGCCCCATCCCCCCTTCAATATTGTTTATGAAAGTATAATAGATGGGAAACCGATACAATATTACCATGATCGAAACAGCATCGAATGGGAGGGGGGGGGGGGGGGGTGCGGGGAGAGATTCAAATTTGAAATTTGCAACGAAATGAAGTTAGTGGGAAAATTAGTGCAAAAGCTCAGTCGCTATAAGAACTTTTGGCCAAGATTGTAGTAGCAACATGCTTCCATATGCTCTGATATTAGAGTGGTAATCTGGCCGCCTAATATCATACCTCAGTCCTTGATTCACTATCATGTTCAATTACTGTCACACCAGTACCATTTTCTGAGGTCATATCACAATAGACTGCAACAGTATTAGACGTGCGGTTGTCAGGATTGATATCGTAGTTTCCACTGGGTAGACTGGTGTCTTGTTTTCGTATTTCTGTACAAGTACTCGGTGTTGAACGCTCCTTAATTCGGCTCTTTAATTCTACAATGGTAACGTTTTATCTATTATTATTATTATTATTATTATTATTATTATTATTATTATTATTATTATTATTATTATTATTATTATTATTATTATTATTATTATATAATCATGTACGCAATATACAGAGAATAATACATGAGTGTTCGAAAATACCAGATTTATTTCGAGTGTTGAACTTGATATCTGAGATATCAGGTTTAACAGGAGAAATAAATCTGGTATTTCCAAGCACTCATGTATTATTCATTTTATTATATAAACCTTCGCATGCATTTTAAACAACGGCAAAAACGGTATAGTATAACTTTAAAACAAAGTAAGTTACAGTAAAAACGATATTTAACAAACGTTTTAAGTTCACTTGTTTCAGTTCATGTGTATTGAGTTCAAACGGCGACAGTTCTTTCATTCTCGGAGGTCTATTGACATGCAATGCGGCTTCCTTTACGATATAAGAATGGATTAAATTGACGTCTAGTCCTGGTTTTCTTTTAATTTTTTGGTTTTCTTCCGCTTCTTTGAACTCGTCAACGTCTTTTTCATTAATTTGTTTATGGTTTTCAAATTTTACATGTAAAACTTTGTACAAAACAATTTGAAAGATGAAAAATGGCTAAAGAAATTTAAAAAAATATATAATTTATAAAAAGCGTTGTGATTAGATAGTTAAATTTACTTTGTGACTTCTCATTCGCTGGAAAATCGTATCAACACACTTAAAAATATCGTATTTTTACGTGTGTTGATACGATATTTTTACCGCGCGTCTAATACGACATTTCCGAGTGGCCAAAGTTTCTATATAACACTAAGCTTATATAATAAATATTATTATTATTTATTAAAAATATTTTAGGAGTTTTTATTGGTTAAGAGCTAAAGGTGAAATCGTCATATCCGCTTGGTCATTTCAGTATGTTTCTCTCTGCAATTTCTATGAGAAATTTCTGCCAATAAAGTTGTTCTTCTGCCCAAAATAGTCTATAATCATGAAGAAATGTCCTCGATCATGAGTACACTGACAAGCATAAATAAGAATTGAAAATTTGTCTTGCAACCTTATTCGCCGCGTATAGTCTCATCTTTAACTGATATGCTAAAGATATAGAAATCTTAATTTCGTATAGGGTTTATGAAAGTATTTATCCAGTACCATAAATGACGAATATAAAAACCTGTCATGTTCGTATTTCTACCTTCAGTCTTTGCCTATAAAAAATTAAAAATATATTATGGAAATAAAAAATATATTACAGTCGCGACAATAGAAGCATTATGGAAATATTTGAATAATTTATTTCCTCAACTTTAGCAATTCCTCTGACGACCTTTCGAAAATTTTGAAAAATTTGTAAAACGTTCACAATTTCTTGTTATTTGACCAAACAGAATACTGTATCTTATTCGTGCGTATTTATAAGGAATTTACTGAAATCAGTTGATAAGTTCTGTCAGTACAAAATGTTTGCCTCTTCTGTAAGCTCCACCCATGCTGAAACTTTTCTCGACCTTAGGTGGGACGTAATTTTGAAAAATACCACACTGACCGACTTTTTATCAACCTTAATTATTGTCCCGCCAAGGATAAACAAAATCTGGTGTGATAATTGTGTATTACTACGTGAAGTCGCTGTTACTGACCATACCTGAAATCGCTGTTACTGACTATACCTGAAATCGCTGTTATTCGTGAAGCTGTGCCAAAAAGCGTAAACGTTAAGAAATTAATTATTCCTTACAAATACACCCTGTATACCCTGTGTTGTGCTATAGCGTTAATGTATACCATTAAAACATTTTCATTAGAAACTCAATACAAACATTTCAAATATACATACCGCATCAACATCACTGTAAAATAATGTCCAGTCTCCCGGCCTTTTATTAGTTTTCCTTCTCGTGGTGTTAGTGAGTTGACAGTTTACTGGCTGCTTCTCATCAGTTTTTGTTCTGATGTTAAATCCAACACAGTTGGGTTCTTTGTAGCAAAGATAATGACAGTGTATTTGGACATGTGGTTCCACAGTGTGATTAGAAATAATCTCCTTCGTAGACAAAGGTGGTCCTGTTTTAACGAAGTACAAAATATTGTAAGTACTTTATTTCAGCCTCGTAATTGGTTGTAAAAGGCGACGCAAGGCTAAATAAATACAAAATGTGGTTGAGCACCTATTAGACGGATCATGCATTAGCTGTGCTACAATATAAACTGGTAGCTAGATATAATTTTTTATCAACATATGCTCAAAGGAATGAATCACAAAACAGATGAATACGACAGAAAGCAATGTGTAACTTTATGATCAGTAAAAGTTGTATATTTAGGAATTATTCCATGAGCTCGAGTCGTGTATTGGCTGATGGCCGACGAGGTGCGTATAAAAATAACGAGATAAACGAGGTTGTTTTTATTTTCGGTGGTTTGCGCGCAAATTTATTCCTATTAAACATGACGATTTTTTTGAAAAGGTAAAATACTAACCTTCACTGACGATCAGATATTTCCAAACGCGACATTGTTCTGCTTTAAATCCTGCTATGTTGAGAAACAGCAAGGATAAGGTTAACATTCTGAATTGAGGAGATAGGACTGCCTTCATGTTTCGGAATCATCTAATGGACTTTAGATATGCGTCACGTAATTATCTAGTCGTGTACAATGAATTAAATGTTTACACTGTAGAACATAAGTTCTTATAATAATTGAACGTTATTATAGCTACTTAATTGCATGTAGTTTTGTGAATATATTCATAGGAAGTTTCTTCTGTCGCCTGTCTGTGTTCTTAAAGAATGTTTTGTCACCAATAAACGTGTAAATTTCAGCGATATATTAATCACATTTAATTGAAATTGTTGATTAAACATTTTTGCTCGTCGACCGAGCCCTTGCATAATTTGACTAAAAAACAGTGTGTAGGGAATGGATAGTAGAGCCACTGAAGTGAAGGCCATAAAGTACCCATCATGTTTTGTATTCATCTGGCGTCTCAGTGGGCTGAAATAACATTCAAGAAGATATAAATATGCGTCTCATAATTACTCATATAGTAGCATTTTACTACTACGGCAAAAACCTTCTAAGGGCAACTTATAATAAACAATTAATATTTCAGTATGCACCCCACACGCGACATTGTCTCACACGCGTTGAATCTTGCTATGTTGTTGAGAATCAGCAAGGATAAAGTCAACATTTTAAGTAATAGTCGAGGACGGAAAGCATGCATATGCCTTTCATCTCGTAGTCATCTGCCGTCTACAATGGGCAGAAATTACGTTTAAGAAATCTTGAGTATGCGTCACGTTTACTTATACTTGCAGCTCTATATATTATGTTAGAGTTAAGAGTTAACGAGAAGGTGGGATTTATGCGATACAAGACCCCAAGGACGCCCAGCGTCTGAGGGCTTTATACGACATAAATCCCGACTTTCGAGGTATTCAACTAACATTTTTCAGAAGGTTTTTAAACAATTGACTTTAAACAATTTAAGTCGAGATTCTTCGAGGTTTTATTATCCGAGATAAAACCCACGGCACATCAAAGAAAACCGACTCTAAATTAAATTAAGTATTATTGAAAAGCTTCATTTTACTATTACAACAAGAAGCTATTAGCGCCAACTTATAATAAAAATTTAAACTAAACAATTAATATTTCAGTACGTCCCGCACGCACATAGTCCAACACCTGACATTGCTCTGCAATAAATTTTACCGTAATGAGAGTCCGCAAGGTTAACGTTAGGGACGAATGTAGAAGATAAAACACCTATAATGTGTCGTAGTCATCTGCCATCGACATTTGGCTAAAATATCATTTAAAACGAATTGGAAAATGCTTCGCATGCAATTATACCTTGTTTACACAATTAAAGTTACCAATTAGCTATATTTAGTGAATGTGTTACGAAGCAGTACATAAATAGCATAAAAATAGCCAAATTACATTCCCCAGGCAAGGTAAACACTACATACGTCAGCGGGAAAGATGATGGCATGTTTGTTTTAATTTTGCAAGTACAAGGAAATAATTTGGTATCTTGCACAAACATGTCAGTTATCTCTTCCGTTGACATCAAAAATAACTAATGATACTTGGAACTGTCAATGTTTGAAAAATTAATTTGGTTTCTTGCATAAACATTTCAGTTATCTCTTCCGTTTAGCGCCACAGTATAAGTAATGATACTTGAACTTAAATACTGTTTTGTTGTAAATAAGGAAAATTCCAATGTAGCTCAAACTTTGTACATACACCTGCACAGTTACAACCGTTAGTATAAATGGACCGCCACGGTTGAATTTCGAAGGAGTAGAAGAAGACAGTAGGAGCCGAAGTAGTTGCTGAGGAGTCGAAGTAGTTGCTGAGTAGCTGCAGAGTAGCCGAGAAGTGAAAACTCTACTCAAACGAACAGAAAGAAAAAGACAAGACAGACCAACAAACTCAAAAGAAGAAGACAGAAGAGCCGGAGGAATAGAAGAAGACAGAAGAACCGGAGGAGTAAAAGACAGAAGAGCCGGAGGAGAAGAAGAAGCTAGACAGAAGAGGAGGAGTAGAGGAAGACAGAAGAGCCGGAGGAGTAGAAGAAGACAGAAGAGCCGGAGGAGTAGAAGAAGACAGTAGGAGCAGAAGTAGTTGCTGAGGAGTCGAAGTAGTTGCTGAGTAGCTGCAGAGTAGCCGAGAAGTGAAAACTCTACTCAAGCGAACAGACAGAAAAAGACAAGACAGACCAACAAACTCAGAAGAAGAAGACGACTATATTGAACTGTAGAATTAACACCTGTAAAGATCCGCTACCTCGCGCAGTCAAATTAACAGAAATACATAACAGTGGTGGAGGAACGGCCTACCTCAAGTAGAAAAAATAATTCATAACAAATGTTTAGGCGTTGTAAATGTAATACGTAATTAAGTAATTATTCGAGATAATATTTTCTTCAAATTATATTAGTCAACGACTAGCCGAGCATATTCCAAAGCGAATGTCTGTAATATTCAATGAGGATTAGAGTTATAATTGCGTATTTAGAGTTAATATATGAAAGGGTGATAACTGCAATGTTTGACCGCGAACGGAAGTCATTTTTTTTGCATTTGCAGCTGGTAATTCGTTTTCCGGAATGCCTACAAGAGGCAACATAAAACGTCGACATAACGGCAAGTAACTTTGCACCAAGCGATGTCCTTGCTCGGCCAAGTGTAAATAGCCCGGAAGCATGAACTTCATGAATTACATTAACGTTAACAATTGAGTTCTAACAATTAGTTGAACTAAATTGCAAACACATTAAACAAACTTTGAATTGGGAAAATTTATTATCACAGCTGTAGAAATAACAGCTTAAATTTCATAAAATGGCAAAGTTTGGTTGTGAGATATTCTAAAACGTGGAAAATATAGTCAGTCAAACTCAGTCGAAAAACAAATCTAAAGGAAAAGAATGCGTAACCGGAAACGAAAGTTACATTTTACATTGGCGGAAATAACAATATTAATTCGTCGGTTTAACATTGCGGTTCTCAGATCCGTTTACTTTTGATTTAATTTTGCGTTGGATTAATGGCTCATATGTTTACTTGACGGCTTAATCGTTATAATGATGTGCCTTTTAACATATAATTTCAAATATTCGATAACTTTGAATTTCGAATGATTTAATATGTTGAGTGAATAATTTTAAAATTTTGATGAAATTTATATAATTTTGTCCGGAGCAGAACGACATAAGCAAGCAATTTTACTGTGGAGCATATAACACTTCCTTGTTTAATGTTCCCAAAGTATGACATCGATTTTTTTTTCATTGAAATGATAAACAGTCACCACTTTCATATCTTTGTACTTGCAAATACATCGAATTAAAACTAAATATGTAGTCACTACGTTCATAAAGTAATCAAATGAGATATTCATCTCGTCATATACTACATTTCTAGCTATAATTTGGACAAAAATTAACACGTCTTTTTTAAAGTGTAAATTTATATGACTTTATCGCAAAATTCGTCCATAAAAAAGCACACAAAGCCAGTGGTTTTATAACTGAATGATATAATTCACACTAATTGGATGAAGCTTCGCATGATATTTAGCAGTTATTCTACGAACTCGAGTCGTATATGAGCAAATAGCCGACGAAGTGCGTAGCACCGAGTCGGCTATCGCTCAAATACGACGGGAGTGAGTAGAATAACTGTTTTATTATATAGACAACAACTGCTACCAAGAAAACTTTCCGATGCAGTTATATTTTAATAAAATATACTTATCAGTGATCGAGTTTAGCAATGTAAACAACTTCAGCTAATACCGCACAAAACACTACTTATCGTTATTTAAAATTATATGTTTCAAACAAATTTTCCTAAAAGTTTCAAATTCTTAAAAAATATAAATGTTTTGGCGAAACAAACGCTTGTTGACCTCAAAATTGAGCACAGTATTTGTTATTATAGCAATTCAAAACAATTATAATCTTTTCCAGCTTTCGGGAGACTTATTCAGTATTAATTCGTAAAAAAACTGTATTTTATGCTTGTTTAGGTGACATTTAAATCAAGTACTAACCTTCAAAAACTTTATCTAAGTTTGTGTGTTGCACATATGGCCAAGAAAGACTGCCAAAATTCTCAAAACAAGATTTTTTGCGATTGAAAAACTTCGGCCGCCATTTTGTTTTCTCTACTAGTAGGATATGAGCTAATATCCTACCAGTAGCGAGCCAATCAGATTACAGAATACTTACTAGAAATACATGCATGCAGCAACCCCTCGCCACTAACTAAGAGCATGCAACTGTATTTTCGGAATTACATGAAGTACTTGCATAGGTTGTTGTCATAGCAACGCGGCAATTGTTATTCTTTCTGTATATTTTTTCAAATTGACAAAATATCAGTTTTTAATCCTTGTTTTATTGACAATTTTTTTAAATGGAACTACATTTGTCATCAGTATGTTATTACGCCTAATGTAAGCTTAAATTTGGCATAACATACGACCTATTAATTACATTTAATAAGAAGACAGTCTTGCATTTACAAAACATAAACTTACTCTGGAATTTAAACAGTGAATAGACTGGATGAGTACGGCTACGCCGGCCTTTATAAAGCATTAAAACAAAAGTATAAATACGCATTATCAACAAACTTGCCTTGTGTTTCACGCCATAGTCAATTCTTGGCGCTTCTCTGTATTTTCCCCGAATTAATCTCTCTTCAAGAGTCTTGTGGCAGTCGTTTTCGTCTTATTTCTCGCCTTTTTGGATGCCTTAAGTATTTGCTACTCCTAATAGTCCGCCATATTCCTTAGATCAGAAATGACCACCCTTCGTTGGTTGTGAAAGTTGCCAAATCTTTTTGCAAAAATACGAAATATTGTAGTGCAATATAGTCCACCATATTTTTGAGATCAGTGATGACCACCCACTCACCGCCACCCTTGAACCACGCGCCCGCGATATTTGATGAACTTCAGACTTCGCTATGCTTTCCTTTTCCCGGGTGTTAATAGCCGAGCGGAATTAGTACCCTCGCACGGCGCTTCGCACCGTTGGCTCGGGGAATATCCGATATCAAGAATTATTCAGACCGAGTAAAGGCCTGTTTAAACGAAGCCAACATGTTGGTCCAACATCACCCAACATTGTTGAATCCACCGTGTTGGCCTCGTTTGAACACCATGTTGGAAGATGTTGGCTTAATTTTAAACTTGCTTAAAATTTCGTCCAGCATCATGCAACATTGTTGGGCCAACAATGTTGCATGATGTTGGCTTCGTTTGAACAGGCCTTTATTGTTATCTGGCGAACAACAGGAGAACCAATCAAATTTGACGCAGGAAAACGGGAGTGCAAATTTTTTTAACAAAAAAAAACAAACATGGCGGCGTCTGCTGTCAAATTTGGCTGGGTTTTCAACGAACTCTATTTATTTAAATAATATATACCACTATTGGAAAGTTCCAACTACATTACATGTATTTATCACGGCGTTATAGGCGTAAATTTAAAGTTTTTTAAGGCAAAAGTGAAGGGGAGCGATCTCGATGTAATGGGTGTATATTCTTGTTTCGAATGTTCCCTTTTCCTTCGAATATTTCCTCGTTCTGCGAACTCGAGCAAATTTGGCGTCATTGAAAAACTCACTGGTACATGTTTTTTTTCCAAGTTGCTTTTAAAACCACGCTATTACATATACCAAAGAGTAAAGACTACAAAGAGAGGCAGGCTCAGTCAAAAAAGCGTAAGGTGCTTTTGTGATGATTCGTCATGGGAACCATGTTCCTAGCCAGTGCCCTAAACAGAGGTGTTTCCCCCCGGTATTAGTAGCCCATCTTTAATATTTCCGGGCGGAAACACGTATATTTAGGGCGCTGGTTAGAAATATGACCCCATGACGAATCATCACGAAAGCACCTTACGCTTTTTTAACTGAACCTGCCTCTCTTTGTGGTCTCTACTCTTTGCCTATACTAACGACAAATTGCCACGAATAATCGATACAACATTTTATTGGCCTTAAAAATTGAAGAACAACCTAACAACCAATCAAGTCACAGATCGCATTCGTGATTCGACCAACCCATTCTGGTATTGACAAACGGCAAGCAACAGCAAGAAAGATATTTTTAACATAAACATCAGAAGATTGAAAGATTGAAGCGAAAAATAAAGATTGAAGCGTGCAGTCAGATCGGTGCAGTCAAAGTATAGTTCTTTACTTGGTGTATATATAGATGGGAGTGAGACCAAAACTGACGACATTTTAATCATGTTTCGTACGATTTTCATACTAAAGACATTAAACAGTATTCCACAGAAAACGACGAAGAAAAGTCAAGATTGCATATGTGGCTCAACAGCACAGTAGGGTAATTGTCGTCTCAACTTGTTCTTTATTTGAAAAGTGTACAAGCTAGTGTGGCCCTAATACAGTACCTTGTTAAGAGTAGTTGCAGAAAGCAGGTCGTTTCGGTAATTTTGTTTTGTTTTCAATCAGTTTTGATAATGCATGCATGTGCAAAATGAATTTCTACGTCATTATATATAATATATTCGACTGAAACATAAAATACTTAGCTAGAAAAGATTCAAACTTTACAGTGCTGTTACCTGAGTTTAATGATTGTGTCTGAAATTTCTCTTTACAATTTTAATGAATATTAAAATGCATATGATCATAGACTTGACCATCCTACGCAAGTGAAATATTGACATTTTATGGGGAATATCTTTGAAAATCAACAGCGTCGAATAAAGAAGAAGAATGTACTAACAAATGACAATGTTTAAGTTAGTCTGTTGCTAATGAAATGGTTCTTAAACTTTTTAATATTAATGTTTTAAATGCTATCGTACTTTTTAAATGCTATCTTTTCATAATGTTAACATCATAAATGACAAGTGTATTCCAGTATAACTATAAGACGGATAAAATAAAGATATCCAGTTATTTCCTATGTTTTTTAATGGTTTTGTCAAAATGCTATTGACAACTTGCATTAAGCCCGATTTCGACAACTTGCATCAAGTCTACTGTCTGCTGTTTGCAACTTGCAGCAGACTTATTATCATCAAGTCGGAGCAAGTGATGCAAATGCATCCTGATATCGTCTTGATGATCGCAACCCTGTAGCAGACTTGTTGAACTTGCGCGTTTCTGGCATGGCATTCATTATTAGACAAAGACTCTGTAAAGATTTTCCTAACTGTTATTAGCCTTTGTTAAAAAACAATAGGAGTGGTAGTGCATAAAAAAGCAACTCGGACTAAACCTTGATCGCTACAACAGTGTATAGATACTGTATATATAATAATGTTATATAAATACTTTATTTTCAAAATTTCACAACTATATCGTCGCCTAGCATGAAACACACAGTGTAACGATATAGTTGTGAAATTTTGAAAATAAAATATCTATATAGATAACGTATAATCGCGCAAAATACCACAAAACCCTATCACTACAGTCTGTATAAAGCATGTACATCCTTTCATACGCCATGTTCAGCTATGATAACATGCAGTTATCATTAATTCATGACCTGGTCTTCAGCGCAAGTCCACTGTTTATTATCCCCAGCAACGAAGAGCCCCAAGGGTGTGGTAACCAATTTCATCATCTCCCTCCTTAGTAGTACCAGTATCTCCAAACCTCAGTTCAGTGACAGGCAGTGCATCTCTATCCGTAAGGTCGCCACTATCTTCGGTCCAAATATTTTCATTCTGGTGGCAGTTACATACTTCGTCTTTAACCTCACAACTGTCGGTTATTCCACATTTACACTTAAAGCTGCTGGGTGGAGCTCCTCCCCAATACGTCATCCTCGCGCCAACTCGGGACACCCACCACGACGAAGGACCACCTTGCTGTCCAAAATAGAACCCAGAGTTAACCTGCTCCATGCGTATGTTGTATTTAACCTTCCGGCTGTAGGAGCCACGTGCTTCATAGCCATCCACTTAGAGTTCAATAGGGAAAAAAGAGATAAATAATTTTTTTGACATATGCTATAATTGAGCAAAAACGGCAAAATCCTTTAAAAATATGTTCCAAAAATATAGCTGGATCTTGGATATATTGAGGCGAGGGGTTTTGCATGCATGCATATATTTCTAGTTTCATTTTTAAATCTGCTTGAAAGGGATGTACAGCGGTCTAGAACTCAGCTATTTACCTTAAATGAAAAATTAAATGAAAGTCGAATGTGAAGAAACTCAAAAAATCGATAATTCAAAAGTCTTTTCTTCCAAGAACCTCGGCTACACATTAGTGATATATTTGCCATCGGACTCTGTTGCTCCTTGGGAAAATACATCGCTTATATTCCTCGTTCTTGGTATATATTTACTCTTAATATAAGACAGAAACTATTAAAAACGAATGTATGTATAAGTTACAATAATGAATAATTCTTGTTTAAGAGTAATTATTTTTGCCGTTGTTGGAACGTTGATAAGGACTGCATTACCAAATGCTTTTTCCAATCCGGCGGTAGATGCCAAACCTATTATGTATTTAGTAGCAACATGCTCGCTCCTATGCTCTGATATCAGAGTGGTAATCTGAACGCCCATAATATCATACCTCAGTCCTTGATTCACTATCATGTCCAATCACTGTCACACCAGTACCATTCTCTGAGGTCATATCACAGTAGACTGCAACAGTATTAGACGTGCGGTTGTCAGGGTTGATATCGTAGTTTCCACTGGGTAGACTGGTGTCTTGTTTTCGTATTTCAGTTCACGTACTCGGTGTTGAACGCTCCTCAACTCGGCTCTTTAGTTCTACAAAGGTAAAGACGCTGTGTTGTTAGAAAAATTAATGATGTATGCAATGAATTCAGTATCTCATATACAGTTATTGATAATTCCTATACGCAATTCTAGGTAAGAACACCGTCCTTACCATGAAAAATATTCGCATCAGTACAAGAAAAAATTATTTTAATTGTTTTAAGAACCTTCTTACTTGAAAGAAGTTTATTTGAAGTCTTGAAGCAGGAACTGAAAATTTGTCTTGCACCCTTGTTCGTCATAATACAACTTAGTAATTTTCGTAGTAATTTCTTAGTACATTAGTCATTATAAAGGTAAATGATAATGCATTATCGAGTAGTATAAATGACGGATATATGAGAACTTGTCTTACCTTCATTCTTTGCCTATAAAAATAAAAAAGTTTAAACACCTATACCAGCACTTGCAGTATTGTAGCAATTAGGGGGGGGGGTTGCGTCTAGGGCAACGAGCATGTATTTCTTTTTTCAAATATTAATTTTATTCTTATAAATATGAGCAAACTTGTGAACGCAGTATAGGTTTATATGCATGAAAATATATGTTCAAATTTCAGAGAATAGGTTAAAGATAAAAGTCAATTATGTACCTTGGGTCAAATAATAGAAATACCTTTGCTAATCAACTAAACTTTGACTATAGACAATCCATTTTACCGAATTTTAATAAATTTCTATCTTCCATGCATCTGCTTAATAATTTTTGCCTGGAAGACCACACTTATATACTGTTGTTCACACACTGCATAGAGCTTAATATCGTTTGAAACAGGAATGCAAATTTTGCGATTGCACATTTTTCTTTCATCACTGCACAAATTTGTCATCACTGCGCACTAAAATCAGGAGTGCAGTCAACTTTGGTAAACATCCATGTAAAGCTGTATAGTGTACATAAGTTTTCACTAGAAACTGACCGGTTACGAACATTTCAAATATACATACAACGTCAACATCATAAAATAGTGTCCAGTCTCCCCGTGTTTTATCAATTTTCCTTCTAGTGGTGTTAGCGAGTTGACAGTTTACCGGCTGCTTCTCATCTGTTTTGGTTCTGAAGTTAAACCCAACACATTTGGGTTCTTTGTAGCAAAGATAATTACAGTTTACTTGGACACTTGGTTTCACAGTGTGATTAGAAACAATCTCCTTCAGAGACAAAGGTGGACCATCTGTAAAAACGGAGTAAAATATTACAAATATAGAATGAAATACATAATACAGATTTTACTGCACACAGTGGCGAAAGATTGAAAAGTGTGAAGGCGATATTAAATACCCCTACCCCAGCATAGACAGATGTTTCGCCCTTACTGCGATTGATGGGCACGGCGTTTATTAGTCTAGCTTCATCAGTTGCTTGTCACACTACATCATACTTGCAGGGCATGTAATACATTATAATACATGCACTGTGCTGACGAGCCACGAAAAGGGCAATCCTCATGCCCTGTTAGAGACACAGTGTAGCTTTCATCATTATTTTACTGAAGTAAACCAAGACCATCATTATTAAATAAGCTTTACATAGCAATATTAAATTTTAAAACCAGACACTTTTTGGTAGGCTCCCAGGGTGCTAATTTCTTTAATACGTTAAGCTCAGAGGCGGAAAAGTCTGTTTACTCTCTTCAATCGTTTTAACATGGCATTTAATTTGCGTTTTTACATATTTTGTTAGTTTTTTGTGCCTCTCACCATTTTGAAACCTGTGCATTCGCATGTGAGTTCAGTCCTCGCAGTTGATCTCTCCTGTGCTTCAAGGGTTTTCCCTGGGTAAATTTGTTATTTTCTAAGCGTTTTATAACGTCTTCTTCCAAAGGTTTCAATTCCAAAATGGTGGGTGGTGTTGTGTTTCACGAAAGACCGAAATGTGAAGTGTTCTCCTGACATTTTTTGGCTTTTAAAAAGAAACAAGACGCTTGCTAAGCGTTTACTCGAGCTAAAGCGCTCAGCCGCGCTCTGCATGTGATGCGGCATGTTTACATATATTAAAAGGTGACTGAGTTATTATTTTTACAATAAGCATATTAAAATATATATTGAACCAATATCGGGCTAACTATGCTGGCTAGCGGCGTAACTAGCGTCAATATATTTCATATATAAGTCCGTCAGCGTGAATTTTGTTACTCAGAATCTGACTTGGGTCTCGAGCACGCTGTTGTCGATATTTACAGCTGTGCTTAATATCAAATCATATAGCATATCGTATTCAGCCCATTCACATCAAGATTTCGACACTGAGGTCTTTTTCAGTACATAATTAATACTGTTAGGGCAACATATTCTCCCGTACAACTCTATCGCGATAGAAGTAAGTTTGATATAGTGTAGGTACATGTGATGGTGTATATTTGTATAAACTAGACGAGTAGACAAATTAAAGTATGCGTATGTCAGGTTGAGCGGCGTTTGAAAGCGTATACATTACAGCCATTTTGTTTGGATCGAGGACGCGTAGAAGCAAATATTCCCATATATTTGATCGAGTGCGCGTGTTAAAACGCACGTTTACAATCACAATACAGCGCAGCTGCCACTTGCCAGACCAGTCGTGATAAATGTGTATGGTCATTTAGTTTTGATCAGGTACGCCTAGAAAGCGTATATACAGCCATTTTGCTTGGATCGAGTATGCATCAGCGTAGTGCCGTTTTGTTTGGTCCGGAGTAGGCATAGAAAGCATATATACATCTTGCCATTTGCCTGACCCGTCGTGGTCAGGGACAGGAAGTCCAATGAGATGATAAACTGATGTGACTGAAGAGCAGCCAATCAGATAAGCTGATCAAGCCAGAAAGACTTGCCACGATTGGTCAAAATGTTGAGTGGCCGCGTGGGGGACTAAGTCTTGCGCGAAAAAAAAAACCGAAGGGAATTTATGACTCTCGCTTTAGCTCGAGTAATGAGCTATACGTAGTTTTCAGGTATATTACATATATGATTATTATGCTTATTTATATGCTACTAACCTGCACTGACGATCTGACAGTTCCGCACGCGACATTGCTCTGCTTTGAGTCTTGCTATGTTGAGGATCAACAAGGATAAAGTTAACATTTTGAGGAGTAATCGAGGACATAGGGCTGCCTTCATGTTGTGGTTTGCCGTCTGCACTGAACTGATCATGAAATAACATTTAAGTATATTGGCTTGCGAAGTATGCGTCAAATAGCTATACTTATGTTTGCGACGCTTAATATTTTTATTATTATATATCTGCATTTTACTACAATAACAAAAAGCTTTTAGGGGCAATTTATTATAAAAAATTTAAAATAAACTATTAATATTTCAGTGTACATCCCACATGCAACACAGTCTCACACGCGACATTCGGTTCTGCGTTAAATCAAGGACATAAAGCCCCAGTCATGTTTCATAGCCATTTGCCGTCAACATTAGGCTGAAATAACATTTAAGAAGATTTGCGAAATATGCGTGACATATATTTATGCTTACTGCACCTGATATCTATTATTATATTTATGCATTTTACTATACTACAACAAAAAGCTTTTAGGGGCAAATTACGTAATTAATTAACATTTCAGTACACCTCACACGCAACACAGTTAGCTCCACATGCGAAATTGTTCATCTTACGATGTTGAGAGTCAATTTTTACCTTCATCAAAATAACTGTTTTTTCGCTCTACCATTGCGGTTCTCACATCCGTTTTCTTTCCATATTTTTTGCGTTGGATTAATAATTGATATGTTTACTTGACGGCTTTAATATCATGATGGCGCCTTTCGGCGTATGATTTCAAACATTCGATAATATCATCCAAATTTTCGTTTTTTTTTAGGTTTGAACTTAAATTTGTGCTTATATAGTATAATTATAGTATAATTAAATACACTTTTTTATAACATTATGCCGCTTATTATATATATATATATATATATATATATATATATATATATATATATATATATATATATATATATATATATATATATATATATATATATATATATATATATATATATATATATATATTTAGTAGAATCATACTAGTATTCTATTGCAAATCCTGTAATTTGATTGGTTACTCTACTCGCTATCTATTCCTCGATAGATAGCGAGTAGCGAAACAATCACCTTCCTATAGAGATTTCTTTTAAAAAAATTGCTTAAAAATCAAATTTTTTGTTGAATATTCCATGTTTGTTGAATACTCGCTGTCGATTTCTATGCGGTGATAGTTGATTCGGGCTTCGCCCTCATCAACTATCACCGCATAGAAATCTCGAGCTCGTAATCTAATTGTTAAATATATATATATATATATATATATATATATATATATATATATATATATATATATATATATATATATATATATATATATATATATATATATATATATATATATATATATATATATATATATATTTAACAATTAGATTACGAGCTCGAGATTATATATATATATATATATATATATATATATATATATATATATATATAAAAATATATATATATATATATATATATATATATATTTATCACGTACTTGTGCCTTTATCCGGGCGATAACACGGTGATATAAAAACGATATGTCCCGTGGTATCGTTTTTTGTCCCGCGATATCGTTTTTTGTCCCGCGATATCGTTTTTTGTCCCGCTCAAAACAAAGATGGCGTCCGACTCAAGGATCGATAGAGATAACAATAAAAATATAAAATAATACAAGGAAAATAATACAAAGAAATTTGCAGCTATTAAAAGATAAGTTATTTTGGGTTTTTTTTTGTAATTTCTACCTGTTTAGCGTATTTTAAACAATAATTTTGAATTCATTTTGAAATGTACTTATGTACTCGAAGTAGCTATAAATAATTTGAAAATATAATCTTGTTTTTGCTCTAGATAAAGGCACAAGTATGTGATAAATAGGTTATCACATTCGAGACTCGGTAATATCAGTTTTATCGCTCTCGTTACGATATCATATTTTGTCCCTCGTTCGCTGCGCTCACTCGTGACAAAATACGATATCGTCCCTCGAGCGATAAAACTGATATCACCTCGCCTCTCATATGATAACCTTTACATATATATACATATATATATAATGGGTGTCCCAGAAAAAACTATACACTGTTTGATTTCATGTAACGTAAAACCTATAAAAGCTCTTTCAATAAATAGAAAGCATTCCATTCACAGAGATTTAACTTAGATTTTAATATGTCACAATCCATTTGATATTGACGAAGATACAAGTGTTTGAAGTTGCAAGGGGTTTTAGAAGTTGGCGAAAAAACGATAAAAATTGCCGCATCAAGGTAAATTGACAGCAGTTGCTATTTTACACGGAATCTTTTTAATATCAGTGATTTTATCCTTATAAGTTATTTTTAAACTTAAGTTTGAAATTTTAAAATTCAGTTTTAAAAATTGCTCATAAAAATTGATTATAAGTAATAAAGTATAGTAATAACTCACGTTGACAGAAAGTTTCTGCATTTCGTTTCCGTTTGGGAATCTTAATTTGGGTCAAAAAATAATCGAAAACACCTTTGGTGACATGATTTCTATGGTTATTCCTGATTAGTAAAACTTATAATGGGTAATCCTTTTATACATAAATGTATTCTTTTGGCTAAAACAACAATAATAAAAAAATAGACTATATAAATTGAAATTTCATATGCTGTTTTATGCTAATTTTTCACCTTTTCAGAAATGCTAGTTTAACATTGAAGGGTCAATATCTCCGTCAATATCACGCGGAAAATAGAGTGTTATATATCAAAATCTAAGTTAATCTTTTGTGAATGGAATGCTTTTTATTTTAGTGAAATAGCTTTTATAGATTTTACGTTACCTGAAATCAAACAGTGTATAGTTTTTTTGAGACACCCGGTATATATATATATATATATATATATATATATATATATATATATATATATATATATATATATATATATATATATATATATATATATATATATATATATATATATATATCACGCGACATCCCGCGAGAGTACACGCGCCGATTAAAAACAATGAAAAATGGCGGGAGCACACAAGAGTACTAGTGTATGGATATTCTACGGTGTTTTTTAAGTGGTTTCACTGGAAATTTTACAAAACAGGATGTTCAAAAGACGGCAAAATTACTCAGCATTATTTACTTGATGCCATTTGGCAAAGAACTTTGGAAAAATTGTTTATTTGAGTGAAAAACGAAATCTCGTATTCTCGAAGGTATGTTGACAAAGTTGTCGTGGACTTGAACAGTTATAAAACTACATATAAGACTTTTAAACAGATTTTTGATTCTTTAAATAGTTTTAGTTTTAGATTAATTGCTGTTTTAAACGTGAAGATTCGGCCAAAATTTCGCGAAAAGGACAAGGTACTAGGTTTTTGACACTGTATAACTTGAAAACAATTTGAAAAATGTGAAATCTGTTTAAACGTCTTATACGTAGTTTCTTGCTAGCTTTCTGAAAATGCAAGTAATTTTTTTTGTGATTGAATAAAAAATTGACTTTTTTATTACAGCAATACAGTTTAATAGAAGTTTAATTTTCTCATCGCCCCTCGACCATATCCACCACTATGTGTTCGGCAGACGACCACTTTTACATATGACAGTGTATGTAGATCACTACTACAGGCATAAAAATTGGTTACCTTTTCAGCTAGGCTAGCACCCCTGGGCTCCCGGTCTACAATCGACAATAAGCAATTATCAATAGTTATATTTTTGGATGTGTGTGAAGCATTCGAAAGTGTTTGCCGCTCATGCTTCTTCAAAGAATATTCTAAACTTAGGTGTATCTCAAGCAGTGCATAAGCGGTTCAAAAGCTATTTAACCGACAGATGGCGGCATGTTAGAATTGGAACTACCTTCTCGGCGCCTATTCGGTAATATAGGTATATTCGATTCGAAGGAAATATTTCAAGACACAATTTGTTGATCCTACTGTTAAAAGTAAGTAATTGTCGTATGGACTTCCTCAAGGCTCTGTACTATCACCGTTTTATTTAACATCTGTACAGACAGCTTATCTTCAATTCCTAAACGTTGTAATCTTGAATGGTATGTTGATCACTCGAAAACATTTTAGTCGTGTACATTATTGAATATGGAACATATGGCACTGTTTTTGAATAGTGTTGTAACAACAGTCTTATCCAGAAAATCCAGAAAAGACCAAAATGTTGGTGGTTGGTACACGGCAACTTATGAATCAATTGGAGTCACGTGTGACAAAGGTCAAGGATTTGGGTATGCTCCTGGACCCTCATCTAATGTATGACAAACATGTACAAGAACTACAATGCGAACTTGATCTGCTCGCATCCGCTGATGAGATTACTGTAAAACTATTTCAACAATTATATTGTAATCAAAAACCGCAGAGATCACTCAAATCATTGCTGTGGCCGAGATCGCCCTGGCAATGGGTTCTAATTTACACGCGCATGCGTGGACATTGCATTATTTCTATCATTTGACGCTCGTGAAAGGTATATTCGATTCGAAGGAAATATTTCAAGACACAATTTGTTGATCCTACTGTTAAAAGTAAGTAATCACCTTTGAAAAATAACATTGTGTTATTATTTTCGTTTAAAACATTGGTAAACACGTGTGTATTATATTTGTGCCGAATTTAATAACAGCTTCATGTGGTTCATGATTCATAAACTTGACGACTTAAACTAACATCGTCTAATAATATGGTTTGTTTGTAAGAGTATTTATCTTGCAGTACATAAAACGTGGATTATATAAAGCATGGGTTATTCTTATGTTTTGTACTTTTGTTATAATGTGTAGTATCAGTATTTACATTATTTTTGATGAGGAAAACAGCAGTTTCCGAAGTTCTAAATTGAAGATGGCCGCCAGTCTTTCGATCAAATTTCCGATCGAACTGATATGTTTATTTTATATAGATATTTTATGCATATAGGTTGTAGCCTTATATAAGTTATGGACAAAGTAGAACTTTTTAACTAATTCAGGTCATTGCTGAACTTATGATTCATGATTTCACTCAAGCCGATATATTATTAAAAAAAAGGCAACTATAGTAGCTACGGATTTTTGTGCGTTGGTATAGCGGTCTCAGTGCTCCCTGGTCTCGTTTCTCGCCCTAAAGTTAATATGAAGCCAAACCGGGCACAATGGCGAAAATGGGTTGCTGCAGCTAAAACATTACAAAACACAAACCATCCTAACATGGACCATGAATACATTGTTGACCGACATCCCAATGTTGACCTAGATCAGTTGATTGAACTTCCTTTAAACTCTGTATTACCAGACGATAGTGACCTAGACAATAGTGACCCAGAAATAGATGAAGAACAATCTGAACCAAGTGGTGATGCGAATGGTTGCTCCTTGCATGACGAGGGTGATATAGGCTTAATAGGAAATGAATGTAGGTCTGAGAGTGAAGATGATTTAAATGATGAAACACGTATTTAGAAAAATATTTTTACATTCACAGCTTGGAATTCATTTACGGCAAAACGATCAAACCATGATACACGGGTAATGGCAGACGACTTTGCGCCACGCTATGTCCTCACTTGGTCGTGCTTAAATTTCCAGGCAATTTACTAAGCATGTTAAATTATTCGATGTAAAGGTTTAACCTTCAAAAATGAAAATTCGAATAATATTACCGAATATTTTAATTCATGTGTCGAAAAGAACTTTTTAAGTAAACATTTTAAACTCTGAGAAAAGCTCAAGCGCCAAAAAGTAAATCGAAAGCAAAAGAATGTGCGAAAAGCAATGTTTTAACCGGAAACGGAGTTACCTTTTTACATTGGCGGAAATAATATTCTATCGTTTCTAACATGCGGTTCTCAAACTGTTTTTCTTTCGAATCATTTTTGCATAAGATTAATGGCTGCCTGATGTATTTTCTTGATGGCTTTGTTATAATGATGTGCCTTTTAACATACGATTTGAAATATTCGATATTTGAAATTTGTCATTATAATGATAAACAATCACCTCTTGAATATCTTTATATTTGCGTGTAGTCAAAAACTAAATAAGTTGTCGCTACGTTTTTAAATGAAACCAAACAGGATGTGCATCCCGTCATACACTACGTTCAGCTATGGTAACATGCAGTTATCATTAATTCATGACCTAGTCTTCATCGCAAGTCCACTGCTCATTATCCCCAGCAGCGAAGAGCCCCAAGGGTGTGGTAACCAATTTCATCATCTCCCTCCTTAGTAGTACCAGTGTCTCCAAATCTCAGTTCAGTCACAGGCAGTGTATCTTTATCCGTCAGGCCGCCACTATCTTCGGTCCAAATATTATTATTCTGATCGCAGTTACATAACTTGCCTTTAACCACACAACTGTCGGTCATTCCACATTTACACTTGGAGCTGCCGGGTGGAGCTCCTCCCCAATACGTCATCTTCGCACCATCTCGAGACACCCACCACGACCAAGATTGACTAAGCCATAACCCAGCGTTATAACATTCATATTTTATAAACTGTTCACATTTCTCAGAAAGCTCGATTATTACGATAACCTGCTCCATGCTTATGTTGTACTTAACCTTCCGAATGTAAGAGCCAGGTTCCTCAAAGCCTTTTACCTAGAGTTGAGTATGATTCAAAATTGTTAATTTTTAAATTATTAATTATTAAAACAGTTTTGTTTTTTATAAGCCAATAACTTACTTCAAAACAGTACAAAAACAGTCTTGAAAGTAGTTAACGAGTAAAAAATAATTGCATAATATAAGACGCTCGGAGTCTCTTAATAACAAGTGATAATGATAATGATTCTCGGAAAACGTGCAGGGTGTATAGTTCCTGTATAAGAATAATATAAGAGCATTTTTCGACATTGCTATCGCGGTTGCTAAGAAGAGTGACCGAAGGCCTTTCTCTATGCTTGCATAGAGCAAATAAAACTTAATATTGACAAAGAACATACCCCGAAAGCTCAACCTCAACGACGCATACCTTTTCATATCCGCGCAGACATACAACGTGCGTTAGAAGAACTAGAACAACAAGATATTATCGAACGTGTTCCCGAAAATCAACCAACACCGTGGGTATCCCCTATCGTTGCGGTGCCCAAGAAAGACGGTGGCGTACGAATTTGTGTTGACATGCGTCAGGCAAACGAGGCTATTAAACGAGTTCGACACCCCATACCGACTGTTGATGACGTCAGCTTTGAGTTAAATGGCGCCCAATATTTCTCGAAGCTTGATCTCTCGCAGGCGTACCATCAGCTCGAACTTGACGAAGCCAGTAGATACATCACAACATTTAGTACGCACATTGGTCTCTTCAGATATAAACGCTTGAACTATGGCACAAATGCTGCCGCTGCACAACACACATTGCAGGCTCAACTCCAAGGATTGCAAGGCGTCAAGAACATAGCTGATGATATCATCGTATTCGGAAAAACCCGCAAAGAACATGACTCAAATTTAGAACAGTGTTTAAAGCGAATCTTCAACAAAGGTTTGCGCCTAAATCAATCAAAATGCAAGTTTCTGGACACGACGTTATCCTTCTTCGGACAAGTCTTTTCCTCTCAAGGCTGCAAACCGGACCCGAAACGAGTCCAAGATCTGCAGAATGCCCAAATACCACGAAATGTACACGAGGTACGTAGCCTACTCGGTATGGCAAATTACAGCAGCAAGTACATCGCGAACTTTGCTACGATTACAAGCCCTCTTCGCGAATTGACGAAAAAGAATGCACATTTTGAGTGGACGGAAAAACATCAAAATGCATTCAACGACCTTACGCAAGCGTTGTCATCAGCACAGTGCATGGCGTATTTCGACAAAGACAAAGTAACATATGTCACAGTGAATATTAGTATACATCCGTGTTCTGCATTATTAACTTGTTTGAAATCAATCACAAAATGGGATCTATGAAATCCAATTTATTATATTAGGAAATAGATTCTGTCAAATTTGAACTATACCGTGACCGAAGAAGATCGATTAGCACGGGCGATAAATATTGACTATTATTAATTTTTTATTCTTATATTAATATAGCACCTCTAAATATTGATCCTCCCCGGCCGCTACAGTTAAAACTAGCATTACCTAAGGACATACTGTGTTAACATAAAAGCATTGAATCTTTCACTACTTGAAACGATAAAGATAGAATTCGACATTTCAAATGAAGGAAAACACGAGCATTTTATACGTTGATACAAAGATAGATTTAGACAAAACAAAGTCCAAAAAAGGAATATGGTTAGATAGGGTTGCAAATATTTTATTATAATGTATGCAATAATCCCTAACATTTTCGAGCCATCACAATGTTTTTATTATTTTAAAAATATACGTCCTTTAATTACAACACGTATGTCTTTACTTACATATAATTTTGTTTGCTTATATAAAAGCAACTCGTTGGTTACTATAAAAATAAGAACATGTCACTTACCCCGAAAGCTATAGGCGTTTTTCCTCTTCTTGCCCAGGCTTATGCACCTATTCGCTCCAGAAAAACTGAAACTATTTTCGGTGACTGCTATTATTTTTCACTGCTTTACTTCTTTAAAATTATTTTATTTCCTTACTTTCTTTCTTTTAGCTTGGCGCTGCTTGTTCGTATACCATTTTCGCACAAATTTTTTCTTCAAATCTGATAAAATATTGGATCAGTCCCAAATTTTGTCAACTCGGGATTCATTCACAAATGGAAGAATGATCGAACGACCAAACCTTGACATTATGGCTGAGAAACTTTTGTTGCTATAAACGCTATAGATGGTCAAGCGTCAACAATATAATCAAAATTGATTTGTATATAATTGAGGAATTTTAACGCTATGTTCTCACTAAGCCTGGGGTAAATAACCTGGCGGAGTTAACTTCATAAATAATACATTGATACATTTACTGAACATAGTATAATTATCATCCGATATGAAGTCGAGTCGTACAAAGTCAAGTTCAAGCTTTAAAAAAAAAAGCCCACGAAAATCTAAATCATTTTACCGAATATTTTAATTAAATTAATTAAGATGATTTGTATTGGTCAGGTGCCCCCCCCCCTTCTCAGTCGTCTAATCACAAAATTTATGTCTTCTACTTTTTTGGGGAACGGCAAACACTAACCAGTTACATACGAGTCAAAACAATGTTTTTAACGAAATTAGATATCGATATACTTTCCACGGACATGTACAAAGTTCAGCTGTAATAAGATAGAGTTATCATTTGTTCATGGCTAAGCCTTTATCGCTCTCAATAAAGTTTTGTAAAATAATCAAAGTCTACTGCTCAGTAACCCCAGCAACGAAGAGCCCCAAGGGTGTAGTAACCAATTTCATTGCGCCCACCATAAGTACCAGTGTCTCCAAGCCTTAGTTCAGTCACAGGCAGTGTATCTTTATCCGTAAGGTCGCCACTGTCTTCAGTCCAAATATATTTATTCTGGTCGCAGTTACATCGTCTGCCTTTAATCTCACAACTGTCGGTCATTCCACATTTACACTTCGAGCTGCCGGGTAGAGCTCCTCCCCAGTACTTCATCTGCGCGCCATCTCGCGACACCCACCACGACCAAGAATCCTTCAACCATAATCCAGAGTTAAAACATTCATACTTTATAAATTGCTCACATCTCTGAGAACGCCCGATTACTGCAATAACATGCTCCATGCTTATGTTGTACTTAACCTTCCGGCTGTAGGAGCCAGCTGTGGTAAAGCCATCTACCTGTAGTGGAATAGGATTTAAAATTATTGATTATTTATCGAAGCAGGCATCATGCCTTTAAAAAAAAAAAAGACACTGCAATAACGCTGCACAAAGAATTCTATGATTTTAAAATAAAAAATTTTGTGTCATATCCACTTTAAATATTGTTCTGCTTGCGATTGTCTTGATTACTGCAGCCTTCTGCTGTAGAAATGTTTTTGAAATATCCTCCCACGTCTTACTTTTTTAAAATTACTGTTTGGCCCGGACCAGTTACAAAGCAGCGAATACCCTCGCACTTTTTCGATTGGACGAAGCCTTATCATGGTTTGGCCGGCAAAATGTCACGCCCAATGCGTTGCTTTTTTTTGATAAAGATGATAAATTGAGATAAAGTGTGTACTAGATTTTTTGATAAATTGAGATAAAGTATGTACTAGCTGCAGTGGTTTTGTCTCGTTCATTGTTTCCTGTCTTTGAGATCACTAAACTCTGAGGAAAAAACCTAAGATGGTTTTTTGATCTCTACCTTACGCGTGGCGCAATGTCAACGCTTACGCGATCACAAAATTTTTGGACGTAATAGCAACACGCACACTATAATTATGTTCTCAAATTAGAGTGCTAAGCTTAACGCAATGGTCATCTGGCTGTCTAATTTCATACCTCAGTCCTTGATTCACTATCATGTCCAATCACTGTCACACCAGTGCCATTCTTTGAGGTCATATCACAGTAGACTGCAACAGTATTAGTCGTGCGGTTGTCAGGGTTGATATCGTAGTTTCCACTGGGTAGACTGGTGTCTTGTTTTCGTATTTCTGTACACGTACTCGGTGTTGAACGCTCTTTAATTCGGCTCTTTAGTTCTACTGTGGTAAACAAATATTTTTTTCTGTTTTTATAAGTATACATGTGATTAATTAAAAAGATGATTGTTGGTCAACCTACGGATACAAGGGCAATATTTTCCTGGTAACGGGAAAGCAAATTTTGTGCAATAATTGCATTTCCGTTGCAAGAAGTGGCTGCACGGTACCATATTATGCCTAAATAGATTTTAATACATTTTAATAAAGATTAACCACTAAGTATGGCTTACACTGTACATATAAACAAACTAACTTTTCATAATATTACAAAATTCATATACGTAGATGTAAGTAGAAGTAAATCACACATGCAAAGCATTACTTAGCGGCGAGGAAGTCCAAAGGAGAAACTATGAAAGTTTATTTATAAAGACTCCTTCAGTTTCACACACATGGCACACACATTAATCAATTTTGATATACAGCAAAAATAAGAAGGGGGGAATGTTGTAAAATTTTAACAGTGCATATGAGCTATGAGACTAATAAAGCGAATACCATCAATCAGATCAGAAATTGCAACTGGACCTAAGCAAGGACTTCATCTTGACCTTAAAATGGCTTAGTGTAGAAACAGAAATAACTTCATCCGGTAAAGAATTAAAAAGTTTTGGGTCTTGAAACCGCAAGGAAAATTGCCTTAGTTTTGTTCGACAATATGGAATTCGAAAATTTTCAACATTCTTTCTTTTTAGACCAGGCATTTGAGCGTTTAGAGTAAACATATAATTAAAATAATTTATCAAACTGTTATTTTTCCAAGAGAATAGAAACTGACCCATCTGTAATTTACAAATGTCATGAAATTTTAGAATATTAAGTTCCTTGTCCCAATGACCTTCCTTGACTACGCCTTCTAATTGCCGGCAGTCATTGCCAAAAATCAAAATGTTTGAACTTTCGGCAACTTTTGCGCAATGCATGTTGCTGTTGCAGATCATGATATATTACGAGCAATTTTACTCTCGCGACGACAATGCAATGATATTGCAATGCTGTTTCCAATATTCGTTTCGTAACTGAAGCTATAGACAATCACAGGAGATGCAATCCCTCCAAACCAAGAACCTCCAAACAATTTACGTTCGCTTTGCCGTCTCGCTTACGAAATGACGAATATTTGTGGTCATGTTCTTTTCTTACCTTCATTTTTTGCCTAGAAAAATAAGAAATAAATTTTATTGCATACACCAGCTGCTCATTCTTGTCTTTCTAGCTGGGAGACCCGGGTTCGAACCTTATAGTCAAACCTCTACTCAAGGTCTTCAGATATTTCTCAAGACTTCGGATACGGCCGTTAAAATCGTAGGTCTTCAAGATCCCCTGTCATTGGGCATTATAGTTTTTTGGGTTAGCCGTGATGTACATAAATAGATTTTTCGTATCTACACGGTTTTTCGTTTTCGAGACATTTTCGATAAAATTATTCAAAGTATAATAGACATCTAAGGCTAACCTGAGATTCCCCCTCAATATAACCTTCTTTTTATGTTACAACCGACTTATCAAAAAAGACATCTGATTTTTTTATGCAATTTCCGTAAAACAACTTGCGTGCTACTTTGCAAACGAGTTAAATGACAGGATTTACTACTTTAGCACTTAGCATGTCTTGAAGGCAGCATCCTTTTAGTTCGAGCATTCAAGATGAACAAATCAAAGTCGAAAAATCTGAAAATTTAAAAACACAAACGTAAATAGACTTAAAAAATCCCCAAAAAATCGTTTTCAACGTATGTTTTAAATTTTTGCTGTCCTACAGTGTTTCTCACAAAAATGACACTATAACGAAAATTTAACAAAGATTTTTTTCAAAGTCGAATATTGTTTATATTGCATTTTGTTATGTTGACTATCTTTGCTGCTTAAGCACATTTATCAAAGCATCACAGAAATATTGCTTTTGGATTTAAACCTTGATTTTTCTCAAATTTCCAACTTGTGATTGCTGCGAAATGAAAATCAATGTTTAATCCTCATTCGACATGCGCCATTCCCTGTGGTGAAATAAACACAAACCATGTTGGTATAAAAAGGAATAGCTGCATTTTAAGTGCAATCTAACTTTCCCCAAATGGAATTTTTGACTTGCAGACTTTATGCAAATCGATTTCATTTCGCTCGTCTTGGGATTCGAGCATTTTTGAAGCATAATATTTCTTTGTCGTATCTAAACAAAAGCAGCCGATATTTACAGAGAGGCAAGGCAACATTGCCAACTTCTTGTTTTGTCAATTAGTTTAACTGTATTTCAAGCAACTGTATTTTAATCATTTCTTTCGTTTTCTGTTCAATAAATACTTTGAATGCAGCAGACGATACAGCTGCCTACAGTTGCTGCTATTGATTTCGACACTGTTCAAGACATGTCCTGCTTACAATCGATTAGTTTTGGCGCATATTGAGCTTGATATACATGATTTGTGTGTTTATTTAATGTTTGATGGTGTGATATCTATAACTACGTATTGGTGTAAGTTCTTTGGACGCAAAAGAAGGAAAAATTGTAAATTTTATCGCTGCATAATTACCCAACGGGTGATTATCGGGCAGATGTACTTCCATTAAATGTGGCAATTCTGCAAGAAATACTAACCTTCACTAACAATTTGATAATCCAACACGCGACATTGTTCTGCGTTCAATCTTGCCACGTTGAAAATCAGCAAGTATAAGGTTAAGATTTTAAGGGACAATTGAGGACATAAAGCATCCATCATGTTACGTAGCCATCTGCAGTCGATGTTAAATTAAAATAACATTGAGGAGGATTTGAATATGCATCACATACATCACGTGTAATTAGGAAATTTATAAACACAATAAGATTTACCTAGTTACATCGATTGAACGCATTTTAGTTATTTGAACTGAACATCAGTGCAGAGGTATTTTTATGTCCAACTTCGTTATCTGCTTCTGTGTATATATCCACACCGTGTACCATGCTCAAAGAGTCAAAATGTTGTTAACTTTATGAGAAGTCTGTGTTTGTCTCCAGTATACGTGAAATACATGCAAACATACTAATTAAATCCAATTTAAATTATTGATTACACGTTATTTGCTGCATCGACCGAGTTTTTGAGACTCACTAGAATATGAACGTCGTATATAGAACGTGTTCTATTTGACGTGCTGTTGTAGGACCCTGCCAAATTGCGAATTTATAATAAATGCTAAAAAAACAAATAACTTGATCTGTTCGTTAGACATCTATTAGGAAATAGTTTGCGCACCTAAATTCAGCCCATCCTGGTGTATGCAGTAACGGGAGTCAGGGAGGATAATTCTATATACTCACTTTCTGCATTATTAATATAAATTTTACATTTAGATCGCTCTAGTTCTTTGTTTAGCACGCTATTAAATGGATTAACTCGCCAAATAGAATTTTTTATGAAATGTGGACATTCCATGCACTCGGTCCCAGCACACGGCCTCGGATCAGTTTGAGATCGATCTAACTTACATCGATCAAAGTGTACTAAGTTCGAACGGGCAACATTACAGTATGTGAATACTAAAAGAAGGAAAAATTGATTGATGGCGTGTACATAGCGCTCGTGATTCCAAATAGAAGAATCCAAGAAAGCGTCGTACATGGACGTAGAGAGGATGGGGAGAGCCGAGGGAGAGCTTCCCCTCTCCTTTTGTTGATAGGAAAATTCAAGAATAACGATGCAACGCCAAAGACGACGGAAGAACGACGTAGAAATGTCGTGGGCACCTCAATTAATACATGGACATTCAAGTCATTTTTACCTCGTGATTGACACTGATATGGCTATATGGCAATTCCCAATTCAGACTCTTCAGCTGCCACAATTATTAGTTTCCACAGAGATGCCCTGTTTAAAAGTTTTGGCTGCGTCTCGGGTGTCGTAAACAACATATATAACCACTCCTTCCTATATCATCAGTGACAACGTCCCGGTAAACGATCCCCATTCAATCGCAACAATCATAAACGACTACTTTTCGTCTACAGGGTCCACGTTTGCGAGCAAAGTTAAAGATTCAATCAAACCAGAACTGACTGTGACCACCTTGACTTCACCCCTTCCTTTAATTTCAGGGAAATTGACACAACGTGTGTTGCAGGAACTGAGTACACTAAAAACTAATAAAGCGAGTGGTCTAGACAGAATTAGTGCTAAACTACTCCGAGATTCTGCTGATGTACCATGCTTGACCAAAATTTTCAAACTCCCCTACGCTGTGGGTGTTTTTCCCAACATCTGGAAGAAAGGTAGAGTTACTCCAATTCATAAATCTGGAAACCCAAATTCATGTACCAATTACTGGCCGCCAAACACGATCCTACCGACCTTGAGTAAGTTGCTAGAACGAATTATCCACCATCAAGTTTGGAATTACCAGCATGAACATAAGTTGCTTGTTTCTCAAAATTTGGTTTCCGCTCCAAACTATCGACTACCGTTGCAATGTCAGATTTTGCTGAGCAGATACTGGATTACCTCAATTACAGAAAGATACATGGCGCTGCTTCAATCGATCCAATTGACACGGTCGACCATACCAGCCTTTTAAAGAAGTTGAAAACAGTTGGCTTTTGCACGTCTGCTATTAGCTGGTTTTGCTCCTATTTGACAAACCGTAGCCAAGTAACCAAGATCAATTGTACCTCAGGGAAGCATTCTTAGACCACTTCTTTATTATTTTTATTATTTACATTTATTTACAAAACACGGTAGCCTTTCAGTTCAAAGGCCCGTACTTTTTATCTAAATACATAATATCTAAATCGACCTATTATATCACAAAAAATATTGAAAATGTACTAAGAAATTTGGAAGAAGACTAATTAGTTTAGTAAATGTGCTTTAAAGGAATTAAGAGACATAGAAGTAAAATTACTTGCCATGTTTGTCAAGATTATTCCAACTCGCAGGTTCTCTGTAAGGAAGACTTCTCCTAAGGAGATTATTTTTAGGTCTTTTAAAAGACAGATGAATCTGGTTATTGCGCAGGTTGTAATGCTGATTACCACAAACATTAAACATCTGTTTCAAATAATTGGGTGCCAAACCTTTCGAAATTTTGAAAAATATGGTAAGGTATTTATATCAATTCTTTATTTATATCAGTGACCTACCCGAATGCTTAACTAAACGCAAGTCAATTCTCTACTACCCTGCAGAAAGTATTCCCGAAGTTCAGTCAAAACTCAACGTCGACATACTATCACTTTCCATTTATCTTAAAAGTAACCTCCTTACTCTAAATCATGACAAGACAAAGTTCATCATTTTCACCAGTAGACAACGCCTAAGATACATCTCCAACATCAACATCTCTGTTTCGAATCGGAGGATAAAACAAAAACAATCGTTGAAATATTTAGGCATCACTATCACCGAGAATATTAGATATTACACATAAAAAACATATTGAGCAATTGATGACGAAAATTAACCAACGATTGGGTTGCTGTGCCGAGTGGAATGTTACTTGCCGCTTGATGCTAGACAGATTTTCTATACCTCGAAACTAAGTACCACTACTAATTGATTATGCTAATGTAATTTGGGGCAATAAACACAATTCGGAACTTATGAAATTCCTGCAACCCTTGGAAAATAACAGATGGTGCCTCTTGGTCGCTTATCTCTTTCCATTCCAACAATAAATGATCGTTCGTCTTCTGTTTGTTCTTTTTCTTTACCCATATTCACTTGTGTCTGGTTCCAATGACAGATGTAGTGGTAACGTGATACAGTAATATACATCAGGCACCCGATGCTTGCAGGACATTATACACTCAGATAGTATTAGTATGGGTATTTAATCGGGAAATTGTATGTCAAACGCATTTATGCCAAAAAAATTATACTGTATTTAAACTTTTGGCAAGTAACTGTATGTACAGCTGATAAAGTTCAAAATATAAGTTGCTGCAGGTTTCAAAACCATTAAAATATCGAAATCTATATATACAGGCTAAAATCCTCGCATTTTTTAACACATTAAATGAAGTTGTGAAATGCTGTGGTTTTATTAAGCTTCTTCAAGCTTATCGGCAAACCATTGAATATACGTACTTGTTAATGTGGTGGGAATGTAAACTCACTGTTATAAAAGTTAAGATGGATGAATGAAAATAACTTTGAACCAGTTAAGTACCAGTTATGTCATGGAGAGAGATTAATGCACTGTTACAGGTTTTATTGACTTTGGCTTGTGCAGCTTGACAAGCGTAACTTTAATATGATTATTATAATGAGTGACAGTTTAGTCTTAAATTAATGTATAGAAAAGTAATACATTTATATCATCTAAAAATCCATCTCTCTGAAGTTCAAAGATCTTACTGTATAGAAAAGTAATTAATGTATAGAAAAGTAATACATTTATATCATCTAAAAATCCATCTCTCTGAAGTTCAAAGATTTGTCGTTAATTGCATGCGCATGTGTTTGTTTTGATTAGGAAAGCTTTCGACATACATTTTGTCGCAAATGAAAGCGATAATAAATTAATTTTATTTGAACGACGCTTCGATGTCATCTTTACATCATTTTCAAGTTCATTTAAAATGAACTTGAAAATGATGTAAAGATGACATCGAAACGTCGTTTAAATAAAATTAATTTATTATCGCTTTCATTTGCGACAAAATGTATGTTTTGTAGCAAAATCACTTGAATACATTCATCTAGTGAAAAACTGGTCGTGGCATCGTTTATAAAGATAAAGAACAAATTTTTACGTCTTTAACTTGACCCCTGCCCAAACGTTTCCTTTGATTGGAAACGTTAGAAATTATTCTCAAATGCTCAAAAAATCGCTTTATATAGCAAATTTGCTGTCACACAATAGCTGCTATCTCTCCGTCTATTAAATATTTCGTGTTATAGTTCTGTAATTCTGTATCATCCTCAAAATTCCGATTACATGAACCACTACACGGAAATAGGTGTCTCATATAGTGCACTCTGATTTTTGCAGAATTTTGTAAAATTCAAATGTTGTTTATGGTGTTGAAGACGACGTCAATAAGTGTCAAGATGTTTAAGAGGGTGCGGCAATTAGTTTCACACATGAATGTTTTTTTAATTAAAAAATGGCTGCAGGAAGGAAAAAGGAAGAAAATTATGTATATCAAAACCAATTAAATGACTCGAGTGTAATATATAGCAGGATACTAAAACCACCGTCTACTTCTAATTTCTATTTTACAATTGAATTTAAAAAAGGCTATGGGATATTTTATCTTGTTTGCATAAAAACCATTAACACTATATCATTTGTAATTATCTTAAATATTGTTCACTGTATAAATGGAATATAAGAGAACACAATACTACTTGAAAATTTATTGCAAAGCGATTTAAGCATGGTCCAAACTCATGAAGGGATGGATTACTTTCAAAGGAGATGCCCTCAGTTTATACATCAACAGTGGATTGAATGGACTTCTATTATTAATGGAATAGACATAGCAAACCGATTGGTACTTATCGTATTCAATGTTATTCTTATATTTTCAATCGTTTTCCTCAACTTGCAATCCGTTCTAACAATCAGAAAATCATCTCAGCTTAAACGCAAACAGTGTTACTTTGTTATCCTGATACAATCTGCCATCGATTTAGGTGTTGGTTTTATTAGTATCCCATTTTTTGTCGTGTTTCTAGCTTTGCCATTGTTGCAAATTGACAATTGCATAACTGTTGTGGTTTTGGTCTTGTCTTCATTTCCACTGCCCGCATTTTCACTAGTCACTTTAATAGCTATGACAATTGAGAGGTACGTTGGAGTGTTACATCCATACTCGTATGAAACTCTCGTTACAAAGAGACGAATCGCAATCTTTGTGGGTTCGGGGAGCTTCGTTTACCTTATAATTATCGTTTCATCGATCCGCATTCCAAGTGTCATGTATAACTCTTTTTCACTAATGATGTTAGCATATTTTATTTTCATTACCTATACATATACGAAAATCTATGTTGTCCTCAGAAAGCTGTCCCATTCCGAAAGACGTCCTGTCGACGTGGTGAATGAACCAAGAGGAAAAAGACGTCTTCTTCGAGAGATCAAGCGTATAAAATCCTGCTTTATTGTCGTGCTAAGTTTTGCCGTGTGCATGCTGCCTGTGATGATGGAACCTGTTATTTTTCACTATGGATTTATAAACTACGCCTCGTACACTAGATGGACTGTGACCCTGCCTTTCTTAAATTCAAATCTCAATTCAGTGATATTTTTCTGGAGCAACAGATTGCTTAGAACAGAGGCGAGAAAAATTCTAAATTCTAGTTTCTGAAATAGGAAGCTGACTTTGCCTAATCAGAGAGGTAGGACTTTTTGAACGTAAACTTTTGCAAGATATTAAATAAAGAACAGGTACAAGACACAAAATAAATGCAACAAAAACCAGGAATATGTTCCATACAAACACTACGTTGACACGAGATTTGAATCGTTGAACTTCGAGCAGCTCCCCCTGTTCACACTAAAATCAACGAAAAGCGAAAACGAGTAATTTTTATTTTCAGAATCACATGATTAAACAGTACGAACTGCAACTCATAACGACCAAATACAAGGCTTGACACATTTATACAAAACGGCATTTCGGATGATAGCGTTCTTGAAGAACACATCCCACCTGCCCCTCCGAACAAAAGGCAAGGGGACAGCTGCCCTTCCTGTCGCTTCCAGTTCCGGCGTCCCTGGTAAGGAAATGAATAGTACCTACAAAAATAATTGCGCCTAAAATCCAATAAATAAAAGGAAGTTAAAGTGAATTAGTGCAATGATATCAATTTAAGCGAGATGAGGTTAACATAGTGCGCATACGTGTTGCCAAGGTGTCACAATCCTTGTCTGTACAATGTCTGCCACAATCATTGCCATTACTGCTGTGTTCACTAGCTAAATACGAAATACTTTCCAACGATACTTGCGCATGCTCATTCCAGCGCCAAATGGTTAATGTCCAGATGTATATTTAGTGGCTGAGCTGGAAATGGCCTCTCATCATTTCTTATTAGCCAATGGGAAACGTGTAAATTAGCTCACGTGACATGTTTATGTTGTCATAAGCATGCTAGCTCATTCCCAAAGACAACCTGACGACCTGGTGCATGAACTCCAAAGCCTGATTCACACTTGTCGTAAGAATCCGAGATTTTCTCCTTCTCACGTATGTGTATGAACATGTTAACAAACGAAAGTGAGAGAGAAATATTAGATTGCTTTTGCAATAGTGTAGAATTCACTCGATCACATCGGCCAGGTGAAGTCATCCCCGATTCTTACGACAAGAGTGAACCAGGCTTAAGTGGAAAAAGACGTCTTTTTCGACTAATCAAGCTTGTAAAATACTGCTTTATTGTTGTGCTCTGTTTTGCTTTAAACCTGTTATGTTGCCTTGGAGTCGTGCGCTTTTTTCGAACGTAGCTATAAGATTTTGCAAGATATTAAATATAGAAGAGGTGCAAGACACAAAATAAATACAACAAAAACAAGGAATATATGTTCCACGCAAACACTACGTTGGCGAGGATGAATCAGTGTGCTCAATTGAGGACTTACAGCTCCTTCAATTTCCGCCATCTTTGGTTTTACTTTTGTTTGGCTCTCGAGTTCTCACTCCAGATATATTTGGAGCTCACCAGGATGAATTGAGTCAATATAGATCATCAGTGACGTCATTTTGTTGCAATTTCGTCCCCAGGCATAAGCTACATTTAAAACAGCTCTCTTAGCAGCATCATGGTTTTCAACAATAAACTACAAACACAGCGATAATCCATGCACAAAAACCACTTTGTGTCATACCTTACTTGTATTAAAACTCGCGTCGTATCATTTTGAATTCGCGCGATTTAATTTCGCGCACCTTGTTAAGCCTCATTTGTGCAGCTTTAAATTCTAGCAAGTAATTCTCGGTGTTCCTTCCTTCGGTTCGTTTAATTAAAAGTAGTAATAATTGACACATTTATAATATGAGTGTTTTTATGAAAAAAATACATATTTGTCAAAAATTAATTAAATATAGTAATTAGCTAGGTAATCCTTAATATTACGTAATGTGAACAAAATCCATATTAAGAATAAGTTAATACGTAATGGAATACTACATGGAACGTAGAATATCCAGTCCAAAAGTATACACGCGTTAATAAATCAACTAATTTACAATGCTAACAATAAAACGAAAGCTATTGCCGTCTACAGTGATATGACCTCAGAGAATGGTACTGGTGTGACAGTGACTGGACATGACAGCGAATCAAGGACTTTGGTGTGATATTAGGGAGCCAGATTACCATTGCGTTAGGTGTATAGCGTGCATGTTGCTACTAGGTAGATAATGAACATTAATTAATTTATTGAGGTATTATTACTTCGCTAGATTACCACTTCGAAGTTGGGTGCAATATAAACGGTCGAGCAATCACAAAACATACTGGTTTTTTTCCATGGGTTTTTGCAGTGGGAAAACACAAAAATTGAACTTTAACTTGATGGATCCATCTTTCTGATGAAGACTCGAAGCACCGAGTCGAAAGCTCAAAACAATAAAATTTTAATCGAGAGAACACTATAAATTTGTATATTTGTATAAATTAAATTTTTAATATATATATATATATATATATATATATATATATATATATATATATATATATATAAATATATATATATATATATATATATATATATATATATATATATATTTTTATATATATATATATATATATATATATATAATGTGCTAGTTTTGGTTAGCGAAATACAAAAGAGTGCTCAATGACATATAGACAGAGCGAAATGTATAATTGTGCAAAATACCTCAAAAACTTACCACTACAGTCTGTTTCATCCAAAGGGAATCTTCAGGTGGTAGCTACCACCGGAAGATTCCCTTTGGATGAAACAGACTGTAGTGGTAAGTTTTTGAGGTATTTTGCACAATTATATATATATATATATATATATATATATATATATATATATATATATATATATATATATATATATATATATATATATATATATATATGTATATATATATATATATATATATATATATATATATATATATATATATATATATATGTATATATATATATATATATATATATATATATATATATATAAATATATATATATATATATATATATAAATATATATATATATATATATATATATAAATATATATATATATATATATATATATATATATATATATATATATATATATATATATATATATATATATATATATATATATATATATATATATATGTATATATATATATATATATATATATATATATATATATATATATATATATATATATATATATATATATATATATATATATATATATATATATATATATATATATATATATATATATATATATATATATATATATATATACAGCGAATGGGTCACGGCCCCTCAGCCTTGGTTTCGTGTTTAAGCTTATTTCCACATTTATTGGTCAAAATCCGAATTTTTTTTATCCATGTGTTGACGAAGGATGTTCTGGGCCTCTGACCATACGTGTGAGAAGCAAACTCAAAATCTACTACATTTAAGGTGGTCCTATATACTCACTACATATTTACTTTTTGACTTGTGTGCATGGATAAAGATATGGAAGTTGTTAGCACTGTTTATCATTACCATACAAAAATAGAATTAGTACTGCTTATCATTATCTCCAATGCAAATTACCTCTAATCTAATTACAAGTACAGTGTTTACATCTGTGGTTCCTCTTTGGTGTGAGCAGAACCGATGCGCAAAAGAGACTGTAACCTATCTTTAAAGAGCGCCCTGACTAAAGCACTAGTATATTCGCATAACTTCCACCTCTCCGCAAGCAACTCCTCCGTCTCCGTGTGTCCGTTTCCGCATTTTCATCGAAGCCGGAAGTAATCTAGTGACTGACTGCGATGTCGATCGAAGATTTAATGCGTAAGTTTTATGCAAAATTTGGACTCGTTAAACGTAGGTAATTTGTGACTTAAGTGATATTTTCACCTGTAATAATCTTAACGGGTTATAGTTGTATTTGTTGTGTAAATCAAATCATCAAAGTCGAAACAGGCGCGAGCCGCGAAGTATTATAAACGACTTTGTATATATTTGATCTGCGGCCGCTTGTTCCAACACTGTAGTTTAATTGAACAATAGATAATTGTCTAATATCAAACAACTCTGTGTACTCATTAAGCAACTAAGCTACAATATTTCAACCTAGAATGCTATTGTATAATTATATTGACTACATATTTATGCACCAGTAAAGATAAACATCTATTAACACTTGGTTCAGAGCTTTCTTGCAGAATGGCCATATTGTCGGGGTCAATATCAAAGCATATGTTATGTATTATTATGCTAATAATATACAAGGAAATGTTTCTGGGCTGTGATTGGTTGATTCGAGTGCATTTAATCCCAAACATCACCCAGAACAGTGCAAAAATCTGTAACAACAGTGCAGAAATCTGTAACAACAGTGCAAAAATCTGTAACAACAGTGCAAAAATCTGTAATGAGCTCTTTGAGCGATGGGATTTACTCGCAGAAAAACCAAAAATATGGCGGCCGAATTTTCACGTTTGCTTAAAGATTTCGTCGAAATTTCAACACAATTTGGAATTCTTCTCTGACAATTATGGTCACAAAACAAACTCTAAAGTATGCTGGAACTTTGTACATAAATTTTTTGGCCATGGCTTTTATAAACATGAATTTTTTAAGCGAAGAAATTCGAGAATGAGTGCACTTGCATAATGCGAAGTTGTAAGTACAAAATGCTTGTTTGAACATTTCCTTTTTATGTTATTAATAAGTAATAGTATAATTTCTCGTGCAATTACGGAAAACAAGCACTCGTGAGTTTTTAAAAACCGCAAATAGCGCTCGTCCTTCGGACTCGCGCTATTTTGCAGTTTTTAAAAACTCACTCGTGCTTGTTTATCCGTAATTGCACTCGAAATTATACTATTACCTATACTAATCGTTTCATGAGTTCAGTTCCTATCTCTTTGTCCATCCCACCCCCTGTGAGGGCAGCACTATGTACAAATTATTTGTGGATGCCCTGACCTGGCTGCTTCCCTACCCAGGGGGGAGGGCTTAGCCAAAGTTTAACCTTGTGCCCAGAGCAATGCCTGTTTGCAGGTTGAAGCAGCCTCAGGTATGAGATTGATAATTAACTGATTGGTATGTTAACTTATTACCAAAGGCCAAGGCAAATGATTCCTAATCCTTACGTATGACTGGTGTAGGGTATCTCTGGAGGGTAGCAAAATTTCAACTTGAAGGCTTCGTCTTTTTATGTTCTAGTGTTTTCATGTTCCACTAAATTTTGTGTTACGAAAAAGGTGTTTTTTTATTGGTTTATCCAGAGGCACAAATAAAGAATACATAAGGCTCATGCAAGCATATGTGTCCCTATTTTAACAACCTGTCAGAATAATTGATGACTGATGTCATTCATCCTGGCAAAAAGATTGTGCCATGCATTGCATGATTGTAAAGTGGACATATTTCGCATACTCTGTGATTAATTATTTATCTTGGATTCCAAAGGTTGTAGCACAGAATAGAAAATAAACAGAAGGGTACTTGAGTCGGAACCTTCAAAGTTTGTGTTGCCACACATCACCAATTAGTCTGTGCATTCATGTAGCATTGCACACGTTTGTTCTGCAGATTCTATCCCCTCATTTGCCTTTTCTGTCCTAAAGAAATGCTTAACTGGCTGCTCTTATAATTCTGGCCAGTCAGTCAATTGCATAAAAATAGTCGCACTTCTAGATGCCCCAACTGTTTATTCTCTGTACAAGGTCCTGAAAGGGGGTGTGTGTTCTATTCCCATTTTCCAGCCCAAATTTTGACTAAATCCATTGTCAAAAAGCACAAATTCCATAGTCTTGGTGGCTGCCCTGCTCAAATCTTAATTTCATTTCCATTTTCTATTGGGCTTTTTTTTTGCCAATGAATCCCAGACTCCCAGTGCATGGAATCTTGCAATTCCCAAGACAAAAAGGGTAATTCCAAGCTCCCATTTTAGCCCTTCAAGTCATTCCCCATTCTGTGCTTGTAGGTTCGATTTCTACCGTAGTCAGGCAAATTTTTTCGTCCTTTCGCCCTTAAACTAAGAGTAACATGACAAACGTCATTACTAGCAGAAATTACTTTAATTCGTATTCTTTTTGCGTTCGTTAGTTTAGAGAATGTTTTTCAACTGTTTTTTCTTAAATCATGGTATCTCATGCTTGCTAGCGTGTATTCTAAATTGCAAATCCTGTGGTCTGTGTAGGTAAATATAAAGATTTTGGAACTAAAACTTGTTGTTAATGGAAATTTCAGCATTGCGTAAGAACTAACCACGAGTCTTCAGAGTCTTACGCAAAGCTGGAACCAAAAGTCGAAATCTTAGCCGTAGTGTTGCACCATATCTGTGGAAATGGCGTCAGCAGCTGGCGGTGTTGCGGGTGGCGTTGCTGCGGCGCTGGGGAGTAATTCTGGTGAATCGGAAAACATACCTGCAAAAGTGAACAACTTTATTTGTCAAATATTACCGAAGCTTGACAAAATCGGTATAGCTAAAAGGCAAATGAAATTATGCGAAGGTTATTGCTTCTTGTGGTATCATCGAGGTCTTGGCACGGTGAATGGAAGACGAACTTCGGACAAATTGATCTCTTGTGCCTATGCTGCTCTTATTCTGGATCTTTGGGCAGCTGGCAAGATTGATATCAACATGAAGGGAAAACTAACAGATGACTGCGTCAAATCAGTAATCAAGGTATAACACAGAAGTTTAAATATCATTTTTATTACTAATCTTTTTGACTGGCCTTAAATAAACAAGATAATTTTAACACGTCTGATTGGTTACTGCGACTTGGTGCCAAATACAGATCTGTGTGAATTGTCTAAAAAATTGTTATGGGATGTTTCGACTGGATTTTAGGGGGTTTTTACAGGAATTCCGATTGAGTAACAATCCGGATCGAACTTATTCGGTTTCTGTTGAAACCATAGGGTATTGAATTATATTGGTTTACATGAATTCGGTAATCTGATACAGTCATATTATAATTCTGTCACAAGTTACGTAACATTCGTATTTGTACCAGTGAACTCTATAAATACTGGAAGGATAACTTGGCCCGTCATCTTTAATCCAATTTGAAGCTCTTTGTGTAGGTGAGCTCGAGGCTCCAGTCTCTATTTATTTTACGCCGCCCTATGAAAATTGGCCACATTATTAGGCCTCGGACAACACACACAAAATCCACGCGTGATTTTGCCCTACTAGACAGCACTCATTGTCCGCCATATTGGATTCATCCGAACATAGGAGCTTTATATTGAGTTATCTTTCCAGTCTTTATGGAGTTCACTGATTTGTGTGGTCATGTTGGACTGGATATGTATACAAACTCGAACCTTATGATCAGTTGCATGTCTAGTTACATCACTCAAAAATTGTAATTGCAAAAAACAATTCCCGTGATAGACCAAGTTTTGATTCAGGACACACGAACAAAATGTTTCAGCACAGAAGGAAAATGTAGCCCTGCGAAGGTTGCGAATTTTGTATATGTTTGTATTACGCACGAGAAAGCCAACCACTTTCGACTCAAATGTGGTGGTTGGCTTTTTCGTGCGTAATACGAATATCAACAAAATTTCGCAAGGCTATTTTTTCCGTATTTACGACATTTCGCCACCAACCCTTGGAATTTTACCAATTTCAGGGTGCTCGATCAAAAGTTATATAGTCTATCACGGGAGTTCGTCACAAGAAAGTTTTTCACGATTTTTTGTAAACTTTTGTAGGAAACAGTTTGACACTGCAGTGGCACTAAACCTTTGTCCTTTCGTTATATATTTAACACTTATTGACTGAGACCAAGGGAAACAGTATGTTTTGTGGACCAGAGACTGTCGATGTTTCCCGAGGCGAAGCCGAGGGAAACATCGACAGTCGAGGGTCCACAAAACATACTGCTTTCCCGAGGTCTCAGTCAATAAGTATTTTATTATATACTGAGTGTCAAAAGAGAAGAAAAGTACCACAAATCAATGAAACATGTGTAAAAAGGATTACCTTTTACCTGACATGGCTCCGTGAGGCTCTGTGGATTTGTTATTTACCGGTGAATAAAAGTAATGTCCACCGCTTAGCTACGTTGCCAGGGAGACAGTAGAATTTCTCCACTATCACGTGATATGCTCTTAACCAATAAGAAACAGGAATAATTGAACTTTGACACTCAGTATATAATAATACTATTTGTATTATCTAGGTTCGGGACAGCAGCAAAACTGGTTCATTTCTGGATGCCGCTGGTTTCAGTGAGATGATTGCCGTGCATGGCCGCGGTAAAATGAGAGAACTAAAAGACTGGATCGAATATTGCGTCATAGGTGATCCCGACAAGAACTGTGTTTCAGTTGTTCTCGATTATTTTGTGGAGAAAGGCATCATTGGTAAAGAAAGCAAGTGGTTTGGAATGAAACGAACATATCCCACTATCGATAAAGGTCAGTAGTATAAATTAAGTAGGTCACATACCAAAGGGAGGAAGGGCGTCAATCCTGGGGGGTGTGCTGCCTCCTCACTTTTTGAAGTGTGGGGCAAGAATATCTAACTACTTCCCCTTAGTTCGAATTTTATTAAAATTTATAGATGTTATTTAATCGTAACAAAATATTTCGACGTGCCCACACAACAGTTTTTAATATCTTTATACCGCTATAAATGAATTCATTGCATTAACAATAGGAGTAATATAGAATAGGAGTTTATAGTAAAGTACATTTAAAAATCCAGTGCCTGTACTAAAGTTCTAAAAAAAATTAGGGAATCATACCCCCAGGTCCTTTTTGAATGGATTATCGCCCTTGGAATATAAAGATTGGATGGATTACCGCCCTTGGAATACAAATATTTGCATAGCACGTCTGAATTGTCGGGCTGGCCTCGGGACTCAGTAAACCAGAGAGTATTTGGCAGTTTATTTATTTATATAAAAAGCTTTGTCAAACCTCACCGGTAAGCCCTACAGAGCTCATTGCTTCATTAACATGGTACCTAAATTATACAAACAATTTTTACAAGATTTTGGTTATTCGCTGCCCTCAGAAAGATAATCGGATGAATGAAGTGTATGAAACTGTCAAGTAATCACTATAAAACTGCCTAGTAACCACAAGAACTTTGTGAATTCTGATAACAAAAGCCAAAATGTAAAGTATTCTGAGGTCAGCAAATGACTCATCTACTAACAACACATTTTATATACAAGACTGGACAAAGGACGACACGAATGACACTTACAACAAACAGTTTTGAAAGTTTGTGGAACATCAATTTCATATACAAGCTCAGTTGTGTGTGTCATAAATTGTCGAATGGTTACATCCGCTCTACGGATATGTGGTGGTAGACTGTTAAATGCTCTGGGAGTCCTGTTATAATACCTATTCTGATAAGTTCTGTTTTCATACGGAAGTATGACAATGTAGAAATTAAATCCATTTAAAAGTTACTCGTGCAAACGTTTTGCGCGTGTATCGTTAGCGTATATTTTGTGAAGTAACTTCAACTTAATACAAATTTAAAATCATCATGTCCTTGAGTAATACACTGTACGGTTCGTAGAGACGAACTTGTACATATTCAAGCTGTAAGACGTGCGCTTTCAAGCAGCTGATCCGAACGTTGTAACCCAATAAAATTACTGGTTACAACGTTTGGTGTTTCTAATGCTTATTAGTAGAATCATACTAGCATACTAATGCAAGTACTGTAATTTGATTGGCTACTCTACTCGCTATCTATTCCTCGATAGATAGCGAGTAGCAAAACAACAATTTTCCTGGCGTATTTTTCCAATTCAAAGACAATATGTAATATTATTTTTAACAAAATGGCTTATGATTCAATTATTTATCTCAGATTCTACTGAAGCAATTAGATTACTCTCTCTCAATTTCTATGTGTTGATAGCTGATTCGGGCTTCGCCCTCATCAACTATCATCGCATAGAAATCTCGAGCTCGTAATCTAATTGTTAATTGGAATTGTCATTTCATGCATATAAAATGAACCCTGACCCGAACTTCAACCCTAATCCTAACCGTGAGAGTCTTATATTTTATTGGATACAATAATCTGATAATAATCTTACTGGGTTACGACGTTCGGATCGGTTGTTTCAAGTCAGAAATACTTGATGATTCCGCTAGATTGAAATCTGGTTGATTTGGATGGGAAAATATAATGATTAAATGTTTCTGTTGTTCACATAAGACTTTAAGAATTATTGGGGATTTCTGTCCACTTTCGTAACATGGTTACAGGCGAATAGCCGTATGCTTTTCTTGTTATAGTATAAACAAGTAATGATGTGACTCCTTGTGCATTTTGGCGAAAACACGCGCTCCTATCATTTTCAAAAACACTATAATTGGACAAGTTAATACTGCCATTTGCAATCCACCATGAACCATGACAAATCAAGCATCTTTATTTATGTCGATTTCCAGTAACGTTTTGGAGCGTAACCGTCAAGTTTTGTAATTACAGTTGTTGACTTTTGCTCGCCCAAACAGTTGAAATTCGCAGTTAGGATGTATTGCGATTTACAAGAATGATACAAGTTAGTTTTGTTTGAGGAAGAAAGATGTGCGATAGAACAATGATGAAGAATTATTGAAATGTCGTTCAATTCATTTAAAATGACATAAAGAGTTCTATCATTGGCCGAACATTTCATGTTTAAAAAAAGCGAGCAAACGTTAATTACAAAACATGACGTTACGCACCTGAACGTCATGGAAATAAACGTAAAACAAAACGTTTGATTAGTCACGGTTCAGGGTAGATTGCAAATGGTCTTAGAAACTGCCTTCTTGTGGAAGAGGTGGGTTGCGGGGGCGGTCGTTAATTACCACACTTCTGTTTTATTTTATTTCAGAACCACAAATTCAATTATTGCTTGAAGTACGTCGTGTTACATTGCGACGTCGACGTTGTTGACCATAATGCGGTTTGCTGACAACCTACACCCCAATGAAGATCCTTTACTGGGACGATATTACAACGACGTTGAATATGAGAAAGCAAAACCTTGTTTGCATAAGATCCTCCGTAATTCAGGTATCAGAGATCCAAAGCCAAACCAGTGAGCTCAATAATATAGTTACCAGCATTAAGATATGGCCGGCTAGCTCCACCAGTACTCATTATTAATCCATATAAAAAATCGCTTCGCTAAACATACCTACACTTATCTGCTGTAAAGGCCTTGAACATGCTGCATATAATGCGACATGCGCGGTGACACAGGCTTCGGACGCCAGTGACTCTTTGTTTATTGTTCCATTTTGTTCTCCACAGTGGCCACCTATTTCAATTGCAATTTGTTAAATTAAATTTGAGAGTAGATCACGTGTGGCCTTGGATGTCGGATAATTTCAAACAGGTCAATTAATCATACAGTTTTAATCATACAGTGCTTCCCAAAAGGGTTCCCCTAGTGACGCGCGTTCGAATTTAAATGTTTTTACCTGGTTTTAACTCCATGAGTTCAAGAATGCGGGAAACGCTATAGCAGAGGATTTTTGTGCACGTTGCAAATTAATTAGAGTTTGTTCCTGCAAAATAACACAGAATGGGCTCGTTAGGGAGCGAGCGCCAATAGCGCTTGATTCCAAAAAGCGGCATTTTTTGACGCACGAATTCGAATAAAATAAGGGCTACTCCTTTATTGATATATATATATATATATATATATATATATATATATATATATATATATATATATATATATATATATATATATATATATATATATATTGACCTATATGTATAGGTTATTATATGAGAGGCGAGGTGATATCAGTTTTATCGCTCGAGAGACGATATCATATTTGATACAAAATATGATATCGCAACGAGAGCGATAAAACTGATATTACCGAGTCTCGAATGTGATAACCTATTTATCACATGCTTGTGCCTTTATCTAGAGCAAAAACCAGATTATATTTTCAAGTTATTTATACTTTGAGTACATTTCAAAATGAATTCAAAATTATTGTTTTAAAATACGCTAAACAGGCAGAAATTAGAAAAGCAAACCAAAAATAACTTATCTTCTAATAGCTGCAAATTTCTTGGTGTTATTTTCCTTGTATTATTTTATATTTTTATTGTTATCTTTCTATCGATCCTTTAGTCGGACGCCATCTTTGTTTGAGCGGGGCAAAAAACGACATCGCGGGACAAAAAACGATATCGCGGGACAAAAAACGATATCACGGGGCATATCGTTTTTATGTCACCGTGTTATCGCCCAGATAAAGGCACAAGTATATGATAAACATATATATTGACCAATCAGAGTGCTCACGAAAAAGATATAGCATTCTGATTGGTCAATTTGTGAATCTTTCAGGCAACTTCTTCAAAATTTTGTGGATTGATCAGAATTCCGAAATTTGAGCAAATGAATCGGTCCAATATTCTCGGAACGCTTCTCTTGCCGCGACTGTAGCAAGTGAATTAGCAATTTTAGGATCGACAGATCGAGTTTAGCCCCAACATTTTAAGGATGAGAACATCTTGAATATTATTTATGCTGGTTGACCCCTTCAGTGAAAATCACTGTTATCGATAATGCTATAATATTCAAATGGATATAAGTGTATTATTATTATTGGATGAACATTGCACAAAATACGAAATTGAATCTAACAAGCAATGCATAACGAACCTAGGTATTGACGATTTAATTTAATTTAACTTTAAGCGGTATCGGTTCTTGTTCGTAACTTATTATAATAAGTGCGAGAACAAATTATGTTAGCTGGATTAATACGCTTGTTTGGTATTTCTTGCTAAAATTAGCTTTATGTTTTAAGTAAAATTAGCTTTATGCCCCACGAATAAGCTACCAGTGGAAAAGTTGTTACGTTTTTTAACACAACTTGCATGAACAAACTTGTACTAAACAAATCACGTTCTAATGCAGCAAAAGACAAACAAGAACGGGCTGGCCAGGCGTTTTTGGGCAGTGATCTCCTAACACAATTTATCTCTAATTCACTTTATGCGTCAATCTGTTTAGCATACATAACTGAGGACACATTCAATTGTATAAATTTAAAAATAGGTACTTCTAGCGTACATGTGGGTAGGAACAACAATACCAAAATTATGAAAAGTCTGTTAAAAGGTTCACAACTTCTTGTTTATTGAACAGTGAGAATGCTGTATCTTATTTGTGTTCATTCCGATTTTTCAGTAAACGTTAAGTTAAGAATTGATCAGGGGAATTGCTCAAACGTGAGGAGTTGAACTGGTCATTTTTTTTCGGATGCTTCTATTATTTACCACGACTGTAATTGATCAGTTTGCTGGTTTGAGAATACCTAATCCTTTAAAATAGCTACAACATCTTCTTAACACAATCAGAATACACCACTACAGGGATCTTGCAAACTCGAGCAGGAATATATGAAGCAATGGAATTCCCAAAGGGTAAATTTGCACAATATACAAAAAACTGCAATGTTTAATAATTACAATTATTAGTATTGAACAACACATAGCATTGTTACTTTACTTTGAGTACAAAACAGAGCACACCAATGAGCTACTGAGACAAAGAAGAAAATTGGGCTCATAAATATGTTCCATATAGACGGAGATAGATAGTTTAATCATCAATAACTTGCAGCCCTAATGCTGAAATGCATATTTACAGACAATTACAAATGATTAGTATGCATTACAAATTACAATGAACAATTATGATTACAAACATTAACAATCACGACAATGTCATACTACATCTGAAACTGCATATGATCACGGTTATATATGATGCTGATTTAAGAATAAGACTGTTCTTGAAACGGTCTGTTGCATTTTGCAACGATTAGGCGTCAACTGTGGCTTAAGGTATAAAGTGACGGTCCATTAATTTCAATTACTTTTTTGCATTCTTTAGTTTAGAGAATGTTTTCCAACCGTTTTTTTGCGTCTACGTTGCATAGCAACGTAGAGCTATGTATGCGAAAATTCTGGGGGACTGGCTGGCTGGGTGACTGGCTGTGTTTGGTCAACGAATATGACGTATTTTGACGTCACGAGCTTACAAAATAAACGCTAACACTTAAAAGTATTTTAATGTTACCGACAATGCCCCGAAGTTGTGACAATATAACTCGTGACGTATGGAGCTTATGGTAGCGCTGCAAATTCAATGCAGTGTGTGCTTTGTTCGTTCGTTTAAAGTGCTGAATAATATTGGGCGGTTTGTAAAGTGTTTCTTTGCTTTCTTTCTGGGATTTTACTAAGGTATGCTCTCATAAGTTCTTAGTTGTTTTGTTTTGGATAATAAAATTTAGATATTTGCTTTAAAATCGCAAATTTTACAGAGCATTTTATACAAATTACAAATAAGGGTAACAATATAATTTAATTTCAGCATTGCAGCACATTGTCGATCACAGCAGTCATAACATATTTAATGGAGATTTTAATGTAAATTGGTTGGTTGAAGCGGAAAGAGAATCACTTTATAATGTCATGGTCAGAGACAATGGCTATAGAAAATTAGTTGACAATCCTACAACTGATAACAAACACTTATTGACCTATATATATACCAACATTGTATAAAATGTGGAAATTGTCTCAGGTAATTTAGAAACATACTTTAGTGATCATCATATGAGATCTGCAGACTGCAGTGATCATAAAGCAATGTGGATGTCATGCCAAGAATGATAGACCTACAGCTAATGAGCTAGGTGAATTTGAGGGTTACATGTAATATCACTTCCTGTTATTGTGTCACGCTACGAAACTTCGCGCAATATTACAGTCTATTCTGCGCATCAGTATATCATATTTTACAATTTGCCTATTAGTATACAATATTTAATACATTATTTATAATAGTAAAACCTATAAGTATATACAATATTGATTACATAACATATAATAGTAAAACCTCGCGCAATAAGTATATGAGTATACATTATTTAATCGTACTATAAAGTATACAATTAATGTATTATTAAGAACGTGTAAATCATGTCATATTTCTTATTTAGAACGAGAGATTGATTTTATTTTTGTGTGCGTTTGAGTGTATATTTCCTGTTTTGCAAAAGAGCTTTTGGCGTGCATGGTATAGTTTAAGAACGATAGATTGATTTTAATTGATTTTATTTCTGTGTGTTTGAGTGTATATTTCCTGTTGTTTTGCAACTGGATACCGGTAGTTTAAGAACGAGAGATTGATCTTATTTTTCTGTGTGTTTGACATTGAGAGTGCATATTTCCTGTTGTTTTGCCTATAAGTATATACAATATTGATTACGTAACATATAATAGTAAAACCTCGCGCAATAAGTATATGAGTATACATTATTTAATCGTACTATAAAGTATACAATTAATGTATTATTAAGGACGTGTAAATCATGTCATATTTCTTATTAAGAACGAGAGATTGATTTTATTTTTGTGTGCGTTTGAGTGTATATTTCCTGTTTTGCAAAAGAGCTTTTGGCGTGCATGGTATAGTTTAAGAACGATAGATTGATTTTAATTGATTTTATTTCTGTGTGTTTGAGTGTATATTTCCTGTTGTTTTGCAACTGGATACCGGTAGTTTAAGAACGAGAGATTGATCTTATTTTTCTGTGTGTTTGACATTGAGAGTGCATATTTCCTGTTGTTTTGCCTATAAGTATATACAATATTGATTACGTAACATATAATAGTAAAACCTCGCGCAATAAGTATATATGAGTATACATTATTTAATCGTACTATAAAGTATACAATTTATGTATTATTAAGGACGTGTAAATCATGTCATGTTTCTTATTAAGAACGAGAGATTGATTTTATTTTTGTGTGCGTTTGAGTGTATATTTCCTGTTTTGCAAAAGAGCTTTTGGCGTGCATGGTATGGTTTAAGAACGATAGATTAATTTTAATTGATTTTATTTTTCTGTGTGTTTGAGTGTATATTTCCTGTTGTTTTGGAACTGGATACCGGTAGTTTAAGAACGAGAGATTGATCTTATTTTTCTGTGCGTTTGAGTGTATATTTCCTGTTGTTTTGCAACTGGATACCTGTAGTTTAAGAACGAGAGATTGATATACTATACTATACTATACTATACTATACTATACTATACTATACTATACTATACTATACTATACTATACTATACTATACTATACTATACTATACTATACTATACTATACTATACTATACTATACTATACTATACTATACTATACTATACTATACTATACTATACTATACTATACTATACTATACTATACTATACTATACTATACTATACTATACTATACTATACTATACTATACTATACTATACTATACTATACTATACTATACTATACTATACTATACTATACTATACTATACTATACTATACTATACTATACTATACTATACTATACTATACTATACTATACTATACTATACTATACTATACTATACTATACTATACTATACTATACTATACTATACTATACTATACTATACTATACTATACTATACTATACTATACTATACTATACTATACTATACTATACTATACTATACTATACTATACTATACTATACTATACTATACTATACTATACTATACTATACTATACTATACTATACTATACTATACTATACTATACTATACTATACTATACTATACTATACTATACTATACTATACTATACTATACTATACTATACTATACTATACTATACTATACTATACTATACTATACTATACTATACTATACTATACTATACTATACTATACTATACTATACTATACTATACTATACTATACTATACTATACTATACTATACTATACTATACTATACTATACTATACTATACTATACTATACTATACTATACTATACTATACTATACTATACTATACTATACTATACTATACTATACTATACTATACTATACTATACTATACTACTACATTAAAATATACTGTCAAATAATTTCTGTAGTAATCACGCATGGGTGTCGTATATCGGGTTTACCGAGGCATACAATGATGCAACTGAAACTGCGGTTAATCCAATGTCAAAACGTAATATTTTGAAATCGCCAGGTGGTGAGTATACAACTCTTTCACCTTTATAGTTTGTTGATATTTTTGACATTCGTATACACCGATCTATGTTTACAATTTTCAGATATCTCATGCCCGTTGCTTGACCGTCGAATCACATCAAGTGCATTTATTATGCACGAACTTGAAGAAGAATGTCGCGACCGTTACATTTGCATTTGGACTTCGTCTCTCAAATCAGTGAGTTCCAAAGCATTATACTATGGGCTTATACTTTTATGAATGGCAGTTGCTGACCCTTTGATATGCATCGAAGGAAGGTTTAATTTGCACATGTCATTGTAGTATGTTTACTAAATTGTTTATTGAATTGTGTTATAGATTCGGTCTTGCCATTCACAGTAGAGACAAGACCTGCAGAACACCATCCTGTGCCAACATCAACCCCAAGAGCTCAAAAAAGAAAAGCTGCGAAGACCTTGCAATCTTCAAGCCATTCCCCTGAAGCACCTATAATGGACAAAGGACGATGCCCAATATGTACCACAAAAAAACGGTGTGTGGGTTATTTGTGTGTGTGTGTGTGTGTGTGTGTGTGTGTGTGTGTGTGTGTGTGTGTGTGTGTGTGTGTGTGTGTGTGTGTGTGTGTGTGTGTGTGTGTGTGTGTGTGTGTGTGTGTGTGTGTGTGTGTGTGTGTGTGTGTGTGTGTGTGTGTGTGTGTGTGTGTGTGTGTGTGTGTGTGTGTGTGTGTGTGTGTGTGTGTGTGTGTGTGTGTGTGTGTGTGTGTGTGTGTGTGTGTGTGTGTGTGTGTGTGTGTGTGTGTGTGTGTGTGTGTGTGTGTGTGTGTGTGTGTGTGTGTGTGTGTGTGTGTGTGTGTGTGTGTGTGTGTGTGTGTGTGTGTGTGTGTGTGTGTGTGTGTGTGTGTGTGTGTGTGTGTGTGTGTGTGTGTGTGTGTGTGTGTGTGTGTGTGTGTGTGTGTGTGTGTGTGTGTGTGTGTGTGTGTGTGTGTGTGTGTGTGTGTGTGTGTGTGTGTGTGTGTGTGTGTGTGTGTGTGTGTGTGTGTGTGTGTGTGTGTGTGTGTGTGTGTGTGTGTGTGTGTGTGTGTGTGTGTGTGTGTGTGTGTGTGTGTGTGTGTGTGTGTGTGTGTGTGTGTGTGTGTGTGTGTGTGTGTGTGTGTGTGTGTGTGTGTGTGTGTGTGTGTGTGTGTGTGTGTGTGTGTGTGTGTGTGTGTGTGTGTGTGTGTGTGTGTGTGTGTGTGTGTGTGTGTGTGTGTGTGTGTGTGTGTGTGTGTGTGTGTGTGTGTGTGTGTGTGTGTGTGTGTGTGTGTGTGTGTGTGTGTGTGTGTGTGTGTGTGTGTGTGTGTGTGTGTGTGTGTGTGTGTGTGTGTGTGTGTGTGTGTGTGTGTGTGTGTGTGTGTGTGTGTGTGTGTGTGTGTGTGTGTGTGTGTGTTGCAAATCCTGTGGTCTATGTTGGAAATATAAAGATTTTGGAACTAAAGCTTGTTGTTAATGGAAATTTCAGCATTGCATAAGAACTAACCACGAGTCTTAGACTCAATTCAGAGTCCTAGGCAAAGCTGGATCCAAAATTCCAAATCTTAGCCGTAGTGTTGCACCATATCTGCTGAAATAGCGTCAGCGGCTGGCGGTGTTGCGGGTGGCGTTGCTGCGGCACTGGGGAATAATTCTGGTGAATCCGAAAACATACCTGCAAAAGTGAACAACTTTATTTGTCAAATATTAACGAAGCTTGACAAAATCGGTACAGCCAAACGACAAATGAAATTATGCGAAGATTATTGCTTATTGTGGCATCATCGAGGTCTTGTCACGGTGAATGGAAGACGAACTTCGGACAAGTTGATCTCTTGTGCCTATGCTGCTCTTATTCTGGATCTTTGGGCAGCTGGCAAGATTGATATCGACATGAAGGAAAACTAACAGATGACTGTGTCAAATCAGTAATCAAGGTATAACACAGAGGTTTACATATCATTTTTATTGCTAATCTTTTTGACTGGCAAACGAGTTTGGGCACTAAAGAAATTAAGAATACATAATAATTAAGTTGTTGCGTTTATATGCATCACTGCGATACTTGAAACAAGTATTTATATTGATGGGTCCAAACGTGTAGGGTGCAATTCGGTGAATAGAATACCATGAGGTCAGGTTAAAGCATAGGTATAGGATACATGGATTGCAGACGTACACTGTGTTCCAGAATTATATCCAAATTCAATTTTTTGTAAAAACTTCTGCAATATGTGACAAAATTTGATGGAAATTTTTCTAATGATGAAGATTTTAAATAGATACTGCGGAATAGAGTGTCCTGAATTGCTGTTTTAAAGGGGCAACATTTTGGAGATCATAGAATTAGGGTTCCGTTTATTTGATTTGATTCAAATTAATGAAAATGCTGTATTTTGCTTTTAAATTTATCCATTGATTGATGAATGTTCAATTGAATAAATGACTGAAATTTGTGTCCGTAAATCTGTTTGTTTCATTGTCATTTGCTGTTATGCATTAATTATTCCGTGATTTTTTGCACTTCTATTGTCAAATCATTTGTAATCAAACTATTTTGTGACCATAATTTTTTTCCGCGTTATATGTGGCCCAAGATTGAGATCAAACTAATGACCATGGCTAAAGAAATGCTTGTTACCTTTGCAACACCATTTATGAATGGTAATCCTTACCTTCATCTTGAAATTTCACATATTTGTTTTTTTTGGGCAATCGCCAACCTCGAACCCGTACGCGAAATCGCCAACGCCTACGACGCCAAGGTGCACGTTTGAACATCGCAGGCTCGTCTTCTTCGTCATCAGGAGGAGTATTGCTCACAGTGTCCAGATCGAATTCGCTGCAAATGGAAATGAAAAGATATTTTGTTTGGAACATTGAATAATCTGTACGGTAAATCGAGCATGTGAGCATTTCAATGTCAATCGTGATAAAAACTCATGACCGTCACAATGTCTGTAAATCGCCATGAAGACCTGTATCTGCGTATAGGCTACCACCGTTTCTATAAATGCAACACGGACGAAGCCATTGTTCTATTGAGCTTGTTTCGGACTGTTGAGACACTTAAATTTGTGGGGATTCGACCATGTCGTTAAACTGATAACCTAACAAAGATCATTAAAAAACAGCAATTTACAATTTCTTGGCGCTACAAAATCCTTAAAATCTCCGTTCTTATACATATACCATGAAGATCCATTTTTACATGTTTCACAACATTTTTTATTTATGAGAAAAAGATCCGAAATATATAAAGAAATTTCGCGAAATCTTTCAAAAACCTGCGTTTGTGCTAGCTCTTGTAGTGACCGCTCGAAACAGAATGGTAATTTCAAGTGACAACTCTATAGTATAGCTGCTTTTATAAAGTTATATTCTTATACTAGCTATAACATATTTAAATCAAAAGCCATATCACTTCAAAATTCAAATCCGTTTCATTTTTTCAAGAACAAAAGTTAAATATCAAGTCTTCGACTGAAACTTTTACTTTGGTGGACATTTGAGTTCTAGCTATGGTACTCCAAACCATATGTGCAATTCTTGATATATTTTTACAGCTTGGAAATCATAAAAGTTCATTCAAAATTTATTAACAGGTGTTAGCTAAAATTCACTTATCCTCAGCATTGTTACTCATCTTGAAGACAAAAAAAATTGATAAAAGCTTACGGTTCTGCATCTTGTATTTGGCTAGCACCATATTCCAAGGCGTTTCCCTCAAAATCATCTGATTCTTCAGTCTCCTCGGCGTATCCAACTCGAAGGAACACAGCAAGCACTACAACGAGCAATGCTAAATTTGTCCAAAATTTCATCTTTATTTCTTGATTAGTTTCTTTGTAGGCTGTCTATAGTTCTCTCGCTCTCTCTTCACTCTGGTTTGCTTGGCTTGGTTTTCACTCGCTTTTATCTGATCTGTCCTTCGTAGACCGGACGATAAATCACTTCTTCCGGTGGCGTTGCTTTCAGCAACTACGAGGAGGTATAGTTACAATATCATTAAGCTTCCAGTCGCTGATTCCTTTGACGTACGCCAGATAAAAATTCAAACAAGTTCTTGGGAACAGTACGGACACAGAGTACTGCACAGAGGGCTCACTTTATTTATTTTCCTATCAATTTTCGCGGAAAATTTGCCACTAATCACCGTCGATGAAGTGCAACAAGAACTGCAAAAAATTAATGTTAATAAAGCACCTGGCCCTAACGATCCATTACTGAAAATTTTGAAGACCTTTGCAAAGTACTTTGCTGTACCCTTGACCGAAATCTTCAATGAATCCTTTCAATCTAAAACTTTTCCTAAAGTTTGGAAGAATTATAAAGTGTCGGGTATTCCAAAATCAATACCTTGTACGCTTGCAGAAGATTTAAGACCAATTGCTTTAACAAGTGTCCTGGCAAAAATCCAAGAAACCTTTGCAGTTAAGTGGATGTATGATGATACCACTGGGAAAATTTCGGATTCTCAATATGGTGGTTTACCGCGATCATCGACAGTTAATGCCTTAGTTAATTTATTACATAATTGGCACAAATTAATGGACGAAAGGCATAGAGTGATTAGGATAGTCTTCCTCGACTTTCGCAAGGCTTTCGACCTCATCGATCACAATAAATTGCTAGAAAACATGAGATCAATGGGTGTAAGACCCGCCTTGATAAAATGGTTTGCTTCGTACTTGAATGAGCGATCTCATTTCACACAGTTTGGGAAAGAAACATCTGATTTTGAAAATGTTACTGGGGGCGTCCCACAGGGCAGTAAATTGGGACCAATTGCCTTTGTAATTAAAATTAATATGCTACCTAGTGTTATAGAACAAGTTGTTGGAAACGAGGATGTTGTTGTGGATGGTGATACGATTCTCTTCATGGACGATACCACGAGTTGGGAGGCGTTAGATGTTCATTATCACGTTTCTGGAATGGAAATTGGGAACACACCCAAGAAAATTGAGTCAGTAAAAACCTTTGCGGAAAACGAGAAAATGGTATTAAACGCAAAAAAATGTAAAGAAATGATCATTGACTTTCGAAAAGATAGAACAGTTATTCCTGCAATGAAAATAAATGACTGTGTCCTTGAAAGAGTTAGCTCTTATAAATTACTTGGTTTATGGATAGATGATGACCTCAAGTGGAAATCAAACACGGAATACGTTGTAAAGAAGGCAGCTAAGCGGTTATATTTTTTAAAAACTCTTAAAGGGTACAATGCTCCACGAGAAGACTTAAAGATATTTTATATCTCGGCTATCAGATCAATTGTGGAATTTGGAGCTCAAATTTGGCATGGTGGCCTGACACAGGAACAGTCTAAAGATATAGAGAGAATTCAAAGGCGCGCTATGAAAATAATATGTCCAAGAAAGACTTACAAACAGGCATTAACTGAATGTGGTTTGCACACTCTAGAATACAGAAGAGATATCATGTGTGTAAATTTAATAAAAGACATGAAACAGCCAACCCACAAACTAAACGATCTTCTGCCACCTATTGTCGGTCTGGTACGGGAGAAACACACGAGACTTAATGAAAATAAATTTTATAATTTTAAATGCAAAACAGAACGTTTTAACAATAGTCCTTTAGTATATGCGATCCGCAAATACAATATGGCTTTTGACAATAATTAATGGTTTTTTCTTGGATTTCAAATATTTTAACTATTGAACTACTATGGCTTTGGTATTCTGGGGCACTTTTAATTAATTATTTTTAATATAGATTGTAGTTTTACAAAAACTCTGTAATTGTACTTATATACATATAATTGATTTCGTCTCTCTTTTTCATGTAAATCACATAACAATTTAGCTGTCTAAGCTACTTAATGTGTGTATTTTTAATAATAATAATAAAAATAATAATAATAATAATAATTTTTGCGTAACGGCCTTTTGCTCAAACGTGTGCTAAAGAGTGGTGGTCACCCCCCTGAAAAATTCAAAATGGCGGCGAAGTTCAGAGCCATTTTGAGGTTGTCAGGGGGTTAATGCCTCTATGCACTTGCTGGGATAAAATTCGTAGCAAGTGCATCGAGGCATTCACCCCCTGACAACTACCAATCCGCGTTACGCTTTTTTCGTCGAGTGGGCCCTCTGTGTAGTACTCTGTGGTAGGGACAAAGATCATGGCCCCAGACGTGCGCCAAGTTACATTGATATTATACAGATTGCTCTACCACGGCTCATTATTCAGTCTAGAAGACAGGGCTTTTGCCTCTCGATTGTCGCCATTTTTGTGAAATTTGAAGGCAAATTGAACAAATACGAATTAAATGAAAGTAACCGGTCGAAATTGGCATATTTTCACTTCTGAACAACAGAAAGCGCCATTAATCATTTACCTGTCACGAAAAACAACTAACTTGGCATTCATTTTACTACCTAGTAAGCGCGAAAATTGTAAACTATGATTCCCAAATGAGAGCATCAAAATTCAACAGATTTTCACTTAATTCCCAGCGGTGAAAAAATGCGATTTATCAACTTCCTGTTTTCCAGTAGCTGCTAGTTAAATATATTTGACTTCAGGGCGTATCGACCAATCAGAGTAAACAGAAACGTAGTGAACAGAATCATACTTTACGAAGTAATGGAGTTCCTCATATCAGTATACTATATACAACAATATATTTGCCATACATTGCTGAAAGGATGTGATAAAATTATATTTTGGAATAAAGTTTCCTGTCTGATAATTAATTTGTGTCTTCTCTATCTATTTCTCATTTTCTGAAAAGTGCCTACCCAAGCCTTTACTCATTTTAATGTAATAGAAAAGCTCCCCACGTCCCTCCCCGATCGAGCAAAACAAACTCTTTAGATGCAAATTCTACTGCTATAAAATCACCTAGTTGTCGCGAGAATTAACTAGCGCATAAAGAACACTGCTATAAAATGACCTTGTTTGTCGCGAGAATTAACTGGCGCATAAAAGAACAATGCATGATATTTTTATATACTTCATTAGGTTAACGTCTTCAATCTAGGTCAATACTTTAACATGAGAGAGCAGGAAAGCAGGAAAAACTAGACTTGTAGAAGCCAGTAAAAACTCACTTTAAGAAGAAGTTTAGAATTTTTATTAACTTCTTTTAAAATGAGAATTACATCATTATAATGGCTTGATGCGAGGTTTGATTAGGAATATTTGCGCGCCCTTCAAAATCTTTACAACCTAAATCAAAATGTAAACAAACATACATTGAACTTATTATTTACAACCGGTTGACAAAATTTATTGTGGGCCCCTGTTAACTTGTTAAAATAGGTGTTTGATCTACTTAAACTAAAACACAATTTAAAGTTAGAGATTGGCTAATTATAGTGGCTATGGTATATGTCTCTGATTAATAAGTTATGAGTTCATCTTGAAACTCCAGGCAAAATAAGTATTTAGTACATCATACATCATAGACATAGATATAGTGTAGTGTTCAGTGTTTGTACGCAATTGACAAGATTTACGTATTCCTAATAATATTTGCAAAAATTTAAGTGCTGAAGATGATATACTGTTGCAGTTTTTCAAACATTTCGCAACATCTTTAGATGAAACTACGCCTTTGATCTTTACGAAGTAATGGAGTTCCCCATATCACAATGACAATGGTAGAAGATGATACTAAGCTTATTGACAGCCCATTGTGTAGTTATGGTTTAAAGTATTACAATTAGGATGCGCATAGCAAATGAAGGAATTCATTTTTTCTATTTGTTATTATTTGGCAGGAATGACATGTTTTTACTTGCTGAAACCCCCACGATTACTTTCCGCATTTCGCAGGATGTTAAAGAAGAAGATCACAGACAGTTGTAGTTGTAAAATGTATATATTCCGTAACTTTACATGCAAGCAAACATGGTTATAGTAAGATTCAATTATATTTAAGAAGACTTCGGTATTTCACAAACATTTCAAATCAAATTATAACAAGTCACAAAGTGATTATAATATCGCTATCACTTGCTGCACGTTTCACAACTGAATACTTACGAGCATTGGTTTTAATAATAAAAATTTTATAATATGACCAGGATGTTCCATGATCAAAACCCGTAGAAAATCTTTGTTCCAGTTAGACTGAGAACATGCGCCCTGGACCTGCGCCTGGTCACATTACAGTACCAGTATACTATATACAACAATATATTTGCCATACATTGCTGAAAAGATGTGATAAAATACCAATTATACGAGGGCTGATAAGCCCGCTGATATAATTGGGGTTATATGAGTGAACGAAGGGAGAAATATATGAGAATACAAGTGGTATGGCTTTACCTGAATGTGCTTCGGACCACAATTCAACCCCAGGGTACCCCTGAAAGTAAAATGTGTCATGTCGCTATCTCTATAGCAACGCGTTCCCATAATGCACCTGTGGCTTTTTAACGCCAAAACAAGGAAAAGGGGATGGGAGAACGAGTAGTTCGGGTGGGCTCATATATTTCTCTCTTCGTTCACTCATATAACCCCAATTATATCAGCGGGCTTATCAGCCCTCGTATAATTGGCATTATATTTCGTGAACTCCGGTCGAGATATATGAGAATACAAGTGGTAGAATTCAACACCATGTAGTACAAAAACATACATGTATTATGTATTGTGATCAAAATATATCAACATTAAAAATACAATATCAACTAGGAACTAAGTACAGTTTCTCCAAAGGTGGCGGAATGAACAGGTTTATAGTAGTGTTGACGAAACGTAGAGGCATTGGACCAGTCAGCCATGTTCATAATCTCTTGAAGAGGGACTAAGGCATTAGCAGCTACTGTAGTAGAGGCACCTCTTAAGGAATGAGCTTTAAAAATTTTTGTGTCAATGCCTGCCTCTTTAATAAGGGACAGGATCCAACGAGCAAGTGTCGCTTTCGTAATCGGGTGGTGAGGTTTGATATGGGAAATGAATAAATTATTTGGTTTTCCTTCTTGAACAGCTCGTTTTTCTTTTGTGAGTAGCAGGTAGTGTGTAAAACAATGTACTGGGCACAAATATGGATCAGCAGGATAGCGGGTGAAGAAGGCTTGAATTGTTTCGTCTGGGCGAGTTCCCTTTTTTGGCACGGTAAGAGTAAACACGACACCTTCAGGTACCATTTTGTAGTAGTTTAAATTTAAACTGGTAAGTGAGGACACCCGTTTTGGACATGTGATGGCAAATAGAGTTGCAAGCTTCCAGCTCAAGTGTTTTAGGGACAGTGAATTATTTGTCCCCATTTTTTTTATATGTTCTGTGACTGCATGTAGGTCCCACGTGTATGTGTATCGTGGTTTAGGAGGTCTATTATTCAAGATCCCTCTCAAAATGTTTACAACATAGGGGTGTTGTCCAACACAAAAATTGTCAACCTTAGGATGAATAGATGATAAAGCAGAACGTAAGACATTTATGGTCCGATATTGAAGACCTTCCTTGAAGCAGTCCGCAAAAAATGAAAGAATGTTTGTTAGAGTTGCTGAAAGCGGATTAATCTTCCTTTCAGAACACCAGCCGCACCAACGACGCCAGCTGGATTCGTATGTCTTAGATGTGGAGGAACGAGTTGCTGCGACGAGTAGGTTGGCAACGTCTTTAGAAAATCCTTCTGTTTCGTAGCGTTGGATGAGACATGATACACGGCTAGATGGAGGCGTGGGTACATTGGGTGGACCTGGTCTGGGTTGCTCGGGTTTATCAGAAGATATTTCTTGTTTGGAAGAAGCACTGGTTCTTGAGTTAGAAGACTTAAGAGGAGTGGCCACCATCGCTGTGCTTGCCATACTGGGGCAACAAGGACTAGCTGGGTCTGGTCTGCTAGAACTTTGTTTAGGACAACAGTAGTGAAGTCGCTTAACCAAACGATCTGTACTGGCGTGTACAAACTTGAGCACCCCCCCTACAATTGATTAACTATGCCTCCTAATCAATTTAAGAACGGGTGCCTAAAATTTTCAAGTTAGGGGGGTGTTACCACAGTGAGGTGGTACGTTAACGGTTGGCAATGTTTCTCTGCCAGTCAATGATATTTAATGTGAGAACATCAAACAGGAAATTTTATATGCCCATTTATCTGTTGTCAAGTCCATGTCTTTGAACAATATCCCAACACCTTATTATTAAATACAATGATTGAGTAAAACATGAACAAAAATCCCAAACCGTTATTTCAAAAACGGAACTCCCCCCCCGGGATGATAAATTTTGTGAATATCTTCATTACACCCCCAAAAACATTTCAATTTGACTTAGGAGTCGCGGGGAAAGAAATACTACCTTTGTCCGCTTTGTACAGATCTTGCCAATTTTTGCCGCTAAGCGACCGGACTATCAGCCACCATGTTAATTCCGTTTTGGAAGCCCGTGTTAGGGGGGCGCAGACGTTGTATTGGTGGTTGTGTTTCTGCAAGTCCTGAATTAATTGTGCTTGCTGGTGGCGAAAATGTAGAGGAGCTTTCCAGATGGCGGGGCGGTGAGACTCCAGCAGCCCAAGAAGTTGGGCAAGCGACCGAAGAGATACCGTCTCTGCTGTCAAAATTTGGCGGCAAAGTATCAAGGTTTTTGTTACTTTCTCTGGGGGCAGGCTTATTTGTCTTGTGATAGAATTGATGGTGAATCCCAGAAAGGTGATGATTTGAGTTGGAGTTGTTATTGATTTCTCGTTGTGAATAGTGAACCCCAGAGAGGCAAGCAGGTTCATCGCTATTTGAGTAAACTGCATTGTCTCTTGAGCAGAGGAGCCGATAATTAGCATATCGTCTAAATACAGGATAAGACGAATGCCTTGTTTTCTTAAAAATGCTGCGATTGGTTTTAATAGTTCGGTAAACACTAGAGGCGCTACGTTCAGGCCAAATGGAAGGGCTTTGAATTGATATGCTTTGCCTTTCCAAATGAAACGAAGGAACTTCTGCGATTGAGGGTTCATTGCTATTGTCAAGTATGCGTCTTTCAGATCCAGCTTCGTCATGAAGTCTCCCTGCTTGAGCAAGGTTTTTATTGAGCTCAGATATTCCATTTGGAAGTGTTAGCTTTCCACAAAGTTGTTCAGGGAGCTTAGGTCGATAACTGGACGCATACCGCCGCCCTTCTTCGGAACAAAAAAAATTCGGCTGTAATAGCCGTCCTTCAAAAGTGGTATCTGGGTGATTGCCCCCTTTGCTAATAAGTTTCGTATTTCCATATCTAAAACTGGTTGCACCCCTTGAGGTGTCCTTGTTATTGGTTGAAATTTTTGGTAAGGAATTTGACGAAAAGGGATATTGAAACCCTTCACAATAGCTAGAACCTCCGGATCTGAAGTTATTGTTTCCCATTGTTTGAGGTATAGGGGTAGTTTTGCCGCGGTAGACCGCGGCGGGGCCGAAAAAACTTGTTCCTGCCTCGAAAACTTTGATATTTGTTATAACTTTGATATCTGTTCTACTACTAGTTTTATTTCAGATGGATTAAGCTAGGTAAAAATTGTTCTCGAGGCGGTCATGAAGGGAACATAAAGGACCCGTTGCATTCAACATAGAACGTTGAATAACGCTTAATTCCTTGTCGCGTTCCTGAACGTATTTTCTGTTCTGGGCGGGAATTTGGTTAATCACGCTATGATCAAGTGTAGGAGCGACAAGAGAATCGACGGCAGGTATTGCTTGTTCTAAAATGTCGCACACCTGTTCATATGAGAGTTTCCTACGAAACTGTTTCTCCAGGAAACTATGGAAAACCGGTGATGGAGACCACGAGTTAGCTTGTGTTTCTGGATCAAACATGACCGAGGCCGATTCGTCGGTGTGTATTTGACCGCGTCTACTGGAGATATCGCATGTGGCGAATTGGTTGGCTTAATAGCCTTATTTGGTGGCTTAATAGCCGTATCTGGTGGTTTATTAACCGTGTGTGGGGGCTCAGTGCCCGTATCCAATGCTTGTGCATCTTCATTAATGTCATCGTTAAATTCGTTGCCCGCCACAAACGATAGTTGGTCATCAGTATTTTCCTCGACCGCGTGTTCGGCAGGGCTCGGATGGGTACGAAAAACAGCCTCGAAAACTGCGTTCTTTGCCTCAATTTCACAAATTCTTGCGTTGCAGGATGAAATGTCTGACTTCAAGTCTGTCAAGGAAGCTAGAATTGCGTCTAATTTGTCTTGTTTTTCTGAGGATTTCCTGCTCTTGGAAGGAGAAGCTTCCTTGCGAGAGTCTCTCGAGTGTGACCGTTTATGACGATGACGAGACGACATTGTTAACCTTAAATACGGTCAGAAGTAAGGAACGAAGTCGGATAACGAACAATCGACCTAAAAAGGTGATAAAAATACGAAAAAATACACAAGCTAAAAAACTTACCTGATTTACGTCTGAAGCACAAGGTAAAAAAGCCACAGGTGCATTATGGGAACGCGTTGCTATAGAGATAGCGACATGACACATTTTACTTTCAGGGGTACCCTGGGGTTGAATTGTGGTCCGAAGCACATTCAGGTAAAGCCATACGACTTGTATTCTCATATATTTCGACCGGAGTTCACGAAATATAATGATATTTTGGAATAAAGTTTCCTGTCTGATAATCAATTTGTGTTTTCTCTATCTATTTCTCATTTTCTGAAAAGTGCCTACCCAAGCCTTTACTCATTTTAATGTAATAGAAAAGCTCCCCACGTCCCTCCCCGATCGAGCAAAACAAACTCTTTAGATGCAAATTCTACTGCTATAAAATCACCTAGTTGTCGCGAGAATTACCTAGCGCATAAAGAACACTGCTATAAAATGACCTTGTTTGTCGCGAGAAGTAACTAGCGCATAAAAGAAGCATGCATATGATATTTTCATATGCCTCATTACGTTAATATCTTTAATATACTTTAACACGAGAGAGTAGATTGTGATCAATGTAAGCTTAAACTTGATGTGAGCAGAACTAAGAATGACAAGCGCGATTGTGGCTGGTTGCGTGGCTTTGAGTGTGAAAATATTATTGGCATTTGTATCTATATACCAAGAAAGTGTGTCCATCTTCATTGTACGTGTCTCGCTTATACATATACCGAGAGTTATAGAAATCTATTGATGAAAAATTGGTTCCAGCAGTTGAAATATGAGAAGATCAGTTATGAACTCATGTTAAACCTCCGAGCAAAATCAGTATTTAGCACATCATAGAGATAGCTATGCTGCACCAGTCTGTTTAGTGTTTGGACGCAATTGACAATATTAACATATTGCTAATGGTATTTGCAAAAATTTAAGTACTGAAGATGATAAATTATAGCATGGGTGCACTTCGAACGTTACGCAACGTTTCCCCATCTTCAATTAACACGGATGCTACACTAACCTGCCATGCTTTCCACATGCAACAACGCTTTAGCTCTTTACGAAACCATGCAAACATTATTTAAGTAATGGAATTTCTTATATCATAATGACAGTAGAAGATGCATGACTTTCAGTTTACTGACTTTCATGATGTAGTCATGGTTTAATGTATTTCTATTCTAGGTATTCTTTAGCATGCGCATAGCGAATGAAGGAGTAATCAACATTATTTACTGTTATATTTCTGCCGAGAGAAAACATGGTCGAAATTTTTCGGGGTTTTTCCACGGAGAATCTTGTTGCTATATCTAGACATTTCAGTATACATGTCAAAATCTGTCTTTTTTTTTGCCCAGAAGATGAGTTTTTACACGATTTGTTGGTCTCAGGTTGGCCTTAACTAGCACGCCAGTGACAATATTATGATCCTGTAGCCCAACTTTCGACACAGGAAAAAAAACAGAAGCTAAGCAGGGGGAATTTAAAACTGAATTTTAGTGGGATCACCGAAAATCATAAACGATTTTTTAAATTTCAGAATTATAGGATTAACAGTATATATACTGCAACTCATGGCAACCAAATGCAAGGCTGGACACTTTCATAACGACACTCAAAGCTATATACAACATTATATAAAGCCAAAATTCTGAAGAAAATCAAAGGATCTTTGCAGCGGAAAATTGCAGAAGCGCTTTATATTCATAAACTAAACTTCAATGGTAAATACGAGCAATTGATATTTTTGATTATTTGTAGTTTCATATTTGTAAAACCTGATGATGAACTCCAAATCATACTCTCTGTAGAAAAATTACAGCCTCTGAGCGGAGAAAACGTTGTAAAGATAGCTACAAACATGGCGTCGCCAGGGCGGGTCTGCGAGTCCCTCCCCAGTCATTTTATTAATCCCGGGTACGATTATTCGGTTTAAATTTCCAACGGGCACAAAAATCATCGATGTATTAGAATATCAATTAGCCTTCCTAAAAAAATGTTAAAAATAGCGTTTTAGAGACCCTAGAAATAAAAAGACTTATTAGGTTACTCTGTAGTTAACATTGCTTTTTTAGTGCGTGTTATCGACTCAAAATTAATGCATTTTAATTTTATTTACTTCCGATCAAGCGTACAGATTTCAAAAAACACTTTACTCGACAATTTTTCGTGATGGCAGATCTATTTCTAAGCTATGAGAATATGTTAAAAAGTTTGGGAGATTCCTAAAATTCTAGGGTACTCTGTACCCATAACGACATTTTCATTGGTTTGGCGCTCAATAGTGCGTTTGAGTATTATGTTTTGATATGAACCTTAATTATTGACTGTAATTATTCTTGACATATTCAAATCTTGTTAAAACATTTTTAGTCTAATGTGGACTGCAGGTGACTACGACACATGATGGGTGGTTTAAGTCCTCGATTATTCTTAAAAATTTTGACTCTATCCTTGCTGATTCTCAACATAGCAAGACTTAACGCTGAACAATGTCGGGTATCATATTGTTAGTGATGGTTAGTATCATATACATACATTATAGAGTTACATTGGATTCTCAAAATGCAAAACAGCGACATATATAATAAGAAATAGACTTGGCGAAACGTATAACCACAAAGCACTTCAAAAATTAATTGAGAAAGCAGAAATCGTACTAAAACGCACGAAATGGAAAGCTCATTTCTTTTCAAAAAGTGAAAACAGTCAAGGCCTTTGGTCTAACAAAACGTTCCTCTTCACCGTGTTGAAATTAAATGCTTATAAAGAAGACCTTAAAAACTGCCTAAAATGTTAAATTTCGAACAAATGTTTGTTTTCGCAGATAAAACTAGAAACATACATGAAACGATCGATACATACAACAAGCTCTTACATGACAGCATTACAAAAACGTAGAAACGCGCATTTGAGGAGAATATTTTTTCAATAAATAACGAACTAAACATATTGCAAATAAACTTGCGAGTGGCAACCGAATTAATTAGTGCATGAAAAATTGTTTAACTTAAAGACGATAAGGAAATTTTTGGAAACAAACATTTTTTGAGAAAAATGCTTTCTTTATTGCGAACGAAGTATATATAAGGTGAGGCGGTCGCTTCACATGTCAATCTCGAGTTCTCTAATATCTAACCTTGAACGCGCCTTTAGTGTAGGTTTGCTTTTCTACGTGATTGTCTTCCCTTATTGAGTGTGCAGCTGTTAAGTTAAAGGACGGATTCAAGATAATTTTCCTGCAGATAGGAATGGATAGGAAAGCTCCATTTGGCTTCGTGACGTTAGTTTTGATCTGGTTACCTTATTACTCCGCCTGCCGTAGGCGAGGCGGAGTTTTAAATTCGCCCCGTTTCTGTTTTTTTTTTTTTTTTAATTTTTTTTCGGTGTCAGAAGTCGGTGCAGCGCTCATGGGTGATACCGCTGGCACAAACCGCGTGAGCCGACCTAAACACGGCGTTTAAACTCAATTTCTAGCGAAATGTGTCAACAAAACACGCATTTAAACATGCATGCTAGAACATCTAAACCGCAAGAAGGTTTTACGTGCAAAGATTCTCATGCAAAATGCTTTAAAACGACAAATTCCAGCGATGTGTCGCGGTGAAGTTTTGAGAGCGTGTTTCCGTCATTTTCTGGTTTATTCCTACTTTTAAGGAAATTTAGAAATTTCTACACAAGAATCAAACGCAAATTCTACTGAAATATCTACATCACTGAGCTATACTATATATCTGGAGACCGCATTCCCGTCCAAAAAGTGTAATCGAAAACATGGCGGATTGTGACGTAAAACGCGTCACTGGTCCCTATTTTTTTCGGATGATCGCAGACCAGAAAAACAGTCCAAAATTTTCCTCCCCCCCTGTTCCGCCTGGATCATTGCCTAAATTTTCAACAAAATTTTCTGGTCCTTGTTGAAATTTTTTAAACTGCGATTGACTTTGTTTTAATAAGACATGCCTCGTCCTTGTTCCGTTTTTTGGTGCAAGAACTCTCGAAAGAGAAAAGGAATATCTTTTCACCGGTAAGTTTTCCTCAATATTTAATTTGTGCTATAGTTATACGCATTTCTTTTATACGCGAAATGTTCGTCACTCAGTTGTTTTGCATCTCGCCATGTTTTGACGAGATCAAAACTTTTGCTGTATTTTTTCAGCTGAATATGTGGTAAGGCGATGTTTGTTTTTCGTGATTCTATACAAGCTTGTTTTTGCTTTTAAGTTTGAAATTATTAGGAACAGGCCCGACAAATACAAGCGAAATTTACTTGCTATAATGCAAAAAACTTACAGCTTGCCTTTGGCTGTGACACTTTCAAAAGCTGAGCTGTTTTCGCGAAAGTTTAGTTAATGATTTACAGTGCTTCTCAACCGGAAGCCGATTTCATACACACGACGTCGACATGCTTTATAAAATTTACAGACAATTGTTTTTTGATCCAATTACAGTTTTCCAGATAAAATAAAAAATCCAGAACTGCACGGGAAATGGGTTCAAGGAATAAACAGCTGTTCACCAGTAGAAATTGTTCCTGTGCAAGACAGCCGAGTTTGTTCGGAGCATTTCAGTGCTGAAATGTTTGACTGTTGTGGGCTGCATGGCGAGAAAGCAGTACTGAAATCAAATGCTGTGCCAACGATATTTGAAAATCCTGAACTTCATAGCGAGCAAGCGACACCAACAATATTTGAAGTGCATTCTCAGGTCAGTATTTTTCACCCAAACATTATGCTTATACCAACATAGATTAGCTTGAAGTGTTTTACATTATTTTGCATTTTTACGTGTTTTTATACAAAACTAATGGAGTTATATACAATAATCTTCCCAATGAAAAGTACCTCCCAGGTTACTTATGATTGGAATTTGAGCATATTTTGAGTTGCTATTCCTCTCTCTTAAAGATAGATTACAGCCGCATCTGCGCATGCACCAGTTTTCCATGCTTTGTTTACTTCCGGCACCTACAAACAATAACATTCTCCCCAGTCTTCTAGTATTGCACCATAACTAATTATTATTCATTGCGGAAATTTTATCTAAGAGGAGCGATAGCGAAGCTTCAAGCTCAAATCCTACGAGTTCGAGCGCAAATCGTGTTTAAACTGCATGCAGAAAGGATTACTATGCCAAAAGATGGTCGTCTAGAATCTACTTATATGAATTGTTTCGTCGATGGCGGGACTTTAAAGACAAGCACGCTCTGAAAACAGATGCGGATGCTGCGCGCAAATATTGTTATATTCCTTCGACGCTACAGGAGCCCCAAAAGCGACAAAACAGGCTTTGTGGTAAGAGCTTGATTAATTAGCAATACATGAAAGTTGCCAATTTCATATGGTAACGAACTATAACGTTTCCTGATATGTTTGCGTCTTTTCATTCAGCCACTTGCTCACACAGAGTCGCAGGCTAGTAATATTCATGAGACAGTCGAGACATCAGTTGAGGCTACAATTTCATGGCTCGGAAGTGAAGCCACATATTAATACCATCACCAAGTAAGTGAATATGTCTTCTATTTCTTTGCAGCAATGTTTTTGAAAAGTTCTATACTCTCAAGACGCGAATTTGCCGGTTGTATTTTTTATTTTTATATCTGTCACCTATACAACAACTAAACGTCGATTGTCGCCCGAACGTTTACCCTAGGGTTATTAACGTCTTCGCTCTCATGGTGTGTAAAATCAGTATACAATAATCGAGGCTTTTTTATATGTTAAACTTTTCATGTGTCGTATTTATGGCTTTGAAATATGAAACCGCACATGTTTGTCCGGCATAAAACAGTTATAAATTTCAGGACAAATAATATATGGACACAATTTTGGAATAGGAAATATATACTATCGTCCAAAGCTGCCAATGTGACAACTTCTTTTGTATCCAATCAGAAACAGCGAGAGTCAGAAGGCAAATTCAAATTCAACTAGTATTTTCTCACAAATCAACTGTTTTTGTGGGTAGCCGCGCATGCGCAGCTAACCACTATGTTATAGCCTGAAAAGTGTCCGTATGGATAAATGTCCACATCTTCGGCGAGCGGCGAGCGTCGACTTGACGACAATCTTTCGGGAAATGTCGTAAAGCACACGGAATTGCTGACAAAACATTTCTTGTTTACAAGGAGCGAGCGTGGAGACTTTTTGACGAATACCGTCGTGTTAAACTGAAGGTAAGTGCCATTTTGTCTTTGAAATAATGAGTTTTCTTATTCCAATCGCTGATTGTGTACTCTGATGGAATATTTTGATTTAATTTAAGAGCGTGCGAATAGAATCACACGGATCAAAATCTTGTTTATGACCGTGCGAATCACACAGTTCTTGTTTAATTATTCAGTTCGAATCGTGCCTTCATTTGTCTTTAATTTGATATTGTTTTGTTTTTAGGCTAGCTGCTGCCCATCTGTATGTCAGTGTTGTTGGGAGCATTAGATCAATCATGCGATATCAAATCAACGAAAAGACCACAAAGATGAGCTATCGGTATATTTGCCCTCAAACTTATTTGGTATTTTCATGCAGAATTATAAAATGTTCATTGGAACTAGAGATGCCAAACATGCAAGTGGCAAGTACTAAACAAGGGAAGCACCATTGAACAGCTTGACAGTTGACACATTGATACAGGACAAAGGGAGGAAAATAACAAAAATTTCTGGCAACTATTATTTGCAAATATGCTTCAGAAATGATTTGATTAAATTACCCGATTCTCAGATTGATAAACGATGATAAGATATAACTATTAAACCTTGCAAACAAGCTAGCATCCATTCTGGATGAGTGATCTCGTACTGTTATCTCCAGACAATTAGTGGTGATACAAAGGGATTCATACCAGCTCTTTGCTTTGTTTAAAGAGTTCACCACATCGTGTTTGCCAAAAGCGAATAACTGAATGGTGCAAACAAACTGTGCATTAATACTGGAGCTGTGGTGTCATTCAAACCTAAAGATTTAACAACAACATGCCTGCTGCTGTTTCTTAAATCCAAGTTATTAAATATGGAAGAACAAATTTACAAATTAAAACTGTTGTTTGATATCATATGTAATAAATAGTTTGCTTGTATTAGAATAAACTAGTTAGTAGCTGATTAATTGAGCAATCTTCCATTCAGTGCCGGACACTTCATGAAATATTGGGGGGGGGGGCAAGTTCCAGGGGCCTCTTAAGATTTATATGTCCGTCCCATGGTAGGGGGATCTGGGGGCATGCTCCTACAGGAAAATTTTGAAAACTGCAATCCTTGAAACACTTTTTCTAGCATTTGGGAACGGTATTTTACAGAATTCCGAAGGCTGTGAAGTATGTGGAAGACATGATTTTTTCATGGATTATTCTCAATGGTAAACGAATGTGAAAATTTAAACAGAAAGAGGGACATAAACTATTATTGAAATTTGGAGCTGTATTTTCTCCATACAACAATTGTCTTCAAGTCTCGAGAGCCAAATCTGACTTCAAGACTAAGCCCTGATGCACAATCTGGTTATATTTTATATCTAAATTGTACTGAATAATAAGTAATGATTTCACTTATTGAAATAAAAACTTTCTTGTGCTTCCACTTTTTAAAGTAAGCTTCAGTAAAAATTATTGGGGGGTCTTGCACCCTCCTTCGCACCTCCGCCCCCCCCCCGCCCTAGTGTCTGCCACTGCTTCATTTACCAATCAAAATTTAAAATTGGAAATCTTCTGAAAACGTATTGTTATTTCCATTAAATCCTGGCTTTATGTCTATATATACTTTGATGTGTACCACCATCCTGGAATCTTAGTTATATTTTTTTCCTTCTCTATTTTCTTCAATTCTGTATACTTATGTTCAAAACATTCTCTTTATTTTTGGTGTACCAGTACTTATGTTGTCTGCATAGTATACTTGTACTTTATGGTATGTGCTTTACTAATTATGGTATTAATAAAATCTACTTTACTAGTTTAGCTTTGTGGAAACAGCCATGCAAATGTGCAAACTACTTTGTCATAACTGTGTTCAATATATATGTTTGCTAGTACACTTTTTTGGCAAGAGAGATTACAACACTGGAAACATATAATTAAACATGACAATTTGTCGCAATTAACCATGGAAAATGCTTATGGTACACCAGTTTTGAACATTAAGTTGCAATGTAATCTAGGAATTAATTTCAGTTCGTATCAATAGTGGACTTTGTTACATAAAACCCCCAGAAGTCTACTTAGCGGGTGGTTTGAGCATAACCTGGAAAATTGTGACCACGGGTTTTTAACACTCACAATAGACCATTTTCGAGATCTTGCCAGATAATATTGGAAACAATGGAATCCTCAAAAAAGGTAAATTTTCAAGTGGGACAATCAGAATGGTAAAAAAATGCACTTGAAGTACATTTCGCGTCGCAAACTTCGAAATAACTAGCCTAGTTCACTGATCTTTTTGCGGCTACCCACATGTACGCTACGCGTACCTATTTTTATCAATGTATGTATCATACTATATAGGGATGTCCATATAATGTGATGATGTATCACTGTATCAAATATTCAAATACCTTTAACCTGTGGGTCGTTGGCAATAAAACAAAGTTGCATGCTAGGAGTAATAGGATAAATTAGTTATGTCTAGGATTCCTGGTTTAAGAGCCTGTCATATGCATGGTAAGGACAAAGCACTATCCAAAGCCTCATATGTCTCTGGACATACATGAGCACCCAGCCATTTGACTTGAAAAAATCAGTTGACCAATTTCCCACCCTTTTGTAAAACAAATGGCTACATGTTTGGAAATTCCCCTCACATGCCTATCATACTTTACTACTTCAATTGCAAATGCTGAGTGTTCAGTGTTACTGACATTTTTATATTTTTATTTCAGACCTTCAGTGTATGAAGAAGAGGAGACACTAACTTGTAGCGAGGGTAGTGATGAAACAAAGAAAGAGGACACTCCTTGAATGATTGAATATTTGTAGGAGGAATGGTGCTTTTCCATTCCTACTACATTGCTGTATTAATTGATGAGTACCAATATGTGAAAACTATGAATTAATTTGTTTGCAAAATAACCTTAGTGTATGTTCCCCAAAGAAAAAAATACTATACTTGGTTAACTTGCTTTGTATGACAAAGTTTATAGTCGCAGCAATATAAGCGTTCCAAAAATATCCGACCAATTCATTTGCTCAAATTTAGAAGTTCCTCTGATCAATTCTTCAATATTTTTAGAAAAGTTTATTACAATGTTCAAAACTTTCTGTTTATTGACCAATCAGAATTCTCACGAATAAGATATAGCATTCTGATAGGCAATTTAACAGGAAGTTGTTGTGTCATGCTTCTATTTTGCTGTGACTGTAATGTGACACATGTATTAATTAAGATCTGTTCATTGTCCAGCTGGTGAAGAAACATTGACTGTAACCAGTGAAGAAGACAGTGACAGTTATGTTGAGGGAATATCAGCTCAGCTACCCAATTCACCACCTCCCATTGGTGATGCTCCACAGTCAGCAAATAGACAGCAGACCCCATGTCTACTGTCTTCTCCCAAGTCTTCCTCCTTTTTGCTGAACATTTCTTCCATGAAAAAATCTGAATCCTAGAAAGGGAGCACTACTATAGATTATACTAAATAACTACTAATAATATCAAATAAGTAATGGTCACTATAAGAGATTTAATTTATATTTTAGTGAGAGTTGTACCTCTTTCTCATATTTTACAATATAATAGAGCCTGACTACAAATTTGATGTATTTAATTTGTTTGATCAGCTAGGACAGGAGCTTGAGAGTTTAGAGTTTCTTAGTAATAAGCTATGCAATATGGTAAACTTGTCAACATGCATTGTTTACACCTTTACATGCTTCCATAAAGTTCAAAAACATAGTAATGTAAAGATCTATAAAACGATCCCAAAATGATCTTACTGCATGATCTGTATCACCGCTGTCTGTATCTTTATGCACTCTTCTGTTGTTCATGTATTGCCCGAAATCCCCTTCATGGCACGCGCTGAAACAAAGAGTTGTTTCTCTCTCCCGAAGGCAGTGGCCGCGACAAAAGCACATTGCAATATTGTCCAAGCTTGAGACAGCAGCAGCATTCTCAATAGTGCTTGCCTCGAAATCGACGAACGAACAACTTCTCTCGAAAGACTGCCATAACGTTCGACAACACAACTCTGTCTGCCTGGCAATGTGGATTGTTGAGGGTCCCGCAATAAAAATCTGAACAAACTCGCACATTCGGTATTTCGGTTCGCCGAAATCGCCGCTCTACATTGCTTCAGAATAAAAAATGGCTTTGGACAAAAACAGAAACGCTTCGCTGTTGCTGCACTCCTTCGCTCCTTGTTGGTAAAATTATATTGCATTGTTATGCCGACGAACTGGAATACTTCATTTTATACAATTAAAGCTGATCAAAACAAAAAACGTAAACAAAGCTAGCGCATGCGCAGATGCGACTGTAACCTATCTTTAAAGTATATGTGTACATATGATATATTATTGAATGTGATGTCAGTACTGACAATACAACTTATAATGTAGAGATCACTTGTTATGGTTAGTGTATGATTTCTAGCATACCAGCATGCACATAGTGGTAGTACTTCAGCAACCTGATGCATGGTTTAGAAATCTAGCCAGGCTGGGGTGTTGGTTTTTGTTTCTTTAATTTATTTTTTCCCTTACACTAACCCAGTCAATGTTACAGTTTCTTGTGCCTGGTGTGGGGCTCCTGGTTGGCTAGCAGGAAACATACCTCACAAGCCAGGCAATTTGAGAGTAGTGCCTTCCGGAGGCTGGCTTTGGCAAATTGAAGCCCCTGAATACCTAGGCACTCATTATCCATCAGTGATGCAGTGGATAAATAGCAAGACATTCACCAATATTGTGTTTTATATATAACATAATGTACATATTTATAACAGTGAATTAAAATGGTAAATTTATTGACGTTTTCTAATTCCAGGAAGATATCGCAGATGGTTTATGGATCCACTGGAATGTCATTGGCATATATGTGTAGACCAAGAAAGTATTGAGCTATTGTATTATTTGAAATAGTGTGTCTAAAGCACTATACTATATCATTGGAATCACAGGAAATGCTGGTTATTTTACTTAATATATTATGTTACTGATTACAGAGATGGCTCGCTGGTACGGTCATGATTTAAAACATAGTGTGCAATGAACAGCGGAACCAAGGAAAGTTGTCAGAACAATTAAGACATATTTTGCTTATTGTATATGCATTATGCATCTAACGCAGTTAACAGTGTCAACATTGTCTTAATAATTTGGGGTTGTGTGTCCAACACTGTCATAATATAGAAAAATTATGGCAGATAAATGAAGGAAGTTAGCAAGTAGATTTTCCTAATATGTACAATAAATCTGTTTACTAGTTGTCGCGAGTAAGTTAGCTCTGGTATTTAATTACAATTGACCATAATGATGTATATTTTACCAGAATGCATTAGGAGCATCAAATATAAATAATGCTGAAAAAAGGTGACAAAGCTAATTGACAGAAATTTTGGCATAAGTAAGAAAATAACCCACTATCTTCAGTCATTAATTTGCTTTTTAAAAGATTTTGGACCACGATGCATTCTGGTAAAATATGTAACAGAGTAGTGCCATCTTTTTTATTATGGTCAATTTGATGTTTATGCTCTCTGGAGCCAGAGATAACACATATCTAGTGCACGGAGACTAAGTTCACCCATAAAATTGAGGTAAGACAAGTTGCTTAAAGTGAAAAAATATATATACTGATTAGGGACTTGTCATAATGTATAGGGGGGTGGGGGTGGGCTATAAGAATTTAATTATTAAAAGGCTAATTTTGTGTGTCCTACCCCTGATATTTGTACATATATACATGACCCACCCCCTATTTGGCACTGGAAATTATAATGCCCCCCTAGTATACCTTAAAATATTCATGACCCAGCCCTATTGTGACTTAAAAAATTCATGACCCTATTGACCCAGCCCTCAATTCCCCCCCCAAAAAACAACTTTATGACCAGTCCCTTGCATTTCAGTTTATAGAATAATTCATCAAAAAAATGTTATTTATTTATTAAACAATTAAAACAAATACATTACGATATTCAACATTAAATTATTAGTAAAGTTATTAACAAAATATACACTCATTAAAATTAGTTATTAAGTGTAATATTAGTAAAATTATTAAAAATGTTGGATTTTTTTTGCCCTGTTCACCTTTTCTTTTGTGCAAGAGGCACACCAATCTTGTGTGCCCCTTTTCTCGGCAGAGCCAGCATATCATTCCTGTAAATCATAATTTAAAATTTAATAGACATAGCACAGTATATGGAAATTATTTTATTTTTGTACATACTTGCTTTGCAGTTGTTAATTTGGTGGCCTTTTAGGCCACATTTCTAACAACACCCTAATTAAAAAAGAAGTCAATCGTATCTATTTATTGTTAATTGTATTTGCACATTTTATACCAATATACACTCAGGGCGACCGCCCCCCCCCCCCCAAATCGTCCAAGAAACCATTTTTTCAAAACATTGAAATCCGGGTAGAAAAGTGTTGTTGGGGGGGGGGGGGGGGGGCTATCTGATAGTGAAAGAAGGACCAGTTTTGGAATTTATTGCCAAATTAAGCAATTATTCCATTTCCAATCTAAGGCAAATAAAGAGTTACTAAAAAAGTCATTTCTATTTTCTATCAACTTGATGGTCTCGTAAATTCTTCTTGCCCAAACTCCCGGAGTGGGGGAACCCCTATTTTTCAGAAACCCTATATAGAATTTTAAATTTCCCCAGTGGGGATGTTGCCCAACACCCCTTAAATGAGCTCCCCCTCCCCCAAAGTCAGGGCCCTGGCTACGCCCCTGTTAATACACTGTAACTCAATTCAACCTACAATTACTATTACCATACCTTTAACCTTCCCTGAAGGCTGGTCAGCTTCTTGTATGGGAATAAATAAAAAGATCAATTTTTAATTAAAAAAAATTACAATAATATAAAGATTAGCAAATCAAGAAATTCAAGAATGTGTGGTAACCTTACCCTTATTACCATTAGGACTTAGGTATGTGCATTACAATAATAGTCAATAGAAAAGAAAGTCTATAATTTTTACCATTTCCTCCTTCATAGTTTTCTTCATCTACAAATGATAACAGATAATTATTAAGCAATGAACAAAAAGACCAATTTTTAATTAAAAAAATACAATAATGTAAAGATTAACAAATCATCAAATTCAAGAATTTGTTGGAAACTTAACCCTAACTACCATTTGGTAAGTGTATTAGAAAAGAAAGTGTATAATTTTTATAATTTCCTCCTTCATAGTTTTCATCATCTACAAATTACAAAATAATACTTGGAAAATAAGATACATGCATTCAAGTAATAAACAGACTACAGATAACTACCTTCAATTAAGTGAACAAAAGATCAATTTTTAATAAATAACCACCCATAATAATAGACAGAGGTAGAAAATATATCGGACCATGGGACCATTGGTCCCAGAAAATTTTGGGGTTCCCAGAAAATATTTCAAGTTTACATTCTATAAAAAAGTTTAGGTGAAACAAATTTTGATAAATATGTAAATGATTTGTTTAAAAGTTTCCTCACAATATTTTTTATGTTGTACTCCACTAGTTTCTGCATCAGTTGAAAGCAGAAAGTTTTTGCTGGTCCAATGTAAGGAGAAAATGTACATAATGAAATTCTGTAATCTGTATGGCAAACATCAAACAAAATCATCTGAACATCTCTCATATAATTACATGAGACAGGGTAATCATGAGAGATTTGAGAGCCAATATAGTTGCATAAAATATTTCTAAATGATTGTCATAAATTAATTGCATTTGGCTAAAAAGCGGCTAAAACTGATTGACTCAATGTTGTTGTTTTTTTTGTATAAGCAATTTCAGTTTGCAGAAATTTTTTGATATCAGATCTATGGTCCCAGAAAGGAAAAAAAATTTCCACACCTGATAATAGAAAATCAGGAAATTCAAGAATATTTGACATGAGCATTACAATAATAGTCAATAGAAAAGAAAATGTATAATTTTTACCATTTCCCCCTTCATAGTTTTCTTCATCTACAAATTACAAAAAAATACTTGGTAAATAAGATAGATAGATAGTCGTGCAAGTACAGTATGATATAAACAGACTACAGATAACATAACTGTTTTATAAAACTCAGATCATGAAACATACTGTAGATGAAACACCTTCATTCATTTCGTCCTGTTTGTCTGCTAAAGGATGACAGACTGTGATGATATATTGACATTTAATTTATTTGACAGGTATGTATGTAAGCACATTTGTAAAGGTTTCGTACATGTAAAAAAATCTCACCTTTTTTTCTCTCGTTTGCTATCTGTCACTAAAAAAACCACAAAATTTTCCGTTAAAGTTTTTTATTTGAGCAATAGAAAAAATATAATATTATTATGTACGAGCATATTGTTTAATGATAAAACAAGAACAATGAGCATTTTTTAAAAACAATTTCTTTTTTCCTTCGCTTTGTGTATCTTCTTCAAAATTACTTTTGTCATCATAGACAAAATATAATAAAAAAGTTTTAAAACGATGTTGAGTTATCAGTGAGGGTCGGTAAAAACTATTTAAATTTCGGCATTAGAAACAGTCGCTTCGTAATTTTTAATAAGCAAAAAATGTTATAAATAAGCTCTTTTTTTTCAAAACCTCTAGTTAATGCCAGAGAATATGCCAGAGAGTTAATGCAAAACATATAGTACATTAAAACTCAAACAGTCCTTAATTCAATATAAAATTTTAAAAAATACTTACAACACTTGTGGTTTGCTTGTGGGATCTTGATCGGATCTGATTTTTGGATTTTTTTATTTTTCATCAAATCAGGGGGGGTGAAAATCGAGCCCACTATCCATTGAGCCCCTATTGGTCAGCGATTATCCGAAAAAAATAGGGACCAGTGACGCGTTTTACGTCACAATCCGCCATGTTTTCGATTACACTTTTTTGACCAAAAATATTAAGGAGTGCAGTCTCCAGATATATAGTATAGCTCAGTGATCTACATACAAAACACTTTTTTCAACATGTAATAGTTAACAAAAAGGGACAGGAAGGTTCTTTATCAAAACATTGCTCCAGAAATGTTTTAAAACGGCAAATTCTGATAGACTCCATCATTCCACGATTAAGGAATGAGTCTAGGAAATGTGTTCCTAATTCTAAACACGTTGTGATTGCTTTCCTTGGTTTTCTATTTCTACCTATGTTGAGATGCTAATATTTCGTGCAAAATGATTTATTTGCTTGTAGGATCTCATGTAATTATAAAAGGTAAGAGACATTTTACATTCCAATTCCAGAAATATATAATATTATGTTAGTCTAAAGTTCCCAACAAATTATATCGTGGATACTTCAGACTTCTAACTTAATAGCTTAGTATTTTTTTTAATTTTTGTTGTTTTTATGAGCGATTTTAATACTTGTTTTGTTAGAACGTCAACAGTCATAGCTGAGTGCGGCATTTTAGTCTTTACCTATAGTATTTATAATAACTTTCTTTATAAAAAAATTGACATGTTTATTGTTGAATAGTTGACTCAGAGAAAGGATTTCAAATTGGATATCACAGAAAATACAGATCACAGAAATACTTTTAAGTCGATTACTGCAAAGATTGTTGCTATAATTATTAATATAGCAAGAAAAAAACTCAAAAATGCAAAATAAAAAAAGGAACAAAATTTAACTTAAATTCTAACTTAAATTTAGAAAAATTTCAACTGGCACTTTCTCAATTTGCCAAAACTTTATCAGACACCCTGCCTATATACCAATGTTTTAACTGACACCTGAAGCTTTCTGGAAGTAAATACTTTGTCAGCATGTCGAAAGTCTAACTGACAACTTGTGGGCATGTACAGGTCAAAGTCTAACCGACATCTTGTCAACAAGCCAAAAGCCTTACCGACATCTTGTCAACAAGCCAAAAGTCTAACCGACATCTTGTTACCAAGCCAAAAGCCTAACCGACATCTTGTCAACAAGCAAAAAGCATTACCGACATCTTGTCAACAAGCCAAAAGCCTAACCAACATCTTGTCAACAAGCCAAAAGCCTAACTGACATCTTGTCAACAAGCCAAAAACCTAACCGACATCTTGTCCACATATCAAAAGACTAACTCAGATCTTATCAACATGTCAAAAGTCTGGTCGAAAACTTGTCAACTAGTCAAAATCCTTACCAACATTTAATAAACATGCCAAATATTTACCTGACACCTTATCAACACATCAAATATCTAATTCAAAGCTTGTCAATATATCAAAAGGCTAGCCAACATTTTCCCAACAAATTATATCGAGGAGACTTCAGGCAGTGTGCTACAGAATATATTTAATAAATTGATGGATTTAATAGATTGATGTATTGTATACACTTTTAGTAAAATTTTCTTTACTTGCAAAATAAAACAGCTATATGTTGGTGGTATTATGGCAAAAGAATCTTGTTTAACATATGTACTATGAAAGTCTTTAATTTAAATTAAATTCTAAAAACTGCAATCCTACTAGGACTCTGGACAGAGTGCCTGGCAGGTCACTCAGACATTGATTTTTGGTTATCTTAGTGATTACATAAGATGTGCTAGCAATGTCTTAAGATGCCTTGGAAGGTACCCTAATAATAATTGATTTAAAAAGGAATTAGTTGGGCAGAACAGAAATAAGTGAATATACCCCACCCCCAATGAAAGCTCTAGTTACAGCCCTGCCTGGTTTTGTGCCCATTTTCGTTTGGCAGGCGGAGTGAACGCCTTAGCAGGCGTCTTGTTACAAAAGAAACTTTCCTGTCCGCTTCTATCTGTACGAAAATTATCCTCAACCAAGTGCGACTTTCGCCAAGTTGACTACGAAACATTTACTGCCATCACGTGTACATCTAGTGTGTGCACACACTAGATGTACACGTGATCTTCAACTGACTCGAACCTTCACTACACACGTAAAAACGCACAAGTTGCTACAGACCTGCAAACAAGTTGTAACAAGTCTGTTCACAAGTTGTTGACAAGATGTATTCGCACTGCTTGTTCCGAATTTGTTGGAACAAGTTTGGAACAAGCTGTTGACAAATTGTAACAAGCTTGATGGGACTATCAGACCTGTTACAAGATTGTTCCAGCAAGAATGATACAGTCATGATATAACAATATTGTTACAGCCTTGTGTTGTCAATCTTGTAACAAACTTGCTACAACAAGATTGTATCAGAGTTGTTAGAACAACCTTGTAACAAGTCTGATATTTTCGTCAAGCTTGTTACAAGTTGTCAACAAGTTTGGAACAGCTTGTTGACAACTTTGGAACAAGCAGTGCGAACACATCTTGTTGACGGCTTGTCTGCAGACTTGTTACAAGTTGTGAGATTTTTACGTGTGTAGAGTCAAGTCGTCAATATCTTCAGGGACGCCGGAACGAAGGTAGGGCAAAGGGGGGCAATGCAGACGGCAAGGGCAACTTTGGTCTTATGAATTATATTTATAAAGTGGTCAACGTAAACCCGCAAATCAGTAAACCAAGAAATTCTTATAATGCGGAAATCAAAAATCTATACTGCAGTAGTAACAATTTCGCTACAAATAGTTGACAATAAATGGTTTACAATGCTCAGATGATACGGTTCCGTCCGCATATATACATTTATAAAGTATACTTTATAAAAGGGCACTTTTGCCCCCCCCCCCTGCCCCCCTTGAGAAAGGGCAAGGGGGGTGAGGCCCCCTGTGCCCCCCCCCCCTTTCCGGCGTCCCTGAATATCTTTACTAAATTTCATGTCAATGTCTTCACCAGCGTCAGCTATATAAATGTAGTCACTAGAGTCTAGCCAATTATTTCACTAGAGCCAATTCCATTTCTGAACTAGAATAAAGTCAATTTCTTCACAATAGTCGAGTCAATACAACTGGAATACAACTGGAACGCTAACTCAATACAAAAGTTCAGTTAATGGGTGCCAAGTTAATTTTTCTGAGTTTTGAGACGAAATCATTGATCTGAATAATACTGGATCACGCATACAGTGGCATCAAGTGAAGCCAGCAGAAATGACGAATTTGGAGTACCAAGATGGCGGACAATCAGCATTTTCAATAGATAAATAAACTTCCTTATTTTAAGGAAATTTACGGAAATTAAAAACTCTGCTTAAAAGATTACTCTTACACCCGCAAAGAACACTGGACCTGGAGTACCAAGATGGCGGCGATAACTTTAAAATTTTATTATGTATGCGTGATCCAGTATTATTCAGATCAATGGACGAAATACTTAACGCCAAAAATCGGACCGTGTATCAAATTGAAGCAATTAAAACGTAATATTTAATATAAGAAATTCAAAACTTTAGACAAAGAGAAATGCCTATATAAAAAATACGAAAACCACTGCAATTTTCCAAAATACAGCAAATTTCCCCTTTAAGTTTAAGATGTTTTTCTTTTGTCAGAAATCTCCATTTTTCACATCAAATACAACTTTTTAATAGCTTTCGTTTGCATGATATCCGAACCAATTTTTGACGTTAAGTATTTCAACTCAAAACTCGGAAAAACTGAATCAAATTGGCTTCAATTTCTCCCCGTGACTTATCGTTCCAGTTTAATTTAGTTAAAGTTCAATGATTCAGTCCCAGCATGCAAGAGCTTATATAGAACTGAAGAATCATACACCAATGATAGGTGACACGCAGCAACTGAAGTTAGACTAACGCCAAAAAGGGCGAGACAAGGTGGTATCGTAACATTGCCTAGTGACGAGTTCCGCACTCCTAACATATTTGAAATAATATAATATGTTTCTTGTCAAAAAATGAAAATACTACAAGAACGAACTAAATTAATTATGTAATGATATTTGTTATTTATATGGATGGATATTGGTGTTTTACTGTAAACTAAAACACTCATATTTTCGGTAATTCGCTAATGAAATATGTGTTCTATGATAATTTCATATCCGTAAGATATCTTTTTACATTTAACTTAAACTAAACAGATATTTTACCCACCTAGGTAGTCCATCTTTGTCTCTGAAGGAGATTATTTCTAATCACACTGTGGAACCAAGTGTCCAAGTAAACTGTAATTATCTTTGCTACAAAGAACCCAAATGTGTTGGATTTAACTTCAGAACCAAAACAGATGAGAAGCCGGTAAACTGTCAACTCGCTAACACCACGAGAAGGAAAACTAATAAAACACCGGGAGACTGGACACTATTTTATGACGTTGATGCGGTATGTATACTTCAAATTATCACATGTTATATTTTATTCTATATGTAATTTTATTAAGCTTTTCTACAAGGATAAGGTCACTACAACAGCAGATACCAATTGCTGTGGATCCGTACTGTATAAATATGTTGATTTTGGTGAAAGAGAGCGACATTTGCCCGAAAAAAACCTTCGAAGCTCAGTCGAAATTAAATACGGAAATTCAATTCGCATGAAATAGCATATCCGACTTGATTTCAGTACAGGAGGCATAACGCCCTAATTCTCCTGTAGTGGATGGCCATGTTAAGATCACCAGATCACACCATCATGCTCCTAGCTTTAAGCATTACCTTATGGATTTGTGGGGTTGGTCCACAAAGTAAAAGTAACGCCCCACAAGTCAATTAAGTCCGTTTCTATTCAATGGCGTGACTAGCTTGATAAGTGGTGGGGGGGCATATTCATATGTTCGTTTTCTGCATAATTATTTTCTTTTGAAATCGAATCATACTTGACGAACTCAACTTATTAACCTTATGAAGTGTAACCAGCCTTGTCTCGTATTATCATAAATGTATGTACATGCTCATCTACATATTGACATTTATTTCTTATTTTATACAGACAAAGAAGGAAGGTAAGAAAACGAGCATATTAATATTTCTTATTACATGAAAACTGACTTGTTTTAAGCAATAGAGTTCTTGACATGAGTAAATTGGTAAAAGAAATTATGGAAATTGTCAAAAGACATACTTAAATTATCGTACACTAATTAACGAAAGTAACATAGACAATCAGTCATAGGCATCTTTTTAATTAATCACATGATATACGTTTGTTTGCCCTAACCCCTGCTGTAGAACTAAAGAACCGAGTTAAGGAGCGTTCAACACCGAGTACGTGTACAGAAATACGAAAACAAGACACCAGTCTACCCAGTGGAAACTACGACATCAATCCTGACAAACGCACGTCTAATACTGTTGCAGTCTACTGTGATATGACCTCAGAGAATGGTACTGGTGTAACAGTGATTGGACATGATAGTGAATCAAGGACTGAGGTATGATATTAGGGAGATTACTACTTGTTTAAGCTATGACTTATTTATTGAGTCCGAGGGAAACCGAATGGTTTGTGATTATATTGTTTAGCAGTAACCTGGGAAATGGTATATTTCTTTTTCTGCAATTTGATTGGTTGTCCTACGCGTGATATTGTTGCACGATCCACGTCTAGATAAAAACAAAATGGCGAACGCAGAAGCATTTTTGGGCTTAATGTCTACTAACAAGCGAACAAATACAAAAAATGAAGCCTCTGAATATTGGCTTGGAATTAAACAATTGGTATATTAGAATTGTTTCCGGTGAATTAATATCACTAATAGCTAGTACGTATCACACCGTTTTCTCTAATTGTATGGTGTACGGCGAAACAAGTATTTATCTCAGTGTTTTTTTTCAAAATTTTCGCCCATTATCGTGCACTATTCACTTCGATAAATAATTTATAATTTTAACTCCTATTCAACTCTAGGTGGATGGCTATGAAGCACGTGGCTCCTACAGCCGGAAGGTTAAGTACAATATAAGCATGGAGCAAGTTATTGCAATAATCGAGCGTTCTCAGAAATGTGAACAGTTTATAAAGTATGAATGTTACAATTCTGCCTTATGGTTTGACGGGCCTGACGCGTGGTGGGTGTCTCGAGGTGGCGCGCAGATGAAGTATTGGGGAGGAGCTCCACCCGGTAGCTCGAAGTGTAAATGTGGAATGACCGACAGTTGTGTGGTTAAAGGCAAATCATGTAACTGCGATCAGAATGAAAATATTTGGACCGAAGACAGTGGCGACCTTACGGATAAAGATTCACTGCCTGTGACAGAACTCAGGTTTGGAGACACTGGTCGTACGCATGATGACCACGATGAGATTGGTTACCACACCCTTGGGGCGCTTCGTTGCTGGGGTTAGCGAGCAGTTTACTTGCGATCAAGACTAGGTCATCAATTGATGATAACTGTATTATTAAAACTAAACGCAGAACAGACGAGCTGTATACTCTATTTGATTTCATTAAACTACATATTTAGTTTTTAACTTGGACGCAGGGATAAAGATGTTTAGGTTGTTAGCTTTGTTTATCATTACCATAAGAATAGAAAATAATCAAAATTATACTTTACGCTGAACACTAATTTTTTACTGAGCATATTCCACAAATCATGAAAGTTAAGGAGACGCCACCCGATCCGAACGTTGTCACCTAGTAAGATTATCGTCAGATTATTGTATCCAGTGAATTGTTCGCATCATCACGGTTAGTGTTAGGGTCAGGGCTCTCACAATCTGAGGAAATTTCCTCAAATTTTTGCTGTTTCTATGGGGGTGTAATTAATCATAATGAGGATGCATTCTTTTCAAAAGTTTATTGTTGCCTCATTCTTAACTACCCTACCCCTAAAGAAATATGGATATGGAAATTAGTTGTGAGAACACTGGTTAGGATGTGCCCTTGATAGGAGAGGGGAGAGGGGGTGGAGAGGGAGAAATGGAAACAGTGAAAAAGTTTGATTGTTATTATCTGTCCTGTTTCTTCTGTTTCCTGTGAACATTTACCTTGTGAGCTTGGAAAATAAAGTAACAAGGTCATGTGTGTCCTTGGAGAGTTTTGTACATAATATAAACATATTTCTTTTCTTTTTCCTTTATGAAACCAAGGCTGTTGTCAACACCTTGTAGTATAATTCGAATTTATAGTTTTAACACCAAGAAGAAGGCGCCTATTTCGTACGATATTGTCGGATTGAATAAGACGGATCGTTAATACTGTATCAGTTCTGCTAGTACAACGTTGGAATTCAGTTACAATTTTAGTGGTTCTGCCCAGTGGCGTAGGAACAGGGGGGGGGCTGGGGGGGGGAGGCTCGAGCCCCCCCAAAATATTTTAAGGACAGGCTAAGGCTCGACCCCCCCCCCCAAAAAAAATCCGTCCGGTGTGATTTTAATCACGTGGAATGTTGTGTTAGATAGTGTGTTAGAATGGTTAGAATGTTAGATTTCCCTGTTCTCGTGTCAATATCTAATTACATTGTTATCGGACTTGACTTCAATAAGCATTTAGTATAGATATCAGAAATTCACATTCACTAATCAACATCCAAACTTCAACTGATGCATTTTTTCTTGAAATCGTTATACATTATTCACATTTTTTGTAAAAATTGTGCCAAATTTAGCTCATTTTTGCAATCAAAATAAACTCCAAATTAAGTGCCCAAATCGCCGGAAATGACGTTTCCGGGGTTCTAGTTTTAAAATTTCCCGGGGGACGATGCCCCCGGACTCCTCTACAGAGCTTGCGCCTTCGGCGCTTGTATGTTCAGCCCCCAATTTTTTAATTCGTTCCTACCCCTCTGGTTCGGCCTCAAACTATCCTCGAAACACCGCAAGATATAGACGCAATACCTTGGGTAATATGTTTATTTTGTGTTTCATAAATTAGGTTAGTTAGAGCGTTTTCAAATACTGCTTTACTGCTCTTGTTTTTAGTATGCCGTTACCTCCGACTTGACCTTTTTGGAGATTTTGCATGTTGTATCAATCTATGTGATACAAAAAGAAAAAGCAGAAATATAAATAAGGTTCTGCATTGCATTTTTGCTACTAACCAACATACCACCATATTTTTATTCTAATGATTTTCAAAACAACAACGGGTTACGGGCTGAAAAAGTTTGCGGGTCGCCGCGACTTACCCGATTCTCAAATTTCACACCTGCAAATTACTCCCGCCCGCACCGAGCCGCCCGCACGGAAAGGCCTGCGAAGGAGGTATAATTTGGAGCAATGGAGTTGATTTAAAACCATTGAAACACAGTAGAATTCAAAAGAGTTTCCTGACATTAAAGGGGGATAGAGACATGTGTTTCAGTAAGCAGAGAAGTAATGAGTTTATTCATCTGTGAACTGAACCGTAATTCTCACTAATTTTAAACAAATTAGCAATATACCTGTGATGAATATTGAATCGATGGTAAACCAGATGATGACCACTCTTGGAGATAGTAGACGGGAGATAATATTTACATATAGAGGCATATCAAGCAAGAGATGAAATTTTGAATTGTATAAGAGAAAGGAATATCTTGGAACTTGTCCAAGACTTGAACTGTGAAGGTTGGCAAAAATTGACAAGTACAGGTTTGCAGGTAGCCAGGTAGGAAACATATGTCGATTAAATTTTTTTAGCTGGTACCAAATACATTTTTAACATAATGGTTGTACTTGTTAGATTATTGCTAATCAATGTCATGGACTGAGGACGGTCAATTTAAGGAGATGTCAACGTATCACAGGCAAAGGGCTGTCCTCTCTTGCAACTGAATGTACTAAACTGACATCAATCAATCTGTCCAGTGTTCAGGTACAATATATGGGTAACTTTATTTCCCAGCAGGGCTATAAGGGATCCTACTGTATCATTAAGTGAATTCCCTAGGCCACAGGCCTCTCTTACTTAATGCCCCTCGTTAATTATGACACTCTCATTGGCCTTCTGTATCCAGTCTGATGCTACATCGAATGTTGCAATTAAGAAAATCATCTTTGAACGAGGCCACCTGCTAGAAGCATTATATCTTGATTATAATACTGTATGTCGGTAGCAACTCCAAGTTTGAAGAAGATCTATTTAATAATATTTGTGAAGTTTCAAGTGATTCCAAACATCGTGCTAACTGCTAAGTCTCAAAATCTAATTCTAGATGTTAAACACCATATGGTGTTGAGTTGTTTCATCAATTTTGGTCATCAATTTTGCTCATCGGTGGATTATGCTTTTATTTGGTGCAATAAACAAAATTATTATATATTGAAAATATTTTAGGAGTTTTGATTGGTTAAGAGCTAAAGGTGAAATTGTCATATCCGCTTGGTAGTTGCCCAAATTTGGGGTTGAAAATAAATATACGACATGAGTCATTTTGTTGTATATTGAAAACAAATATTAAACAATTATTGAATGAGGTCGAGCAGGATATGAGGAATTATTAAGGCAGAGGAATTATTAAGAGAGGAATTATTAACGCATAATACAAATGGAGGCCTTCCCCAAATTTGGGCAACCACCAAGCAAATATGACGATTTCACCTTTAGCTCTTAACCAATCAAAACTCCTGAAATATTTTCAATAAATAACTGAAACAACATTATGACTAATTTTGTCGTATATTGACTGACCTTGTAATCTAACAATTGTTTTAACAATATTTTTTTCGTAGTCTGATTGGCTTATTAAAGTTTACGAGCAATTTCATGCTGTTCCATTATTAGCTGCTTGTGTTATCTTACTTTTCCCTTAGCACAACCCTCTGCCTTAATAATTCCTCATATCCTGCTCCACCTCATTCAATAATTGTTTAATACGTTGTACTTTCAGGTAGAGTTACGGCTTTCCCAATCATCACTGGTACCCACAACTGTTGCTGCCAATCAAATGGTGTGTGACTGCGTGTATATACTCTAAACGAGCTTGTTATACTTGTCCAATCAGTTGAATGCCTTGTCCACATAGATTTTGTCGCCTTTCTTAGGAAATATCCCGAGGTTTTCCAGATTTAGAATTACTAAGTTTGGCCAGCATTACTGGAGGACGACAGGTTATTGCAAAGGTAAAATGAATTCTTGTTTTTACCTTGTATTTAAATTCAGCACCAAGTGCGCGAATTTTTTAGCACCGTGCAAAATATTCCAGGGTGGAATCCGTGTATGTCACGTCGACGATCTTCGGCGTGGAGTTTGAAAATATTCGGCGCACTGGCGTCAGATTGTAAATCCTTGGCGTACTGGCGTGAGAAGCGCCGGCGCAAATTGTAATACCATTCGGCGTTTATCTGGCGTATTTTAGGTAAATTTTCTTAAAAATCTGATTTTTTAGCCTTCAGAAATTTCTTCTGGGACCCTCGGAAAATGTCGGACTTTTCATGCCACTCTGGAAACACTTGAAAAATGTCAAAATTTTCATGATTCTCACTCCCCCCCCCCGGAACGTCATTGACACACGGGTGTGTTCGTCCTGGCGTGTTATTTAAAAACCCTGACGTGACTTCGGCGTGAGGCTTACATGGATTCCACCCTGGAAAATATTATCCGCGCGAAAACCTCTGTGTGTAATATGATACACTATTTATTAGGAATGAAAAGCATTTGGCCGGCTTTACATGGTGCATGATCACGATATCAAATTGAAGACTTTCAAGACGAGCATGGATCTTGAATTTATAATCATATAAGAGAATTCAACAACAACTGATCATAGAAAAAGTGGTAAGAGTAAATAAGACCAAAAACTGACCGAACTTGATGTCGTGACCACATGAATCCGCACCGTGTAAACGGGATCTCTTAGTTAACATACAAGGGGTTGCCAAAAAAAAGGAGCCCCCCTTCAAAAATGGCTTACCTGGTTTATAATGACTATAAATAAGGAGAATGTTAACAAAAGTTGGGTTTTTGTACTTCATAGGTACCTGTGTGTAAGAACAAGCACTAATTGCAATTCTTACTTAAATACTTATTAACAGATCCATTTAATGAGTTTTAAACCAAATTAAAAATCGCCATTTTGAACCTAAACTTCAGCAATATGATTAAAGTCTTTGCCAAAAAATATGTTTAAATATTTAAAAATTACTCAGTAATGTGGGTCGAAATGTGAAAGCACATTGTAGCGTAGTAGGTAATGTAATTATTTCATGTGCACAATGGTGTCTTTAAAAGAATGCGCAACTAGAATGCGATTTATTTAGGCAGGTGCTTCTATTATCGGCAGAGTTAACTCCAAGGCCACACTTTCTTTACGTTTTCTTCAGTTGGTTGACCTATCGTGTGATGTATCAGTACCTAATGTAGACATAGAGTAATCCAAACGCTGTTTTAACAAAAAATCTGGGTCTTGAAACAAGCAATCATCAACATTTGGTTTTTGATTTTTAGATTAGGGTTTTTAAAGTAAAAATCTACCTCATGGTCGAGGAAAAAGCTACAAAAAAATTGCCGCATGAAAGTATTAATTTGCATACATTTATCAACACACCCCACCTTGTCGTTTATGCACAATTAATGCAGAGAAGACACGTGCTGAAGAAATAATTCAACTGCATTAGCAAGTTTCCAATTTAAAACCGCCATTTTGAATTTATTTTAAAAACTAACCAAATGCATCTATTTTTCACACATATGAGTAAGAATTACAATTATTGTTTGTACTTACACACAGGTACCTATGTAAGTACAAAAACACAATTTTTGTTAACATTCTCCTTATTCATAGTCCTTATAATCCAGGTAAGCCATTTTTGAAGGGGGCTCTTTTTTTTGGCAACCCCTTGTATAAACATTGGTAACTTACAATACATTTAATATGTGTTTTTACTATCAGAAGTTGTCCTGGTATGATTAAAAATCCTCGCTTATTTCAGCGACATAAATAATGGTATTAGTATAAAGATACCTAGAGTAAACACCTTAACTTATCAGAACAGCTATTATAACAGGACTCCTAGAATATTCAACAGTCTACCACCAAATATCCGTGGATCGGATGTTACAATTGGGCAATTTAAGTCATACTTGTTGAAATACTATCATAAGATGACTGAACTAGTATATGACTTTGAAGTTCCCCAAACTTTCAAACTGTCTGTGTTAAATGTCATTCCTGTCGTCCGTTGTCCAGTCTTGCAGATAAAATGTGTTGTAAGTAGATAGCCCGGTTCATCCGCTGACCTCAGATTGCTCAGATTTTTGCTAAATTTTACTTTTTTGGCTTTCGTTGATAGAAATTAAGCCTCGAAATATAGGTTATGAAACGATCTCTTGAACATGCAGTTTCGTATTTTCACGTATTATCCGATTATCTTTCTGAGGACAACGAATAACTTTGTAAATATTGTTAAATTTAAATCTAGGTACCCTGTTAATGGAGCAATGAGCTCTGTAGGGATCACCGGTCAGATTTGACAAAGCTTGTAAATAAATAAATAAATAAATAAATAAATAAAAATCTTCCGGCTCCATGTAGTATTCCTTTACAAGTTTGTGCAGTCTTTATAGGCTATTGCGTAGCAATCAGGGTTTAATCATAAGCCTATGGGTTTTACTTGAGGTTGCGTGAGGTTTCGAACTTCGTCTTTGTATAACTCAAACAAGTTCAGTGGATTCAATCAGCTCAGTAATTGATTCTTTATTCGATATTCACTTGTTCGAGGCATCACAATATTGATATATGAGTTCGAACTAGAGGGAAAATTAGCAAATTTCACTAAACACTATAATACTATATGATAAACAAAATTAATACACTTACTATATATTGTTCAAATACATGCAAAATAATTAAAATAACAATATGATAAATGCGCAAATGAATTACTATATAGTTATGCATTACTTTGGTCTCCTCTGCCCCTCAAGTTTCCTTTTGCCAATCGTTTTCTCTCGTTAGCTCTCTCTTTCGACTTTCTTGCTCGCCCCTTCAATCTGATCGGGTCACGCAAGCTTATCTCTCATTAAAGCACGCTTACTCCCGTAAGGGCATATATGACTTTTCAAACCAACAGTCTTAATTGATAGGGTACCTTTTCTTGTTCTAGGCTTTACCAGCAATTTCGCTGGAGCAGTTATTTTTGTCACGATGCAAGATGTCCTGGAGAGATTTGTTCCACATTATCAACACAAAGGTACAGTGCATGACTTGGTCTGGTCAGCTCCGAGAATATTTGTATCGTCATATTCCTGTGCATATGCGGAAGATAGTCCTAATATTCGTGTGTGTGTATGTGTGTGCGTGTGCATATATATATAATAATAAAAATAGTTTAATACAATTTTTCAATTGAATAAGTTACTACTTTAAGTTTCATGCAACAAGCAATCTTCAGGCAACATTACTAATACGGTTGAGCTGTTACGTTATACTATTCGCGGTATGTTTGCTGACGCGTGTTCGTTTGAATTGTCCCGCGTGAAATTTGCGCGCATGCACGCATTTCGTGAAGAGTTCGCTACGTTTATTTAAACAAGACCTAGAATTACAATTACGGAGTATTTGCAATTTCTCTTCTAGACATAAATTGCAGCTATTTCCTCCAGCTTTGATTGAACTTGCTCGGGATAAAATTGACCAGTATATACTAATCCCGAGTTATCAGTTAATTAGTCATAATGTTATTTTATATAAGAAATTTGTGGAACACCATGTAATTAAATAGATTTTATTGAAAATATCTAAGCTTTCGGCCCATTTGACTCAGGCCATCATCAGAGATAAATTACAACGGTTAAAACACGCAAGATATATGTACACGTCAATTAATTACAATGTTCAAATGCGCGCGCGCGCTTGATAAAAGCAACTTATGTTGCTACTAAAATGTAATTACTTAATTACTAAACAGACAGGTCCAAGTGTCGTGAAGAGGCTTTCCTTCTGGCAGGATTGTTTTGTTTTTAAAGATTTCAACTGATTCACGGATTTGCCTTGAAAAATAATTTCTTACTGGCACCAAAAGTTCAGAATCATCCCATTTAATCGGATGGTCATTTTCCCACGCATGTTTCGCCAAAGCAGATTTATCGGGTTGGCATTTGCGGCAACAATCTTTATGTTCTTTCTGTCTAACTTTCAAGTTACGGCCTGTCTCGCCAATATACACCTTTCCGCATGAGCAAGGGATTCGGTATACCCCGGGTTTTATGTGTATACAGGAGTTGGTAGATTTTTTGATTGGAACAATGATAGACTTTTATACCAGACGATGCAAGGATGCGTTCAATTTGATGTGAAGTTTTGCCGAGATATGGAATACATACCGATGTTAAAAATTCTTGCTTGATCTTATTGCTAGGGGTAGGTGGTGTAAGGGAAATCTTGTTTGATGGAAAACCATTTTGTTGAAGCACTACGTTAAGGTGATCTAATTCTTTGGTGATGCTTTCTTTATCGCAGACATTATATGCGCGGTTTACCAGGGTTTTGCAAACGGAAGATTTAATTGCAGGGTGATGAAACGATCTGTAGTTGAGGTAACGATCAGTGTGAGTAGGTTTACGAAAAACGGCGTGATTTAATGTGCCATCATGATTTCTGGTCAAAGCGATATCGAGGAAGGAAAGAGAGTGTTTGCCGTCTTCATGCTGAATGGTGAATTTTATGGATGGATGGATGTTGTTTAGGTAACTTAGAAATGTGTCTAAATGTTCTTTTCCGTACGACCAGATCACGAAGATATCATCGACAAACCGCTTCCACAATTTGGGAACGTATGTACTATTTGCCAGGGCAATCTGCTCAAAATGCTCCATGAAAATATTTGCCAAGACAGGAGAAAGAGGTGAACCCATAGCGGCTCCACTAGTTTGTTCATAGAAGCCGTCCCTCCATTGAAAGCACGTATTTGAAAGACACAGTTTGAGCAGGTCTATGATTTCATCCACAGATAGCTGCGTGCGTCATGCAAGCTTATATCATCGAGAAGTTTCTGCTTGACAATATTGCAAGTCTCATCTGCAGACTACGATCAGAAAGTCTAGGAAATGCTCACTACACCAACTTATAGAAAACTGAAGAATGATCCAACTGCCTCCACAGAACGGAAAGTTACTAAGCATCTACTTGAATTACGCAAAAACGATTTTTTAACAATTAATCTTTATCGCCGACTCCACCCATCAGCATCCACTTGTCCGAAATTCTACGGTTTACCAAAGATACATAAACCTAACGTCCCACTCCGTCCAATTGTCGCATCAAGAGGCTCAGCTACCTACAACTTAGCACAACATTTGACAGAAATCCTTAAACCGTTAGTTGGTAACACACAACATCATGTTCTAAACTCTTCATCTTTTATCCAAGAAATTAAAGATCTCCGCCTTGATCCAAATGATGTCTTGATCAGCTTTGACGTGGTAAGTTTGTTTACTAACGTGCCTGTTGACGAGACTTGCAATATTATCAAGCAGAAACTTCTCAATGATATAAGCTTGCATGAACGCACGCAGCTATCTGTGGATGAAATCATAGACCTGCTCAAACTGTGTCTTTCAAATACGTGCTTTCAATGGAGGGACGGCTTCTATGAACAAACTAGTGGAGCCGCTATGGGTTCACCTCTTTCTCCTGTCTTGGCAAATATTTTCATGGAACATTTTGAGCAGATTGCCCTGGCAAATAGTACATACGTTCCCAAATTGTGGAAACGGTTTGTCGATGATATCTTCGTGATCTGGTCGTACGGAAAAGAACATTTAGACACATTTCTAAGTTACCTAAACAACATCCATCCATCCATAAAATTCACCATTCAGCATGAAGACGGCAAACACTCTCTTTCCTTCCTCGATATCGCTTTGACCAGAAATCATGATGGCACATTAAATCACGCCGTTTTTCGTAAACCTACTCACACTGATCGTTACCTCAACTACAGATCGTTTCATCACCCTGCAATTAAATCTACCGTTTGCAAAACCCTGGTAAACCGCGCATATAATGTCTGCGATAAAGAAAGCATCACCAAAGAATTAGATCACCTTAACGTAGTGCTTCAACAAAATGGTTTTCCATCAAACAAGATTTCCCTTACACCACCTACCCCTAGCAATAAGATCAAGCAAGAATTTTCAACATCGGTATGTATTCCATATCTCGGCAAAACTTCACATCAAATTGAACGCATCCTTGCATCGTCTGGTATAAAAGTCTATCATTGTTCCAATCAAAAAATCTACCAACTCCTGTATACACATAAAACCCGGGGTATACCGAATCCCTTGCTCATGCGGAAAGGTGTATATTGGCGAGACAGGCCGTAACTTGAAAGTTAGACAGAAAGAACATAAAGATTGTTGCCGCAAATGCCAACCCGATAAATCTGCTTTGGCGAAACATGCGTGGGAAAATGACCATCCGATTAAATGGGATGATTCTGAACTTTTGGTGCCAGTAAGAAATTATTTTTCAAGGCAAATCCGTGAATCAGTTGAAATCTTTAAAAACAAAACAATCCTGCAAGAAGGAAAGCCTCTTCACGACACTTGGACCTGTCTGTTTAGTAATTAAGTAATTACATTTTAGTAGCAATATAAGTTGCTTTTATCAAGCGCGCGCGCATTTGAACATTGTAATTAATTGACGTGTACATATATCTTGCGTGTTTTAACCGTTGTAATTTATCTCTGATGATGGGCTGAGTCAAATGGGCCGAAAGCTTAGATATTTTCAATAAAATCTATTTAATTACATGGTGTTCCACAAATTTCTTATATAAAATAATATAATTCATCATGCAAAGTCTCAAATTACATAGTCATAATGTTGTTTCAGTTATTTATTGAAAATATTTTAGGAGTTTTGATTGGTTAAGAGCTAAAGATGAAATCGTCATATGTGCTTGGTGGTTGCCCAAATTTGGGCAAGGCCTCGGTTTGTATTATGTGTTAATAGTTCCCGAGTTATCCCGAGCAAGTTCAATCAAAGCTGGAGGAAGTAGTTGCAATTTATGTCTAGAAGAGAAATTGCAAATACTCCGTAATTGTAATTCTAGGTCTTGTTTAAATAAACGTAGCGAACTTTTCACGAAATGCGTGCATGCGCGCAAATTTCACGCGGGACGATTCAAACGAACACGCGTCAGCAAACATACCGCAAATAGTATAACGTAACAACTCAACCGTATTAGTAATGTTGCCTGAAGATTGCTTGTTGCATGAAACTTAAATTAGCAACTTATTGAATTGAAAAATTGTATTAAAGTACTATTTAATACACGAGAAGGAGCGTTTAGATACAGTATGATAAAACGCGATTGTTCGAGTGTATTAAAGGACTTCAAATACGCCGCATTGTAATGCTAAATAGGATGCAACATTATATAAAGAATACTAATGAACGTGACAGATTATATAAAGTGTCATCCTAATTAGCACTTTATCAGGTATAAAGCCACCTCATATGACCTATTATAGTTGACATGATTGGCCAATAATCGTATGAATTATTAATGATATTTGAATTATTTATTTATTATTAATTATTATTATTATTACATGCTCTACAATTGTGTCTTGTATTGAGCACTCTTTATTCTTGAAAACGAGAAATTATCAAGCGACATATCATAATGTTCGCTTGAATAATTCCTTATAACATCTTGTTAAAAAGCACTGCACTGTGTATAAATCTGAGGTAGACGAGCCATATACAGATAATCCGTACGATATCTTCGAAATTACAAGAGAGTTGAAAAGTAAATTCAACTCCCATTGACAAAGACCTTCCTTCCGTAACGATTGTATCACGTATAAAGTTATATCTTTTTTATCGTTTCTCTGTTGTTTTCTTATTGCATAGGATCTGAAGATGATCATTTTTGGTTCTTGTATCAGCAGCTTCAACTCAGAATGGAGGAATCAAGGGTTCACGTTCTGTCCTCTGGATCATTTAAAATATGGTATTGTACAACACAAAGTACTGGAATATTATTTGGTTGTCATCATCATGTCACCAACACTAAATAATGCGTATAAATTCCATTGTTTTGTTTCTAGGGTGGTCCTTGTGGTCTCTTGGCCTCAGTTCAGGCTGTCTTTTTAAAACTGTTGTTGTTTAATGATTCTTCATCCGGTACTAAACAGTAAGTAAAAGTATAGCCTGATCCATTCTCATGCACGTGTATCTTAGATCTTTGCACCATTGTGATGCAGAAAAATTTAGAACCAAGCGATGGACCAATCGTGGAATACATACCACAATCCTGGCAAAAATTAATGTAGACAGCACAACTGGTTGCTGGCAATGTCAACAACAAATTACACTGAACAGCATTGAGGAGGGGGTGAGGGGAGATTTATTAAAGCGGAGGTCAGCGTCAGGCAAATGTGACGCTGTCCTTAGAAAGTTTACTGTCCACATAATTTTTGCCAGGATTGTAGATAGATCAGGTGAGTCGCACCCCTTCGAAGATGTAATTTGATTGGGTTAGATCGGGGTTGGATTAGGATGATCTCCTTGACCAGCTTGAACACCAAGAATTCGAACTAGCCAATTGCGTATGACCTTCTACGAGACGCGACCTGCCTCGTGTAGTTCATGCATCTGGTATCTATGCTTCGTATTGGGTTCATTGTTATTATCCTGTAACATACACAATGTGTGTATTTTAGATATTTGCATTTCTCACTACAAGAAACAAGTGATGCTCTTTGCTCCGCCTTGGTTGAAATCTTCTGGAGAGCTTGGAACTGCAACACTGCCCGAGTCGTCTTGTAAGTACAAATAGTTTGTGTCGCTGATAGGACGCTCTTAGGATGCCCAGGATAAATTAAATTCCCCTTAAGAATGCTAGCCCAATACTCTACCATATTAGATTACCTTGATATCGAAGGAATTATCCTCTCTTTTGGAATCTCACTCGAACCAACTTGACCGCGTAGCCCAGTTGGAAAGGCATTGGGTTAGCATTACAAAATTGCATCGTAGGTTCATTTCCCACCGTGTTTAGGCACATTTTTCAGCTTGCCCGGGATGGATATACTGTAAACTCAGAGTAATACCACAAACATCATGTTTGAATTTTTTTCAATGACTTTTAGATGTTATGAAAAACATCACTTCATTCCAAGTGGAGGTTGCAAGACTGACAGATTTACTGAAAAGGTAATACTTTATTGTCTCACTATATTTGGAAAAGCTTAGTGGGAGATACCTCTTTTCCTAACTTTTTCCTCATTGTTAATTGTTCCAGAATCGTACCTGAAATTTTTAAAATGTGCAATTTGTGACGGAATTCCTTGAAACTTAGTGAAAATGACCAAATGATGCATTGTTTGTGAAAAAACTTAGTTTGGAGTTCTTGGAATGCATTATAGTTATGTTTCAGCTTCCCTATGATTTTACCCATTTGGCCTCTCAATGACTCTATGTGCTACCTGTCTTGATTCAGAACCTTTGCACTTTGCATCTAAATCAGTTGAATTTTTGCACGCATCACTGTACCACTGGTCTCTTAAGAATAAACTAACTGTGGACTTGTCTCGTTATCTTTGGAAAAGCTTACTGGAGATGCCTGTTGTCCTAACTTTTTTCCTCATTGCTAATTGTACCTGAAATGTTTACAATGTGCAATTTGTGACGGAATTCATTGAAACTTTGTGAAAATGACTAAATGACACATTCTTTGTCAAAAAACTTTGTTTGGAGTTCTGGGAATGCATTATAGTTATGTTTCAGCTTGCCCATGATTTTACCCATTTGGCCTCTCAATGACTCTTTCTATGTGCTACCTGTCTTGATTCAGAACCTTTGCATTTTGCATCGAAATCAGTTGAATTTTTGCATGCATCATTGTACCACTGGTCTCTTAAAACTAAACTAACTTTGGACTTGTCTCGTTATCTTTGGAAAAGCGTAGTGGGAGATGCCTGCTGTCCTAACTATTTCCACATTGCTAATTGTTCCAGAATTGTACCTGAAATTTTTAAAATGTGCAGTTTGTGACGGAATTCATTGAAACTTTGTGAAAATGACCAAATGACGCACTGTTTGTGAAAACACTTAGTTTGGAATTCTGGGGAAGCATTATAGTTCTTGGCCATGCTTTTACCCATTTGGCCTCCCAATGGCTCTTTTTATGTGCTACCTGTCTTGATTCAGAACCTTTGCATTTTTTATCGAAACCAGTTGAATTTTTGCACGCATCATTGTATCGCTGGTCTCTTAAGAATAAACAAACTTTGGACTTGTCTTGCTATCTTTGGAAAAGCTTAGTGGGAGATGGCTGCTGTCCTAACTTTTTTCCTCATTGCTACTTGTTCCAGAATTGTACCTGAAATTTTTAAAATGTGCAATTTGTGACGGAATTCATTGAAACTTTGTGAAAATGACCAAATGACGCACTGTTTGTGAAAACACTTAGTTTGGAATTCTGGGGAAGCATTATAGTTCTTGGCCATGCTTTTACCCATTTGGCCTCCCAATGGCTCTTTTTATGTGCTACCTGTCTTGATTCAGAACCTTTGCATTTTTTATCGAAACCAGTTGAATTTTTGCACGCATCATTGTATCGCTGGTCTCTTAAGAATAAACAAACTTTGGACTTGTCTTGCTATCTTTGGAAAAGCTTAGTGGGAGATGGCTGCTGTCCTAACTTTTTTCCTCATTGCTACTTGTTCCAGAATTGTACTTAAAATTTTTAAAATGTGCAATTTGTGACGGAATTCATTGAAACTCTGTGAAAATGACCAAATGACAAACTGTTTGTGAAAAAACCTAGTTTGGAGTTCTGGGAATGCATTATAGTTATGTTTCAGCTTCGGCATGATTTTACCCATTTGGCCTCCCAATGGCTCTTTCTATGTGCTACCTGTCTTGATTCAGAACCTTTGCATTTTTAGAACCTGTCTTGCATTCAGAACCTTTGCAAAGTTGATTTGATAACGTCTAAAACAAACAAAGATAAGTTTGAGCGAAATCAAACAGATGTCTTTTCGCTCGATGCTGATGTTGGCATGCTAAAAAATATTAGAGAACAAGAAATTACAACTAATTTGTTCCTTGTATATTTGCATGGTGAATATCAAATGAAAATATAATTTTGTGGCCGTAAAGCTTCTTACGGACTTTCCTACGAGGCTTCATTCATCTTTGAGATCTATTCTCACGTTCTCTCCCACAAGCAATGTTAACTGCTTGAAATTAGCTGTACTCCGCATCGTAGGTGCCTGTCTTAAAAGCCTGAATTAGATTGAGCTGTTTCCTTCGTGAATTATCTTAAAATGACTGTGTCTTCATTTAGGATCGGACATGACAACAAAGCTGGTTTTGCGGACTTGATTCAGGGTTGATTCAAAAAGCCTAGGTACTAGTTGGGTGTTTACACCAAACGTATGTGAGCTTTATTTCAATTACAGTAGATCTATTTTTGGGTAAAAATACTATTATGTAGAAAGACAATTCAGATCAAAAAGGATACAAAACAAACTCAAGAGGTGTGTTTTGGTGTTTCAAAATACATATGCTACCCCTCTCCCTTCAAATATAGTTATAATCTCTTGAAATAAAATGTTTACGCATAAGTAATTAGGCGTATTTATATCAAAGTCAATCTAGATATGGTCTGGAGACTTGGCCAGCGTCTTTGTTCTATCTTTTTGTTCGTGTTTATGCAGACTTGTGCACGGTGAAGACAATGAATTTTTGGTATAATGAAGAAATCGTCCAATAGCGTTGCCTCGCCGAAGCATTCAACCGTACTATTGAAGTATTAATAAGCAAAATTTCAAAAGATTTGTGCACGGTGAAGCCAGCTCAACATAAAATGATCGCTCATTATAAACGCTTTGAAATTCGCCGGGTTTCCAGACCATGTCTGGATTGACTATGTTTATATGCTATGCCATGTAATCAATCTGGACCGGCAATACGCAAAGATAATGTTTATAAACCTATTTGAATATTTATAAGAAGAAATTTACTTGAGTTTACCTTTTGTAGATATTGTTTTCAAAGAACCTTCGATATTTTCCATTTCTTACAAAAATTACATCGTCTCCGGACCAGCAGTTTGAAAATAATACGTCCGCTCCACTTTTAACTTTGCGCTCCAGTTTTTGATACGGTTTCTGCCAGGCGCTTCCCAACGCACATATGCATAACAAATGTCGCGCGCGCATGACTCGCGCACGCGCCACGCACTGCCATAGAATTAACATCACAAGAACATCAAAGCGCCGGAGACGGGGCTGACTGTAACCTTGTTACTAATTTTTAACAAGAAAAGGCCCTGGAGGGTACCTAATTAGAGTGGACCTAATTAGGTTTCCAGGTTCAATTCCTGGAGCCATAAATATAGTGCGCTAGCTGATATGCACTTACTATTCTAAGTGTACTTAGTAGAGGTAAGTTTACTAAATATAAACCTAGTACTGGAGACTTGTCCACGTATTTGGGTAAGTATCTCCTTATCTGGACCTCTCGCCCAGTTAATAACACATATATATAGTTACGTTTCATCTTTAGCGTATAAACTAATATAACAGTAGCAAATAGAATTTCTTTTATAAGGCTTGATGGCATTATTAAGAGTTACGTGTTGGGCTCTTTTATGGAAAAAATGCCTCTGGAGGGGAGCCAACTAGCATAGTGCCTAACTAGGTTCTCAGGATCAATTCCTGCAGCAAAATAAATGTGCACCAATTGAAATACACTAAGTATAGTTAGTAAACTACAGTCTAATTCCTGGTAAGGGTGACAGGCGTGTCATTCCTATGCAATGGCTGCAATATATGGAATAATGCCGTTGACCTCCGTGGTTATCTATCAGTAAATAATGACTTACTCCTCTCTAATGCTTGTTAACGTTGTTTTCTTTGCTTATCTTGCAAACAGTTTTCTAAACATCGTAATTGTTTATTTTTCAAAAGATGCCGGGTAAAAGTGAGTACACCAAACACCAACCTATGAGAGAACAAGACGGGAAAGAGTTGATATCGACCTAAGAAGTGAATCACCAGCCGTGTCCATCAAAAGATGTCAAGATGCAAATATTATAACAATGTACGGTTTGTTCATTTTAGACATTTAAAATAAAATTTTCGTTTAATTTTCAATATTTTGAAATTTTCGTAACATTAATTTTTTTCCTTATTTTATGATGGTTGACTGGATATGAGTGAGCTTGTTGTTTACTGGACAGGCGTGGTGTTCCATGAAAAGAGAATGCCAGCTACAATCCCGGACAAAACCATTAGCGACACTCACTCAATGTAGGCAAAATTATATAAAATGAGCTGGAAAAGTTTACAAAGTCCCCCCCCCCCTTCCCCCCGAAACAGTGTTGAAAGTTTTCAGATTAGTTAACCATCGTTTGAGGCATCTCAGCAACATTGAAAGGAGGGGGCGAGGGGGAAAATATTCCGAAAGGTATACAAATTTTGAAAACTTGCAAAGTGTCGCAGATGTTTTGTCCGGGATTGTAGTTGAAACCATAAACAGCATGATAAAGCGAGTCCGACGAAGCCAACAACGATCCAAAGATAGAGTAAATGCAAGTTTTATTATTATTTTGCCGTTTCCTTTTTCTTTGTTAGGTCAGTTTTATGTCAATAAAAATTAATATCACGAAATAACATTGCAAATGTTGGTGGTGCAGTGAAAAGCACAGAAATACATAGGATCGTTCACTGCTTGAAACTATATAAACAGCATTCGACGTTGCGATCTATAGCCCTTCGTCGGGAAGTTAGTATTTAAATTAGTGATCCATTACTATATTTTCTACCTTCTATATGTTTTGTTATGTCACGCATGTAACCTTATTACTAAGTTTTAACAAAAAAGGCCCTGGAGGTACCTAATTAGAGTGGACCTAATTAGGTTTCCAGGTTCAATTCCTGGAGCCATGAAGATGAAGCGTTAGCTGATATACACTGACCATACGAAGGCATAGTTAGTAGAGGTATTGTATACTAAATTTAAAATAATACTGGGTACTTATGGTTACCGTTAGGTACCTTAGTTACCGTGACTTTACCTTAGTTAACTAACGTAACTCTAGTCTACCACCAAGGTAGACAGACTAGAGTTACCTTAGTCAACTAAGCTAACTCTAGTAGATTAGAGTTTTACCTTCTGAGCATGTCAGATAGACTTAACTACCTAACAGTAACCGTGATAGCTGTAAATAAATGTAAGTACCTACATAGTAAATGTAAATGTAAGTACCTACATAGTACTATTTGCAGTTAAACGCTATCCCACAAACCGCCCCCGACCCCAAGTGTATTTCCACCCCTACCAGTTTTCGTAGCTTTATAGTTCTCACAACAATCTAGTTATTACGGTCACTGTTAGGTAGGTAAGTCCATCTGACATGCTCAGAAGGTAACTCTAATCTACTATAGTTAGTATACTAGAGTTACCTTAGTTTAGCTCAGAAGGTAACTCTAATCTACTATAGTTAGTATACTAGAGTTACATTAGTAACTCTAATCTACTAGAGTTAGCTTAGTTGACTAAGGTAACTCTAGTCTGTCTACCTTGGTGGTAGACTAGAGTTACGTTAGTTAACTAAGGCAGAGTCACCGTGACTCTACCTTAGTTAACTAACTAACCTAACTCTAGTCTACCACCAAGGTAGACAGACTAGAGTAACCTTAGTCAACTAAGCTAACTCTAATCTACTAGAGTTAGCTTAGTTGACTAAGGTAACTCTAGTCTGTCTACCTTGGTGGTAGACTAGAGTTACGTTAGTTAACTAAGGTAAAGTCACGGTGACTTTACCTTAGTTGACTAAGGTAACTCTAGTCTGTCTACCTCGGTGGTAGACTTGAGTTACGTTAGTTAACTAAGGTAAAGTCACCGTGACTTTACCTTAGTTAACTAACGTAACTCTAGTCTACCACCAAGGTAGACAGACTAGAGTTACCTTAGTTAACTAACGTAACTCTAGTCTACCACCAAGGTAGACAGACTAGAGTTAGCTTAGTCAACTAAGCTAACTCTGGTCTGTCTACCTTGGTGGTAGACTCGAGTTACGTTAGTTAACTAAGGTACCTAACGGTAACTAAGGTACCTAACGGTAACCATAAGTACCCACTATTATTTTAAATTTAGTATACAATACCTCTACTAACTATGCGTTCGTATGGCCAGTGTATATCAGCTAACGCACCATCTTCATCTTCATGGCTCCAGGAATTGAACCTGGAAACCTAATTAGGTCCACTCTAATTAGGTACCTCCAGGGCCTTTTTTGTTAAAACTTAGTAATAAGGTTACATGCGTGACATAACAAAACATATAGAAGGTAGAAAATATAGTAATGGATCACTAATTTAAACACTAACTTCCCGACGAAGGGCTATTACTGTTAGGTAGTTAAGTCTATCTGACATGCTCAGAAGGTAAAACTCTAATCTACTAGAGTTAACTTAGTTGACTAAGGTAACTCTAGTCTGTCTACCTTAGAGGTAGACTAGAGTAACGTTAGTTAACTAAGGCAGAGTCACCGTGACTTTACCTTAGTTAACTAACGTAACTCTAGTCTACCACCAGGTTTCCCTTTAGTCATATCCTAAGCAAGTATAAGAGAAGGTTAGACATAAAACCACGGTTAAAAATTGCTTTCTCTCTTTCTTATTGGGATTTAACAATTATGGGACTCTCATATAGAACTGTTTAAAGCTACCCAGGGAAATAGACACAGCGTACCAGAGTTTAAACGTACACGTTACATATAGTTTTGCATTATAACCCATCATTGTACATAGTTTATGCAGCTTTAACCCGTCAAAGACTATAGTTAGGGAGTCAAAAGCTCTTGTTACATAAAATATTTAGTCAGAGAATGTTTTTTTAAACCTAAAGTTACTTTAGATTAAAGAGTAATACTAACCAGGTGTAATATACATGTCAGCTTGCTGTGAACCATTGACACAAACCAATTCTCTTGTTATTTGCCTGTCATCCTCATCTCTTGCTAACCAACGATGACAAGGAAATTCAAATGCCTTACCACGAGCTTCGTCTTCAACTGTTACCTGGTAAACATTAAAAATAATCTAACTACTAATTGTTGTATTACATATTTATTCAGTAATTTATATACATGTTAAAACTGCCTATTGCAGCGCGATGGCTATAAGTGGGGCCACTTACACAACACTCGCGCATAGACTCCACCACTATTATTGACAGCGAGGTTTAGATATGGAAACATGCCGTGTGAAGGCTGAGTACAGGCTGCGTATCCGTGTATGACCATTACGGTTTACGATAATAGTTCGTTTACTTTTTTTAATTTTAAGGCTATTGCTAGTATGGTTATTGTGAAATTGACATACTTTCTTTTCCGCTACGATGATTGGACAATGTAATGTCGATTAAGAAAGTATTTGTACTATGCAAGTGCTTTCCCTGCACGAGTGTCAAGATACAACCGAAATTTAATATTTGGATGACCAAATTAGACTGACGCTAAGACCTTGGCTTCGTCAAGGCCCAATACTTACTTTAACCATAGACAATCTAAGGAATAGATACTTTAACCATAGACAATCTTGTCTATGCTTTAACCAAGAACCAGCCTGGTCCCACTCTGCGGTTATCATGACAAATACGTAGTTTGATTAACTCACTAAGGTCAATACCCTCCGAACGAAACGTATCCATTCTAAAGAGAGAAAACATAAAAACAGTTGAATTGACGTAAACGGCATAAAAGCCATGACTGATAATTGTTTGAAAAGCGTTAATTTTCACATGTTAAATTATGATTAATATTACATAATTTCACATGTGAGATAATCAATTTTATCACCAGTGTCCGACTTATGCCTATGGAAGTGTGATTACACTACAAAGCCACGGTAAATTTACCGCCGGTAGCGCACTATCTTTCATGCTCAGCGTAGTGGTACGCTATTGTGACGCTACGGCAAACGACTACGGCATAGTGTAAACACACTAGTAATATTAACGTCATAGTAAAACGAGAATCTACAACAATGTAGAAAGTAGGGTGTTGTGCGGCAGTTATTGATCGCTAGATCATGACACTGACCTTCCTCTGTATCACCATTCTCGCCAAATATCGTGATGGTTACGTAAGCAACAGCGCCTGCGCCTCTCACATCTCCTGTATACGTACACACCTTGTACTTGAACCCTGAAGTTAGAGAAAGAAGACTTGAAATGATTGTAAGAGCTACCAAGTATACAGTGCAAACCATGGTATTAGTTTTATAAGATATTTATGCCGTACGTATTCAAAATGAGCATTGCTATTCATTGGCCCGATTTATACTAGAGACGGATGATCCGTCTGGACGAACTTGGGCAAGAAAAGATAGTTCGTCTAATAATTCGACTGTGTATTAACGCGGGCAAGTAGACGGATCATCCGTCAAGACGAACTATCTGCGTAGTTCGTCTGTTCAGACGAATTTGTTCGCGCGTAGTTCGTCTTGACGGATGATCCGTCTGTTTGCCCGCGTTTATACACAGACGAGTTACCAGACGAACTATCTTTTTACGTAGTTCGTCTGGATAGTTCGTCTTGAGTTTATACTTAGACGGATGATCTGTCAGACGAATGATCCGTCTTGACGGATCATCCGTCTCTAGTATAAATCGGGCCATTAAAACTTACGAACATCAAAACAAAGTTGTGAGAAGACCCTGGCGATGTAGATATTTGATGTTAGCCACATGACTGAAAAAATATGGCGTTGTTCCATATGGAGGTGGACCACACTATTAGTTTCAAAAATATGATAACACGACAGGACGTCATTTTTAACTTAATTGGAAGTGGAAACGACATTCGTTATCCACAAACAGCATAGGTAACAACAGGAGAATGTTCTAGTTAGAAAATAAACGAACTTGGTGTCATAGTTGGATTTTTCAAAAAATACGTGGAACGGCGAAAAAGAGGGATTTTCGACTTCTAAAATCGATAAGAATGGGAGCTATTAGGCGTTTGAAGGAGAACTGTTCGTAAATTACCATGATCAACGTCTGTCCACATTTTGAGAAAGTTTGCTTTGCCATATACCTTCAAAACTAGCAATGATGGATTCCTGGTAAGCAATAACGATTCCAAAAATATACCTTAACTACTGTCATGGAAGAAACGTTTGGAACTGGATTGAGCGAAAAGTGCATGAAAGCACGGAATTTCATTTTTTGACAGACAAGTCGAGATCAACATGACAATGCCCTAATGCTGGGAAAAGAAAAACCTGCTGAATGATTTTAGGTACCTGCCAAAGAAGTCCAAAAACCATGACCAGCCGACAATTTAAAAAAGTAAAGTAAAAAGAAAATTCCGAAAAAAGACATCTTGAGAATGTAAGATGTGCTTCAAAACAAGACGCAGGTTCAAACTGTAAATTTTCGACTTTATTTCAAAGTCATCATCAGACAGAAATGAAATACAATACAACTTAGATATATACAACGTAGAGAGAAAGCGTTTGACATGTGTCCGGAAGTTATGCAGATCCAAGCAAAGCGATTAGTTATATTTACAACAATGTTTATGTTACAAAGAAAGAATCTACAAGTAGAACAACGTTAGAATAGTTACGTGAAAAGTTGTAGTTCTTTACTGGTCTTATGACCAGTGCTGAGGAAGGGTTTGTTGTGTTTAATAAGTAGTGCTTCAAGAAAGGCAAGAATGTTGTAGTTTTTAGATTTGGTTGAGTGTAGTATTTTGCAGTTGTTGAGAACAAGAATCTCAATAGGAGAAAGGTTGCCAGAAGGTAGGGGAAGATCTTTGAGTAGTGTGAACTGGTTTTGTAAAGAAGCCAAGTATTGTGCATGTTCACACACAAAAAATGTTCGCCCGCAGCACTAGAAGAAAGCCTGGTAAGCATGTTCTTTTAAACGTACAGAAAGGCATTTTTGTGTCATGCCGATATATGTTTTGCCACAACCTGGGCAAGCGACCTCATATACAATATTACTGCGAGCCGTGGCGATTTCCTTTTAAAATCATGTGTGAACAAAGTACAAAGATTTCTTTCCAAGCCGCGGTTAAATTTATCACTATTTATGACACTAAAAAACTTTCATATTTTGTTGCCAACAAAGATAAACTTCCTCCTTTATCTCGCAGTAATATTGTATATGAGGTCGCTTGCCCAGGTTGTGGCAAAACATATATCGGCATGACACAAAAATGCCTTTCTGTACGTTTAAAAGAACATGCTACCAGGCTTTCTTCTAGTGCTGTGGGCGAACATTTTTCTGTGTGTGAACATGCACAATACTTGGCTTCTTTACAAAACCAGTTCACACTACTCAAAGATCTTCCCCTACCTTCTGAAAACCTTTCTCCTATTGAGATCCTTGTTCTCAACAACTACAAAATACTCCACTCAACCAAATCTAACAACTACAACATCCTTGCCTTTCTTGACGCACTACTTTTTAAACACAACAAACCCTTCCTCATGCAGCACTGCTCTTAAGACCAGTAAAGAACTACAGCTTTTCACGTAACTATTCTAACGTTGTTCTACTTGTAGAGTCTTTCTTTGTAACATAAACATTGTTGTAAATATAACTAATCGCTTTGCTTGGATCTGCATAACTTCCGCGCACATGTCAAACGCTTTCTCTCTACGTTGTACAGGGTGTATCAAAAAAAAGGTAATCGAGCTTTGCAGTGCTCTAGCGCGTTCATTATACAATCTACAGAAATCATTCTTTCGCAGGCGGACAGACCAGGCTTTTAGCTTTCGATTGTCATCATTTTTGTGAAATTTGAAGAAAGATTGGACAAACACGAATCAAATGAAAATAGCCGGTCGAAATCGCCTATTTTCACCTCTGAGCATTACTAGGGCAGCGAATAAGAAAAGAAAATTTCATTAATCATTTATCTGTCACGAGAAACAATTAACATCACTAACAAAATACCAGAAGTTTACTACCTAAGCTAAAATTGGTCAATTAATTTTGTAATTTAATTCCCTAATGGATTTAAATTTCAACAGATTTTCAATAAACTCCCAACGGTGAAAATATGCGATTTCGGCCGGCTATTTTCATTTGATTCGTATTTGCCCAATCTTTCTTCAAATTTCACAAAAATGATGACAATCGAAAGCTAAAAGCCTGGTCTTTCCGCCTGCGAAAGAATGATTTCTGTAGAATGTATAATGAACGCGCTAGAGCACTGCAAAGTTCGATTACCTTTTTTTGACACCCTGTATATATCTAAGTTGTAAAGTATTGTATTTCATTCTGTCTGATGATGACTTTGAAATAAAGTCGAAAATTTACAGTTTCAACCTGCGTCTTGTTTTGAAGCTTATCCCATATGTGTCATGAAAGCGGGCTTCTGATTGGTTCTCAGCAGGTAAGTTTTTTTCGAACTAACCTGCTTTTTCCGAACTTACCGCTTTTCTCTTTTATCAATAAAACCGGCTTTCTGATTGATTACAAAAACCCGGACTTACCTGCTTGCTGCTTACGCTGCCGTCCGCCTCAAACTGCTCAACAACAATGGCGAACAAAATTTAGCTGATGATTAAACCTACACTTTAAAGAACATTTTTGGGCTAAAGACGTCACAGAAACCAAGCAAAAAGAAACGGAAAATTGTAAACTAAAGACAATAGAGACCCTGATAAAGAAATATTAAGAGACCAATAAGTTTAAGAAGAGAAAATGTTGACAAAATACATCAGCAACTCAGCGAGCCTCGGAAAACAACACAAGAAGATAAGTTCAGTATGGGATAAAAACCCAACTTACTTGCAAGTTCGGTTGGTTCGGAATTAACGCACCTCGGGGTCTGACAGCTGTCCGATCCTACCTCGCCTGTCAGACCCCTCGGTGCGTTAATCCCGAACCAACCTCCCTGCAAGTAAGTTTGTTATAATATCTTGCATTCTCAAGATGTCTTTTTTCGGAATTTGCTTTTTACTTTACTTTGCCAACGAAGTGGTAGAACGATTATTTAGATCCGTATTATTAACGACCAACATATCTTTATATGTGCCCAAATGTGCAAAAGAGACCTCTGATTCCTATTTCCACTGTTACCAGCAGAACTCGTTTACTTTACCACTTTTTTGTTGACTCCTTAGCATCGCCGGATACATAACATCATTGAATATCAATAATTTAACCCACGCATGCCTTTTCCAAGCTTTATCATGCTGATTTCGTCTGCCTGTCAAAAGAACAAACTTCCGTTGTGCTTTCAAGCATTTTTTACCTCAATCCAGTTCCAAACGTTTATTCCACGACACCAGTGGAGGTACTTTTAGAATTATTATTGCTTACCAGGAATCCATCATTGCTAGTTTTGAAGTTATATGGCAAAGCAAACTTTCTCAAAATGTTGATAGACGTTGATCATGATAATTTACGAACAGTTCTCCTTCAAACGCCTAATACCTCCCATTCTTATCCATTTTAGAAGTCCAGAATCCCTCTTTTCCACCGTTCCACGTAATCTTTGAAAAATCCTTCAGCTATGACACCAAGTTCGTTTATTTTCTAACTAAAACATTCTCTTGTTGTTACCTATGCTCTTTTTGGTTAAAGAATGTCGTTTCTACTTCCAATTAAGTTTAAAACGACGTCTTATCGTGTTATCATATTTTTGAAACTAATAGCGTGGTCCACCTGAAATATGGAACAACGCCAAATTTTTTAGTCATGTGACTAACATCAAATATCAACATCGCAAAGATCTTCTAACAACTTTGTTATGATGTTCGTAAGTTTTAATGAATAGCAATGCTCATTTTGAATACGTACGGCATAAATATCTTATAATACATGGTTCGCACTGTAGAATAATTAGTTTATTTCGCTTCCCTGCTTTAGTTATGCTAGATATATACGAGATGATCCTTACTGGACCTCTAGGAAGAACAGTTTAGAACTAATACAGCTATCCAGTATAAATAAAGCTAGTTTAGTTTAGCTTTCCTCAACCAAATAAGCCTCAAGCCCAACATACCTTTGCGTTTATCAGTAGATTTCTTTGTCGCCATTAACTTTCTTCTCATCTGATCATCTCCTTCGTCTTTGTCCAACTATTGATCACACGGCAAATATGTGACTGTTCCTTTCACCAACTCCATCACTCTCACCTTATAAGACAATGATGAAACTATAAGAACATCCATTGAAAACAATGTAAATTACAATAGAAATCTCTAACCTTATCCAGATACCATCCTGGTCCAAATCCAGTGTTGTCGTGTTCCACTCTAAAAAGGAGACATAAAACTGTAAGGAAAGTGTACGCTCAAAACGTCGAGTTCTCCTTCTTCTGTTTCAGGTATATACAGTAGTGAAAGAATTGCACAACTGACACTGACAACGTTAGTTGGAGAATTAAATCATATGTGTAATTACAATTACCCCTATAGCTCAGCCGAATTACGAAGAACTCAGTTAGAGGTAATCCCAATCACCAGTGTCGACATTACTTGGGCAAGTAGTGACACTTCACCCACAAGATACATAAGTATCAAAACCACGGCTTCAGGGACAGTAGAGAGCCGAATACGCGATCTTAGATTGAATGGAAAGCATTTTGAAAATTATAAACAACCTTAGTACAGTTTTAAGTTCTTACATCATTTTTCGTAGAGCTCCGAGATAAGCGTTCTGGTTTGTTCCCGCGTTTTGTTTATCACTTGTCAATAATGTTATCTCGGACACTAAAGAGAAGAAATTTGGTGTTACAAACAGGTAAAGTATGTCACTCGATCTTACTTGTATCTATGCTGGATTACGACCTAATCCAGTCGAAGTTTTTCTAAGGACACCCCTAACAGCCAGCTTGATGACTGATGTCTCATGATCTCATCATGGAGCACAACTTCGATGGAAGGATCAGTTAGGAGCTAATCTCAAACTATCGCCCCAACATTACCTGTAGGAGCCAACCACAGTACCTAAAGAATGCCCGCGGATTTCGGTAGAGCGTTCGTTTCATCATCAAGTATAGAAAAACACTAAAGCATACCTGCCACAGGAGAGTCAGTTGTTTCATCACGGTTGGAACAAGGTAACTCTCTCAACGAACTGCCATCTTCTTTATCCTTACCAAGCCAACGATCACACGGGAATTCATACACTTTCTTTGTCGTTTGATCTTCAATATTTATTCTTTCCAAGTACCAACTGGCTTTAAAAAATTTATTGTCATGCCAGACACGCACCTTTGTCAATTCACCTTAAAATTAGAAAAGCAGAGAGGAGAAAACTCTCATACAAACTCTCGCTTGCCAACTCTCATGCAACTCTTGTTCTCGTTTGACCAGGGCACAAGAATTAAGAAAACTCTCAAACAAACTCTCTGTGGATAACAGGACTTAAGTCCATTATTTAACAAATAGATTTCATTTTTGCGTGCGTCTGTACTGTAATAGATCACAGACGACGTCATAGCGTGTGAAGAACAAAAAAGTACGCACGAAATGCAGTCGAGTGCGTGACTTTTTGTTCTTCACACGCTATGGCGTCATCTGTGATCTATTACAGTACAGAAGCACAAAAAATGAAATCTATTTGTTTTATGTTATAACAAAGTTGACAAAAATCATGCGAAGACCCGCGAAATAAATTAGCTAAATTAGATCACGCCATCAGCTGACGTCATCCGTGCGTGTGTACTTTAATAACACACACCATGACCAATGAAAATGCAGAATGAATACGCATTATTATATAAAGTCAAGTACACTTACCTAAACTTGGTATGTCTTTTAGCATGAAGACATCTGTATGACTTCGTTCAAACTTGTCTTTGTAAGTCTCTGAAATTTTCAATGCTATTTCTCCTGAATCACCATATTCACCAAACATAATCAGGAATACGTTAGCGTCTGTTCCTGACCCATTAAGATCTCCTGTGGTTACATCAACCTTGTAACTTGTATCTGTTTTGAAACAGAAAAACAATACCAAACATAAAATTCAGACTTTACACAGCTGGGCACAGTTTTCTCGACTAAAGGCTTTTGTGCTCGAAACATCTGATTTCGTTTGTATGGTTTATAACTAGTGAAGGATCTTATGTTTTTGTGTGCTTTTCACTGCACTATCTACACTGGCAACCTTAATAATCGGCACAACTGAATGCATTTTAATCTTACTTTATTTAAAGCAATTTCCTACACTGTTCGAGTGAGAACAGCTGACGACAAAGATGGTGGCACAGAGGCGAAGGTGTATGTTGTACTGATTGGAACCCAGGCCTGCACAGATAAGATCAATCTTGAACTTGTTCAGAAGAATGGTTTCGAGCCTGGAACGGCTGAGATCTTCTCAGTAGAGGGAGCTGATGTCGGTGAAATAAGAAAAATTGGTAGGTGCAATTGTAATGTTAAGGTGTCCTCGCACCTGCTTGATTTACGTTAGTCCCGTCAACTATGTTTATTAATACCTCTCTCGGTTCCAATATTTTCTTCCTAGAGGTCCATCTCTTATTGATCCAGTGTTGCTACAGGAGAAAATCTAAACAAAACTAACTTTATTTATACTGGATAGCTCTATCAGTTCTAAAATGTTCTTCCTAGAGGTCCAGTAAGGATAATCTCTTATTGATCCAGTCTTACTACTGGAGAAAACCTAAACTAAAAAAACTTTATTTGTACTGGATAGTTCTATCAGTTCTAGACTGTTCTGCCTAGAGGTCCAGTAAGGATTATCTCTTATTGACCCAGTGTTAGTACAGGAGGAAATCTAAACTAAACTAATAACATAACATTTTCTTCTGTGAAAGGACATAATGGCTACTCTCAGGAAGATGGTAGGTATCTTAAAGAAATAGAGGTAGACGTTCCCACACGTGGCAAAGTGTATCACTTTCCCTGTAACCGTTGGCTAGCTAAGGACAAAGAAGATGGCTTGACGTGCCGTGTTTTAACTGTGAACGAAGACGATTAAGTCTCTTACAAACCACTTAAGTATCTACTGTATTAAAATTGGAACACTCTCTTAATTAAAAAACAATCTTGACATCATGATAAACCTAAATTCTGCTTGCACCTTGCCTACTTCGGGAATAATTAACAATTATTTGCCGAAGGCGAAGTGATTATTAGTGGATATTTACCATAATCACTGAGCCTGAAGCAAATAATTGTTTTAGTATAATTTCTTTAGTAAAATTTACGTGTATAAAATGCACTGTCGTCTTTTATGAATACTTCTGAAAATTCCTAATTAAAGACTAAAGTTTACTTGTAATTTTTTAAATATGAAAAAGTATTTAATAAGGTATTTGCAGACGATCTATTACCTTAAGATAGTTTAATATCAAAGTTTGTCTGTATTCTTTGAGTTTAATTTTTCTCCATTTGCTGATTTTGGCAAAAGTATAATTCATCAAAACGACTCTCAATGCCTCATATTTACTGGTCAGGCAACCAATCAAAATGCTTGAAAGCCATTATTTACTAAAGAAATTATACTAATTGCTCATATGAGACTTTGTAAAGATATTTAATGGTTGAAGATGATAAAAAGTAAAATCAATATATTTCGATGACTTTCCACTTACATTTGCTTCCGAGCTGGTAGCCATCCATGCATGTTTTTGGAGTCTTTCCAAAATTGTACCCTTCTCAGATGGCAATTCAGAAAATCTTAAATTATGATAATTTTTAAATCTAAAATTAGATCAAATTTTATGGTCTTAAGTATTTCTTTTGTAATGTCTACATTTTCTATGTTGGTATTTCATTATTTGTGTTTATCATGTACTGTATCTATGCCTATTCAAAAAGTGTTCTTATCATGGGTTAAACATTCATATACAGTGGCATCTCAGCATTGCTTGCAAAAATCACAAAGGAGTTATTTGAGACCTTAAGATTGGCATTCACGGTTAACCTCTGGGGAATCCTTTCTAATAAAATCGAAATCACCAACTGTGAAACCATCAAGCTGTGTCAACACAAATCATTGAGCATCAAACTACAGGTTTCTGTAGCTACATCCTTATGTTTTTGATCCTTTTAATAAATCATATAGGTAAAATATTTCATTTATATTGTTTTATCACAAGCAAGCTTAGCTAGCTAAGGTTAGCCACTTGCAATAAATGACAATCTTAGGGTCTCTATTTTGCATTAAGCAGCCAAAATTTAATTGTTGAAATGTTTTTGTAGCATATAGTACACTACAGTTTTTTTTTATAATTTTTATGACTGATTCAACTTTCACAATACAGGTACTATAGCCTGGTCCTCGCTAGCAACAGAAGCACAAGCTAAAACAAAGGACAAAACAGAGAAATGCAGTGAAGTGTGCAACATTAGATTACAGGCATAAGCTATGGTAGAACAAAAGCAAATTCAAAAGAAAATCCTTTCTGCTTAAATTGTCTTCATAAACCTCTGAGAAAAGTTATCCCTTGTCATGTAATTGTCTACGCACATGTTGCCAGCAAGCCTAAGGTTCAACTGGTAAAACCCAGTAAAATATGCTACTTTACTGCTACAAGCACATCGGTACTGGGACTGCTGTTATTATAATGCTAATTTTGCAACATACACTACACCATTTTGCAATAACAAACTTGCAGTTTAAATTGCACTTTGTATTTTTATCATGTCTAACCTTAGAAGTCCATGACATTTAGATAAATATTACAACACAATTACTAATAATGAACTTACAATTATTAAATTCTAAGTGGCTGAATTCATGATCTGAAGTCGTTTGCTTTAAGGCCTTACTTTCAAATGCTTTTAGCGGACACCAGCAAATGCTGTGATGTTGGAGGAAATCTGCTTGTCGATGGTCCCTTAAACGTCCCCCCCTCCCCCAACATGCCACACATCCTCTCCCCCCCTAATGTGACCCCTGCCTGAGATCTAAAGTTTTATCTCCCTTTAACAATACAAAACCTTTAGATATTAGATAGTGTCCCCAATCAACACAACTTGACAAAAACGTTGGAAGATCAGTAATATAATTGAGGGGGCCTTTGAAGTTGATTGTTTCTTTGGTTTCAAAACCCGAATATGTGAACATGGGGCCCCTCAATTACCAATCTTCTTGCTTAACAAGTCTGATAGTGACAATTGGTCGCTTTCACATGACAGTCTGGCTAGTGGAGAACTTCAAAGTAACGAAGCTTCTCGGAGCAAATAATTTATGGATTTCTTTTTGTCTTAAGGTGTTTACCCACCAACAATTAGGGACTCTGAGAAAGTCACCAACACATAACATAACGTATGATGCAGTTTTGTAGTTGCGTTGACACTGGAGTTAATTCGGACAGACTTTACAGGGAAACTACGCCGAAATGCTTATTTTTGACCAACCAGCCAAAGTGCGAGCAAGATTTGTGTGCACATTAAAATGATATTTTGATGAAGGAATTTTCGTACCTCCTTTTCAATTAACATCAGCTATGCGACGGTTTTTGTCTTTTTGTGATGTTTTACCCCAATGGTTGTAAATGCATTATAAATTTCTTGTGTGAGTTTCTTCGCCTCTGTATTCGTTTCAGACAGCAGTTAGCCATCAAAATATTTGAAGCATGCAAAACCACTGCAGAGATTTCCGCCATATTTATTTAGTAAATTACATACACAGGGAGGGTGGGTGGTATCGGATCGCGTCGCCAGGACATCGCCGTTCGGTCGGTGGGCAGTCATATTTATTACTCTTGCAATTATTTAATTGACTATTTGTCATTAAATTCTGTAGTATTTTTGTGGTAGTGATGTGACATGTATAGCTCAGAATTCTTCAGCCTAAACAGAGGCGTAGCCAGAGGATCACCCTCCCGGAAAAAATTGCTCCCTACTCCGAGAAATTGCCACTCTAATTCTAAAACAAGGTTTGCCTCCCTTGGGTTTTCTCCCCCCCCCAAAAAAAAACACCCTTGAGAGGAACCCTGGCTTCTTCTCTGAGCCTAAAGAATCGCAAAAATACAGTGTGTAATTGTACATATATAGAGTATAGGAGTTTTGTGATAATTCACGAGATTCAACGTCATCAATTCCAACAATATCAACACAAGAATGTTGATTGCTAAGCTTATTTTTTTTAGAGGGAGGGGGGTGGTGGTGGTGAGGTGGAATGCTCCATCAGCTTTCATTTTTCGCTCTCACGAACTGACTGCAGTAAGTAGCGTTTGATCTCTTGCACAGAGGGTCCTGAAGGGATAAAATTGGGGCTTGGTCGTTTTCAGTATTTTAGCATATACAGGTATATGTACCACAAAATACCTCGGTACCACAGAATACCAGTCGTATTTATTTTCATTATAAAATTTTGAAGAAACGTGCAAAATACTATATTCTCGTAAATATATATTAATTTTGGTGTTAATTGACACATAAATAAGAAAATGAATATTTTGATAAAAATTCTTAAAAAAGACGTGGATAAAGTTTAAATATAATTTTTGGTTGTTGATACCTCTTTCTTGCTAAATACTCGTAAAATCAGGACGCAGAAAATAAGTTTGCAAACCAACATAAATTATGTTCATAGACATTTGTACTAAGCGATAAAACATTCCTGCCATTCAAGAATAAAAGGGAGCAATCAAATTTGCAATAAAAGAACACAATCTTTCAACATTATTGATAAACCTGATATATTGTAGTATATACCATGGGTATTATGTAGTGACTTTAGTATTAACCTTTCACTAAATTAGATAGCAAAATCTATTCAGTATTACCATACAGCATCAAAGACCAAATCCTGGTTCAATTTGATAAACCGTTACTTTATTTATGGCCACACTGGTATTCTGTGGTACATTAGGATTTTATCCAAATAATGTCAGGCTTCAAAAATACTAGAATATGCTAAATCTAACCGCAACACCCCACAGGAAGAAAAACTACAGGGAAAACCTTTCCAAAAAACCAATCATAGTCCATGATATATACTTGTGACATAAAATATGAATGATAGAAAATTGTGTGGTATTCTGTGGTACATACACCTGTAGCACAAACCTTCGAACTGTCCCGATTAAGCCCGGGACTGTCCCGATTTAGACTATGTTTGTCCCACTGTCCCGATTTTTATTCGTTTTGTCCCGGCTGAAGAATTAAAGGCCAACTACTCAATGTTTTGATGGCCATATACCCCTCAAATATCGCTACTGTTGATAAATATTGATTTAACTGGTTTTGTTCCACACATATAAATTCAGTGGATGTTAATTGTGTAGCTGCTCCAAACAATTGCCAATTTAACGCAATTTTGTTGTTAATCGATATCACTTTTATGCTTATGGAGTGCGTAGTGTGAGAGTTTCGCATTCTCCATCTATTTCTATTGCTACACATATATTTTTCAAGGGTTACATGAAGTAAATTGTAAAGACTCAAACATTAGGCACATATGCCTAAAGCGAGATTGCCAGTGGCCCATTATTTGCAAATCTCTGTCTGCAATCTGCATGTATTTTGACTGGGTCAGGAAAATTGAAAGTGTCCCGGTTTTTGAAGGTTCGAAGGTTGGAATGTTTGATAACATTCATTAGCAAAAGCACTATAGAATATTAAATAGGAAAAGATTGCGATTTGAGCAGTACAGCCACAGTGACACGCTGTACGCTTTGTGCACTGGGACGATGGGAGTTTCTTAAATAAGACCCCTTCAGCAGGGTGGTAAAGAGTGTTTTGGTGATTTGCTAATATCTGTTCTTGTGAAATTCGAAAATGTGAAATGCTTGATTTTGGTGCCATGTAATGTGATTCAGTGGTACTACGCCCGTGAGGCGGGATTCTCAGTAAAAATGACGAAAATGCTCAGCGAAATGAGAATAATAGATGTCAAACTCGTGAACTATGGGTCAATTGTTCCAATAAGAGTAAAAATTCTTCCGAGGCTTTCCGAGGTCGAACATATTGGAGGATCATAGGTTTTGAAAGAAATAAGATCTAGTCTAGCCACCTAAAGGAACGTGATATAGATCTGTAAAAAAACTGTAATGTAGACGAAACGCGTAGCTGCTTTTTAAGACAAGTGTATAGTGGGACTGCCCCCCGGTTTTTACACCCTCCTTTAGGGACTGAACAACTTGGAACCAAAGTTGCAGTCAACTAGCATGCACTTCTTTTGTGTGCTTGTTTGTTTCATTTCATAAAGTAACCCCGATCCATAAATTACAGTAGATCGTGAAAATTTTTAAAGCTACAGGCCTATTACTCTGTTTAAAAAACTTTTCCAAAGAAAAGTCTCGAATGTGTTAAAAGCTGAGCGTTCTGATGCACCTTCGGCAATGTCTTCACAATTACGCCCCTGTCTCGTTTTTCTCGCTTGCTTCAGATTGAGAGGCCGGACTTGGCGTTTTCACAACGTATTTGCATAAGGCTGTCCTCCAGAGTAAATTCCGGTAATAGCGGAAAGGGTGTCCTCTTTGAACGGTTCAAACGTTTCAACCGGTTTACTTCGTTCCAGTGGCACTTTCTGGGATTTCATACTAGATCCAGGATCTTCGCCATATTTTACCGGTCTTACGGGAAATGAAAAGCAAGTGTTTCGAACGAGATGTTCCAATTGAATTTTTTGCGTCCATTGCATAGTTTAAAGCCAGATGGGTTTTTGATGTCAATGGTAAACAACCCCCCCTCCCACACACACATACACAGAATTATTTTTAAGAAAATTTCGTTGATTTGGAAAACCCAGCTAGGACTAGGTCATGTTGACAGGATGACCTTATAAGGCTCACGCAATTAAAAACTCAAATTCAAGTATATGAATATAATGCAAATATATTTTCTTTACATCAGCACAGTTACATCAATTCTGTAACATTATTGTATGATATCCTTTTATTTCTTCCCCAAAGAACACAAGTGCTGGGGTACTAAATAAAGAGTGTGTAAGTGGTTGATGTAGTTGTAACAGGTAGGCAATATTACAGTAAAGTGATTTCAATAGATCTGTCATTCATTAGCTATATCGGTTTTGTCTTTGAGAAATGTTTTTTTGTGTTGAATTTGTTCTGCAGATAATCTTAAGCCAAGTTGTTCAGAGCGAGCAGGGAGCGTTTTATGCAGCGCTTAGACCAGATTCTACAAAACCTAGACACTAAACGTGCGATGTTTTGACTTTGGATGTTTCAAGAGAAATAAAGGATTAAAAAAAGCCATCTAAGAAAATATTATCTTTGCACACCATGTGATTAGTTTTTCGGTAGTTCGCGAAAAATAACAACCTTAATTAGCTCTTACGAATTGTAGATTGCTCCCCCCCCCCCCCATTCCGGCGTATAAGTCTAGGGCGCATGCCGGCTCAATGTTGGCTATGTAAATGGCTACATAAATTCAAACTTTAATAACGAACATTTGTCAGATTTAAAATTACCTCCTGTACTAGTTGTCACCCAATAGCAAAGTAGTTTGGGAACCAATCTTCGAAGTCGAATTCGAATTCGTATAAAACGACGCAATGGTCTGCGTTTGAACAACGCGGGTTTCTCTTCGCCACCCGATGGGACATTGTTAACATCTGTAACGTCTTTGTAGCTTAAAATGCAAATGAAAAGTGCGTGGAAATGAGACAATTTTTATATGGTAGTGTATTTATAGCCCTATATATGGACGCAGTTCAATGGTCGTGCCAATTGCTGTGCAGGTTAATACCCCCCTCGGGTTTAAAAACGAAGTGTGACATGGCGCTGTGAAATCCCGCTATACAACACTTGCGATACAGAGACGCAGCCATAGAAGGGAGACCTGGCATTCTCCCCTTTTTTGATAGAAAGGTTTCAAACTAAAATAATTGAATATGAGCATCCATGACTTTGTTGGGTTTTGCATGTAAAACTAATGTAGTTTTTTCATCAACTTCCCTTCAACATTTTACGTTGCATGTAGGTATAGTCAGATCGTTATTTTGATCAGAAATATATTGTTACATATTAACTTACAGCTCTGTATCTTTCACTTCATCTAAAGCTTTTTGTTGAAAGTCATCTGATTCTTCAGTTTCTTCGGCGTGTCCAACTCGGAGGAACATAGCAAGCCCAACTACTGTCAATGCCAAAATTATCCAAAATTTCATCTTTATTTCTTAATTAGTCTCTTGCTAGTTTATCTCTTGTTAAATTTCCGTTTTCCACGCATGAAGCATGATTTCTCGTGGCTTATTTCACTCTCTTTTATGCGATCTGTCACCTATTGGACCGGATGCCAAATATCGAATTTGTGTGGCATTCGCTTAAGGAACAACATTGTACGCAGGATGTTTGCAAGGCTTCCGCTCGCTAATAATCCCTTTGAAGAATGTCATGTGAATTCCAAAACCAAACAAGGATATGGAAACTTAACGTTGTAATAGGGGAAGTTTAGGTGTCAACAGAAAGATTTGGGCATGGGAAATATATGTATAGATGATGTATGGAAAAATAATATGTATAGATGTTCTGCGCTTGTTAAACTATCTTTAACTAGATGAACATGGAAACAATCTCAAACTCATTAACAATTTAAGGATTTTTTATCGAGTTATTGTGGCGCGTGAAGTTGCGAGAGCACGAAAAAAGCGCAAGATTTGTTCGAGGCTGTAGTCGAGATCATTTCCAGCGTTTGGACAATCTCGTATCCACAGCAATGCCTGTTTGCTGGTTGAGATTGGATTGCATCTGGGGAAATAGAATCCCCTGACTGCTGTGATTGATTAAACAGTTTTCAGGAGTAGAGTTTCAGAAGTAATTTTTAAATGCAAATGGCTGATCCAGTTGGGCATCTAAACCTAAATGTCGCTGAAAATCATTCGAGTTACGACGGCTTGCGACTCTTGCATGCCTTACTATATATAAACAAATCATTATATGTAGCTAAATATCACAAAATTCCAGTAAGCTTATTAATTAAACCATACCTTTTCCAAAATAGTTTGTCTATTCAAGATAAATACATTTAAACTTAAACGGCAAGCCTGGCGTATTCAATGCTTAAAAATCTTCAGTATTGTGCTATGCTTCACTATTGTGCTATGATGACAACAACCTGAACCCCTAAATTTTGGGGTTTGGGACGACTATTTCCCCAGAGTCAATGCATAATATCTCAACCCACGAACAGGCATTGCTCTGGGTACGAGATTGGCGATCGAGTGCTCCCCCAACTTCACAGGGGCTCAATAACAACATTCTATACACGTCTATCATCTAAGAGGCGTGTCTAGAAAGCGGTGTGTGACGTCTACACCACTACAAGGTACAATGATATCGAAAACATTTGTACGAAGATCGTGGCATGCAAATGACGCCATATCTACACGTACGATAATGATGTTTTTCATTATTGTAAAAATGTTTATTAAAGCTCTAAAATTATAGATACCTATACTGACAATTGGTCAAGAAGCTCGACTTATGCATACCGACCAGAGTCAGAGTTATTCTATATGAACGTTACAAAAGTCGCTATACGTATCATATATCTAGTCATCTTATGTTATATGCTTCATAAGACCGAACCCGCGTGTTTATTTGACTAATCTGCAAGTTTGACAAATCCTCGCTCTCATTATTTTTTTGCTTAAGGCGGAATGTTCGTGCGCAATTGCATATACGATCGGGACAGGCGATCGTCTCATTGAACTATTTCGTTATATTTAAAGTGCATATGTCATAATCACCATTTTTTTCCCCAAAATTCACCGTGACGAGACGATTCGAATGAAATATACCATTCGTCGAACAGATATATACTTCCAGAGATATTTGGGTTCAAAGTTGAGCTTTTGAAATCATGGCCGGGAGAAAAGAGGCTGGGTCGAATTAGCTCTGTGACGTCATACCAGGAACACGTCTCAATACCGCATATAAAAACAATACAAAAATATAATCATGTTCGAGGCAAAAAATAGCCAAAAATAATTAATTTTTGGGTGATATTTGTTTGTATATAAACTTGTACATTCAAGTCGACTGAAAACCCATCATTGTACCTTGGAAACTGAAGGAAATAGCTCAAATTGAGAGATTTGAGTCAAATGCAACGTTAGCATTAGTTAGGCGTCATGTGTCACATAACGCGTCTGTTTACAAAGGAATTCTTCGCTTTGAAGCTGTAAAAGCACATTGGACAAGGTGATATACAGGCATGAATACACAGAACACAAGGATATTAAATCGCTAGCTGGGTAGGCGCATGAAAAAGTTAAATGGCACAAGTATTTTAACAATGTTGACTGTGCTTATGTTAATGACCACGAATATTTGGGATATACACTTCTGCTAATCGTGTAGACGTTGTCTGATTGAAATATTTATTTCTCACAAGCTTTTGACTGGCATGCAGTCTGCAGTCTTCGATGGGTAAATCAAATTCGAATCCTTGCAACAATGAATCATTATGTGTTTTATACATTGGATATATTATTTATCACTGTATCTCTCTCTCTATATAGCAAATTTTGAGAGTAGAGTAAATGTCAGCATTTAGATGAGCTTTTTATTTTCCTGTATCACATGCATCATTGTGCAGCTGCTTAATCTAACTGTAGTGTTTCTCAATATTTTTTACCTTTAGGTTTAGGTTTATTACTATATTCGTAAATAAGGTGGTTGTAGAAGCCTAATACGGCCCTACAGTATACTTTTCAATCTCTTTCTATACCTCACGCAGTCATAATAATAAAGTATAACATACATAAAAATAACAAGTATTCAGCATCCAATGTGGCCATTTGATAAAGCTTTGCGTCTAGATTTATATGGGCAAGATGATGCGTGCGCAAATACTGCAAACAACATAAGGAGTATGCATTTATGGTCTTTACAGTAACTACATCAACGAAGAAAACACGAGTGCTTGCGACTTTTTCACGCGTCTACTCAGCTAGCGATTCAATATCCTTGTGTTCTATGTATTCATGCCTGTATATCACCTTGTCCGGTGCTTTTACAACTTCAAAGCGAAGAATTCCTTTCTAAACAGACGCGTTATGTGACACATGACGCCTGACTCAATGCCAGCGTTGCATTTGACTCAATTCTCTAAATTTCAGCTGTTTCCTTCAGTTTCCAAGATACAATGATGAGTTTTCAGTCGTCTTGAATGTACAAGTTCATATAGAAACAAATATCCCCAAAAGTAATTATTTTTGGCTATTTTTTGCTTCGCATATGACTATATTTTTGTATTGTTTTTATATGCAGTATTGAGACGTGTTCCCGGTATGACGTCACAGAGCTAATTCGACCCAGCCTCTTTTCTCCCGGCCATAATTTCAAAAACCCAATTTTTGGCGTGTTTGAAGCCAAATATCTCTGGAAGTATTTAACCGTTCGAAGTATGGAATACAGCATTCGAATCGTGTTGTTATGGCGGGTTTTTGGAAAAAGAATGGTAATTATGCCATATGCACTTTAAGAATTGGAATTCCGAGCAAAAACTGATAAAGAGTGCTTGAACTTTTTAAGTTGGTAATTCACTCACAGTATTTGGTACACAATGCCAATTAGCTTTCGACCTGAATGGTAATGTTTATAATGTAGTTATTGTTACGACTCCGATCAAAGGTTTTTTGCATGCCTAATTAGCTCGTTAAATTATATATTCGATATACTTTATGTAATATACTACGTTACGAAGTAAAAAATTGTTTTTCCAATTTAAAGTGTTGTCTTTCATATACCGCGGTCACTGACTCCGATAGTGATCCTAAATAGATAGCTAGATAAAACCTCGACTTTAGGTCTTTAAGGTCGATAGATTCTTGTTTGAAAGACGACATATCAGATAGATACCTTGAAAGTCGTAAATCCCAAGTTCTCAGGACCTATGTCTGTTCCTTACTTATAGTCAGGAATAAATCGACCAGGAATCGCGCATTCGTGTGGTTATATGCTGATATTTTCTATTTAACAAAGAAACGGATAGTTAAAAGTAAGTTAAGACTTTTAAAAAACGGCCCTAGATCGCAAAATCGATTGAACGTGAGAAAATGCATGAACATTTCAGAGGTCGAGAGCGCGAGAGTTAGATAAATATTACCATGACAGATCACTCCAAGATGAGTCGTGCTTATATCATTGTATTGTTTATGCGTAGTATTGTTTACTCAATGTTGTTGTGTGTATACCAGGAAGTTGGAATATTGATTTTGTTTAGAATTATACATAACTTTATTTGATTAAAATACATTTATAAGCTTCATATATACAGACGTTTAATGGACGCTTTAATAAGATTGCATTCCACCGTAATAAAATTGAGCTTCGTTAAAAATATCAAAGCCCAGACAAGAGCTTTAAATAACATATAACTAAACAGAACAAATCCTTTATAATTATCCTGTGAAACTAACGTTTCTAAACTTGCATGTAACATCTTCGGAGTATACCAACAAAACGCGTGGACAGCAATTGTAGAGTTCAATTAACACGGCGCATCTTGTTGTAACTTCGTCCAAAAAATCTCCCTCCACACCCTCCCTCAAACCACTGTTGCATATCATGCACAACTTTGAGAAGGGAGAGGGGAGAGTTATCAAAGTGGACATCAGCGCTCAACAAATGTGACGCTCTCTTTAGAAAGCTTACTTCATGGCCACACAGTTTTGGCCAGGATTGTCCACTTGCATGCAACACCTTCAGAGTACACCAACGCATCGTTAGCTTTATTAAATAATTTTCAAAAATTTGTGCTATTTAGTTATGGCTTTATTTAATGCTCTTCCTTGTGCTTTCATTTTTTCAACAAAGCTAAGAAAATTTTCTGCCCGGAGTATCTCTTGCCATTAAGCAACAATTTCATTAATAAAATTCAGGAAGATTTTCAGTTTTCCGCCTGCGCGTATACATACGTGCATGGAAGATCAAAGCTAGATCAATATGTATTTTTATAAGTTGTTTGATCACTTCTTAAACGTTTAATTTGTAGCGCATTTTTACAATGAACCTTTTTTAACTTCCCAAATATGACCTTATAACTCAAGCTGCCTGTATACGAACAAGGGCAATAGAGACTGGCAGGATTAAAAACATGACTGTTGAAAATTAGTCAAAATAATAATGGCAATAGTTAATGAGATTCGTCTTCCGGTGTAGCTTAAACGTCTACTGTCCCAGTATAATTAAGAAATCGTGTCAATATTAAATTGAGGAAATTGTATCACTTACACAAACTGGAAAAAAAAAACTTTCTTGTGACGAATTCCAAATATTTTGCTTTACGAAATTTATCTTCATGGCACATAAGAGATTGTTAGAAAAACCAATTACTACGAACATCAGTATATCATTTGTATCTGTCATTCAGTTAAAACCCAATCTGACATCATTATGTTCGTGGCGATGAAGGTCTGCTTTGATGCTCTTTAATTGGCCTTCAGGCTATGCCCGACGAGAATGAGAAACACACAACCTTGGTTAGGCAATGCAGTATTGCAGTTGATGCCTTCCAACACACCAATTTCACACATTTTCATGACTTGATAATATTAGAAACCGCAATTAATACACGACAAATACCAGCACACTGAACTGATTTGTTTGAATTGTGAGTACAGACAGTTTGAAAACCTAAGGTTCTTCTAGAAAAAAATATAAATAAATCCTAAATGTAGGAGCCCGAGGGAAGAACGCAGAAAAGTTATTAACTTTCTAAATAACATGCTAGAAAGTGTTCCACATAGAATGTGCAATTGCTTGTCTCACAAAGAAATACTTTCTTGTTGAATGCTGAAAATAAGAACTTATCCATGACCACTTCAAGATTTATAAATGGAATTGCCTGCATCCTCAAGGTTGATATATAATGTAAAGTAGGCCTACATTATGTTATAGTCGACGTTCCCTACGACTCTTTTTGATGCTTTTCAACGTTTTTCGTGCAACCTCGGCGATCTTGAACCTATTTTATCATGGTCGCATTAATCGGGTTTAGAATGCACTTATCATTCAGAAAATGTAAATATGTTGTCAATTGTATTCAAACCCTGAACAGATACTGCATGCAGTCTACAGCCATGCATGATGTACTAAAATGAATTAGCTCAAAACTACTTTTCCTAGCTATTATTGTATTCATTACTTTACAACTATATATAGACTACTACTTAGCGAAAATACAACATAGACTTAAATGCGAAATCACTTTGTGAGATCAAATGCTATATCTAGACTGACAGATGTAAGTTAATATTTGACTTCCTGCAGTTCCTGATTATATACTCATGCCTGCAGATACTCCGGAAAGTTAATTAGCTAATTTATTCACAGAATAAATTTAAGTTACACTGTCAATAATTAATACTTTGCGTGACAAATTCCCGTCTCCTTTATTGCAATTGATTTGAATTATATAGTTTAATTTTTGTTTTAAACTAAGATTTTTCAGAGTTTTTTTTAACATTTATCAACCATTCGATCAGTTTTACTGTCCATCTTCAAGCGACAACTTGCTATGAATATCAAGAACAATTAAATACATAAGTGCATACCACATTATAATTAGAACATTATAACTTCTCTTATTTGTTACTAAAATAAAATCGTTTTTTGGGTTGAAGTACTCTTAAAGGTCATTTTCATGCCCCATAAACTCATTCAATATAAATATAATCGCTCAAGTTATAGGAACTGTCCAAGGCTCTCTAAACCTTTAGTTCAGTTTAAAAATGTTAGAAGTGGTGGCTACCCATCTGATATGTGCTCTGGGAACCCTTATGTCCTAGGTACCCTCTGTCCTAGGGAGCCTTACCCATGTAAATATCGCTACTTAAACACTGAACAGACAATATCCGAATTACTAAATGATGAACTTGCTTGAAATTTCAGTAATTCTTGTGACTGTATTCATATCATGTTTGTTTTTGAATCAGTTTTGCAGCCTAACTTCTTAGTACTGACCTTTTGAAATTAAACAGTGTTCGTTAACAGGTATGATATCATGAATCCGTTGAACTCCCTATAGTTTCTGACTCTCCTTATATTAAATTCATGCAAATATTCACTGCACTCAAAAAATATAACCTTCTTGGAAGAAAAGACAAGGTATAGTATTGCTTTTCTTACCACAGAGAAAGAAACGTTTACTCGCCAACAATTAAGGGACTATGTGAAAGTCACCAACACATAACATACTGTATGGTGCAATTTTGTAGTTGCGTTCAACACTGGAGTTAATTCGGTCGGACTTTACAAGGAAACTACGCCGAAATGGTATTTTTGATCAACTGCCCAAAAAAAAAGTTTAGTGCTCAAAACAAAACATTATTTCTAACATGAACAAGTGAGCAAGATTTATGTGCACATTAAAATAATATTTTGATGAAGGAACTTCCGTACCTCCTGTTCACTTAACATCAGCTATTGGATGGGTTTTGTCTTTTTGATGTGATGTACACCAATAGTTGTAAATGCATTCTAAATTTCTTGTTTGAGTTTCTTCGCCTCTGTTTTCGTTTTCGACAACCATCAAAATAATTGAAGCATGCAAAATCCACTGCAGAGATTTCCGCCATATTTATTTAATAAATTTTCATACACAGGGTCAACCATAGAGATTATAAAAGAATAGAGGCGGCATCCTGATTACAATTCAGTCAAGCTCGCGGGACAAATTGAAGCTCGCTAATGGGGGGCAAATTTAAGACCCGGATGTAGCATCTTACACCTATTGGCTGTTGATCGACTGTTCACAACAACAGATTGAGAAAGCTGAGAAAAAACTTTTTCCGATTTTTTCGCACTAAGAGTTTTTTTAATAAAAACTAAGGCGAAAATGTTAAAGATTAGTGCGGGATTGCCTTGAAAGGTTTGAATTTTGTGTTTTGAATACTGGATAAAATTGGGTATGTTTAATATTGAGTATTTGTTAGCGAAAATGCAATTTTTGTATTCGAAAAATCAAATGAACACACTTGAAAAGTCTTTAAAGTTTAAATAGATCGCAGTATTGTGGCTGTACACCTTGTTGCACCTCTAAAACAATTTTGATAACTGCCTGAAGGCAAAAAAGTTCAATTTGTGTCCAGATGTGAGATATTTTGGCAGATATTTTGCAAACCCTCGCTGTGAAAAGCCGGTGAAAAACTGGTTGCTATGCGTTGCTAGGGAGAACCTGAGGTTGAAAAACTCTGATATTTACACAAAAATCTGGCTGTCTGCACCTAAAATTACAAAAACTAGAAAGCTAAAAACATGTTTTCCTAGTGTAGTCAGTATCTGTGTGCATCATGGTCATAAAAACAAGCAAAAATTGACAAAAACAGTATGCTTTCATCGCTATACATCCGGGACCTAAATTTGCCCCCCATTAGATTTGTTCAATTTGTCCCGCAGTTCGTCCCGCGATGCCGACTCTATTCTTTTATAATCTCTATGGGTCAACCTCGTACCCAGGCTCTTTACCTACGCCCGGCGCTTCAGGAAAGACCCTGGTCGGAGCTGGTCACGTGACTCTTTAAAAAATCCGTTACTTTATAGGGTGGGGAAAGTATCAAATTACATGCTTCCACATACAAGTGATACATTTCAAATGCAAGGAGTGAGATTTGATTGCTATGAACGACAATATAAACTTTTTAATCTAAAATTATCGATTTTTGTCTATTTTGTGTGTTTCATTTCATTTATTATTGTTAGCGTTTGAATTCCGAAAGCACGAGTGTCGATAAGTAAACTATGTTGGGTGTTGGCAACTGTCAAGCGATCATAAGTATAGGTGTTTCGTTCTCGCGTTTATTTTAAAAGGCATTAAAACGGGCTCTCATAATTGCTTTATTCGCTGATACATATACAATTTATGCCTAAAATATTACATAACCTCTGAACATTCCATTAGAATGTTAACGTTTGCACCGATGCAAGTATAATGCAGTGTACCTGTAACGCAAAGCATCTGCGAACTTCAAAATGTCAGTGTTGCTCAGGGCACAATAGATAAGCGAATTTATAACATTTTGACTTTATGAAACTCTTAATCACGCAAAAACCATGTAAAACAGCTTTGCAATAACTACTGGGTTACTTATCTTCAATGTTCACAGCCCAACTTGAATACTGGGATATAAAAGAGTGAGATACAGAAGAATTTCTACAAAATTTAATTTAATACGAAAAAGGTGAATGTCCAAGATCAGCCCCATGCAGTGAAATATCTCCTTTTGCAACAGAAATTTGCACATTGTTCATTGTTATATTATGTACAATATCTGTATTATAATAACAGCAATGCATACATATGAAGTAAGAAATTGTAAGGCCCTGTTAGGGAAAATTTTAAATTGGTGACATAAACTTTGTCGTAATTGCGACAGCTTATACATGTGAGGGAAAAATAATAATCAGATGTCAAAAGAGGGACACAGCATTGTTTGTAAGAAACAACATATTCTGTATCTTTAAAATAAAAGGAGCGACTTGCATACCTACCCTAAACAGGGCCTTAACAATATGCACAGAAATTTTACATTATAAATACAAAAACAATTACAATATATTAAACATACGTTATACACTAATTTTTTGCAACATGTTTAAAAAGTCATTACTTCTAGACATATACTTCTTTTAAAAATGTTCAAGAACAGTAAATAATCCTCTATATAAAAGGATATCTATCAAAATCAGTATATATTATATGCTTTGTATTGTCTAATGTTTTATGTGTATTACATGTGTCACAGATACAGCGCATACTAGCAGCCATATCGGATCAATTTGGGAATTGTATTGTTAAATATACGCGTATAGACGAGTCTTTGACTTATCTTTGAATTATTCTTGTCGTCGTTATACCAAACATGATAACGTGGATGTATTTCCTCATCAAGATACGTCTCAGTCAACTCGGAACATTGTTTACACATTTTGCCGTCGTTTTGCGCGGTACTTGTTACTCTGTATTTCGCACTAACAATCCCGGCTCGGCGTCCTTTAGTATCTCTTATCGTATACAGTTTAAAAAAATAAACTACAAACGCCAACAACACGAATCCAAAGATTATAGAAGTATTTTCTCCTCGACACAATTGCTGCGATGTATGACAAGTTGAAATCTGATCCACATTTGTGCTCTAAGTGTAACCCAATACGCGTTCATGCACAGGAAGAAATCACAACAGCAAAAATACAATTTTTGATTAACTTTCTCCCCAATTTCTTCCTGAAAACTATTTTTATTTAACAAATGTTGTAATTCTAAAACACGAGAAACGCGTACGCTCCTCTATCACTCCTCCCTTAGTAGCAAAAAGGCGCTAATTCGATTTACCCCCAAAATCTGGGGGTTCGATTTACCCCCAAAATCCGGGCGTAGGTAAAGACCCTGTTCGGGGCTGGTCACGTGAACCCCCAGATTTTGGGGGTAAATCGAATTAGCGCCTTTTTGCTACTAAGGGAGGAGCGATAGAGGAGCGTATACGCGTTTCTCGTGTTTTAGAATTACAACATTTGTTAAATAAAAATAGTTTTCAGGAAGAAATTGGGGAGAAAGTTAGTCAAAAATTGTATTTTTGCTGTTGTGATTTCTTCCTGTGCATGAAACGCGTATTGGGTTACACTTAGAGCACAAATGTGCACAGGGTGGGTGTTCACGTCGCCAGGACATCGCCGTTTGGTCGGTGGGCCGTCGTGTTTACTCTCACCACTTTTTATCTGATTATTTGTCATTAAATTCTGTAGTATTTTGTGGCATTGATGTGACATGTATAGCTCACAATTCTTCAGCCTAAACAGAGGCGTAGCCAGAGGATCACCTCTCCCGGAAAAAAATTGTTGCCTACTCCGAGAAATTGCCACTTTAGTTCTAAAACAAGGTTTGCCCCCTTTTGGTTTTCTGACCACCCCCCCCAAAAAAAAAGAAAACACCCTTGAGAGGAAATCCTGGCTTCATCTCTGAGCATAAAGATTCGCAAAATACAATGTCGTAATTGTACGTACATTGTACGTACATAATTGTACGTAGGAGTTTTGTTTTTTGAGCGAAATTCTCCATCAGCTTTCATTTTTTGCTCTCGCGAACTGACCGAAGTAACCAGAGTTTCATGTCCTGTACAGAGGGTCCTGAAGGGTTAAAATTGGAGCAGGGTTTAGTTTTCTATTGTAGCATATTAGCATTCATCAGCAAATGCACGATAGATGATTAAATAGGAAACGATTGAGACATGATTCTCGATGAAAATGACGAAAATTCTCAGTAAAATGATAATAATTGGTGTCATTTAAGCGCATGAACTGTGGGTCGATTGTTCAAATTAGAGTAAAAATTCTTCCGAGGCTTTCAGAGGTCGAACATATTGAAGGATCATAGGTTTTGAAACTGAAATAAGATCTAGTCTAGCCACCTAAAGGAACGTGATATAGATCTGTAAACAGACTGTAATGAAGATGAAACGTGTAGCTGCTTTTTAAGACAAGTGTATTGTGAGACTGCCCCCCAGTTTTTAGCACCCTCCTTCAGGGTCATGCAAGTAGTAACGGAAACGGACTGAACAACTTAGAACTAAAAGCTGGGCAGTCAACTAGCGTGCATCACGTTGTGTCCTTGTGTGTTTTATTTCATAAAGAATCCCGATCCATAAATTACAGTACATCGTGAATATTTTTCCAATCACAGGCATATTTATCTGTTAAAAAAAACTTTTCCAAAGAAAAGTCACGAATGTGTTAAGAGCCATGCGCTCTGAAGCACCTTCAGCTATGTCGTCAGAATTACGCCCTTGTCTCGTACACTCAGGGGTTTTTCTTGCTTCTTTCAAAATAACCCACCCCCTCCCCCCCTTTCTTCACCTCCCCCCACACACACAAAATTATTTTTTTTATATCACAGAAAATTTCGTTGATTTAGAAAACCCGGCTAGGACTAGGTCATGTTGACAGGATGACCGTATAAGGCTCACGCAATTAAAAACTCAAATTTAAATACATGAATATAAAGATTTACTCGATGTATCCATTACTGTATTTTAATGTAAATATATTTCCTTTACAACAGCACTATTACATCAATTCTGTAACATTATTGTATCATATCCTTTTATTTCTTCCCCAAATAACACAGCTTACTAGGTACTAAATAAAAAATGTGTAAATGGTTGATATAATTGTAACAGGTGGGCAATATTGCAGTAAAGTGATTTCAATGGATCCGTCATTCATTAGCTACCAGTTTTGTCTTTGAGCAATAAACATGATTTCTTCTGTAGATAATCTTAAGCCAAGTTGTTTAGAGTGGGCTGGGAGAGTTTTATGCAGCGCTTAGACAAGATTCTACAATGCCTGGACACTACACGTGCGATGCTTTGACTGTTGATGTTTCAGGAGAAATTGAGAATCAAAAAAATAGCCGTCTAAGGAAAGATTATCTTCAGAGGCGTAACGAAGCCACTTCGGGGGGAGGGCGGGGAGTAAAGCAAAAATTTTTACCGACTTGAATGGGTTTCGACGTGAAAATGCAGCATGGCCTCGCTGTAAATTTTGAAATTTTGCATCTCTGAAACGGCATTTTCTATTGTTTGATAGCATTTTGCAGTGTTTACTGCAGTATATTAGTTCAAAAGACCCTGTCAGAATAGGAAATTGTCTTTCAAATTTTGCACAAAATTTTGTCCAACTATGGGAAGATGACATTGATATACTAATTATATAGATACATATGCTTTTACATGTTTTACTTTTCTGCTGTAATTTAATGCCATATTATAAAATTTAAAATTTACCGACCGCTCTCGTTTCAAAAACCGACCGCTATGAATTTTATATGAATTTACCAACCATTTTAAGAAAAACTGGGGGTATCACACCCCCCCCCCACCTCTCTACGCCCCTGATTATCTCTGCACATCATGTCACTAGCTTTTCGGTAGTTTCCGAAAAATAACAACCTCATTTAGCCCTTACGAATTGTACATTGCCCCCCCCCCCCCATATTGCGCAGTATAAGTTTAGGGTGCATGCCGGCTCAATGTTGGCTATGTAAATGGCTACATAAATTCAAACTTTAATAACGAACATTTGTCAGACTTAAAATTACCTCCTGTACTAGTTGTCACCCAATAGCAAATAAGTTTGGGGACCAAAACTTTAACTATATCTTTCAGACTCAGTCGTCTTGAACGACGCAATGGTCTGCGTTTGAACAACGCTGGTTTGTCTTCGCCACCTGATGGGGCATTGTTAAAATCTGTAATGTCTTTGTCGCTGAAAATGCAAGTGACAGTGCGTGGAAATGAGACAATTTTTATATGGTAGTGTATTTATAGCCCTATATATGGACGCAGTTCAATGGTCGTGCAGATTGCTGTGGAGGTTAATACCCCCTCGGGTTTAAAACCCAAGTGCGTGACATTGCGCTTGTGGATCGGGTGAAATCCTGCTATACAACACTTGCGATTCAGAGACGCGACGTAGCCATGGAAAGAAGACTTAGCATTCTCCCCTTTTTGTTGATAGATAGGTTCTGACGACATCTAACTAAATTGTTTCAAACTAAAATAATAGAATATAATCATTCATGACTTTGTAGGGTTCTGCATGTAAAACTAATGTAGTTATTTTGTCAACTGCCCTTCAACATTTTACCTTGCACGTAGTATAGTGAGATCATTATTTTGATCAGAAATATATTATTACATATTAACTTACGACCCTTCATCTTTCACTTCATCCAAAGCTTTTTGTTGAAAGTCATCTGATTCTTCAGTTTCTTCGGCGTGTCCAACTCGGAGGAACACAGCAAGCCCAACTGCCGTCAATGCCAAAATTATCCAAAATTTCATCTTTATTTCTTAATTAGTTTCTTGCTAGTTTATCTCTTGTTAAACTTCCCGTTTTCCACGCATAAAGCATAGTTTGTTGTGGCTTTTTTCACTCTCTTTTATGCGATCTGTCACCTGTTAGACCGGATGCCAAATATCAAATTTTGGTGGCATTCGCTTAAGGAACAATATTGTACGCAGGATGTTTGCAAGGCTTCCGCTCGCTAAAAATCCCTTTGAAGAATGTCATGTGAATTCCAAAACCAAACAAGGATATGGAAACTTAACGTTGTAAGAGGGGAAGTTTAGGTGTTAACAGAAAGATTTAGGCCTAGGAAATATATGTATAGATGATGTATGGAAAAATAATATGCATAGATGTTCTGCGCTAGTTACAATGTCTTCTTCTAGATGGATATGGAAACAATATCAAACACATTAACAATTTAAGGTTTTTTATCGAGTCATTGTGGCGCGTCAAGTTGGGAGTGCACGAAAAAAATGCAAGATTTGGTGGTAGTCGAGATCATTTCCAGCGTTTGAACAATCTCGTACCCACAGCAATGCCTGTTTGCTGGTTGAGATTGGGATTGGATTTGGGGAAATAGAATTCTTCGTCTGCTGTGATTGTTTGAACAGTTTTCAGTAGTAGAGTTTCATAAGTAATTTTTAAATGCAAAATGCCTGATCCAGTTGGGCATCTAAACCTAAATGTCGCTGAAAATCATTCGAGTTACGATGGCTTGCGACTTTTGTATGTCTTATTATATATAAACGAATCGTTATATCTAACTAAATATCACAAATTCCTGTAAGCTGATTAATTAAACCATACCTTTTCCAAAATATTTTGTCTATTCAAGAAAAATACATTTAAACTTAAACGGCAAGCCGGGCGTATTCAATGTTTAAAAATCTTCCCTATTGTGCTATGCTTCACTTTTGTACTCTGCGATTACAATTACTATACGAACTACTGTATGTCCTGTAAATCAGTTAAAAACCCTATCTGAGATATTAAATTATGTTTATGGTGATGAAGGTCTGCTTTGATGCTCTTCAATTAGACTCCGCAGAGAACTTCCTGGCCTGCTTCAGGCAAGGCTCGAAGAGGATGCAGTTGATGCCTTGCCGACACACCATTTTCACAAACTTTCAAGACTTGATAATATTGGAAACCGCGATGCACGAGAATGACCTGCACACTGAACTGATCTGTTTGAATTATGAGTACAGACAATTTGAAAACCTAAGGTTCTTCTAGAAAAAATCATGAATCTTAAATTTTAAAAGCCCAAGGGAAGATCGCAGACAATTTATTAACTTCCTAAATAACATGCTAGGAAGTGTTCTACATAGATTGTGCAATTTGTTGTCTCACAAAGAAATATTTTCTTGTTTAAAGCTGAAAATAAGAACTTATCCATGACGACTTCAAGATTTATAAATTGAATTGCCTGCACCCTCAAGGTTAATATATAATGTAAAGTAGGCCAACATTATGTTATAGTCGGCGTTCCCTACGACTCCTTTTGATGCTTTTCAACGTTAAGCAGTTGAAATTACACGTTCTGTCAATTTTTCGGGCAACCTCAACTATCTTGAACCCATTTAATTAAAGGCAAAATAATTTTACACCTAAATATTTTTAAAATTTGGTCGCATTAATCATGTTTAGAATGCACTTATTATTCAAAGTATGTAAATATATTGTCAATTGTAATCAAACCCTGAACAGATACTGCAGTCTACAGCCATGCATGGTGTACTAAAATGAATTAGCTCAAAACTACTATTCCTATTGTATTCACTACTTTACAAGTATATATACACTACTACTTAGCGAATATGCAATATAGACTCAAATGCGAAATCCCTTTTTGAGATCAAACGCTATATATAGACTCACAGATCTAAGTTAAAATTTGACTTCCTGCAGTTCATAATTAAAGACTCATTCCTACAGTAGCCCAAACAGTCGTGCAAATATTCCCCAAACTAAGATTGCTTTTCACTGTTACGTTTCCCTCACGTGCGTGTAGAAACAGAAAAGTTGAAATCTTTCTAAATTTTATTCAAGTAGTAATTAACTCAACAAATGCATATTAAATCATACCGGCGCAGTGGTGGTATTCTTCCGTTTTATTTAATTATTTTTAATTTATTAGCTAATTTATTCATAGAATAAATTTAAGTTATGCTGTCATTAATTAATACTTTGCGTGACAAATTCCAGTCTCCTTTACTGCAATTGAATTGATGTCTGGGAACGTATGTCTGGGAGTTATTTTCCCTGGAAAGAAAACAATCAAAGCAAAAGTTGAACTTATCCATGAACTAAAGGTACTTGGTACTATATATTTAACAATTAGATTACGAGCTCGAGATTTCTATGCAGTGATAGTTGATGAGAGCAAAGCCCGAATCAACTATCACCGCATAGAAATCGAGAGCGAGTAATCTAATAGCGCTTATGCGGGTTTTCCCTAAGGCTACTGTCTCACCACCAAGCCTCGCTTAGATGTGCAGAGAATGTATTGCGTCAATGCGAGGCTTGGTGGTAAGAACAATAGGCTTAAGGAAAACCTGCATAAGTGCTATTGTTTTAGTAGAATCAGAGGTCAAACATGGAATATTCAACAAAAAATTTGATTTTTAAGCAATTTTTTTAAAAGAAATCTCTATAGGAAGGTGATTGTTTCGCTACTCGCTATCTATCGAGGAATAGATAGCGAGTAGAGTAACCAATCAAATTACAGCATTTGCAGTAGAATACTAGTATGATTCTACTAATATCTGTTAGAACTAAATTTGAGTGGTACAGTCAGTAGCAAAGCCCGCCCGACAAATTGGTCATGCTATGCTTGTATTTCTGTGTTTATAGACTGTAAAAGGAAACAATTTCCAACGAAATGCATGATGATAATGATTTAAATTTGACTAGCATAACTAAACTGTCAGGCTGGCTTCGTTACTGGGTACAGTTTAATTAAAGCTTTATATCTAGTTTGTTTAGATTGTAAAATTGCTCTATCTATTATAGAATTATGAAAATGCTACTCTTTGGTGTGCTAAACAGTCTGGTAACATACCAATAATGGTCATTGATGGGGAAATGGTCCATGTGACTGTGGGGAACAAGATGTTATTCAGCACTAGTATAGAGAATATTGGGGAAGCAACCGTCGCATACCTGGCATCATTCTATTTACTTGACTTTGATTATCCAAAGTCATGTGAAGTTGGCTTATGTATTCTGCAACGAATCACTTTTCAAGATGAGAACATACCGAAGGATATTACTGCATCATTTGAAAGTGCGTTAAGATCATTTAATTCTTTCAGCAAAAATGCATGAAGTTACTCATTAGTTATAAGAAAAAACATACTCTGAAAAACAACATCTTGTAAACTCAAGATATGATCTGTTAACAACAAGACAACAGTTTTATGGTGATATTTCGACTCTATTTTAAAGGCATTGTCAAACCAGAATAAACTGTTGAGTTTACAAGATGTTGTTTTTCGGAGTATGTTTTTTCTTATATTTATTAAATTGTCTGCTGGTAAAGGTTTTTACTCATTAGTTACTTTGTGCTATTTCAACAAATTGAACTTGCATATACAATAGCATGTTGCTGTTATACTGTTTAACTTATACACCAGCTTCTCTATCGAAATATAATATTGTGATATACCTACTGTATTATAAATAAATTTTGGTTTTCTTTCTGTGCTATACTGTATGTTGTCATGTTTTATGCAAAAAAATATATTTGGAAAATATATATCTTGAGAAAATATTTCTTGAAATAAGAACTCCTTCAAGAAATATTTTCTTACAACAAGGAAATATTTCCTAAAAGGAAGAAATTATTTCTCAAAATAAGAAATGTTTATAGAAATTATTTCTTGAAAGAAGAAAATATTTCTAATTATTTCTCAAAACAAGAAATACTTATAGAAATCATTTCTTGAAACAAGATAATATTTCTTAGAATAAGACATGCTTTAAGAAATGTTTTCTGAAAAAAAGAAAATATTACTTGTTTTAAGAAAATATTTCTTAAGAAAATTTCTTATCAAGAAAAAAATTCTTGCTATTCTCCCAATCCAAATTTTCTTGTTTTGAGAAAATATTTCTCAAAACAAGATTTTTTTTCTTAAAATAAGAAAATAATTTTTTGCTGTGTAGTTAATATATAATACATAGTTTAATTTTGTTTTAAAGCAGGATTTTCCAGACGGTTTTTTAACATTTATTCCAACCATTGGATCAGTTTTATATATACTGTCCATCTTCAGACTACAACTTGTAATATTATCTAAAAATCTTTGAATATCTCCCTATAGCTTCTGTTTACCTTTATATATATTAAGTATTCAAGTAAATTCATGTAATGTTTACTGCACTAAAAAAATATAATCTATATAGCACTGCTGTTCTTACCACAGGGAAAGAAATAATGGACATAATTAAACATTTAATAAAATCCTTAGTATTTTGCATTTATGGTAGCAATGCAATGCAATGCATGATTATCTATCAGATTACCTAGAGATCCCCCAAAATAGCCTAATATTTGAGTTGTAGTTAAAGAGAAAGTTCAGACAATTTCCATTTGGACATTATGGCAATTCTTATACTAAGCGGTCTAGCGTTTCACGTCGAAAACCGCAAGAATCGTAATATTTATGAAAATTATTTTACAATATTTCGAAAGTTTGAACTTTATTCAATTTAGTCTGTTGCATTTTGAAACAGAGAGATATCATTAAATTTGAATGCAGTACAACTGTTATTGCTTTATTTTTTCATATGTAACTCCTTTTAATTTCCACATAGAGCTATGATGAAATTGCTGCTTATTTACCAAACGTTGTGCGCATGCGTGTCAGTTACTTTTTGCGGTGAGCCTCGGCGTAGCAAATGCATCATGGGAACTCGCATCGATATAAAATCTACACTATTTACCATTTATTTGCTGAAACTGAATATAGTTTTAATAAACTTATTACATATTGCCAAATGTTGCAATCTCACTCCGTAGCTTGTTTTGCTAGTCTTTTTTTTTAATCTGCTTAAAGCCTTAACTGGGAAATTTGAAGCATGTCTTTAAAAGCCTATATTCAATTTAACACATTGTTAACTTATAGCACTTCAGAGATGACAGCACGATCACTCCGACCTTTCACATTGACATGGCTCGCTTTGTAGTATATTTTAAAAAAATATGAAACAGTATTCCGGTATCAAAATTTTTAAAAACACATTTGAAATTTTTGACTTTTTTCGTTTTTCAACTATATTTTTAAAATGTGAACAAGAGTGCAAATTAGAAAGATACGTGGAGACTACGTGGAGATTTTAACATCCTTGTTCGAGAAGATACCATCTTCCAAGTATTTCTCTTCAAATATTTGAAGACGGGTAGAATTTCTATCAGCATATGAACAGGCTGGCTTCCAACTTCGTAGCAAGAGCCCGCAACCCTCTATAGGCGGAATTGAGGTAAGACACTTTGAAGAAGCCCAAAAGAATGCACGGAATGCGTTGCATTCTATTATTGTTGTATCAAGTAGACTAGGCTGGCGCGGAATATTTAAACTGTTGAAGATAGTTGATGCTTGAAAAATGGGCATTTATTTTATATTTCCTTGATTAGTGCATAAAATGTAGCTTAATGGACGATTCCCCTTTTAAACAAACTTTTGAATTAAAAATATTTATTAGCACACCTGAAAGGAGTATCCTAAATTTAGTAAAATTGTAAAGTTTGGTTGCAAAACATTGTAAATTAAAATGCGGAAAATATAGTCCTGTGAAGTTTGCAAATTTTGTACACTTTTGTATTACGTCTTTAATATTATCGATGATCGCTTCAAAAGCGTGAAACACTGTGCAGCGATGAATAAATGATATTATTATTACTAAACATTGCTCTACCAATTAAATTTTGTTATTATATATATATATATATATATATATATATATATAAATATATATATATATATATATATATATATATATATATATATATATATATATATATATATATATATATATATATATATATATATATATATATATATATATATATATATATATATATACATATATTTATCACATATACTTGTGCCTTTATCTGGGCGATAACACGGTGGCATAAAAACGATATCTCCCGTGATATCGTTTTATGTCCCGTGATATCGTTTTTTGTCCCGCGATATCGTTTTTTGTCCCGCTCAAAACAAAGATGGCGGCCGACTGAAGGATCGATAGAGAGATAACAATAAAAATATAAAATAATACAAGGAAAATAACACAAAGAAATTTGCAGCTATTAAAAGATAAGTTATTTTTGGGTTTTTTTCGTAATTTCTTTAATTAAACAATAATTTTTAATTCATTTTGAAATGTACTCGAAGTATAAATATTTTGAAAATATAATCTGGTTTTTGCTTTTTGCTCTAGATAAAAGCACAAGTATGTGATAAATAGGTTATCACATTCGAGACTCGGTAATATCAGTTTTATCGCTCTCGCTACGATATCATATTTTGTCCCTCGTTCGCTGCGCTCACTCGTGACAAAATATGATATCGTCTCTCGAGCGATAAAACTTATATCACCTCGCCTCTCATATGATAACCTATACATACATATATACATATAACCTGTAAATAAGAATTAAAATATATATATATATATATATATATATATATATATATATATATATATATATATATATATATATATATATATATATATATACATATATATATATACATATATATATATATATATATATATATATATACATATATATATATATATATATATATATATATATATATATATATATATATATATATATATATATATATATATATATATATATATATATATATATATATATATATATATCTATAATATAATTAGTGCAAAATCTGCAATGTGATTGGTTACTGAGCGTGCATTATAACACAACAATGCACGCAGCACGCTGGGTATTTTGTTTTGTCTCCTGTTTGCCGGGAGACTGTGATCACATTTACCGTAGTTTTTATGCACAAATTATAATATAATGTTGAAAAAAAAACGGCGTGAAAACGAAGGAGAAAAAAAAGATTGAAAACAAAAGAAAACCGGGCAGAGCAGAACGATAAAGTTTAAAAAAAATCATTCGTAGCTTTTTTCGCTGAGTACGAATTCGATTGAACGACTCGACAAAACTTTAAAAAGGCAGCGAGAAAACACAAAAGATCGTGAAAAAGTGCAAGAAAACTACAAAAACTAAACTAATTTTATCAAGAAAGTACCTTAATTGTCATCGGGACAGAAACTCGTTGACATATCATCGGCGAAACACGAAAAATATGTTCCATACTTTCAGCAAACAGAAACAAAACAGGACGACGAAAAGATCAGATTGTTCGACTTTCTTGCCAAAAATCTCATGCCATATGCAGCAAAACAGCTGTAAATTACTTCTTGTATCAATCCTACCCTTTTTAAAGCTTTTTTAAAATTATAAGTATCGAAAATCTGTTTGTTTTTGCTTAAAAAGTTCACAAATTCCTTCGCCGGCCGCTTAAAATGTAAGCTTGTTGCTAAGCAATGAGCAAAAGCATTTGCGTGACGTCAATCCTAACATGTAAGGAGAATTTTATCATCAATCTGTTTGAAAACATTGTTTGCTGAGCAATAACGTTCTTATATTATAAAAGAAATAGAAAAACTCGTCTTGTGCGTTTATGGTGTGATAATGCACTTGGGAAATGTTAGGAGAATACTCGAGAAACGTGTAAAACACTTGGCTACGCCTCGTGTTCTACACGCTTCTCTCGTATTCTCCTAACATTTCCCGCGTGCATTATCACACTATAAACGCACGCGACTCGTTTTCTATTTCTTAAATATATATATATATATATATATATATATATATATATATATATATATATATATATATATATATATATATATATATATATATATATATATATATATAATGTGCTAGTTTTGGTTAGCGAAATACAAAAGAGTGCTCAATGAGATAAAGACAGAGCGAAACGTACCTCAAAAACTTACCACTACAGTCTGTTTCATCCAAAGGGAATCTTCAGGTGGTAGACAAATTTCGAAAATGTGCGAGCTTCTTTTATGCTCAAGGCGGAAACGTGGGCGCGTGGGTGGTTGAATAGCATGCATTCCTTTCTTTGTTTAGGTTGTTTACCTGAAATCTGCTTTTGTGTTGGCAGGCCGAAACTATTTCCGATCTTTTGTTAAGCAAGCAATTGTTTTTTCTTTCAAAATACTGATTTTTTCCTCCAAACATAAATTACATCTTTTGGATCCTCCCGTGTAAGAAATAGACTTTTTTATTATGGACCATTTTATGGTGAAATCTGTTTTCTTTTGCTTTAAGTGCCAAACGTGTTTCGAAAGTTCCGTCTCGTTCGAATATTTTTTGTGTGTGAAAGATTTGATATGATTCCTGTACCGCTCTTTGAATGTGTTTGAGGTCATGCCAATGTAGTGCTTTGTGTCCTGTGTGTTGCCTGTAAAAATTGTTGCTTTGTATACAATGTCCTTACTCATGCACTTAATTGTTCTGCAATGGGCATGTGAGCTTGTTCCTACAGTTGCAGTTCTCTGCGCTAATGTCTTGTGGTTGGCTTTTCCTAATTATGCGTGTGTTGTGACTTGTGATAATTGACTTAACGTTACTCATGCAGCTGTAACTGACCTTAACTGTGTTCCTATTGAAAATTTTGTGTAACTTGTTGCCTATTGGAAAGTGCGTGTCTACAAGCTTGAGGAAACTGCGTGCGATGTTTGTCTTGACATTTTTGCTAAATGGAGGGTTAAACCAGATGATGTTGCGTTGCCTGTTCCTGCGTGGTTGCTGTGTCCCAATAGGCAACAAGTTAAACAAAATTTTCAATAGGAACACAGTTACGGTCAGTTATAGCTGCATGAGTAACGTTAAGTCAATTATCACAAGTCACAACACACGCATAATTAGGAAAAGCCAACCACAAGACATTTGCGCAGAGAACTGCAACTGTAGGAACAAGCTCACATGCCCATTGCAGAACAAGTGCATGAGTAAGGACATTGTATACAAAGCAACAATTTTTACAGGCAACACACAGGACACAAAGCACTACATTGGCATGACCTCAAACACATTCAAAGAGCGGTACAGGAATCATATCAAATCTTTCACACACAAAAAATATTCGAACGAGACGGAACTTTCGAAACACGTTTGGCACTTAAAGCAAAAGAAAACAGATTTCACCATAAAATGGTCCATAACAAAAAAGTCTATTTCTTACACGGGAGGATCCAAAAGATGTAATTTATGTTTGGAGGAAAAAATCAGTATTTTGAAAGAAAAAAACAATTGCTTGCTTAACAAAAGATCGGAAATAGTTTCGGCCTGCCAACACAAAAGCAGATTTCAGGTAAACAACCTAAACAAAGAAAGGAATGCATGCTATTCAACCACCCACGCGCCCACGTTTCCGTCTTGAGCATAAAAGAAGCTCGCACAATTTCGAAATTTGTCTACCACCTGAAGATTCCCTTTAGATGAAACAGACTGTAGTGGTAAGTTTTTGAGGTATTTTGCATAATTATATATATATATATATATATATATATATATATATATATATATATATATATATATATATACATATATATATATATATATATATATATATATATATATATATATATATATATATATATATATATATATATATATATATATATATATATATATATATTTATATATATTTATTTATTCATATCATTTCTTAATAATATTTACAAATCGCTACTCAGAGTTTCACGCTAATGCGATTTTCAAGCGATTAAACTACTGCTGTTGTAACGGTTTAGTTTGATTCGCGCTTTGCTTGCTGACGTGATCTTCTTGCGCTTAAAATTCCATGCACTGAATTTGCTTCGATGGCAGCATCTCGAGAACAACTCAGTTCGTTTGTTCAGAAGGTTTTGTAACTTTGACTTAATTATCTGCAATTTTTCCTCGGTACAGAGGTTGCAGCGGTTCTTCCCTGGGACGTAAGCTTGTGCACGTTTGACAATTGACCATTTAATTGCAAATCCTATGTGATCGTTCTTTAAATTCCACACATGTTTCGATAGTTCAGTTTCTGACGAGTATTGACGGTGATTAAACGATTTTAGGTGATTACGATATCTTTCTTTAAAGCTGTTTGATGTCATTCCTATGTACGTTTTTACTGTTCCGTTTTGTGATGCTATTTCAGCTTTGTATACGATGTTTTTCACTAAGCACTTTCCGTCGAGTGGACATTCTTTCTCATGTTTACAGTTGCATTGGGCGGACGCTGGTGGATCATTTGACAACAGTTCATGGTTGTGATTGGAGATAGTTGACTTGATGTTTTCCATGCATGAATAACTGACTTTTACATTGTTTCTGTTGAATACTTTATGTAGAGGGTTTGAAGGAGGGAAGTGTCTGTCGATGAGATTTAGGAAGGTTTTACCAACGTTTGTTTTGACTGACTTACTAAATGGGGGGTTGAACCAAATGATGTTTCTTCGTCTAGTAGAATTTGATGTGGATGGTGTTTTCGCTTCATTTGAATTGGCACTAGGTTGATATGTAAATGGATCGTCGTACTTACTGCGTTTTAATGCATCTCTGTACACAGGAGCAGTTGATTCGAACAAGGAATGGTTTGCAGAAAGCGATGATATGCGTTTGTTGATGGACTTGGGTAATTGCTTGATGATTGCAGGTGTATATATATATATATATATATATATATATAATAGTAATAATAATAACTTTTGAAATAGGCCGTTCGCCGTAGTTCGAAAATGTGGCTAGAAAACAAATTTCATTAAGCATGTCGTGGAACTGAGGTAACTTTGCAGAACATAACTTTTTCAAACACGGAGAGTTCGAATCTGAAAAGTTGCCGCTCCTCTGACCCGCAGTTTTTTCATAAAATCCATTTTAATTCTCACTCTTTCAACACGCTTCAAATAATCTCCCGCCATTGCTAGTCATGTTTGCGTGTGTGAAGTCCATTTCCACGGCAAATGCAGAAATAAAAGACCTACCAAAAGGGATATATTAGCAAACATTATTGAGACATAAGAAAACAGTGCTTAAACCTATTTTTATCATATAAAAAACTCACAGAAGTCGACGATTCAGGTAATATAAGTAAGCTTGAGAGACCTAAAACCACCCTTGCCAATGCTGGTCGAAAACGTTTGTCAGAGGAAAGCATCGGACAACCAGGAAACTATAACTAATAATAAGTTATCAGCAATTTTGTGCTTGAGAGCCAAGTATAACTGCAGCAAAAATGTTGCCTTTGACCAAAAATAGGTAAAATCAACAATAGTCCACCTTCATCATCATGCATTCATTAACTGTATATAACCTCCCAGGATAAATAATTAGTTGACAATTTTTAAATATCAGAGAGTTTTGCAACAATTGTTTTCATGTATTCATTAAGCGTTAACGCTTGAAACGCCTGTTTTAAATGTTTTGTTCCTCACTTTCCAATAATATTATTAGAACTACAAATAAAATATATATTGTCTTCAATGTGTCCAGTTACTTCAGTGCACAAGAAACATAAGGTCTGAAACACCAACAGTAACATGCACTAAAACACTTAACAACCTAAGTTGAAAATAAATCGACAGAACAATCTTCAATAAAGGGGGTTTTCATCCAAACCTCCCATAAAAGAGACACAATTTATAGCTCATTAAGTGATTATTAATTTCACTAAGAGGCTGCTCAATATATGTAAACAATGCCTGTTCAATATATAAACAAGGTGACAAAATAGTGCACCGAATATCATTTTTACAATGGAGTGTTATTGCAGCAGTTGCGATATCACTGGTGGGGTAATACCCCCCAGTTACAAGTTGCAAGAGAGATATCTCTCAAGCTAATGCCTAATTAAATTTTCCTGGAAGGTATCTAGAAGTGAGAGGTGTTTCCAACATGTTTCCAACCTATGTGTTACATTAGAATCACGTACACAATTGACCCTAATAACAACTGATTTTAAAAGGGAATTGTTGGTGTCCCTTGTGCACATTTTCTTCTACTCTTGGCAGGCGAGGTGAAACCTCTAGCAGGTGTCTTGTTCCTGTTTATCAAAATAATCGAGGATTTTTTTGCATCAGGAAAAACCAGTAGCAGTTCTACAGTTCTATGCTGGCTATGAAAAGCATGCTATTGTTATACTTTTATCATTACATTATCCCCGAAATAAGAAATCGCTTTTAATAGTTACTGTCTGAGATACTATGTTGCATTGTGACAACTTCCATTCAAGGTAACCCAGATTGAAAAAAGCCAGATGGAAATGTCATATCTCAATATCTGTGATGTCTAAAGCCCCAGGCCATTTACAGATTGAGCAAATTTAGGAAAAAACATTTGAAGATGGATAAGGACAATTAATCTATTACCTTTTTCAGAACTGGAAATAGAATGAATTTGTCCGTTGCTTTCGTATTACAAACGTTTTCGTCCAGCATTGGCAAGGATGGCTTTAGCTCTCTCATTAAAGGTTACTTGTATTATAGTAAACTTGTCTGAATAGTAGACTTCTGCGAGTTCTGTTCATGATAAAGACGTATGTAAGCACTGCTTTATTATGTCTCAAAAATTTTTGCTAATATCCCTTCTAATTTCTCCATCTTTGCCGTGGAAATGGACTTCACACACACACAAACATGACTAGCAACTTTGTAAGGAGCCATGTGTTTACAAAATTAATGATTTTAGCAATTCCATCGGTTAGAATGACAATTTACCGCGAGTTGAGGGATCTGGGACGGAATAATCACCATTCTGAGCGATTGCAAACGCAATATTAAAGAATTCAAAATGGCGGGAGATTATTTGAAGCGCGTCAAAAGAGTGGAATTAAAATGGATTTTATGAAAAAACTGCGGGTCGGAGGAGCGGCAACTTTTCAGATTCGAACTTCCCGTGTTTGAAAAAGTTATGTTCTGTAAAGTTTCCTCAGTTCCACGACATGCTTAATGAAAGTGAACGATATCGGGTCACGGCGAACGGCCTAAAAGTATTCAAGATTGAAGAGTGCTCGATATTAGTTTTAATAGAGCAATTCAAATAGTTTATTTAAAACAGTTAGTTACAAATTTCGCTACACAGTGTTTCACGCCAGAAGGCGATCATCAGGCGAATGAATACTCGTATACTATATCGTTAGACGGTTTGTGTGATGACGCTCGTCATATCGCTTGCGCTAACAATTTAAATTTGAATTATGTATTTGCACGAGCGCGCGCGCGTTCGTGTTCAACGTTTTGTCCTTATTCGATTTCAGGATAAAAATCGTTTCTTCTAAGCATAGGTCGCATGATCTTCCGCCGGCAGTGTATGCAGGGACACGTTTGATAATAGACCATTTAATGCTAAATGATCTACCGTTCTCTCTCAAGTTCCAGGCGTACTTCGACAGCTCTGTTTCTTTCGCGTACTTTGCGTTCGCCAACGATTTTTTGTGGTTGTTATACCGCTCTTTAAATGGGCCTGCCGTGATACCGATGTCAACCTTCGATTCTTGACCTTCGTAACCGTACCAGAGTGGTTAGGAGACTTGTCAATGATTTTAGAGCGCTCAATACCATTACTGGTGGAGCGGATATATTTATTTCTTTCGTAGACCTGCTGTGCTACTCCGAGTTTCACGCTATAAAGCGACCGCCAGGCAACTGCTTTATAGCGTGAAACTCGGAGTAGCACAGCAGGTCTACGAAAGAAATAAATATAATTATATGTATACAGTACTGTGCAGTGCAAAAGTTTTGGGTCACCCAAGTTTTGCTTTTACAACAAAAGCCATATCTGTTTCTAAATTGAACCAATTACAATGAAACTTGTACATGTGATTGAGCAAAACGTTATCTACAACTTACGACTTTGAAAAAAAGGACATTGCAAACTGGAAGTTCAGCTGTAACGGAAGTTCGGTTTACTATTTTTCCCCCAAGTTTATATTTTACAATGTACAGCTCATAAAAAATTATTTTTTTTCACAATGTTACAGCAGACTCATTGAAGCATTCCAGAAAAATTAAAAACTTTTGATGCAACATGCAGTTTTCAGTGTAGACAAAATCTAGCCGTCTTTAAAAAACGCTGTTTCAAACCTCTGTGCTCCTCTGTTTGAAAATATTTTGCTTAAACCCTTTTAACATGCGGTCATTACAAGGGGCAAAAAAGTTTAATTTTAGGACGAAAAGCAATAAACGCTGCTCAAAAGATATATATTTGCAGTGTGTTATATTATGAGATTTTTTTAGCTGATTCAATAATGATCGTATGTGCCATCACGTTTCGTACTAAAGGTTTGTATTTATTTCTGGAACACTATAACCTCTTTGCAATAGAATCAGATAAAAAAATTAACAGTCAAATTAATTTGCGCTTGATTTGTTTTTGAATTTGTACAAAAGTAGTGAAGTATATACACATACTACCAGCGAACTTCCAGTTTGCAATATCCATTTTTAAAGTCGTAAGTTGTAGATAACGTTTTGCTCGATCACATGTACAAGTTTCATTGTAATTGGTTCAATTTGATAGGTATGGCTTTTGTTGTAAAAGCAAAAAATTGGGTGACCTAAAACTTTTGCACAGTACTGTATATGTATATGTATATGTGTATATATATATATATATATATATATATATATATATATATATATATATATATATATATATATATATATATATATATATGCCGTCAAGTAAACATATGAATTATTAATCCAACGCAAAAAAATATCAAAAGAAAACAGATGTTAGAACGGAAATGGTAGAACGAAAAAACTGTTATTTCCATGAAGGTGAAAATTAACTCTCAGCACAAGACTTATTAAACGCTAAACAATTTCGCGTGTGGGACTGTGTTGCGTGTGGGGCGTACTGAAACGTTAAATGTTAATGGTAAATGTCTATTATAAGTTGCCCTTAAATTGGCTAAAAGCTTTTTGTTGTAGTATAGTAAAATGCAGATATATAAAAATAGATACATAGGTGATATACGTGACACATATTCCGCAAATCTTTCTAAATGTTATTTCAGCTTTATGTTGGCTGCAGATGGCTATGAAACATGACTGGAACTTTATGTCCGTGATTGCCCCTTAAAATGTTAAAACTTATATTCTTGTTGATTCACAACATACCAAGATCTAACACAGAACAATGTCGCGTGTGGGATGTACGCTGAAATATTAATAGTTTATTTTAATTTTTTATTATAAGTTGCCCCTAAAAGCTTTTTTGATGTAGTAAAATGCAGATATATAATAAGATAAATAATAAGCGCCACAAAAGTGCAAACATAAGTATATCTGACGCACATTCTGTAATCTTCTTAAATGTTATTTCAGCTCAGTGCAGACGGCAAAACACAACATGAAGGCAGCCCTATGTCCTCGATTACTCCTCAGAATGTTTACTTTATCCTTGTTGATCCTCAACATAGCAAGATTTAAAGCAGAACAATGTCCCGCGTGGGAATATCAGATCGTCAATGAAGGTCAGTAGCATATAAATAAGTATAATAATCATATTATTTATAAATGTAATATACCTGAAAACTACGTATAGTGAAACACATAAGATGGAAAGCTCATTTCTTTTTAAAAGCCGAAAACTGTCAGAAGAACACTTTACATTTCGGTCTTTAGTGAAACATAACACCACCCACAATTTTGGAATTGAAACCTTTGGAAGAAGACGTTATATATAAAACGCTTAGAAAATATCAAATTTACCCAGGGAAAACCCTCGAAGGACAGGAGATATCAACTGCGAGCACTGAGCAAGTGTACACCACACAGTACTAGGTTTCACAATGGTGAGAGGCACAACGCGCTAACCACTTGCGCCACTAAATGATAATAAAGATTTTATAGCATATAGATAAAACGTGCAGGTATGCTAACTTTAAGAAATAACAAAACATGTAAAGGCGCAAATTAAATCCCATGTTAAAATGATTGAGAGTGTAATCAGACTTTTTCCACATCTGAGCTTAACGTATTATAGAATTTTGCACCCTGGGAACCAGCCAAAAAATGTCTGAATTTAAATATTGCTATTTAAAGCTTATTTCATAATGATGTACTTGGTTTACTTCAGTAAAATAATCATGAAAGCTACACTGTGTCTCCAACAGGACATGAAGATTGTTCTTCTCGTGGCTCGTCAGCACAGTGCATGTATTGTAATGTATTACATGCATTGCAAGTAATGCAGGCGTGACAAGCAACTGAAGTTAGACTGATAACGCCGTGCCCATCAATCGCAGTAAGGGCAAAACATCTGTCTATGCTGCAGTTTTTAAACTGTTGCATAGTAACGTCGGTGTTGGGCACGCAATCTTAACATTTTTCAATTAACATGTCTCTTGTCAAAAAATGAAAATACTACAAGAACAAACTAAATTAATTAGGGAATGGTATTTTTTTATTTTGAATAATGAAATATATTTACTCATATTTTCCGCATTTCACTAGTGAAATATGAATACTTATGTAGCTAACTGTCACGGATCGCCGTTTCCTTTCCAGCCTTGTTTGTTTCTAGCTACAATATGCTGTTGTTACTTAAGATTTTTCGGACGCTGTGACCTTCTGTCACTACGATTTTGCGATGAAAAGTTGAAAGCAAAAACAAAAATATGTATCAGTATACCCTAAGGAGTCATCAGAAGATCGACAATATAAAAAACATTTACAAAGATGTATTTCCAAACGTTTATGCGTAAAAACGCTATTGGCGCTTTTGTCACCAAACTGCAATTGCATATAAAAAAGATGGCCGCGGTGTGAAAACTATATAAACTGATCTTAAAGACAAAGCCAGCAGCTTGTTACTCCTGCTAAAGCAAATGAACCTTTCGGGAAATATTCTCGTTTACGTGAGCTTCGGCTTTTTTGACTGTCTATACGTATAGGAACATATTTTAAATTAAAAAAGAGGCAGGGTAGGGGGTTTTTAATGTTGCCCCCACACTTTTTCCCCGCAACCGTGTGCAGTACAATTTATGTATTTCAATCTATATTAACTCCGCTTTCACAGATGGTTCACCTTTGTCTCTGAAGGACATTATTTCCAATCACACTGTGGAACCAAGTGTCCAAGTAAACTGTAATCATCTTTGCTACAATGAACCAAAATGTGTTGGGTTTAACTTCAGAACCAAAACAGATGAGAAGCAGCCAGTAAACTGTCAACTTACTAACACCACGAGAAGGAAAACTATAAAAGACCGGGAGACTGGACACTATTTTATGATGTTGAAGCTGTATGTATATTTGAAATGTTCTCACCAGTCAGTTTTTAATAAAAATTTATAGCTATACACTATAAAACTTTACATGGATGTACACCAGTATGGACTTCACACCTGATTTTAGTGTGCAGTGATAACAAATTTATGCAGTGAAAGAAAAATGTGCAATGGCAAAATTTGTACGTATTCCTGTTTCAAACAATATTAAGTTCTATGCTGTATGTGAACAACAGTATATAAGTTTGGTCTTCCAGGCAAAAATTATTAAGCAGGTGCATGGAAGATAGAAATTTCTTAAAACTGGTTATAATGGATTGTCTAGTTAACGTTTAGTTGATTAGCAAAAGGTATTTCTATTATTTGACCCAGAGGGTATATACTTGAACCTTTATCTTTAACCTATTCACTGAATTTTGAATATATATTTCCATGCATGTAAACCTATACTGCTTTCACGAGTTTGCTCATATTTAAAAGAATAAAATTAATATTTGAAAAAAGAAATACATGCTCGTTGCCCTAGACGAAGTGCCCCCCCCCCCCCCGCTTAATTACTACGATACTGCAGATACTGGTATATGTGTTGAATTTTTTCTATTTTTATAGGCAAAGAATGAAGGTAAGACAAGTTCTCATATATTCGGCATTTATACTACTCGATAATGCATTATCATTTACCTTTATATTGACCAATGTAATAAGAAATTACTACAAAAATTACTAACTTGTATTATACTCGACGAACAAGGGTGCAAGACATTGAATTTCAGTTCCTGCTTCAAGACTTCAAATAAACTTCTTTCAAGTAAGAAGGTTCTTAAAAGAATTAAAATAATTTCTTCTTGTACTGATAGGAATATTTTTCATGGCAAGGACGGCGTTCTTACCTAGAATTGCGTATAGAAATTATCAATAACTGTATGAGATACTGAATTCATTGCATACATCATTAATATTTCTACCATCGCAGCAGTTTTTACCATTGTAGAATTAAAGAGCCGAATTAAGGAGCGTTCAACACCGAGTACGTGTACTGAAATACGAAAACGAGACGCCAGGCTACCCAGTGCAAACTACGATATCAATCCTGACAACCGCACGTCTAATACTGTTGCAGTCTACTGTGATATGACCTCAGAGAATGGTACTGGTGTGACAGTGATTGGACATGATAGTGAATCAAGAACTGAGGTATCATATCATGGGCGACCAGATTACCAAAGTATAAGTGCATGTTATTACTACGTACATAATGTCTTCTGGATGTACCCAGAAAGAATGTTTTGGTTACTTTACCGCAGGATAGCATAAGGCTTTCGGCTATGCATGTTCTCATTAACGTATCAGCAACGCCAAAAAATGATCGCATACAAGAATTATACAACATGCACCGTTTTCGAGATCAATTGTCTTAAGTTGTTATGGAAAATAATATATAATTATTCAATATATAAATGTTGTATAATCCGAGACAACCTGTGTGACATCTGTTATCATGCACATGTTATTACTATACACTGAGAACGAGAAATTTAAGTGATGTATTGGTCTGAGGAGCCACTGGGTCCAAGGCAAATATATCAATAATATATAGCCGAGATTCTTGGTGTATAAAAGGCTTACTTATTCTTTGAAGAGGCCTTTACCATATATACTATATTGACATATTTTTAACAGATTTGTCTCGTTTTGCTTAATTAAGCAAATGTCGGAACAATCATTTAGCCTACCTGAGTGTTTTTCGATTCAACTCTAGGTAAAAGGCTTTGAAAAACCTGGCTCCTACATCCGGAAGGTTAAGTACAACATAAGCATGGAGCAGGTTATCGCAATAATCGAGCGTTCTCAGAAATGTGAGCAATTTATAAAGTATGAATGTTATAAGGCTGTGTTATATTTTCGAACTGGTCCTACGTCGTGGTGGGTGTCCCGAGATGGCGCGCAGATGACGTATTGGGGAGGAGCTCCACCCGGTAGCTCGAAGTGTAGATGTGGAATGACCGACAGTTGTGAAGTTAAAGGCGAAGTATGTAACTGCGACCAGAATAATAATATTTGGACAGAAGACAGTGGCGACCTTACGGAAAAAGATGCACTGCCTGTGACTGAACTGAGATTTGGAGATACTGGTACTCACCGTAATGTGCCCGATGAAATTGGTTACCACACCCTTGGGACGCTTCGTTGCTGGGGATAATGAGCAGTGGACGTGCGATGAAGACTATAGATCATGAATTAATGATAACTGCATGTTATCATAGCTAAACGTAGTGTATGACGGGATGTACATCCTGTTTGATTTCGTTTAAAAACGTAGCGACAATTTATTTAGTTTTTGAATACACGCAAATATAAAGATATTCAAGGGGTGAGTGTTAATGTCAAAAGTCGAGAATAATCGACGTCATACCTTAGGAACATTGATCAGGGGGTGTTATGCTCCACAGTAAAATTGCTGAGAACGAGGGTAAAGAATAGCACAATTTTATGTCTATCTGCTCCGGCCAAAATTACATAAATTTTATCAAAACATTAAAATCACTTACTTAACATATTAAATCATTCAATATTAAGTCCAATCGTACAGATTTAAGTTGAAACCTAAAACCAAAAAGAAAATTCGAATGTTATCGCATGCAGATTATAACTTTAGGGGGCATTGTGACGTATTTTCCGGGCTAAAATAAACAAATCAGCGGGCTAAAATACATTTTACCCGCTGACGTAATAGCCAAATTATAAACATTTTAAATGCCCACTTTAGAGTGATATTTTAAGTGTTTGCTTAAATATATGGCCTTTGAAGTTATTATAATAGTAACAGAGTTGATGTTCTTGGGCATAAATATGTTTTTGGCCCTCCTCAGAGCTCATTTTAACCCTCGCTACGCTCGGGCTAAAATGATTCTGAGTCGGGCCAGAAACATATTTATGCCCGCGAACGTCAACTCTATTGTTATATCATTACAACAAAGCCGCCAAGTAAATACATCAGCCACATTAATCTAATGCAAAAATGATTCGAAAGAAAAACGGATCTGAGAACCGCATTATAAAAACAACAGAAAATTATTTCCGCCAATGTAAAAAAATAGGTACGCTAAAGCGTACATGTGTCTACTGTGACTTGCAAGCAAAAAGAGATGAATGTGGATATGTGATATGAACAAGATACAGCTAAGTGATTTAAGGTTGACATGCAAATAGTCGAATGCACAATATGAGCGACAAAAATTGATGTAAATAATCAAAGTTTTACATACTTTTGCATGCAAATGTAAAAAAGAATATACTGTAATGCTAAATACAATGGTTGCAATTCCGTAAGGCCACTGATTTGTTGAACGTATTTAAGACTACATTTCCCCATAATTTGTCAGTTGCTTATATTGCACAGTCCATGACTGGTGTTGATGTCAATAATTAGAATAGGTAACTCATGCTCTGTGAACACCTACGTATGAATACCCCCCCCCCATCTAGTGCCACATGCCACTGAAGACATTAGATAAGTATCAAAACTGATCTAAAATGAAAATTACTTTCAAACAAATTACAAAACTAACATATATACATAGTTAAGTTTGGCAGTATAGTTAAGCCTAGTTTCCATTTAATCATAACTGTCACAGCAAAGTCATTCTCAGCAATGTGAGATAGCTTGCATCCACCTTTTCTCTTGTTGCCTCCATTTAACAGCCTCGTACCCAGGTGCTTTTTATTTATGAAAATATTATCAGTTAATCAAGTAAGTTATATTATCAGTTAATCAAGTAAGTTATATTATCAGTTAATCCAGTAAGTTATATACAGATCAGATGCAGATTGAGCGAGCACGCAAGAATCATATTACAGTTTACAGTAACATATACAGTGCAGCTAAAGGCGCAAGCAACGGGGGGGGGGGGGGTATGGCTAGTATATAACTTACTGCATTAACTGATAATATTTTCACAACAAAAAACCTCCTGGGTACGAGGCTGTCCATTTCAATTGGTCATATTAGTCGTAAGTGTAGATTGATCTACACATTCTATCAGATTGGTTACTTTGATATTCACAACATTTAAGATTAAATGGAAGCTAGGCTTTAGTGCGGGGAAATTTTAGTTAATATTTCAATTGTTAAGCAATGCCAAGTCATTTATTCATCATGTTGTACCCAATTGTTCAGGTAGGGCAACGTCTATAGCCCGAACAGGTCTTAAAAATCAATTTTTGTTTGAGAATATTGTTGCTGTTATCAGTTGTCTTGTTCAGCTTTGAAGTGAACAAATCAATGGTCCTGTTCTTTCCTTTGATGACGTGAAGCAAATATTTTGAAACGTAAACTATTTTCTTGTGACCAAGACCATCCACACCTGACAGTAGAATTGTTGTTTAAGGTTTCTAGGAAACCAATAATCATTGGCAGTGAATTATTGGAAGTGATCTTTAACATTGAATATACTACAAGAGAAAGTTTATTTATAAACTTAGGACTCTCCCTGTGACCCATGCACCCTCACAAAGTAATAATCAAATATTTCATGAATCTGTGATTCAACTATTTTTTGGTTATTAAATTGTATAAATAGTTTGTTCACATGCTGCGTATATAGATAGAAAACCAACATGGACTATTAAGTAAACGACAGAGCTGATCTACTTCATAATGAACTCTCCAAGTGACAAGTCATCAAGTTATAGTGATACAGAAAATTCTCTGACAATGACAGAACTCAAGAGTTGTCAGGCTTTGCCATTAATTCATCATTAAACACGGCATTGTTTCTTACAACTTGCAGTGTACTTTAATGGGCCGATATCTGTAGTGATAGCTATATAATTATACAGTAATTATGATAATGTATAGGCATAATTAACCATGTAAGGAATAGAAAAGGAGAATAAAAAACAACAACACAACATGGTGGCAGCATATCTGACATGCAAACAGTACTAGTAGTCGGAAGAAACTAGAAGACTTTACATTTATGTAACAGTATGGTCCCCTGCCAAGGAGTCATTACAGTAAATCCCATCTTAGACTTAGGCAGCTTTCTATTTCCAATTTAAATCTCCAAAGGAAAATTTTCCCAAGGGAACAAGCCGGAGTAAAAGTGGCTTGGATAAACACTTAAGATTCACGAACTTTGCACAAGTAGATTAATTTCGTTCGAACTGAATACACATGCGTGCATGATCGAGATTATATTATCACAACAAAGACTTTGATAAAATAATCTATCTCACCTTAATACTGCAGGCATCTGTAGATGGTAAGATGGCGATAGTATGTATTAAATGACGATCAAAATATTCCAGCATACAGAATATCAATATTATACACAAATGTCAAAATCATCGAGTTATATTATATCTGGAGCGAGCACGCCAATCTCTGTTCAGTCAAGCTTGATCTGTGGTCAAGCAGTTGAAGCAAAAAAGATGGCGGATTTCTGACGAATCATCACGCCAATTGACGCCATCTCACCCCATTTGACGCCATATCTATGGCAACGGCTAAAGGTAGTAACCGCTAGCCAGGCTCAATTTTGAGCCCGCGGCGGTTTTCACACCCCCCTGGATGTTATGTTGATCTTTTTCGCAGTGAATTATTTTTGTCAATGAGAATGATTTTGATGAATTTTTTGGGACTTTTACGATTTATTCAAAGATGTACAAGTTATTCATTATATATTTGGCCTTGGAGAGGAACGGAAAATTAATAAAGTCTTGAAAATGTCGACAATTGCAAGATTTTTGATGAGGAACACCAGCCTGAACGATTTGAAGTTTTGTATTTTAATAACAGGTATTTGAAAATTAGAGTTTCTTTCTTTTAAGTTTATTTTTTCAATTTTCAAGTTCAATGTTGTTCTGTATAAAATTTGTAAGCTTGACGCCTGAATATACTCTACAGTCTTACATTGAATGTACAGATTTATGTTATGTATAACTTGGATCAGTTGGATGTAGAAAGTTGAAATTGCCTTCTGGTATATTTTATATCTTTGAATTATAAAAACAGTGTCCTGAGGGGCTACTAATCCCGTTGTCCAAGTGCACAAAGCTTTCTATGGTTTTGTGGGAAGTCCCAGTGCATGGAATCCTATTTTCCCAGCAAAAATATGCATTTCCTAGCTCCCAGTTTACCCTTTTCAGGACCCTCAAAAAATCTCATATTTCTGCCAAATTAGCTCTCTTATTCAGGTACATTGACACATAGTTTGCAAAGCTAACCACCCTGTATACAATCAGACAGTAAAATACATACATTTTCTACTCTGGCACAAATTGACACATATGTCTGCAAAAAAAAACACATCTCACCCTGATTTGTGGGTCCTATGCCTTTTTAAGGAAGGGGAGTCAAAGTTCTCATTTTCCTAATACAATTTTCTGCTGATTACATGAATCCTATACCCAACCACCATCCCCTAGGTGATGCCAATGTGTATCACTTCACATCCTTTCTTGTCAATGTTATGTTTTTGTTTCTGGTAAACACTGTAAAGTTGACACCTGGTTTGTGCAGACTCTTACCTGTTGTTTTTGTATTCTAGGAGAATGTCTAAAATACATGCAAAGTATCTGTTGGAAATTGAAGATAACATTAATGCAGGACTGATTTTGAACTTTTTTAATTTTGCTTTTTACATGTATCATTACCAGCTTAACATTAACAATGTAACTTTAAGAATAGTAGTGACTACTGTACAAATAGAATTTGACATTTTATTAAATTATTCATCATATCATAGATATATGACATGATAAAATTTCTGCCTCTGTTGTTTTACATATGTATGCTTTATGCCATGTTGAGGTGAGGTTCTTACAGTAGATAGGTCCTACAAAATAAGAAAACATTAACAAGTATATTAGTATATTGTAGTACATTTTTGTCTTTACAAAACAAAGATACACAAAGAACTATCAAGGATTCTTAAATATTGATAAGTCAATGATATTTGCAATTATAATTACACAATTTTATTTTTACAGAGTCACCCCATTCAATACTTGCCCCCTGTATTTGGTCTTGAAATGTCTAATTTTCTGTGCACATGCAATCAACTATTGTATCTTTAAAAGGCATCAATGGCTAATACAAAACTTAACAATGAAAACATGCAGTTTTCTGGACCCTGTCACTTCTAAATTTCTTTTGATTGTTAATGTAAAGTGCGAGTTACCTTGATGCATTTGGAAAACAAAACCTCTTATGCCATGTCCTGGATGTTTGCCCTTTTCTACAGCTGACATTTTTTTCAGGTATTGGGTTTGCACATACTGGCAGGTACAAACCTAAAACAAAGCGAGTGTGTACTTTGTTTAAATCTTCTGGTAGTATCTACTTTCTACATAAGCAGCTTAGCCTAAAAGAGTTGCATAAAGATGCTGCTGAGTCCTGGAAAGTCTGGCTAACATATGCAACAGCCTTCAGCAAAACAAAACGAAGCTAGCAATAAAAGTACAATGGCAATGCTCAGAAGAAGAAAAACTATGTCAATAATCTTTAACCGTTTGTATATAAGATCTAACGGTTTGTGTGATCTAAAAACACTTTATTATCAAACAAGACAAACATCGAAGCGTGTTGCCGTATCTGTATTAAAATCGTACGCAAAATACAAAGTGTATGTTGTGTGAAACATACCTGAAAGAGGAATTCCCCTACATTTATAGCAGATTCTTGCTCCGACAAGTAAGGCAAGCACCTTTTTTCACCGTTAAGCAAATGTAGTGTAAAAATATAGTCAAAGAAATCAAAATATTTTAAGATTATTTCCTTTTTCTCGCTATCTCGTAAACAATTTTTTGTTTAAAACCAGGGGGGCGAAGAGCTTTGCTGGACGTATAGCATCGCGTTTTGGGTCAGTGGTAGCTACCTGTAGCCGGGAAAATCGGGAACCAATTTTGCAAATCGCCGCCATCTTTTTTGCTTCAAACATGGCGGCGGGTGCTTTCTCCAGATGTAATAAAGCTCAGTGGTCAAAATATGTGCACAAAGCTTCCATGCCTACGGCGAAACTCGATAGCAGCCAGTCCTAAGCCGACGCTTGATGCTGAAGCCACATTTGGGCTTATACGTAAACGTGCGGAATACGGAAACTTACGAAATTAGAATCCTCGTATACATACAAACAACAAATTGCGCTCACAGGATGACATATGTGTCTACTTACAGTAGACACAAAAAGGTAACTTTCGTTTCTGGTTAAACATTGCTTTTCGCACATTATTTTGCTTTCGTTTTACTTTTTGGCGCTTGAACTTCTCTCAGAGTTTAAAATGTTTACTTAAAAAGTTCATTTCGACATATGAATTAAAATATTCAGTATTAGTATTTTTACACAAGTGAACATAAGAAAAAACAAGTTTACAAAATGGCGACTAGCCGCCGTTTTGTACAAATTATAGACAAAGAAATAAACAAGATTAAAATAACTTGTGTAAAAATACTAAAACAATTATTCGCCTCAGGCTCAGTGATTTTCGGGAAATATTCACCCCGACTTCGTCTCGGTGAATATTCCCCGATAATCACCTTGCCTTCGGCGAATAATTGTTAAGTATTATTCGGATTTTCGTTATTTGAAGGTTAAACCTTTACATCGAATAATTTAATATGTTCACTAAACTGCCTTGCAATATACGCACGACCAAGTGAGGACATAGCGTACAACTTAGGGGCATATAACTCATTCATTTTCTAAAATTGGATTCTTAATGCATCCGTAATTCAAAAATTCAACCTTGCCTTTACGTGGAAATGGCATCATCATCTGGTATAACGTGCAGTATTGGATGTTTTACGTGAAATTATGTAAACGCAATTGTAGCTAAGCCAAGTTGTATAAGTTACATTAAACCATTGAACTGAATATAACTGGAAGGCTACCTTTTGGAGGGAAATTTGAAGCCATCGTACCCAGCCTTTTCACCACCGACCAAACAAAAACAATTTGATTTGCGTGAAAATCAGAGTGCTCAATGACAAAAAGACGGATTGAAATTTTAGTCAAAAATACCTCTATAAACTCCAAGATTGAGAAATACCACATTCAAGAAACCTTTGCGAATTAGAGAATATTAATTCATCATACAAAATGTCTGTTCTCACAGACAGAAATACGGAATTAGATAATGAGCTAAACCGAACTGAATATGCGCAGAAGAAAACGCAAAGGTTTTATATCTCTTAAAGATCATTCGGAAAATTTCGAAATCCAGAATTCCGGCTTATTGACCCCAGCAAAATCAGGAAAAAATAGCAATTACTTTACGCACCTTTGAGGAGAAGAACCATTATAACATGCTAGAAAATCGCTTCTTTCCAACAACGGAAACCGGTTTCAACATTTATTTCAGCGTTTCGAACAGTTTTACTGTCCATCTTCATGCTACAACTTGTAATATAATCTGAAAAGCTATAAATATCAATAACAATTAAATACCTACATGCATACCACATTATAATGGGTATCTTGACATTTCCTGTTTCCCGCGCGGTTCGCAATGCATTTTGGGATCGCTAGGGGGCAAACAAAGTTTCCTTCGTAGTCAGGCTGTTATACATATTCATATATTATAAGTTTTCGAGCGAAGTTTTTGTCAAAATCGCATTAATATGTGCAAGAATGTTTTCTGTTCCGGCGGGTTGACGTGAAGTAATTGTCCGTGGCGACGGAAATTGTTTTTACAGAGCTATGGCTCTCGCTGTTGATGGCAAAACCGACCATGCTTATCCAGTGTTTCTAGCCATGTGTAATAAAATGATAGCACATAGCAGAATATCCAAAAGTGCTTGAAGCTTATCAGTTCAGCTCTAAAACTATAAAAGAGCATTTAAAGAAAAGTTCGAAGGACAGAACGTGGGCAGAAACGATGGAAATTTTTAGTTGTGCGACTGTACTTCAGCGTACGATAAACGTTTATTCAATCACGAGCCAGAAGTGGACAATATTCGAGCCTCGCGAGATCGTTTGAACATCCAAATACGGCACAGTGATCTCCCTTTGGCATTATGCGAACAAAGATCGAACATTCTTGTAAATGTTAATGAGATTTTGACGAAAACTGCGCTCGAAAACTTAAAATATATGAATATTTATAACAGCCTACTGCGTAAGAAACTTTGTTTGCCCCCTAGCGATCCCAAAATGCATTGCGAACCGCGCGGGAAACTGGAAATGTCAACATACCCATTAGAACATTATAACTGCTTTTATTTGTTACTACAATAAATTTTTTTTTGAGGGGGTTGAAGTGCTCTTAAAGGTCATTTTCATGCCCCATAGACTCATGATCATTCAATATAAATATAATCAATGAAGTTATAGGAACTGTCCAAGGCGCTCTAAACCCTTAGTTCAGTTTAAAAATGTTAGAAGTGGTGGCTACCCATCTAATATGTGCTCTGGGAACCTTTACGTCCTAGGGACCCTCACTCCTAGGGACCCTTACCCATGTAAATATCGCTATTCAAACACTGAACGGACAATATTCGAATTACTAAATGGTGAACTTGCTTGAAATTTCAGTAATTCTTGTGACTGTATTCATATGTTTGTTTCTGAATCAGTTTTGCAGCCTAACTTCTTAGTACTGACCTTTTGAAATTAAACAGTGTTCGTTAACAGGTATGATATCATGGATCCGTTGAACTCCCTATAGTTTCTGATTATCTTTATATTAAGTATTCATGCAAATTTATGCAAATGTTTACTGCACTAAAAAATATAACCTTCATGGAAGAAAAGACAAGGTACAGTGTTGCTGTTCCTACCACAGGAAAAGAAATAATGGACATAATTAAATATCTATTAAAATCCTCAGTAATTTGCATTTATGGTAGCAATGCAATGTAATGCAATGCAATGCATGATTATCTTTTTATCAGATTACCTAGCGCCATAGTTGTAGTAGAGATCATCAAAAAAAGCCTAATGTTTGATCATGAGTTGTAGTTAAGGAGAAAGGTCAGACATATCTTTAAATTTGAATGTAGCATAACTGTTATTTCTTTATTTTGCATATGTCACTCCTCTAAATTTCCACATAGAGTTATGATAAAATTGCTGCTTATATATTTACCAAAAGTTGTGCACATGCGTGTCCGTCGGCACTTTTCGTATCGGTCTCGTATCGGTATTAAATCTGCACTATTTATACCATTCATTTGCTGAAACTGAATATATTTTTATTAAACTTATTACATATAGACAAATATTGTAATAACACTGTACAGCTTGTTTTACCAGTCTTAGTTTTGAACCCGCTTAAGGTGGCTCCATACAATTTTCATTCAAATCGAAAAATACATAGTTTAGGTCATATTTCTGACAAATAATTATTATTTGGAGTAATTAAATAGGTCCACTTGAGTCGAGGAACATGTCAAGAGTCTAATTGTGGTAAGTATGAATTTTTAAGTTACGTTGCCATGGCAACAATAGCGTTCCAATATGGCGGCTAAATCATCTTTAAATTGAAATAACTTGTAATAAAGCACGGTGACCCCCATTTTTTATACTCTTAAAAGTTTTCTATTGATATACAAAATATTTTTACCGATTTAGAAAAAATTCTATAGATTGACTTTTTTTTGAATTGGAAAAACATGAATTCTCAGAATAAAAAAATTTTCAATCAACAGAATATTTCCTAAAGCGCTAAAAATATTTCTTATGTCAATAGAAAATTTTTAAGAAAATAAAAAATGGGGGTCACCGTGATTTTTACAAGTTATATCACTTGAAACGCTACGTGTTGCCATAGCAACGTAACTTACAAATTTATAACCATTACAGTAAGACTCTTGATATGTTCCTGAATTCAAATCAGCTTACTCAATTGCTACAAACAATAACTATTGTTCAGATTTGTTATTTAAACTATGTATTTTTTTATTTTATTAAAAAGTGTAGGGAGCCACTCAAGAGCCGCTCAAAGCCGCTCAAAATTTAAATGCTTAAAAGTAATTTTGACTTGTTAGATGGAGAATTCGTCGGGTGTTGTATTGCTGTAAAAAATGTCAGAAAATTTTCTCCAGTTTAAGCCGTTCAAAACGTCGGGCGAACTCCATATTTTTAGCAAAATTAGCATTGGGCATGTTCGATATATGTATTTACCTAATTTGCACACAACTCTCAAAGAACATTAATGCAAAATTGGAACATTTCTTCAGAAAAACGATTCTTATTGAGAAAACATATACGTTCGCACGACCTTTTGAATGGCTTAAACTCAATCAAATTTCTTGAAATTTTGAACAGCAATAAAACACCTAATATATTTTCTACCTACCAACTCAAAATTACTTTTAAACATTTAAATTTCGTGTGGAAGCCATTTTAAATGTGTTTCAAAATACCCACACCCCTGGGTTTGAAAAATTTATTTTATACCGCAAGTACCCAAGTAATGTATATTATTAAAAATCTTCATACTTAAAGCCACTTCGCGAGGTTGAGAGCTGTTTCAAAATTGTCTACTTTTTTTATACACCCTGTAGAAGGCAATTTACTTAATATCTTGCAAGAGGTGTGAAAAAATTGTATTGCAAAAACCTCTAAGAAGATTGAGACATGGCAAAGAGAAGACAAAAACGCAATAAAAAATATGACTTGCTAACACTCCTGGATCACATCATGCTCACTCGACTGAAATGCAAATTTTAGATTAAGTGAAAAAAAAACAAGCACGAGAATTTAATTAAAAAAGCATGGTGTAGCATAGGTACAAAGACTATAAAGCAACTCATTCAGACTTATCAAGTCTTCCTTCGACTCAGACACACTTCTGATATAAGCAAATGCATCCGACTATTAGTATTAGGCCTCAGTCAATCGTATAAATTAAAGTGCCACTGCAACGAAAAAATTTTTGATCCAATTTTAAACACAACAGAACAACATTTCTAGATGAGTCAAAATGGTGTTTTCAGTTTCTCACAATCTCGTTTCGTTTTCGAGATATTCAGGTTTTTAAAGTATGCAAATTAGATGTCTCTTGACGTCATTTACTCACGAATAATAAAGTATCTTTAGATGTAATGGCCAGAACCTTTTCTAACTTTGTACGAGTGTAGTGATTAGGTAAACCCACACTACTGTTCACACTACGGTGTTGCCATGGAGATCGTTCGGATGCAAATGTCTTGTATTTGAAAAACAAAAATTTCTTATTTCTCTCCTATTACACGATATTTATTTCACTGCACATAATACAATTGTTGTATGTACATTTAGATCGCATTTATTGAACTTAAATTATTATACAGTGTAAAGGAAAAATGAAAATTAAGATATTTATTTTACAGTTTAAAAGCTTTTATTCCAAAACCGTTTATGTTGCAACAACACAATAGGAATAGTGGTGTGAAGCTACCAAATTGTTATAGTCATGCAAAGTGTGAAAAATGTCTGCCTGCTATTTACAGAGATATTCACCGTTTGATAAATGTAATTTATTATTCGTGAGTAGATGACGTCAGAAACACCCAATTTGCATGTTTCAAAAAAACTTAATATCTCTTAAAAGAAACAAGATATCGAGAAACTGAAAACGCCACTAAGGCTCGTATGGAAATGTTGTTCTGTTGTGTTTAAAATTGGATCAAAGATTTTTTCGTTGCAGTGGCACTTTAACACTCAACTAATACAACAGTTGAATGCTCTTTCATTTATTAATAAAAATATGCTTCACAACATCATTACAGTATTACAATAATTAGTGACATCAAGCATTTCGTGCTCTTCGTTACTTTTACCCGGATCATCCGCAAACGAATCGAACTGAAAATAAAGTACAATGTACAAAGTATTATTATGTAAAATTTTTCCGTTGCTGTATTTGCAATAATTAGCTTTAAGGAAAAATAGCATCACTTTAGACAACATTCATTGGTGATTTTCGTTACTTGTGTTTTTATGTTGATTACGCATGAATTCTTTATATCTGTTCACATTTATTTCAAATAATATCTCGTCGGCGAGTGAACACATTATATATTCAATATTGAAATTATTACGAGCTGAAAAATCGTGGATGGAATGCGCGGGGGGAGTATTGACCAGTATTTACATATACAATTACAAGTATCTCATATTTAATTTTTTTTTAAATATCTGAATGACTTATTAGCCCTTACATCGACGGTTGATTAAAATCAACCTGCATTGCAGCCGCGGCCGCAGGTCTCGCCCGGGCTATTGAATTCTAATTCGTCGGCGCAATCGTCTTGATGTGCGTCTGTATTTCCCAGATTCGTCTTCATAAGTTGATGGGATATTGTTCACATCATCCGGGACGAAGTCCCTGAAAATACAAAAAAATACATAAAATTAAGCAGTGACTGCATAAATATCGATCACGTTGCAAATTACTGATGATTTTCGAAAAGTTATTGTGCACTGTGATGTCATAAGTTGTGTATTTTGCATATCTAATAAAGTTGAATATCTCGAGAAGGAAAAGAGTTACAAAAACTCTACCAAGTAAGTTAGGCTGTGATTTTAAGAGATCTTTGCAATGCAATCAGTGAATAGGAGGACAAAATTTCGTTTCATAAGAACTTTAACTATGATTCAATAAAACCTCAACAGTACATTGTTCTCCGCAAACTACATTACCTGACTGCCACTTAACTCCACTGTTCAAAGAAGGTTAGCGTTACTTAACTCGCCACTAAACCCATTTGCATCAAGAGATAAAGAAATTAGGCCGTACAGAAACTCGATTGCGAGTTCAAATCACATTCGAGACGAAAGATTTCTCTCTGCATGCGGTGCAGATATACATGAATCTAGTTTTTTCAAGCTTATAAAAAGGAAGCAAATATTTGTCCAAATCAATAGCCATCAAACGTAGCTAGCATTGCATCATTTTCCACCCAAGAATTTTGGACGATGTTTAGAGTCAAGACGTAATGCGTTCCAACAATGATAGACGATGTCAGACAAACATTTTAGCAGGTTAGGACTAGTATAATTAACTAATAAGCATATCTAGTCACTTTAATTTATGATTATTTCTTCTGTCTATCTTAATTGTTTTAAACTTTTTCCAAACAAAGGACTGGTCTATTGAAATAGCCATTCGGCTTTTATATCAGAAAATATTCAGAGACGTAGCCATGGAGGAGTTGGGGGGGGGGGGCTCCTCTCTCCCTTTTGTTGATGGAAAGGCTCAAGAAAGATGACGCGACGCCAAAGACGATGTACGAACATCGTCCACATGCCGTGCTTGGGTACCTCCACAGATAGCCATTCAAATCATTTTTACTTCGTCATTGGCTATATACAGCAATGCAATGCCCAATAGAGACACCTCGGTAGTATTAGTATCCGCAAAGCCCCCTCTTCTCTTTAAAAGTTACGATCCTGATACTATTTGGAACATTTATGTAACCAAATTACATGAAATTAAAATAATGGAAAATAAGCATTAATGACTTTATGGGTTCCTGCATGTAAAACTAATGTAGTTTTCTCGTATGCAAGCAGTTTTCACCTCGTTATTGGCTATCCGGTTCCTTGGCTATCATAATTACTCCCCATTATTCCATAAGCATTTCCCCTGAAAGTTCTGGCTACGCCCCTGTTACTATTTGGAGTCTTCGTATAAAACTAAATTACTTCAAATTATATAATGATAGAAAATAAGCAATTAATTGATGACTGCATGTAAAACTAATTTAGTTGTCTTGTCAACTTCTCTAAAACACTTTACATACCTTGCACGCAGTATGCTTGTAAATCAGAAATGTAGCCTACTAATTATATATTAACTTACGGCTCTGCATCTTTCACTTCATCCAAAGATTTTTGTTGAAAGTCATTCGATTCTTCAGTTTCTTCGGCGTGTCCAACTCGGAGGAACACGGCAAGCCCAACTACTGTCAATGCCAAAATTATCCAAGATTTCATCTTTATTTCTTAATTAGTTTCTTGCTAGTTTATCTCTTGTTAAATTTGCCGTTTTCCACGCATAAAACATAGTTTGTCGTGGCTTTTTTCACTCTCTTTTATGCGATCTGTCACCTGTTGGACCGGATGCCAAATATCGAATTTTGGTGGCATTCGCTTAAGGAACAACATTGTACGCAGGATGTTTGTTTGTAAGACTTCCAGTCGTCAATTATGGCTTCCACTCGCTAACAATCTCTTTGACGAATGTCAGGTACATTAAAATTTTGGGGCGCCACCAACCTATACTAAAAGACTTTGTGAGTGGCTGGTTATAACAATGAAAGACAATAAACTATAGAAATTGGTTTTGTAAAGAACGAATCACAAACAATGTTGACTTATAATTTGGCAAATCATCTCAATAAAGAATAATTATATATTTTGCATGGTAAAGTTATATTATTAACAATAGTTATCGAAACTAAAAATTCTCTGCAACACAATTTATAATAGTTTCATATTTGGAATTAACCAAAGGGCAATGCTCATTTCTTCAAATCTTCGGCAAGTTGACTTTAATTTTTAATTCGTAATCGAAGGAAATGTTATACACGATGCATTTTTACTGCAACTTGAACCGAAAGAAGAAATTTTGTACATTAATCGATGTTATTCAGGAAATATTTGCTAAAGACGAACAGTATTCGGTGCTTTGCCAGAAATTTCTCGATACAAACATCATCATGACGTAGACTGAGTTATTACACAATTTTTTGTTTCGATTAACTATTATTAATAATGAGCATATATGCTACAAAATATCACGTACAGTAGAGCAACACCCGGTAAGATCTAATGAATTTTCCAGCGTGGCCGTTGGAAGGACATAATAGCCCACTGGGGGGAACGCCGGTACACATATAGCATGCCATAGCCGTATCCTAGATTGCGCTAAATACAATTAAAGTAATATAATGTCCAAAATATTATGTCCAAATACAACAATTAACTCGAGTTAGGTATGTTGAATTATAATGTATATTCTATTTCTTTTGTTTCTTTTGTCTAGCCAAACATCTTTCTGTTCTACAATAACATATTCTCTACATGTCGATCATCTAAAAGCGTCTCCAGAACTTCGGGGTTTATCTACAACATTACAAGGAAGAATGATATCATAACATGTTTATGAAGATCTCGGCATGCAAATGACGCCATATGTACACGTACGATATGATATTTTCAATTATTGTAAAATTTCTTATAAAAGATCTAAAATCATTGATATATACCAACTGGCATTTAATAAAAAAAAATTGACTTATACATATGGAAGTTCTATCTAGTGGAGCAGAGACAACGATTTTTTCTACAAACCTTCCATAGTCGCTATATTCGTTTGATATAGCAAGTCATGTTATGTTATCCGCTTCATAAACCGACCCCGGATGTTTGATTAGTGTGTTTTCCCCATGCAAATATGACAAGTTTCTACGCATTCAAATTGCATATCTGGTCAGGCGTTCATACGATTCAGTGATTTCGGTCAATGTAGAAATTGGAATTCCTACATTTATGGTTTTTAATTAACCCACAGACTTTGGTATACAAAAGTGCGTCAAATGAATGGTAATAGTTAAAACAGTAATGAATAGATGGGTTTTACTCTGTACTATTGCATGGGACAACTCTTGGTGGCTAAGTTTACATAATACTGTCGCTTTGTTCCTTGTGGAAGAGATTTCGTTAAATTGCATATATGTGCTACCCAACACAAGGCCAATACTTAGGTTGTGATTTCACTCCGTGGTTTCATTTGTTAGTGAAACACATTTTAAAACAGTGTATACATGCAGGGTGTCCTAAAAGTGAAACCATCAACATATTTACAATATCAACTATTCAAAATGGCAAAGAATTTGTAAAGAACATAAAAATTAATTTCTTAATGTCTCCGCTTCTTAGCACCCTTATAACTAATTGAAAGTAGTGGCAAATAAAGTTACCTTGTCAGAGAATACTGATGGTTAATATATCCATTGTGCATTATCGAATTTTAGCTGCAAAAATTTTTTACAAATGCAATATGCTTGATGGATGAATTTTTGATACATTTACATACAAAGAGGAATTGGTAGTCGGAGTGGGACCTTCGAAGCTTTTATGTCAGTTCTTTTTACAAATAATTGCGTCTTATTATTGAATCACGCTGGGGAAGTTATTTCTTACTTAAAGTTTCATATATGGGGACAAAAATTGAACAATGACATTTCGATTACTGTTTGCTTCCAATTCACGTAGTGTTTTACACTACACCTGGACAATTTAGCAATTTTATTTCCTGTGCAGCCGGAGCCCGGGGCAGGAATTTTTGCGAGGGTGGCACGCACGTAAATCAGTTCAAAATGCATGGGGGCGGGTTGATATAATACCCCCAACAAAGTCTCGTGTCAAGTTACGTCGTATGTGAAAAAGAAATCCCAATTTATAATGAAAGACTGGAATACAATTTAAATCTGACCGGCTCTAAAATATGTCATATTCAATTATTTACACCATACATCGCATACCTGATTATTTGATTTCAAATGTTTGAACTATAATAGCTAAAGAATAATCTTATAGTAACATAAAATTTCAAGTTTAGTTTTCTCTGCTGCGGTAACTGCCCCTGCGCCCCCTGATTTGCAACAAACGACAAAAGACTTTGCTATATTTTGCCGCCACAATTGGCCCACAAACTAAGCAATTATAGTCAACCAAGAAAATGAAGAAATCTAACCGCAGATATTTCTGCCTTGCTCGAATGTCGTGATAACGAATTTCTCGTCGTAATTTCTGTTCGTTATATAGTTTACGTCGCTTGTTGATGCATTATTAAACAGGAGTAGCGCATGTGATAACTTCAAAGCCAATCTCTTTAAAAAAGAGATTTGAGAGATTGAGTCGTCTTAGTTGGGCAAAATTAATGAAATTTCCACTTCGTTTGTTGAAAACAATAATTGATCATCAAACAACTTTATCAGACTACAAATAAAAAGTACTATGACAAACTATATATGTTAACAAAACACAATAAAACGTTAATTTTACTCCCTATCTGATGCATACTATATTGACTGGGGTGGTATTAGGCTCTGCAATTCACAATTAAAAACATATATTCGACTAGACAGTTGAATGCACGTTTATTTATTAATACAACTTCTGTTACATCATTATTGCTATTAGATGCATTGACACGATTATTGACATTAGGTTATTACATTGACTCATTAAGTTAATTCCTGTTGACCATTGGGAAAGTTCTCGTACTAAATATAAAGAATAATTTAAGTAAGATATGCGGTGCTACATGCACGCGGTACAATAACTGCACGTGCTTATTGAAAAATAGGGATTTCTTTAGCAGATATAAAATGCTCGGCTAAGCCTTAATTGTGTTAAATCTCAACCCGTGAATGAAACAATCCCTAAAGGCATAGGATAGTTCTCGGGCTATGGAAATGCTACTAGGATACTACCAGGATATTAGCTTATATTCTACTACACCTTTTCCTGCATGGTCATTTTCAAAGACTTCTAAATGATTTTCAGGAATGGCATGTCAATTGCAGAAATGTTCAAGTGGGTTTCAGATAGTAAAAGTCTATTTCAGACATTGACATATTCATTTCAAAATTGTTAAAATGAATTTGAGGTTATTGATGCGAAAGTACAGTAATGCAAGTGAATTTGAGAAATGTTCAAGCAAAATTCAGATAATGTAATATAATTTCAGACAACTTATAGTGGATTTCAGACGCATTTATTTGAAATTCAACAATATTACACAAACAATTTAATTTTGCTTGGATAAATTCTGAATTCTATTTAACACAATTCTACTTCTATCCATTGGTGATATCATAAGGACCACGAGGCATTGTGCTGTGGAGTAACAAGAACAAGCAACGTTATAAGTAGACACGCTCATCTGCTTGCCATACATAACTACAGCACTTTTTACACCTAACATAATTTGTTGTTGGTGATTTTCCATTAATTTGCTTGTTTACACACAGAAATTTATCCCTTAATTTAATTATCAAGAAATTATCTGTTTGAGTTTGTCTGAATTTCTAATAGGATTCCCTGAAGTGTACTTGTTAATGTTTTAATTTCAATTGTAAATATCTGACATTGTTATGGAACATCATCATCTGAAATTTCATCATCTGAAATTTACATGATATATTTGCAATCATTTGCAAATACACGAATTTCATTTGGGAAATCTGAATGTTAATTACAAAAGCCTGATATTCATTTGTCCAAACTGACTGTTATCTAAAAACATTTGAATTTCATTTCAATGTATCTGAAAATGACAAGGAAAAGGTGTAGTATTAAAACAAGGAAAAGGTGTAGTAGTAAAAGGTGGAAAGCAAGATGATTCAGTATTTTGGCAGCATTTCTTGGCCATAAATACAACAAATAAACTTAGATAAAGGTTTTAAAGGTTATTATATACTTGATTTAAATGTCACCTAAACAAATATAAAATGCAAGGCCTTTTACGAATTAATACTGAATAAGTCTCCCGAACGTTGGAAAAGATTATAATTGCTTTAAATTGCTATAATAACAAAAATGCAATTTTGAGGTCAACAAGCGCTTGTCTCGTCCAAAACATTAATATTTTTTATGAATTTAAACCTTTTGGCAAAATTTGTTGAAACATACTTTTTAAATAACTTTTTAAATTTGTAAATTTACATTGCTAAGCTTACTATATTTTAGTAAAATATAACTGCACCGGAACGTTTTGGTTGGTAGCAGCTGTTGTCAACAAAATAGAACAGTTCTACACACTCTCGTCGTATATGAGCGATAGCCGACGAGGTGTTTGTACAATAACTGTTAAATACTTACCTTTATCCCTAATTTTACTACCCTGATCTTCGGTCTCAACGCCACGGTTGGGGATTCTGTGGTCTTGGAAAGTGTGGTCCTGATCTTGGAAGCCTTGGGATGCGTGGTGGTCTTGGAAGCCTTGGGATGCGCGGTAGTCTTGGAAGCCTTGGGATGCGTGGAGGTCTTGGAAGTCTTGGGACGCGTGGTAGTCTTGGAAGCCTTGGGACGCGTGGTAGTCTTGGAAGTCTTGGGACGCGTGGTAGTCTTGGAAGCCTTGGGATGCGTGGAGGTCTTGGAAGTCTTGGGACGCGTGGTAGTCTTGGAAGCCTTGGGACGCGTGGTAGTCTTGGAAGTCTTGGGACGCGTGGTAGTCTTGGAAGCCTTGGGATGCGTGGAGGTCTTGGAAGTCTTGGGACGCGTGGTAGTCTTGGAAGCCTTGGGACGTGGTAGTATGTATGTATGTATGTAAAACTTTATTTACTGACGCTAGCCTTGTCAACAAAATAGTTGGTTTCCACAAGGGGCGTCAAACAATTAGAAAAAGAATCAAGGAAGATATTTACAAAAGGACAGAAAAGGAAAGAAAGAAGAAAAAATAAATAGCATGCATATTTACAAAAAGTTGGTGTGATCCGGCTAAATATTAATAGTTACAATAAGGATTTATTCAATCTAACAGATTATTAGTTGATCTTACAAAGTCTTTGAACAAGCAAATTGATTGAGCTTCCTTAGCTTCAAGCGAGAGATTGTTCCAGAGTCTAGAACCACTATACTTGAAGCTTTTTTTAAGGAATTCACGTTTAGGCTTTGGTAGGTCTAAATCATTTTGAGAATTTCTGAGGGCGTAAGAAGTTTGTAAGGAATTCCTTCTCTTAAATAACTTTTTCAAATTCGGAGCAGTATAGTCGTTCAAAATTTTATACATTAAAGTGGCTTTGGTTATAATTCTTCTGGATTCTAAGTCTTCCCATTCAAGGGCTTGAAGTACGTCAGCAGACCTGATCTCGTAGCTAGCGCCGGCAATAATTCTCGCTGCTCTATTTTGATACTTTTGTAATTTATCTTTTAATGTCTTGTTACAAGTATCCCAAAGGGGAGAGCAGTAATCAAAATAAGGTTGTATCAAAGCACTGTAAATTGGTTGTAACATCTGTGCTGGGACAAAGGGCTTAATGCGTTTTAACATTCCTATACCTGCACCGACCTTTTTACAAATTGCTTCAATATGTTCTTCCCAACTGAGTGTTTCATCAAGTGTAACACCCAGACAAGGGATTGAGTGTATTCTGGGAATCGGTTGGCCATTTAACATTACAGGGGTATCGTCGTTGATCTTATTAAGATTATGTTTTGATGCCACGTACATATACTTGGTTTTAGAAGAGTGATGCTGCAATTTGTTACTTATTAGCCAGTGATTAATGTTATTTAAATCATTATTCAAATTGGAGGTAAGTTCCTCAGAGTCCTTAGCAGATGCAAATATCTGAGTATCATCAGCATACAAGCATGGGGTTGTGTCATGAAGGCTGTCGGGGAGATCATTGATATAAAGTAAAAACAGTAAAGGTCCCAAAATAGATGCCTGGGGAACTCCACAGACTATTTTTTTAGATGTTGACATCGTGCCATTGACAAAACACGTCTGTTCCCTATTAGAAATGTAAGATGCAAACCATTTTAATTCAACATTTGAAACTCCAAATTGTTCTTCCATTTTGCGTAGTAAAATATTATGACTAATTGAATCAAATGCTTTCCGAATATCAAGAAAAACTACGGCACTCACATCGCCACAATCCATACTTGCATGCCAGGCATCACACATTTGTATTAGTGCTGACAGAGTTGAGTTCTTTGGCCGAAAGCCAAATTGATATTTAGACAGCAGAGAGTTTTCATTTAGAAAATTGTATAGTTGGTTGAACACAGAACGCTCTAAGATTTTACTTATAATAGGTAAAATCGATATTGGACGGTAATTCTCGCATTTTTGTCTATCATCGGATTTAAAAATCGGTAATACCCAAGCCTTTTTCCATTCATCAACATAAATTCCAGTTTTAATAGAGAAGTTAAATATCCACGTTAAAGATGGGGTTATTATTTCAGCTGAAAGTTTAAGCACTCTAGCAGGAATGTTATCAACTCCTGTAGATTTTGATGAATTGAGTTTACTCAATTGGAGAAATACTTCATTTGGGTTAATTTCAGAGAACTTAAATTGGATATCTGGCCTATTAATGACATTATGAGATAAAACTGGGTCAGGGGTATTGTTCTCGATTTCATTGGCTAATTTAGCTCCAATATTTACGAAGTAATCATTAAAGGACTCAGCTATCATCCTGTCGTCTGTAATAATAGTATTATCAATTTTCAGTTGGGCAATATTATTTGCTTTGTTATTTTTTCCTAGGAGCTCGTTTATCAACTTCCAGCTATGCTTAGGATCTTTAGCCTGGGCACAATCATTAATTTTTTTGCAAAAAAAGTCCCGTTTTGCCTTATAGAGTTCTGCATTAACTTTATTACGTATTTCTTTATATCTTACCCAGTGCATATGAGATCTATTTTTTACAGCCCTCTTTTTATGAAATTCTTGAAAGTCTTGGGACGCGTGGTAGTCTTGGAAGCCTTGGGATGCGCGGTGGTCTTGGAAGCCTTGGGACGCGTGGTAGTCTTGGAAGCCTTGGCCAAAACGATGGTCTACGTTTGAGCATTACAGGTTTGTCTTCATCATTCGATAGGACGTTGTTTACGTCTTTCATGGCATAATCACTGCAATGAGATTTTTTGGATGATGTATTTTGGAATAAAAACACTCAAATTATTTATAGGTGCCTATATCTCGCAAATTTGTCTGTAAATGATTCTATATGTGTTTTATCATTCAGAAAACTCCACCAGGCATCAGGATAAATATTTTGGTTGTACATATATACAGGATACTTCACAGTGGCGGTGAGATATGCATGAGTGAAGGCAGTTATGTGGATTTATCTGCAGTCATGACAAGAAAAAGAACATCTAGTTATAAATAAACCTGGAATTGAATAAAACATTGTAGAAAACGATAGCTTTAAAAATATCACATAGCTATCGAATTTAAAGAAAAAACAATCTGAGCTACAACAGAAAAAGGATTAAAGCCATTTGTAAAATATTGTTATGTCATTCCTAAGTGTGGCACGCGAGAAATACCAATTGAAATAACATCGCTAATATAATACCTCTATTCATATAATTAAGGCTATCTATAAAATAAAAAAAGATAATTTGCATAGCCGTCCAAAATTTGCTCAAAATTTAACAACAGATGCACTGCTTATGACATATTTTGATCCCAAATAGATCCAAACTTTTACGTTGATATATAGCTTTCTAGAGAATATTTATTTGAGATAATTTATATGACACATTTAATTTATATGACAAAACACGAGAAAGCAATGCTAAATGAGCCGCTAATAATTAATGAAGTGTGAAAACAATATACTGTGTAATGAAATTGTGTGCTAATAAATCATCGTTTTTTACGTTTTAGCCAATTTACAATATCCGGATTATAAATTAAAGTTAATGGAGAAATGCTGTTAACATTGTTCAAATTTCTTACATTTGTTGGAGATTGTTCAAGTGCGTGGAATTTCACGTCGTGCGCAATTGTCACTCATTAACCTAATGCATCAGCGATCACGCGCTGTGCAGGATGCAAACATGTGCGCATCATGTCAAATGTAATCCAACAACTAACAGACAGACAATATTGTTTTTGTTGACATTGATCAACCAATAGAAATAGTTTCCGTAGGATATAAACGGATGAGGCGCATTTATTAGGTATCAATTTGTTCTAAACTTGAGAGAGATACGATAGGGAGCACGAAATTGTTTCCCCACCCACCCACCTCATCAGGGCTAACAACGGACAGGAACAATCTGAAAATGGACATTGGAATATGTACACAGACATCGCATTATTTATTGTAAATATAATCCATGCAAGTTCTAGGAACTGTCCAAGGGGATTGTAACCTCTTGGACAGGTTAATGTTATGGGGGATTGTAACCCCTCTAACATTGCCTGACGGGGATTGTAACCCCAAGGGCTCCAGTCACCTAGCGGGCATATATACACCCCGCTAGGTAATCCATCTCATCGGGATTAACAACGGAGAGGAACAATCGGAAATGGACATTGGAAGATGCACACAGACAATGTAAAATAATACAGTAGTCTATCTGAAATTATGAGGGATTTGTTATTTGGATTTGGTTTTACTTCAATATGAATAAAATTTTGGTCTTGGGGTTGAAGTGCTCCTAATGATCACTTTCTGGCCATAGACTCACATTATTTATTGTAAATATATATTCCATGCAAGTTCTAGGAACTGTCCAAGGGGATTGCAACCCCTTGGACAGGTTAATGTTATGGGGGATTGTAACCCCTCTAACATTGCCTGATGGGGATTGTAACCCCAAGGCATCCAGTCGCCTAGCGGGCATATATACACCCCGCTAGGTTATAGAAGCTTGCATATTTATGAGTCTATGATAACACTAACAATGCTATGTAATTAATTTTTTACTACCGGAGTATACTTCACCCTCAACGACCCATCTCTCCCACACAATTACTTGTTTGTCTGTTTTGTTGTCGTAGCGGTCAAATCAAAAGCTTTGATACATTAATTGACAATAACCTATCATGGAAATACCACATAGATAATATTGCTTCTAAAATAAGTAAAGCAATAGGAATAATTGCCAGACTTCGACATTTCGTGCCTTCCCAAACTTTAAGTAATATATACCAGTGCTTAATTAATCCCTACTTGAATTATGGCATTAATGTATGGGGACGAGCGTCAAAAATACACTTAAATAAAATTCTTGCCCCTACCCTATCCCTTTTTATCAGTTTAATAAACGTTTTACCTGTGAAAATGATATATTTTAAGTCAGTTTGTAATTTGATGTATGATGTTGCTAATAATACTTGTCCATCAGCAATTTCTGATTATTTTGTTCGATCTAGAAATATTCATACTCATAATACTAGACATAATACATCTAATAATTTTTATATCGAGCATTCAAAATTAAATAAACTAAATGCTTCTTTTGTTCGATCTGGAGTTAAAATATGGAATAATATACCAAAAAGTGTTCGTGAAGTAGGAAAAAACACTTTAATAAAATGCTGCATAAATCTTTGTTGACAATTCTTGAGCTTGAGGATGACTATGTTGACGTCTCGGTGATAACAAAATTAATAGCCAAAATAAAATAGGATATTTCTTTCGTTTCCTTGTTGTTAGGCTTCCTTAATATTGTCTTGTATTGTATTTTCTTTCGATGTTCTTACTCATTGACGCTGTTTTCTTATCATTTTTTCCCAAGTTATATATTATTGTATTATTGTTGCATTATTGTGTTGTTAGTTAGTAATTTGTTAAATATTATCCGCCTCGACTAGCTTAGTTTAGCTATTTGCGGATAATATTATTATATCTATTGTGTAAAAGTTTCGTATTAATAAATCTGAAAATCTGAAAATAGTTTGTTAGTTTGATTTTGAATTTGAACGGAATGTACACCTGAAAAGGGAAGCATAAAAAGAACAATCCTTTTAGGTCCATTGTGACACTATTTATTACACTATTTATTTCTGCTTGGGACAGACAAACAATGCCTTGTCCATCTAAACATGGCCATCCACTATAGCGAAACACGGGTGACGCAAGCGGTTTGTACTTTGTGCCTCTCGTCATTGAAAACAAGTCTGGTGTGCCAGATGTGGTATTTCAAATGATATTGCGTTGCCTATTTCTGCGTGGTCGCTGTGCTTTAAGTGCCATGTATTTCAGCTTATCGTTCAAGTTGCTATGTTTCAGTTCTTTTTAATTTGTTGTTGCTGCATCCTGAAATGTTTGCTGGTGAGACGAAAGTGTCCAAATGGTCTTGTTGATGCATGTTAGCAGTTGACTAAAATACTAGGTGGATGATGAGAGTTTGTGTATATGTATATTGCAGATCGTGCTTGCGCCTCGATCGTTTAAGGTTTTGGGATTGGATGCAGCTCGGGAATCTTTCATTTAGCCACCCTCGGTGCGTAAAGTCTCGGACTCACCATCGTGCAAGTGCGTTTGTTATAAAAACACCTACCAGGTCGTCATAAGGACCCCAGGCAACATCAGATATTTTCACTTTACGGTTTTCTGTTGTTGGAAAGGAGCGATTTTCTAGCATGCTATAATGGCTTATTTCCCTAAAGGTGTTTAAATTAATTGCTAATTTTTCCTGACTCCGTTTTTGCTCAGGTCAATAAGCCGGAATTCTAGATTTCGAAATTTTCCGTATGATCTTTAAGAGATATAGCTTCGCGTTTTTCAGCGCATATTTAATTCGGTTTAGCTCATTATCTAATTCCGTATTTCTGTCTGTGAGAACAGGCATTTTGTGCGATGAATTAATATTCTCTAATTCGCAAAAGTTTCTTAAATGTGGTATTTAATGTCTCAATATTTTGTGGTATATAGATGTATTTTTTGACTAAAATTTCAATTTGTTTTTTTTGTCAGAGGACTCGATTAGTTGGCAGATGTATTTCTCTTAAGATGGGTGGATATAGTAATTATAAAAAATATCTTAAGCAAAAATAACGTGCGCTATGTTTAATGTAATTTACACAATTTGGCTTAGCTACAGTTGCGTTCACAACATTTCACTTAAAACATCGAACATTGCACGTTGTGCCAGATGATGATGCCATTTCAACGTAGAGACAAACTTCATTTGAATTTCTGAATTACGGGCGTAATTTTAGAAAATGAATGTGCTATATGCTCTTAATTTGTACAGTGACCTTTAGATACATTTTGCAAGTAGCAGTGTACCACAAAAGTTTTGAAATTAAAATTGTCATAATACATTTAACACGAATGATCGAAGTTATTTAAATGTAACAGTGCAAACATTAAAGATGTCGAGCTAACAAAAGCTCAATTTTTTAAACTAACAGGATAGAGGCGTAGAAAAGTTTAGAACAAACATCAAAGCGTTTTAATTACATGCATAGTTTGACAATATTTTTGGAAATAGCTTTGCTAAAACCTGTCAAAGCTGATGTATCTTAATGGCCGCGCATTGCACACCGTGTAAACTCAACCAACAGATAAGTTCCACTATTTTTAGAAATTTCCAATAGATAATTGAATTATCTGCAATTTATCCGCAATATCCATCTTTAAGCGTGATATTTATACGTCAATAATGCCTAATATCCATATTCGAACATAATATCCATAATCAACTTATCTGTACCAAATTTCCCAACGCACAAAACATTGACTTCAATGTGCAGTCAATTCATTCTAAAATTCAGACAAAAAAGTTCAATAGCGTTTTTACCCATATATTCTAAAAATAGACATTAATGGAACAATTGCTCTTTTGACCGGCTAAGGAATAAGAGGAGACACAGACAGCTTTATTTTTGTGGGAGAATGGGTTATGGGGGTGAAGTACTCCTGTTACAATAAGTGTCATATCATAAGTATATTTAACCCAATAGACTCTTTATGGCCTTATATTTCATCCTCCGGGGTATATATAAGGCCCGCTCTGAAACCCCTAGGGTAATGGTCCCTAGGGCTGCTCTGGGGGTAAGGGTCCCCAGAGCTGCTCTGGGGGTAAGGGTCCCCCGAGCACATGCCAGAAGGGTAGCAACCCCCTCTGACCGTATTGACCTGAACCAAAAGGTAAGGGTCCCTTGGCCAGTTCCTATAACTGGACTAATTATCTTTACAATGAATGAGTCTATGGGCATGAAGGTGACCTTTGGGAGCACTTCAACCCCACAAATACAGTAAAGTCTATGTGACACTTGGGTGTATTCTCCACAGACGAGACAATCCACACAAAAATCACAGCTGTTGACATTTTACTTGTTTTGGTTTTCTTGGGTTAGGGTTACTTGACACAGTGTTAAAGTTTGGATGTGTTGGCCAGTATGGCTGATACTCCTGATAAGGTAGATACATGTGTTTTAATGTAAAGTTCGTAACAGTCCGAAGACCATCTTCTCAATGTTTTAGTAAGCCACGAAGGTAAGTTTGCTTCGGCTGCAGTTGTTGCAGCCCCTATTCTATAGCTATGACCAGCATAATTTGAAGCATTAAAACCAGATAGAGCGAGAAGCTTACGAGTTTCAGTGGTTAAAACTTGCTTGGTTTGAGGTTTTCCTGAGGCATGGATAAACAGTGGACCAATTGCGGGGGGGGGCGTAGAGAGATGTAATTTTCTAAGGCCTGTACAGGGCAAATTTTAGAGTTGGTTGCACCAACAGTCATTGTGTGACCCAAGCGAAATGGGCCTGTCTTAGACTCTTTCATGCGAACAGTCATGAATTGTGGGTCTTTTGTGTCAATTCGAAGTGGAAAAAAGATGCTATCGTGGGTAATGGGATGTACATCTTTATTGAATTTTGAGTTGCATGTTAACTCGCCAAGACGAAGAAAACCGAAGAAGGCTAATGTCGTAGCTGCCCATATCATCAGAGAATCAAAATTGTTGATATTGGAAATTGCAAGCAGTAGTCGGAAAAGCTTCAGATGGTGGATGGTTATTGGTAGGCGGACTCTGATTTGGTCTCCTTGAGAACGCTTAATCCCTCTAAGAGCAAGTTGCAAACGCAACATTTTATGCATGTGCAAATGAAAACCACGACAAATATGGTAGTGGCGGACAGCTGCCAAATATATTTTGATGGATGCATATTTGATAGATTTGGCAAGGAATGCAACAAACTCAGTCAAAAGTAATTCATCGGCCGGCAAACATTGCTCTAGTTGTTTCCGTTTATGCAAATGGTGAAGCTTATAAAGCGATTTTCACCCGAGGTATATGTTTTATGTGTTGTAGATGCAAGTGGTAGATTTATATAATTTTGTATGTCCTCGTTTAGAGAATCATTAACATTTCTAGAACTTGGCAGGGATTGCCAATTGTCGAAACCTCCGATTGAATTTGTTTGATGTACTGCGCGGGAACCTCGTGAAAGCCATTTCCATATGCCACGCTGTTCGCTGCCTGATTGGAACCAAACGTACGCGCGTTGGTTGACGTGGTATTTGAGCTGGGGTTAACAGTTATTTCTTTGCTTTCATCCTGGACGACTAAGGTATTCTCGCTAGTGTTTGGCGTCGAGTTTGCCATGGCTTGAACAGCAGCGCGGACTGCATTGGATGCTATTTCGCTTACCAATTGTTGCACAGTTCGCGTTATGATCGACAGGATTTGCGCTATCTGTGATTCAATAAGCAACGCTGACGAGACCTCGACTTGTGGCGGTGTTGATGGCGAATTTACATTTTCTGCGGCGTGGTTTTGAAGGCGAGTGACTAAGGCATTCTTTTGTCCATGGGTTAATAATCCCTTCTCGGCGCACTGTCGTCGAAGACTTTCTATGGAATCTACGTTATTTGGTGACGAAGAGGAATCCCGATTTTCTTGTCTTCTCGCTCTCCTGTTTCGAACGGGAGGCATTTTGATGAATTATTTATATAAAATGTTACAACAGCTTGGAACCTTTCTTTGTCAGTACTTTGAAACTATTGATCTCTTTCAAGTGTATTTCGTCTATTTTGCTGGCTTAACTGAATTATGATTGGTTGACTTTTTGGATGACATGAAAGATATATTTTGATTGGCTGAAACATAATTGGTCATGAAAGGTGCACGTGAACACGTTGGCGATACCAAGATGATCTTTGATATTCTAGTACACATGATAGCTGTGGGTCTGTGACCTTTGTTCCGTGTGCAAAATATTCAAATCTGTTGTCATATAAATTAGACTAAACTTGTTAGATAAAGTGGGGAGCATTGCCCGTTAACTTAAATTTATAATATATATAAATTAGCTTAAACCCACGCAAATGCGGACAAACATTGCAGGTCTGCAAAAGGAACTTGCTCAAACTGCAGTGTTTTGATATAAGCACTTCAGAGGAAAGAAAATAAACAAAACTGGAAAAAATTTGGACTGAAATAGGACGGGAATGCTAATCAAGTGGCAAAGACAGTAATTATTCTCACACATAAATACATTTTTAATTAAATAATGACAGCAGGAAGGCAAAAGAAACAAAATCTTGCATACGAGAATTAATTAATTTAATTTAGTTTGACGTCCGTTTATTTCTAATTTCCATTTTTAAAGCAAGTTTATATGTGTAACAGCACTATAAACTTAAGTTAATGAAACAAGCGTTGGGCCAGAAGTAAAATTGTGCAAAGTCTTGCAGTGTACAAAGGTCGATTTGGGAAACGCATGTTCATACACGTGCTAGGCTCAATGCCAACTTCAGGTTTCCTGTATTGCAGGTTTTTCCTGACCTCCCTGACAATCCAGCTGTAATAAAAGCAATGGTAATGCTCAGACGGCTAGTTTTTCCATCACCTGGCAAAGCAGTTTCTATTTCATTACAGCTATTGCAATTTTAACAAAACACCAAAAATCTGGTCCAACATTCCGGGGGAAGGTTTTTCGTCTATGGGGAATGCGCATGCTGCGCATTTGTGGGGATGGAGTGCTCCCAAAGGTCACCCTCAACCCCATAGACTCACATAAAACAATGTAATATATATATATTTTATGGTAATTAATTATGGGGATTCACTTCCCCCTGCATGTTTAAAGTAAACAATGCCCATCACGGGGATCTACTACCCCTTGGACATTAAAGTAAACAATGCCCATCACGGGGATCTACTACCCCTTGGACATTTAAGTTATCGATGACCATCACGGGGATCTACTACCCCTTGGACATTGAGAGTGCCCATCTTGGGGAGCTACTACCCCTTGGGCAAAGTCCAACACGGGGGAGCCATTACCCCCTGAGGACACAGCTATATCATAATCATAATGCATAATCATAATTGTGAGTCTGTGGGGGGCAATTTGACCACAGTTTATAATTATATAAGAGTTGGAGCATTTCTCCCCATCAACCCTTCTCCCACAACATTGTGTGTGTGTCATAGTGGTTTCTTAATTGTCTCTATATTTTCCTGACGATTGGTGCATTAACTAAATTAAAACGCCTGTCTGATCAGGTATGACGTTCTGCTTCGGTCACGGTAGGAATTATTCACAAATACGCATTAAAAAAGATATTTTTGCATTCACAGCTTGGAATTTATTCACGCATGAGCACAAATGTCAAAATAGCCTAACGGCCAAAAGTCCAAAAGGTAATGGCGCACGACATTGCCCCTCACTTGGTCGTGCGTAAATCTCCGGGCAATTTACTCAACATATTAAATTATTCGATGTAAAAATTTTAACTTTCAAAAAACGAAAATCTGAATCATATTACTGAATATTTTAATTCATATGTCGAAATGAACGAACTTCTTAACCAAACATTTTAAACACTGAGAAAAGCTCAAGCGCCAAAAAGTAAATTGAAAGCAAAAAAATGTGCGAAAAGCATTGCTTAACCGGAAACGGAAGTTACCTTTTTTACATTGGCGGAAATAATATTCTGTCGTTTTAAACACGCGGTTTTCAGATTAGTTTTCATTTGGATTATTTTTTTGTTAGATTAATGGCTGATGTATTTACTGGACGGCTTTGTTACAATGATGTGCCTTTTAACATGTGATTTGAAATATGCGATAACATCATTCGTATTTTCTTTTTGGTTTTAGGTTTCAACTTAAATATGTGCGATTGGACTTAATGTCGAATGATTTAATATGTTGCGCGAATTATTTTAATGTTTTAATGAAATTTATATTGTTTTGTCCGAAACAGAACGAAATAAAGGTGTGTTATTCTTTAGCCTCGTCCACAGCAGTTTTACTGTGGAGCATAACACCCTCTGATCAATGTTCCTAAAGTATGACATCGATTATTCTCGACCTTGAATATCTTTATATTTGCGTGCACTCTAAAACTAAATAAATAGTCGCTACGTTTTTAAACGAAATCAAACAGGATGAACATCCCGTGCGTCATACACTATGTTCAGCTATGATAACTTACAGTTATCATTAATTCATGACATGGTCTTCAACGCAAGTCATCCCCAGCAGCGAAGAATCCCAAGGGTGTGGTAACCAATTTCAGAATATCCACCAGTATCTCCAAACCTCAGTTCAGTCACAGGGAGTGCATCTTTATCCGTAAGGTCGCCACTGTCTTCGGTCCAAATATTATTATTCTGATCCCAGTTACATCGTGTGCCTTTAACCACACAACTGTCGGTCATTCCACATTTACACTTCGAGCTACCGGGTGGAGCTCCGCCCCAATACGTCATCTGCGCGCCATCTCGCGACACCCACCACGCGTCTAACGATAAGCCAGCGTTATGGTATGACATTCATATTTTATAAATTGTTCACATTTCTGAGAACGCTCGATTATTGCAATAACCTGCTCCATGCTTATGTTGTACTTAATTTTCCGGATGTAGGAGCCAGCTTTTTCAAAGCCATTTACCTAGAGTTGAATAGGAAAAAACACTGAAGTAAATAATTGTTTCGACATATATGCTATAATTAAGAAAAAAGAACAAAACATTTAAAAACACTTGTATAGTATAGCTGCCGTAGACAAAGTGATTTCTATGCACGCCATTGTGCATTTTTCTGAAGGTGAATAGCGCAATTAGAACGTCAATCAGGTCCTGATATTAAGATTTTTAAATTTGAACAATTTTCATGATGTTAATTAAACAATAGTTGAAAACTTTAATTGTTTGATAATGTAGACGTAAACCAAGCTCTAAAAAGGCAAGCAATGTTTTGACTTTGTGTTTTAGCTAGCAAAAACAGCCAATTTTTTTACGCCAATAATTTATTTGAAACTGGTGTTAAAATTTGGAGGAAAGAGGTTTTTGCGTTTATTTTATTTTTGAATGATTTTGAAAGGGCATGAACAGTGGTCTTGAACTCAGCTATTTACCTTGAATAAATAAATAATTAAATAAAACATGAATGTGAAGAAGCTAAAAAGTCAACAGTTTGCAACCTCGTTCCCAAGGCCTTTTCTAAAATGCAGGGAGGGAAGAGGCCCTGGTATCGGCTCATGCTATCTTCTGGATTTTCATTGGTCTATTACCTCGCACATTTAATTTACTCAAACCGCATGTCCGTATATTTGCGCAGAGAAAAAATTACGAGTGGAACCTCCAACATTTAAGGCCTTACTAATTATGTACCTAGTTCCAACATGCTCCTATGCTCTGATATCAGAGTGCTAAGCGTAACGCAATGGTAATGTGGCTGTCTAATTTCATACCTCAGTCCTTGATTCACTATCATGTCCAATCACTGTCACACCAGTACCATTCTTTGAGATCATATCACAGTAGACTGCAACAGTATTAGACGTGCGGTTGTCAGGATTGATGTCGTAGTTTCCACTGGGTAGACTGGTGTCTTGTTTTCGTATTTCTGTACACGTACTCGGCTTTGAATGCTCTACAATGGGCAAACAAACGCTTTGTGAAAACGATTACTGGTTGTCAAGTTAAAGTATGCCTTTTGGCAATTTATGGCAACGTATGACCTATCGTTGCACCGCCGAGATATCATGAGAGCGTCAATAAACGAGGAACTTCGTGCCCTTAATTTGCAGTCAGCAAATCCCTGTAAATAAATTTCTGTTTGGTGATGATGTCCATGGTAGTTTGAAAACTATCAAAGAATTCAACAATATTGCCAGCTCAACTGTCACCCAAAGGTCAGATTACACACACATACCGAGCTATTCAGGTGCCGGACATTGTAGGGCTCAAGGCCATGGAAGCAAGCCTTTTTTAGGGCAGCGCAAGGGCTACCAGCCATTCAAAAAGAAGTCGTGGACCCCACGGCACAAACGAGGGGATACCAAGTGAGTCAATTGATGATGTAAGTAAGTTTAAAATTCTATTACCAAGTATCATTACTGGTTTAGAGCAAAGTGTTAAGACTTTTAAGCAGGTAATCTTGCCAGGTTCCTTAACAAATGGAAATCCATTTCAGCTGATAAAGAATTTATTGATATGATAACTGGTACAACAATTGAATTTGAGTATATACCAGTACAAACTCGGCCACCGGCCATACAACAGTTCTCAGACACTGAGATACAAATTATTGAGTCTGAGATCGCTAAGCTGCTGAACAAGGGTGTAATTGTACAAGCTGTACGAGAAGATGGTGACTTTCGTTCTCCCATTTTTATAAGGGAAAAGAAAGATGGCTCTTACCACCTAATTTTGAATCTTAAAGCTCTTACTAAAACCATCACTTATCACCATTTTAAAATGGACACCCTTATCTTAGTAGTTAAACTCATGCGACCAAATTGCTTTATGGCCACCATCAACCTTAAAGATGCGTATTATTCTGTACCCGTGTCTGAAGAACACCAAAAATTTTTCAAATTCCATTGGAAGGGAAAATACTACAAGTTTACCTGCTTTCCTAATGGGCTTTGCTTCTGCCCTAGAAAATTTACTAAGCTTATCAAGCCAATGGCCACTCTGCCCTTAGATTACAAGGGCATCTCCTGGCAGGTTATATTGATGACAATTACAACCAGGGTGACAGTTACCAGCAATTTTTGACTACTGTGCTTGAAACGGTAAAACTGGTAACAGAATTAGGATTCTGTGTACACCCTGAAAAGTCCAGCCTTATACCATCTCAAGAAATTGTTTTTCTTGGTAATGTCTTAAACTTGGTCACCATGACCATAAATAAAACTGACAAAGGAGAAAAACAGAAAGTTATGAAGGCCTGCAAGACACTGCAGAGACAGCCAACATACACCATACGAGAGGTTGCCAAGGTGATAGGGCTCCTTGTATCTAGCTTCTCTGCAGTTATGCATGGTCCATTACATTATCGACAACTAGAAAGGGATAAATCTATAGCTACTAAAGATAGCAAGGGTAATTATGATACCCCAATGTCCTTATCCCCAGAGGCAAAATGGAATCACAATGGTGGACCGATAATATTGAGGAAGCATCCAATGTTATCGAGCATGCACCCCCCCCCCCCCCTCCCCATTACAATCAATACAGATGCATCAAAAATTGGATGGGGTGGTGTTTTTGAGGGTAAAACCCGTGGGGGACACTGGTCACCCCAAGAATCTGAAGAACATATCAACTGCCTTGAATTAAAGGCTGCTCTCTTCTCACTCCAAGCTCTGACAACGGATAAAAGCAATACCAAGATTAGATTGAAAATTGACAGCATGACTGCAGTGGCTGCTATCAACAACATGGGCACTAGCGACTCAATACCATGTAACAGCAAAGCTCTAGAGATTTGGAAGTGGTGTATCAGCAAAAACATCTGGGTCTCAGCAGAACATATTCCTGGCAAATATAACATATCAGCTGATATGATAAAGAGTCGAGGGAAATAAACACTACTAGTGAGTGGATGTTGAACCCAACTCTTTTACATCGAGAGCTTGACAAACTACAAGTTGCCCCAGACATAGACATGTTTGCATCTAGACTTAATGCACAGTTTGCAACATATATTGCATATAGACCAGACCCTGGGGCACAATCCATTGATGCATTTTCTGCTCAATGGAATACACTTCATGGCTACTATTTTCCTCTTTTCAGTGTCATTTCAAAGGTTCTTCAAAAGCTGGAGCAGGACAAAGCAACAGGAGTAGTCATCCCCTGATGGCCAACACAACTATGGTGTTCAATGGCAATGAGGATGCTGATCAGCCATCCTGTTCTTTTACAGCACAGCACAGTGCCAAGCTATTACTACTACCCAGCCACCCACAAAAGGTGCACCCACTATACAAAAAACTGGATACAAAGTTTGCCACTTATGAGGAGACAGCTGCATGCAAGCCTTTCACAAACAGCTTCAGGCATTATCATGTGTGCCCGGAGACCCGGCACCAAGAAGCAATATAAAACCTACCTTAAAAAGTGGAAAAACTACTGCAACTCCAAAGGGATTAGTCCAGTTTCAGCTTCTATAACTAAAGGCATTAACTTCTCGGCAGAACCAGTGGAGTCGGGCATTGGCTACAGCGCAGTTAATACGGCAAGATCAGCACTCTCAACCATACTGGTAGTTAATGATACTTTTTCTTTTGATATGCACCCCTTGGTCAAGAAATTTCTGAAGGGTGTTTTTGAACAGAAACCTTCGTTACCACGCTATGAAGTTATTTGGGATGTTAATCAAGTGTTAAACAGACTTCGTTCTTACCCTCCTATTGAGTGCATTTCACTCAAGGAACTTACATTAAAGGTTGTTATGTTACTGGCTTTGTTGACTGGTCAACGAACACAAACGATTTATTGCTTGGATGTTAACCACATGACCATAACCGATAAGACATGCATTTTTTACCTGACTAGTTTACAGAAACAGTCACAACCAGGGAAACATCCAAAACCCATTGAACTGAAAGCATTTGATCAGGAGCATAGTTTGCGCATTATTCATCATTTGGGTGCATATATTGAAAAAACTGGAGCTCACAGAAATGACATTACTACAAGCCAGTCATTGTTAAATTATCGGAAGCCATTTAAACCTGTTGTTAGCAAGGACACAATTTCACGTTGGGTCAAGATTGTGTTGAAGGATGCTGGTATTGATATAACGAAATTCCCCGCTTGCAGTACCAGGGCAAGCCTCTACTAGTGCGGCAGCCAAGGCAGGTGCCCCTATGGAAAGCATCTTGCAATGTGCTGGATAGTCAAACTGTGGAACATTTGCTAAGTTTTATCACAAACCAATGGAACATTCCCCAATTAGACAAACTTTCAAATTGGAAAACGATTTTAGCACAGATGGAAAGAGCCTCCTAAATTTAGTGAAAGTGTAAAGTTTGGTTGTAAAATATTGTAAAATGTGGAAAATATAATAATGTAAAGATTGCGATTTTTGTATACTTTTGTATTACGCGGGAAAAAGCGTTACCACATTTCCACATAGTGGTAACGCTTTTCCGTGCGTAATACTAAAGTATACAAAATTCGCAAACTTTACAGGACTATATTTTCCACATTTTACAATATTTTGCAACCAAACTTCACAATTTCACTAAATTTAGGAAGCTCTTTCCAACTGTGCTAAAATTGTTTTCCAATTTAAAACTTTGTCTAATTGGGGAATGGTCCATTAATACACCTTGTAATGTTGGCTCAGTTGTACCATCTATGTGTTCTGTGTACTTGTTCATGACCACAGGGCTTTAAAATGTCATGAGATTTCTATGTGACGTAGACTATGATGAGGTAGAATTTAAAAATTAAACGAGACTTACCTGTATAAGTTGAAGTTTGATGTGAATTCTACCGACTCATAGTCAGGAACACAGGAATTACGTGCCCACCCAACCTTGTATACAGTTATGACTTCATTTGTCACTTATACAGTTCATCCCTCCCTATATATCCTCATCCTGTGCTCATTCACTGGTAAATATTGATATAGATTGCTCGCGCAATCTCACGTAATTCCTGTGTTCCTGACTATGAATCGGTAGATTTCACATCAAACTTCAACTTACAGGTAAGTCTCGTTTAATTTTTAAATTTTCTCGCTTAAAAAATTTATTGCTTAAAACTAGTTTTTTCTTGAAATAAGAATTGAAATGTTCTTTTACTTACCTTCCTTCTTTGCCTATATAAAATAAGAAATAAATTTCAATGCGTAGTCAGCATGTGATTTATATGACTTTGTGGCAACTCGTTATAACACTTATTAATTTATTTTTCAGTCGGTTTTCTTTGATGCTCCAAGGCCGAGATAAATAACTAGACAAATTTGTGGAAAAATCTCGAGTTCAATTTTTTGAGCCAAAACCTGCCCAATTAAGTTGGTTAAGTACCTCGAAAGTCGAGACTTATGTTAGAGTTATACACCGTGACCGAAGTGTTTATGCGATATATCCACCGAGGCGCGCAGCGCCGAGGTTGATATACGCATAAACACTGAGGTCTAAGGTGTATGACTAACTTATATCATTATTTGATGAAGTTTACAAGTAAGAAACAATAGCTTTATTGTGATTACGCTTAAGTATTACGCTTCAGTTTTCAGTTAAGTGATGAACACATTATTGCTTTTAATTCGCTTTGGGACCATCATTCCCTTTGACCACATTTAATTCAGGAAAGGAGGAGCATTGTAATGCATCAACTATTTCAATTCCCATGTAAATTGATTGTGAAATTCAATTCCCATGTAAATCATGTAAATTGATTTTTGATTTGGTTTCGGGAGCTGTATCATAGAATAAGAATACATAGAAGGGCCACTCAGCAGTGCAACATGTAACCCTATGTTTATGCAGTTTACTGGCTGCCACCAGCCAGTTCAGCATTCCTATTGGCCAGAAAATGCAATTGACTGGCTGAGAAAATGCTAATAACGTGCGTAATGCGACATGCGCGGCTTCAAAAACTTCAAAGGCTCCGACGCGAGTGGCCCTTCTATGTATTCTTATTCTATGGCTGTATGTTGAAGCCGGACTGGCCAGCTGTGGTTCAGTGATGTGTGCAATGATTTTGTAGAGTTGGATCAGCTCTTTGAACTTTCAACAAAATCCAGAAAGCTGAAATAGGTTTGAACTAAGTTAAAATTTCACTTAGAAATTATTTAAAGCAAGAAGATTATGTCAGGAATGCCAACTAGCTTTGTTTATGCATGGTCGTTTTAACGACGATTATAATGTTGATAAAACCAAATTACCTAAGCGAAAGTGTGTTTATAACTTTGCGAACTGCAACGTTGTGTTTCAGTGAAATATGTTGACTATTGTGTGTTCATAATCACCAGTTGTAGTTGTGTTGTTAAAAAATGTGGGAAAATTATATTGTTTATTTTTTTGTAGTTTAATAACAATTTTCGGGTTGAATAACAATCTGTATTAATCAACCGTGTTTAGAAGTTGATATGTATTAATCAACCGTGTTTAGAGGTTGATATGTATTAATCAACCTCATGAATGCATATATTAGGTTGATTAATACATACCAACGCTGTATTCAGGTGCGTTATTTCAGCCCCGCACTTCCCTGGAGATATTCAAAAACTGCCCCTAGCTTTCAGACACTTATCACGGAGTTGATTCACATAATAAAAGCTAGAAAAACACAATAGAAACTGAATCAATAATGATATAAGTCATATAATACCTCCGGACGCAGCGTGTCCTCGGTGTCTTTATATGATATATAAATCGTACTTAACTCTAACTTAATTATCCATCTATAAATAAATATATATGATATAAAAGATATATTGTATATAAATCAAAATGTTGATTAAATGCTAAATCATGAGTTACAGCATGCATTGGGTGAATTATTACATTAGCAATTAAATGTCGTACGTGTTAAATACATCTAAATCATATCACGAAATTTGAAATATATATAAATCATGTCAGGAACAAGTAAAAACTTATTGGCATGTCTGCACGATGATACGAGTTCGTTTCTCTTGTTCAGAGGTGCTAGAGATGGGTGGCAAATGATGAAATATTTTCCCATAAACATGAGTTGCATCTATTGTTATAGGATGTGATGATGTTAAATGCACATACCGCATCAACATCATAAAATAGTGTCCATTCTCCTGGCCTTTTATTAGTTTTCCTTCTAGTGGTTAGTGAGTTGACAGTTTACCGGCTGCTTCTCATTTGTTTTGGTTCTGAAGTTAAACCCAACACATTTGGGTTCTTTGTAGCAAAGATGATTACAGTTTACTTGGACACTCTGTTCCACAGTGTGATTAGAAATGATCTCCTTCGTAGACAATGGTGGACCATCTGTGAAAACGTAGTGAAAAATATTACAAATACTAATAATGAATACGTATAAGTTGTAGTGCAGACGGTCGCAGAAAATTAAGAAGTTTGGGGACAATATTCGTATATTCGGGCTCACAAACCGTAGAAACAATCGATTCCAAAAGAAACAGAACGCATATATATTTCACACGCTTACTCCGAGATTCGTGTACACTGCCCAGACGCGAGTGAGGTAAGACGAAAAGTAGCTAAAGTTTAAATCAAACGAGTTAACCCAACTATCAAAAAAACGGAAACATTGTCCATTGTGTAATTGGAATATATTATTGTAGCTTGTTCTTGCAGGACTTTCATTACGACGAAAAAGCATTTTATTTATTTCATGAATAGTGCCGAACTTGTTACAATGGAACAAATGAACTGCATCATATCAACAGCTGTTTCACTCTTATTCGGGCTTGTTCGCACGCCGTTTATTAGCCTATCTTCAGTTGCGTGTCACGCATTCATTATTGCATGTTCTGCTGTATACAAATGATGAAACTACATCGCTCGAAAGACTGTACTTAATAATCAGTCAATGTTATACGCACAAGAAAAAATGAATGAATATATATAAGTCAAAGTTAGTTGAAGATCATGCGTAACGTGTGGGAAACGGAATGTCTCGTGGCTAATGCCTGCATGTCGCTACCTGCAAGTGCCTGAAGCTAACTAAAATCCTTGCTTGCATGTTTCAGTAAAAAAACAATACCAGCCGTCAATTTCAAAAAATATAATAAAAAACATAGTCCGAAGACTAGCATCTTGAAAGCCAAAATATGAGTTAAGCAAGAAAATTTAGTAAGTAATATTTCGATTTTATTACAAAATCATCATCAGACTAACTACAGTTGCAATATATACAAGGTCTTATATACAAGTTGACATGCCATGATGACATCATAGAAACGGAAGCACATACTTCTCACTGCACATGTCGTGGTTTTTGATTGGTGCTTCCGTTTCTATGATATCATCATGGCATGCCAACTTGTATACAAGACCTTGTATATATTGTAACTGTAGTTAGCGTGATGATGATTTTGTGATAAAATCGAAATATTATTTACTCAGTTTTCTTGCTTAACTCATATTTTGGGTTTCAAGATGCTAGTCTTCGGATTATGTTTTGTATTATATGTTTCAGTAAACAACAAGTGTTCTGTGGTTTGACTGACTTCCTATTCTAAAAAAATTTGGGCTGTTTGGTTTGATCAAAATTAGTTGATACTCATTTAGTCATCTTTGGCATGATGATACAGTACATAATTCAAAGAATTGTTTGCTCTCTTAAGTATGTTGCAATTGTAAGCTTCAAGCAAACCGAACAATATGTTTTTGGCTACCTGCAAAAAACTCCAAATATACGGAGCACGTCGTAGCCAACGTGGCCAACTAAGCTATCAGAAGTTAAGTTAAAGCTGCATGCCCAACATGGGAAGACAATCTGCTGAGAAAGGTAAACCTAATATACATCTTACGTGGTTGCTATGTTTCATGCGGTATGTATTCCAGCTTGTGATAAGTTGCCGTGGCCTAGTAGTGCGTTTTGACTTGTTTGTACCGCAAATAATAGAGCCATTTACACGGGCGAAAATAAGCCGAAAATAATTTCAGGCGCAAAAACGCCGTATATATGACGCTTCATCCGCGACCAAAGTAAAGAAAATGACATCAAGTGAGAAAGAAGGAGAGGAAGAATTCAAAGAATTGAGCACTGTCGTCGAAACTGGCGGCCAAAATGAATATAAAGTTGTTATAGATTTCTGTGTCATTTACGTGCTGTCGAGTGTTTCCCACTAATTTAAGTAATTTAGTTAACTGTCTTAAGGTGGTAGAGTGGCAGAGAACAAATGAATACCAAATTTTCCGTTTTTGTAAGAACTGAAAAATATATTGCTTGTACAGGCTTATTGAAAAGGTTTCAGTCCTATTTTTTATTAAAAAATGGTATTAAAACGAAGAAATTCGGCCAATTCTACCCCTGCACAGGGCAAAGCTATGGCTTAATTTACCCAGACAAATAAAAATACGCGATTAGTTCATTTTTCTGCCCTCATTGTATTGTTCCATATAAATTATTAATATATGCAAAACACAAACAGCTGTTTTCTCCATAATTATTTTTCAAAAATTATCTTTAGTTTAAGAATTCTACTACCTTTAATATTACAGCTATTGGCTTGAAATTTTCAGGTGTTCCCCTTGCTTAGGTCTCTAACAACAAACCTAAAAAGCTTGTATTTGCTTGCTACTTGCTTACGTAGTGATATTACGACATGTCAAATCATGAATGGTTTGCTTTTACAAAATGCTGATGTTTTGTTACGTCTATATGGAAACACAGATATTTTCGTAGTTATCTATTCCTATTATATATGCCTCATCAGTTTTTTCTTCGTATGATAAACAGCATTTAAAGTAGAACTGCCGGCGTAAAGGGGTAAATTTTCGCTTGTTAGCTATATGGGCAATAGCTCGTTACTATGTTAACCATTTGAGAGAGTAGAAGTGCTCAACACAACAACTTTTTATAGGCAAAAAATATTTTCAAAAGCAACTCCATTAAAGTAATTGTTTAGTATCCTACAACCGCGGCCTATACTGAAGTAGCGTCTTATTTTCGCACGTATAAAAGTTTAGCTCGAACTCCTCGAAGTTTCCGTCGGTGATTACAGCGAATTTGAAACATCTTTTCCACGCGCAGTTGCGACATTCGTTGCGAGTTCAACAGAAGAAGATATCGAGAAAACGGCAAATGCTTTTAAGAGCAGATTTTACAACCACACGAAGTCATTCAACGATGCGAGATACGAAAACGAAACGGAGTTGCCAAAGTATGCTTGGAAGTTGAAACGAAACGAGAGGAATTTTGAAATTAAATTATCAGTATTAAAGCGTGTACCTTTGAGAATGGTTACCTTTGCCTGGAAGAAAAACTGTGCTTATTGAAAGCAAACAAAAGAACATCCTTGAACAAAACATCAGAACCGTTAGCAAAATACCACCATAAAAACAAATTCTTCGCGTAAAATTTTAAGCGTGCGCGTGTATTGCACAAAAAACCGTTAGTGAGTTGCGTAAGCAAATAACGAACTCAATCGAAACAGTCGCCTGAAGATTGCATGGTTACAAGAAGCTGAAAATAGCCACAGTTGTATCATTTTAAGAGTATAAAAAATATTTGCTCTACAACATCTTCGTGTTGAGCACGATTCGATTTCAAAAAGTCGATTCGATTTCAAAAGAAATTAATTGTGCAGAACACGAATATATGAATATGCCCCCCTCACTTATCACGCTGGCGACACCACTGCTCATATCTACTACAAACAACAAAATCAGTAATATTACTAGCTATTTACTAACCTTCACTGACGATATGATAGTTCCTCACGCGACATTGTTCTGCTTTCAATCTTCCTATGTTGAGAATCAACAAAAATAAGGTTAACATTCTAAGGAGTAATCGAGGACATAAAGTACCCATCATGTTTTGCAGTCATCTGCGGTCTTGCTGGGCTGAAATAACATTTAAGAAGATTTTAGTATGCGTCTCATAATTACTCACAGTAGCATTTTGCTACTACAACAAAAAGCTTCTAGGGGCAACTTATAATTATAATGAACAATTAATATTTCAGTATACACCCCACGCGCGACATTGTTCCACACGTGAAATATTTCTGCGTTAAATATCGCTATGTTGATGAGAATCGGCAAGGATAAAGTTAACATTTTAAGAAGGTTTGTTGAGAAGGTTTTTAAACAATTGGCTTTAAACAATTTAAATCGAGATTTTGCGAGATTTTTCCACAAATTTTATCTAATTACTTATTCAAGGTAATTATCCGAGATACCTCGGGACATCGAAGAAAACTTACTCTAAAATAAATTGAGTATTGTTGAAAATCTGCATTTTACTATCACAACAAGAAGCTTTTAGCGGCAACTTACAATAAAAATTTAAAATAAACAATTGATATTTCAGTAAGTCCCGCACGCACATAGTCCAACACTAGACATTGTTCTGCAATAAATTTTACTATAACGAGAATCGGCAAGGTTAACGTTGGGGACGAATGTAGGAGATAAAACACCTATGATGCGCCGTAGTCATCTGCCTTCCACATTTGGCTAAAATATCATTTAAGACGAATTTGAAAATGCTTCGCATGTAATTATACTTTGTTTACTCTACTCTAGTCCGAAGGACGGGTGCAATTTGGCGTCATTGAAAAACTCACGAGTGCATGTTATTTCCAAATTGCACTTGAAACCATGCTGATACCTATATCAAAGAGTAAACGAAGTATAATTACATGTGAAGTATTTTCAAATTCGTCTTAAATGATATTTTAGCCAAATGTGGATGGCAGATGACTTTAACACTGCGGTTCTCAGACCCGTTTCTTTTCTATTTAATTTGCGTTGGCTTAATGGCTGATATGTTTACTTGACGGCTTTGTTGTTGTTATGTGCCTTTTAACATATGATTTCAAACATTCGATAACATTGTTCGAATTTTCGTTTTTTTAGCTTCGAATATCGAATATCGATTGATTCAATATGTTGCGCGAATTATTTTAATGTTTTGATGAAATTTATATCATTTTACCCTCGTCCACAGCAATTTTACTGTAACACCCCCTGTTCAATGTTCCCAAAGTATGACGTCGATTATTTTCTTACATTGAAATGATAAACAGTCACCACTTTCCTATCTTTGTACTTGCGAATACATCGAAAAGTAAATCTGTAGTCACTACGTTCATAAAGTGATCGAATGAGATATTAGTCAGGGAGGTGGAGATAATTTTACCTACCTTCTCGAGGGACAAATCAATTTTGCTCTTATATTGTCCGTTGGATACCTAATATCACAATTCTAAATGTTGTTTGGCCCGATTTATCTTGTGGGCTTCGGTCGACACGTTTTTCTTCAGTTCTTAAAACTATTATGTGGTCAAAAATAGTAAACTTTCAAATTCGTTCATTTGAAAAATAACTTGTATCATAAGAAATCATAAAAAAACAACATATAAAACATCATTACGGGCACCCTTTGTTTTTCAAGCCGCCTAAAATGGGAAAGTGTCCTAAAATGGCGCTAATTTCCTGTGCGCTGGTCGGAGGATAAGTTTTCAAACGCTCATAACTCAACAAAAATGTGAAAAATAGAAGTAACCATAATAAATAGAGGATATTACACGGCGGTGCGAAGATATGAATTTTATCTTCGAGTGGTTAAAACAATATTTTACGAACGAGTGCAGCGAGTGAGTAAAATATTGTTTTCACCACGAGAAGATAAAATTCATATCTTCAAACCGCCGTGTAATGTTCTGTTTATTATATAGTTGTAAACAATGTAAGACCCAAGTCAGTAATATTAATTTTCGATCAATAATGCTAAAAACATGGCTTTATTTCAATATTATTTAAACTAAAACAATACCTGTTCATCATTTTAGTGTTTTCTTGTATTATTTCCATTTTTCGGCACAAACATGTAGTTTTTTCTTTAAACAAAGGTGAAAATTGGTTCGCCGCTCTTACAAACATCGCCATTTTGAAAATATAAAAATATTGGCGGGAAATGATCACGTGATCGATATCTTCACTAGTGAAGATATGGAAAATATCTTACGGTGTATTTTCAGTATCTTACTGTAGACTATATAATAATGTGTTATATGTAATTTTTTATTACCTTTTTGATAACGTAAGTGGTCTTTCCTAGAAATAAATCTGAAATTTCGCCTTTCTTGACAATAATATAGTTTTATAGAAAATTTCGGGAAAAACGTGTTGGCTGGAGCCCACAAGAAATTTTATCGCGTTCAACATGCAGAAATATATCTATTAGACCTATAAAGGTACAATATAAACATAAAATGAAATTGTCCTTCGGTATGGTAAGTAAACATATATTTTTGTACCTCTGCCTCCCTGACTATATTCATTTCGTCATATACTACATTTCTAGCTATAATTTGGACAAGAATTAACACACTTTTTTAGAGTGTAAATCTATATGATTTTATCGCAACTCCTTATAACACTCATTATTAATTCAGTGATTTTATAACTGAATGATATAATTTACAATTATTGCATGAAGCTTCGCATGATATCCAGAATTATTCAGACTGAGTTATTGTTATCTGGCGAACAACAGAAGAACCAATCAAATTTGACGTAAGAAAACGGGTACATGTGCAAATTTTCTTAAAAAAAAACAAACATGGCGGGCGAAATTTAAGAGCAACTGCGTCAAATTTGGCTGCGTTTTTAACGAACCCTATTTATTTAAATAAAATACATCACTATTGGGAAGTTCCGACTACTTAACACGTATTTATCACGATGTTTCAGGTGTAAATTTAAAGTTTCTAAGGAAAAAGTGAAGGGGAGCGATCTCGATGTAAATGCGTGTATTTTTGTTTCGAATATTCGCTTTTCCTTCGAATATTCCCTCGTCTTGCGGAGACTTGACTATTCTACGCAAGTGAAATATTGACATTATATGGGGAATATATTTGAAAATCAACAGCGTCAAATAAGGAAGAATTAAGACTGTACCAACAGATTACAATGTTCTAGTTAGTCTGCTGGTAATAAAATGGTTCTTAAAGGTTTTTAATATTAATGTTTTAGTAGAGCCTTTTTAATACTATCTTAATAAATGACAAATGTATACAACTATATACTATAAGACGAATAAAATAAAGCAATCCATTCATGGTTTTGTCGAAATGCTATTGACAACTTGCATCAAGTCTGCAGTTTGCAACTTGCAGCAGCCTGTTGACAACTTGCAGCATGCAGACTTGTTATCATCAAGCCGGAGCAAGCGATGCGAACGCATCCTGATATCGACTTGTTGATCGCAACCCTGCAGCAGACTTGTTGCAACTTACGCGTCTCTGGCTGTTTATATATCTATATACGATAGGTACGAAACTATTAGTAATAGAATACCAAGTCAAACTTGTTAAGTTGTTGAGCATATTAGTATATATAAAACACAACTGAACAAGTTTGACTTGGCATTCTATTACTAATAGTTTCGTACCACTAATGTGGCACTCATTAGGCAATTTTATCTGATGAGTGCCACATCAGTGGTACGAAACTATTTTATGTATACTATATATAGCTTGATACACTCATCAGGTGAATGATTATATCGCGTGTTTACATGGTGTCATGTATAATCTAAAGGTAACTTGATTTGGGATGTTCGGCGTCACAGGAAATCTTAAACGGAATTACTAGCCACAGAGCAGAAATTTTTTCAGAATATATATATTCGATATAGTTATGAAATTTTGAAAATAAAGTATCTATATATATAAACGAGTTCGTTTTGGTTTGCGTAATAGAAAAGAGTGCTCAATGACATACAGAAAGAGCGAAACGTATAATCGCGCAAAATATACGTGAAAAACTTATCACTACAGTCTGTGAAGGATGTACCAGTGGCGGATCTAGGGTAAGTCAAAATAAATTATAGCAGCTCAATTTTAAATTCAAAATAACTTTATAACAATGGCATAGGTTATGAATTTCAAAAGAATAAAATCTAACCAATGAAGTTGCTTTGAAGGTATTTTAAAATGTGAATATATCCTAGAATGAGCTGTGGCATTTTTTTGACTTGCGCAAGATCCGCAACCGGGATGTACATCCTATTACACACTATGTTCAGCTATAGTAACATACAGTTATCACTAATTCATGACCTGGTCTTCATCGCAAGTGTACTGCTCATTATCCCCAGCAGCGAAGAGCCCCAAGCGTGTGGTAACGAATTTCATCATTTCCATGCCTAGTACCAGTGTCTCCAATCCTCAGCTCAGTAACAGGTAGTGCATCTTTATCCGTCAGGTCGCCACTGTCTTCGGTCCAAATATTATCATTCTGGTCGCAGTTACATACTTCGCCTTTAACCTCACAACTGTCGGTCATTCCACATTTACACTTCGAGCTACCGGGTAGAGCTCCTCCCCAATACGTCATCTTCGCGCCATCTCGAGACATCCACCATGACGTAGGACCCCCATATTTACCTTCAAAATAGAAGCCAGAGTTGTAACATTCATACTTTATAAATTGTTCACATTTCTGAGAAAGCTCGATTATTGCGACAACCTGCTCCATGCTTATGTTGTATTTGACCTTCCGGCTGTAAGAGCCAGGTTCCTCAAAGCCATCCACCTTGAGTTTAATAGAAAAACACTGAGGTAAATAATTGTTCTGACATCTGCTTAATTAAGCAAAAAGAGAAAAATCTGTTAAAAATATTTCAATATAGTAGTATATCTGCCATAGACGAAGTTATTTCTACGTCCGCCGGATAGCGCAATACGGACACCAACCAGGTCCTTATAGTAAAATTTTAGCAATTTTTATGATCTTGATTAAACAATTAATGAAAAGTGTTCTGAATAATGCCAACGTAAGCCAACTTTTAAGGAAGCAATGGATGTTTTGACTGCCCTTGTTTTAGCGAGGAAAAAACAGGTTGGTTTTTTAACGCCAATAATTTATTTGAAACCGGTGTTAAATTAGGGGTAAAGAGAATTTTACGTTTATTTAATTTTTGAATCGGTTTGAATGGGGATGAACAGCTGTCTAGAACTTAGCTATTTACCTTGAATAAAAATTAAATGAAACTTAAGTGTGAAGAAACTAAAAAAATCGACAATTTAAAGTTGATGGTTTCGTGCTGGTAGACCTTGGACCCAGTAACTCCTCAGGCGAATACATCACTTATATTCCTTTTATATTCCTCGTTTTCGGTGTATAATACAACATGCACACGTAGATTTCACAAAACGTTTAGCTCGAGTTAGCTCGCAGCGTCCGAGGGCTGTATACGCCATAAATCCCGACTTTCGACTTATTTTATTTTTGAGGAGGTTTTCTAGTAGAATCTCTCGACTTTAAACAATTTAAGTCGAAATTCGTCGAGATTTTTCCACAAGTTTGATCTAATTATTTATTCAAGAACTGCATCTGAGATACAGCACGCCGTACATCAAGGAAAACCGACACAAAAATAAAATAAGAGATCATAATTATTTTCCCGTTGCTGACACGTTAAGCATAGCCGAATGCCTTTTGCTCTCCTGCGGTAGAGTAACCAAACCATTCTTTCTGGGTGTATCCAGAAGACATTATATGTACCTAGTAATAACATGCACTTATACTTTGGTAATCTGGCCGCATAATATCATACCTCAGTGCTTGATTCACTATCATGTCCAATCACTGTCACACCAGTGCCATTCTTTGAGGTCATATCACACTAGACTGCAACAGTATTAGACGTGCGGTTGTCAGGATTGATATCGTAGTTTCCACTGGGTAGACTGGTGTCTTGTTTTCGTATTTCTGTACACGTACTCGGGGTTAAACGCTCCTTAATTCGGCTCTTTAGTTCTACAAAGGTAAAGACGGCTGTGTTGGTAGAAATATTAATGATGTATGCAATGAATTCATTATCTCATACAGTTATTGATATTTCCTATCGGCAATTCTAGGTAAGAATGCCGTCCTTGCCATGAAAAATAATCCCATGAGTACAAGAAGAAATTATTTTAAGCCTTCTCACTTAAAAGAAGTCTTGAAGCACGAACTGAAAATTTGTCTTGCTCCCTTGTTCGTCGAGTATAATACAAGTTAATAATTTCGTACTACATTAGTCATTATAAAGGTAAATGATAATGCATTATCGAGTAGTATAAATGACGAATATATGAGAACTTGTCTTACCTTCATTCTTTGCCTATTAAAATGGAAAAAAATTAAACAGCTATACCAGCATCTCCAGTATCGTAGCAATTAAGAAGGGGGAGGGGGCACTTCGTCTAGGGCATCGAGCATGTATTTCTTTCTTCAAATATTAATTTTATTCTTCTAAATATGAGCAAACTCGAGAAAGCAGTGTAGGTTTACATGCATGGAAATATATGTTCAAATTTCAGTGAATAGGCTAAAGATAAAGGTTCAATTATAAAAAATACCTTTTGCCAATCAACTAAACTTTAACTAGACAATCCACTATACCCAATTTTATGAAATTTCTATCTTCCATGCACCTGCTTAATAATTTTTGCCTGGAAGACCAAACTTATGTACTGCAGAAGCAGCAGAACTTAATATCGTTGGAACAGGAATACAAATTTTACCATTGCACATTTTTCTTTCACTGCACAAATTTGCTATCACTGCGCACTAATATCAGGTGTGCAGTCCATACTGATATACATCCATGTAAAGTTCTATAGTGTATAGCTATAAATTTTTATTAGAAACTGACTTGTTGAGAACATTTCAAATATACATACAGCTTCAACATCATAAAATAGTGTCCAGTCTCCCGGTCCTTTATTAGTTTTCCTTTTCGTGGTGTTAGTAAGTTGACAGTTTACTGGCTGCTTCTCATCTGTTTTGGTTCTGAAGTTAAACCCAACACATTTTGGTTCATTGTAGCAAAGATGATTACAGTTTACTTGGACACTTAGCTCCACAGTGTGATTAGAAATAATCTCTTTAGAGACAAAGGTGGACCATCTGTGATAACAGAGTAAAAATATTACAAATATAGAATAAAATACATAAATTGTACCGCACACGGTCGAGAAAGATTAAAAAGTGTGGGGGCAACATTAAATCCCACCTACCCTACTTCTTTTTTTATTTAAAATATGTTGCTATATAGACAGTCAAAATAGCCGAAGCTCACGTAAACGAGAATATTTCCAGAAAGGTTCATTTGCTTTAGCAGGAGTAACAAGCCGCTGCCTTTGTCTTTAAAATCAGTTTATACAGTTTTCACACCGCGGCCATCTTTTTTATTCAATGCAATTTGCTGACAAAGGCGCCAATAGCGTTTTTACGCATAAACGTTCGGAAATACATCTTTTTAATTGCTTTTCTTTTTGTCGATCTTTTGATGACTTCTTAGGGTATACTGATGTATATTTTTGTTCTTGCTTTTAACTTTTCATCGCATAATCGTAGTGACAGAAGGTCACAATGTACGAAAAATCTTGAGTAACAACAGCGTATTGTGCATGGCTAAAAACAAACAAGGAGGGAAAGCAAACGGCGGCTCGTGACGGTTAGATATTTTTTTCATATTTCACCAGTGAAATGCCGAAAATATGAGCAAATATATCTTATCACATTCAAAATGAAAGAATACCATTCCCTAACTAATTTAGTTTGTTCTTCTAGTATTTTCATTTTTTGACAAGATCGAGATATGTTAATTGAAAATGTTAAGAGTGCATATGCCCAACACGTTACTATGCAACAATTTAAAAACTGCAGCATAGACAGATGTTTTGCCCTTATTGCAATATTTATATTCTAATTTGTAAAATCAGACACTTTTCGGTTAGTGTCCAGGGTGCAAAATTCTTTAATACGTTATTTCAGATGCGGAAAAAGTCTGCTTACTCTCTTCAGTCATTTTAACATGGCATTTAATTTGCGCCTTTACCTATTTTGTTATTTCTTGATATTAGTATATCTGCACGTTTTTCGATATGCTATAAAATCTTTATTACCATAGTGACGCAAGCGACTAGCGCGTTATGCCTCTTACCATTGTGAAACCCAGTGCTATGTGGTGTACACTTGCATGTGAGTTCAGTTCTAGAAGTTGATCTCCTCTGTGCTTCGAGGGCTTTTCCCTGGGCAAATTTGATATTTTCTAAGCGTTTTATAACGTCTTTTTCCAAAGGTTTCAATTCAAAAATAGTGGGTGGTGTCATGTTTCACTAAAGACCGAATTGTAAAGTGTTCTCCTGACAGTTTTTGGCTTTTAAAAAGAAATGAGCTTTCTATCTGATGTGCTTCACTATAGGTAGTTTTCAGTTACATAAATGTATTTCTGTATATGATTATTATACTTATTTACATGCTACTAACCTTCACTGACGATCTGATAGTCCCACACGCGACATTGTTCTGCTTTAAATCTTGCTATGTTGAGGATAAACAAAGACAAGGTTAACATTCTGAGGAGTAATCGAGGACGAAGGGCTGCCTTCATGTTGTGTTTTGCCGTCTGCGCTGAGCTGAAATAACATTTAAGAAGATTACGAAATACGCGTCAAATATAATTATGTTTGTTCTCTTGCGGCGCTTAATATCTATAATTATTCATTATACATGTATATCTGCAAGTATTACTACAACGACAAAAAGCTTTTAGGGGCAACTTATATTAAAAAATCAAAATAAACTATTACATTTTTCTGCACCCACATGCACGCGACAATGTTCTGCGTTAGATCTTGCTATGTTGTGCATCAGGAGGAATATATTAAGATTTAATTTTTGAGGGCCAATCAAGGACATAAAGCCCCAGTCATATTTCATACAGCCATCTGCCGTCAACATTAGGCTAAAATAACATTTAAGAAGATTTGCGGAATATGCGTGACATACACTCATGCTTGCTGCGTCTAGTATCTATTATTAGCTTTATATGCATTTTACCATACTACAACAAAAAGCTTAATTTTAGGGATTTTCGCTCTACCATTGCAGTTCTCACATCTGTTTTCTTTCGATATGTTTTGCTTTGGATTGATAGTTGATATGTTTACTTGACGGCTTTAATATCATGATGGCGCCTTTCGACATGATTTCAAACATTTGATAATATCATCCAAATTTTCGTTTTTTTAGGTTTGAACTTAAATTTTTGCTTAATATTATAATTAAAATACACTTTGTTAGAATTTTATACTTTGCTGTTTTAAAATGAGGAAAGTGAAGTCCAGAGAATGGCTGGTTTGGGAGAAACCTTTTCACGTATGATAGGGATTTTTACGATAAATTTATTTTTCATTTCAACTTCAGAAAGTATTTCAATGTTACTGAGACAATTTTTCTACCCATGCTGTGTAAATCCCAACCATACATCCAGGCATCCTTTGGTCATCACGCTTCTAGTATTCCTGAAAAGGACTGAAAACTTTTTTCTGACTCAAGCTCAATTAAAGTAAACTTTTACCATGATATTGCACGGGGTATTCCAGGACCGTTGAAAATGATTTGCGTTTCTAAGTTGCTGTCATAGTCAACGCAGATTTACTGAACATAAAGAAGAAAAAATTATTTCCCAAAAATAATACCTTCCCAAATAATTATGATATTACTGAGAAATAACCATGAACTTTTAACTCACAAAATTGCTATATGCTGTGAACTGTGAACGTTCAGGCGCTGAAAATTATGATGTTATCTAAAAAAATATAAATGTTTAACCAGAAGTTGCCTTAAGTTTTCTGTTGGTTTAACATTGCGGTTCTCATGACCGTTTCCTTTCGACATTTTTGCGTATATGTTGACTTGACGGCTTGTCGGTTATGTTGTGCCTTTCGCATATGATTTAAAATATTCGGTGATATCACCCGAATCTATTTACTAGAATTTATATCGAAATATTTAACAAGTTGAATAAATAATTTTATTTGTTTTGATGAAATTGATATAATTTTCGCCGGAGCAAACGGCATAAACGTTTTGTGAAATTCATATAATTTTCACTGGAACAGAACGGCATGAATTGCAAAACAATTTTAACTGGCGATTTTAATATTGATTGGTTAAACTGTTTTTATAAGAAACATCGTCTCGTGAAAGCACTGAAAGGTTCCAAACTTACCCAGATAGTTACAAAAGTCACTCCACCTGCAAGTAATTCTAGGCCCTTTTACACTTGCATAAAAATGCCACGGCACGAGTAAAATTTGGCACAGGTGCCGCTTTTTTATGGCACGGCCCAGATAAATAGTTAAATGTAAATAAATCAGGCCTTGTATTTTTTGGCACCTAGACCTTTTTTTTACCCGTGCCGAGACCGAAAAAATAGGTAGTCTCGGCACGGGTAGAAAGGCCCGTGCCAAATTCCTTCGTTATGCGCATGCTCATTTTCTTTTTGAAAATGGCGGAAAAAAGTACAAAAAATAATAGTACTGCGAAAACAAAGAACAAAAACACAAATAGAGGCATTGTTTGGCCAGATTCTGCAACGTTTGCGTTGCTAAACATTTGGAAGGAAGAAACTATTCGGAAAGCCTTAGAAAACAGTAAATAAGAGCAGTTTATGACGGAATAACGGTAAGGGATTTTTTTCTAAAAATTAGTGTAGAAAAAGACCTTTCCAACGTTGCTAGGGTTTGATATTTGCACGTTAATTTCTGGTTCTGCAGTATTTATAATGACATGCACTGATTTTACGTAGGGGTCAGTTCCACATGTATTTTCATTATTAAATCAATATCATCATTAAATGTTCTTTTGTTTTACACAGACGCATTTGCACGAAAAAGGCTTTACGAGTTACAATATTACCAACATCATGAACAAAATAAAGAAACTTAAGCAACGATTCAAACAAGAAGCAGACAAAAAAAGAGACGTGGCAATGGCAGATGCAAGGAGTGGAAATTTTTCACAAACCTCAACGAAATTCTTGGCCATAGGCCAATTGTTCAGCCTGAATTTTGCATAGACGCATTGGCAAAAGATAAAACTGAAGCAGATGAGGAAGGTATTGGCAGATAGCATTTTTATTCCTTCGTAGGGAGGGTGAGGACATTGAGAAATCCAGGGGAGGGGGTGATTAAATCACGAAAATCTCAGGGTAGAGGTGACCAAAATATCTTGGAAATTCAAGGGGAGGGGGATATAAAGGCAAAAATCCTGAGAATCATCCATAAAATCATTGAAATTCCATGAAAATTCGGGGGGGGGGGTAAATAAGATGAGTTTCAAGGGGTAATTATCAAAGGAGCTAATCGTTATATTTTATGGCTGGGGTGGGTGCTGAAGAGAAAATGGAGGGTAAAAATTCTTTTACCCCACCATTTTCTCTTTTACCTGAAATCCTGCACAAATGAGATTTCATTACTTTTTCATTCTTTTTTACTTCTCAATGGTGGGGTAGAAGAAATTTTGTTTTTAGACAAAATGGTGGAGTGAAAAATTTTTATCCCACTGTTTTCTCCTCAGCCCTCACCCCAGCAATGAATAATAACTGGTCCCTAACTGATAAAAACATGTCCTCACCCCTTGGGTGTATGGTTTATAAATCCAATGTACCATTTATTTCTTTGACTAGCCTTCATGATACAATTTGCATAAAGCTTTTGTTCTCTCTTGACGACTATAGTATTAAACAAATTAAAAGAAAAGTATGGCGCTGGGGAAATTGTTCGGGAAAGCTGCAAAAAGTGTGGGTTTGAAATGTATCTTTCTACAGCGGGTACACACGAAAGTGATAATGGATGTGTTCAGGTATATGTAGAGGCAGATGATTTTGTTTGCGCTATGTGTTCATCAGATAGCAAGTCTGACCAAGGTGCTTTACAATTGTATAATACGTGTATATATTTCTATATTCTTGAATGAAGCTGGTTCCAGTAGTGTTCATCATATTAATATACATCTTTACCACTTCTAGAAGAAAGCAATAATAATGAAGAGCACATTGTGCCATCTGGTAATGAATTATCTATAACATAATTCTACAAGAGTTCATTTTGTCACTCGATTTATCTTTTTTAACTCAACTATCAATTTGTAATTACGTCAAAGACCTCTATTTCCAAGGGGGTTAAATAAGGGGTTTGAAGACCTTTCCATAGAGGTCAGTTGCATAGATATTTCCACTATCCAGAAGGGTAAAAGTCTCGAAAAGCAGATGCTCTCAACAAGGGGGTATGGATTTTAAACGTGATAGCCCATTGCACATTTGTGATGTCACAACTGATTTGTTATACAGAGTCTATGGAAGATATCACAGAAGATCTTCAGGAAGTTGATGAAAAGGGTTTGCGGACTAGTCCATAACTACCACATAAATAGGGAATACAGGTTTTGAAAATCATTTGTATGTTTTAGATACAATTGGCACTGAGAAAGAGTTGCAGACGAAATCTAAGCGGCCAAAACAAAAGAAAAAAAGCAATTTTGAAAAAGGAATTGAAATGGTTTGTTTCAATTTCGACACTGCAGCAGAAAAAGAAATCGATTGGTAATTATAACAACTGATTTTTTCACAGTCTAATTAAATAAGATTTAAGATTAGCATTTATGATACCTCAAATAATATTTCAAATGTAAATGCTGTTAGAGCTTATTAGGCATTACTGTTCAGGTTTATGAAGGTTGAGGAAACAAAACATAAAAGAGAGCTGGAGTACCAACTGAAGGTGTTAGAAATGGAGAATCAAAGGAGAGAGCAAGAAAGAGAGCACGAGCTAAAATTGTTCAAACTGCCGTTAAAGCAAAAACCTAGTTCCAACCAGCAGTGTCCATCAATGCTTCCACTGAGTATGGCAACATCAACTCCCCAATCGTTTCAACAAAGCTTTCAGTACGGATGGGGTGAACAAGGTCATAACTTGTGCCAACCGATGGCATGTGGTTTAAGTAATAACCTTCCTCCCAACCCAAATGCCGAATACACATCTCTCTAAAGCAGTGGTTTGACTGTCATTTCATATTAACAGTTACGTTAGGTTCATCACAATTAGAGAAACATTGCTTATAAAAATGTGTTTGATCATGTATTTGACAGTTTAAATATCAAGAAGTTGCATTAGAACTAAAAAAACATTTATATTGTATCTATTGTATGAACAGTTGTATTAATCACCTAATAAAAACTAAATTTGTTTCATATGTTGGGAATTAGTACATGTTCAAAACATCATAACTGTACAAAAACTATACAAGCTTAAGGTCTGCCATTTAAATGAGACCAAATAAGTCACTTCAAAATATATTGAGAAAGGGGTAAAAACTACGAAAAGAGACTCTTCTTGGAGGCATGGCATTCATTATTAGACAAAGACTCTGTAATAAGCATAAAGATTTTCCTAACTGTTATTAGCCTTTGTTAAAAGACAATAGGAGTGGTAGTGCATAAAAAAGCAACTCGGACTAAACCTTGATCGCTACAACAGTAAATAGATACTGTATATATAATAATGTTATATAAATATTTTATTCCAAAATTTCACAACTACATTATATCGTTGCCTAGCATGAAACACACATTTACAGTGTAACGATATAGTTGTGAAATTTTGAAAATAAAGTATCTATATATATATAACGTATAATCGCGCAAAATACCACAAAAACCTATCACTACAGTCTGTATAAAGGATGTACATCCTATCATACAGTGGCGGATCTAGCGTAAGTCAAAATAAATTACCACAGCTCATTCTAGGATATATTTACATTTTAAAATACCTTCAAAGCAACTTCATTGGTTAGATTTTATTCCTTTGAAATTCATAACCTATGACATTGTTAAAATTTAGTTTGAATTTAAAATTGAGCTGCTATAATTTATTTTGACTTACCCTGGATCCGCCACTGCAGTATCATACGCCATGTTCAGCTGTGATAACATGCAGTTATTATTAATTCATGACCCAGTCTTCATCGTAAGTCCACTGCTTATTATCCCCAGCAGCGAAGAGCCCCAAGGGTGTGGTAACCAATTTCATTATCTCCCTCACTGGTAGTACTAGTATCTCCAAACCTCAGTTCAGTCACAGGCAGTGTATCTTTATCGGTCAGGTCGCCACTGTCTTCCGTCCAAATATTTTCATTCTGGTGGCAGTTACATACTTCGCCTTTAACATCACAACTGTCGGTCATTCCACATTTACACTTAAAGCTGCCCGGTAGAGCTCCTCCCCAATACGTCATCTTCGCGCCATCTCGAGACACCCACCACGACGCAGGACCACCTTGCTGTCCAAAATAGAACCCAGCGTTATGACATTCATATTTTACAAGTTGTTCACATTTCTGAGAATGTTCGATTATTGCGATAACCTGCTCCATGTTTATGTTGTACTTAACCTTCCGGATGTAGGAGCCACGTGCTTCATAGCCATCCACCTAGAGTTGAATAGAGAAAAACTGAGATAAATAGTTTTTTCCACATATGTTATAATTGAGAAAGAACGGAAAAAGCGTTTAAAAACGTTTTATAGAATAGCTTCCGTGGACGAAGTGATTTCTGTGTACGCCATTATCCAATCCGGCGGTATATGCCAAACCTATTATGCACCTAATAGCAACATGCTCCTATGCTGTGATATCAGAGTGGTAATCTGGCCACCTAATATTATACCTCAGTGCTTGATTCACTATCATGTCCAATCACTGTCACACCAGTGCCATTCTTTGAAGTCATTTCACAGTAGACTGCAACAGTATTAGACGTGCGGTTGTCAGGATTGATATCGTAGTTTCCACTGGGTAGACTGGTGTCTTGTTTTCGTATTTCTGTACACGTACTCGGGGTTAAACGCTCCTTAATTCGGCTCTTTAGTTCTACAAAGGTAAAGACGACTGTGTTGGTAGAAATATTAATGATGTATGCAATGAATTCATTATCTCATACAGTTATTGATATTTCCTATCGGCAATTCTAGGTAAGAATGCCGTCCTTGCCATGAAAAATAATCCCATGAGTACAAGAAGAAATTATTTTAAGCCTTCTCACTTAAAAGAAGTCTTGAAGCACGAACTGAAAATTTGTCTTGCTCCCTTGTTCGTCGAGTATAATACAAGTTAATAATTTCGTACTACATTAGTCATTATAAAGGTAAATGATAATGCATTATCGAGTAGTATAAATGACGAATATATGAGAACTTGTCTTACCTTCATTCTTTGCCTATTAAAATGGAAAAAATTAAACAGCTATACCAGCATCTCCAGTATCGTAGCAATTAAGAAGGGGGAGGGGGCACTTCGTCTAGGGCATCAAGCATGTATTTCTTTTTTCAAATATTAATTTTATTCTTCTAAATATGAGCAAACTCGAGAAAGCAGTGTAGGTTTACATGCATGGAAATATATGTTCAAATTTCAGTGAATAGGCTAAAGATAAAGGTTCAATTATAAAAAATACCTTTTGCTAATCAACTAAACTTTAACTATACAATCCACTATACCCAATTTTATGAAATTTCTATCTTCCATGCACCTGCTTAATAATTTTTGCCTGGAAGACCAAACTTATGTACTGCAGAAGCAGCAGAACTTAATATCGTTGGAACAGGAATACAAATTTTACCATTGCACATTTTTCTTTCACTGCTCAAATTTGCTATCACTGCGCACTAATATCAGGTGTGCAGTCCATACTGATATACATCCATGTAAAGTTCTATAGTGTATAGCGATAAATTTTTATTAGAAACTGACTGGTTAAGAACATTTCAAATATACATACAGCTTCAACATCATAAAATAGTGTCGAGTCTCCCGGTCCCTTATTAGTTTTCCTTTTCGTGGTGTTAGTAAGTTGACAGTTTACTGGCTGCTTCTCATCTGTTTTGGTTCTGAAGTTAAACCCAACACATTTTGGTTCATTGTAGCAAAGATGATTACAGTTTACTTGGACACTTAGCTCCACAGTGTGATTAGAAATAATCTCCTTTAGAGACAAAGGTGGACCATCTGTGAAAACAGAGTAAAAATATTACAAATATAGAATAAAATACATAAATTGTACCGCACACGGTCGAGAAAGATTAAAAAGTGTGGGGGCAACATTAAATCCCACCTTCCCTACTTCTTTTTTTATTTAAAATATGTTGCTATATAGACAGTCAAAATAGCCGAAGCTCACGTAAACGAGAATATTTCCAGAAAGGTTCATTTGCTTTAGCAGGAGTAACAAGCCGCTGCCTTTGTCTTTAAAATCAGTTTATACAGTTTTCACACCGCGGCCATCTTTTTTATTCAATGCAATTTGCTGACAAAGGCGCCAATAGCGTTTTTACGCATAAACGTTCGGAAATACATCTTTTTAATTGCTTTTCTTTTTGTCGATCTTTTGATGACTTCTTAGGGTATACTGATGTATATTTTTGTTCTTGCTTTTAACTTTTCATCGCATAATCGTAGTGACAGAAGGTCACAATGTACGAAAAATCTTGAGTAACAACAGCGTATTGTGCATGGCTAAAAACAAACAAGGAGGGAAAGCAAACGGCGGCTCGTGACGGTTAGATATTTTTTTCATATTTCACCAGTGAAATGCCGAAAATATGAGCAAATATATCTTATCACATTCAAAATGAAAGAATACCATTCCCTAACTAATTTAGTTTGTTCTTCTAGTATTTTCATTTTTTGACAAGATCGAGATATGTTAATTGAAAATGTTAAGAGTGCATATGCCCAACACGTTACTATGCAACAATTTAAAAACTGCAGCATAGACAGATGTTTTGCCCTTATTGCAATATTTATATTCTAATTTGTAAAATCAGACACTTTTCGGTTAGTGTCCAGGGTGCAAAATTCTTTAATACGTTATTTCAGATGCGGAAAAAGTCTGCTTACTCTCTTCAGTCATTTTAACATGGCATTTAATTTGCGCCTTTACCTATTTTGTTATTTCTTGATATTAGTATATCTGCACGTTTTTCGATATGCTATAAAATCTTTATTACCATAGTGACGCAAGCGACTAGCGCGTTATGCCTCTTACCATTGTGAAACCCAGTGCTATGTGGTGTACACTTGCATGTGAGTTCAGTTCTAGAAGTTGATCTCCTCTGTGCTTCGAGGGCTTTTCCCTGGGCAAATTTGATATTTTCTAAGCGTTTTATAACGTCTTTTTCCAAAGGTTTCAATTCAAAAATAGTGGGTGGTGTCATGTTTCACTAAAGACCGAATTGTAAAGTGTTCTCCTGACAGTTTTTGGCTTTTAAAAAGAAATGAGCTTTCCATCTGATGTGTTTCACTATAGGTATTTTTCAGTTACATACATGTATTCTGTATATGATTATTATACTTATCTACATGTTACTAACCTTCACTGACAATCTGATAGTCCCACACGCGACATTGTTCTGCTTTAAATCTTGCTATGTTGAGGATAAACAAAGACAAGATTAACATTCTGAGGAGTAATCGTGGACATAGGGCTACCTTCATGTTGTATTTTGCCGACTGCGCTGAGCTGAAATAACATTTAAGAAGATTACGAAATACGCGTCAAATATAATTATGTTTGTTCTCTTGCGGCGCTTAATATCTATAATTATTCATTATACAAGTATATCTGCAAGTATTACTACAACGACAAAAAGCTTTTAGGGGCAACTTATATTAAAAAATTAAAATAAACTATTACATTATTCTGCACCCACACGCGTCATTGTTCTGCTCTAGATCTTGCTATGTTGTGGATCAGCAAGAATATAAGATTTAATATTTTAAGGGCCAATCACGGACATAAAGCCCCAGTGATGTTTTATACAGCCATCTGCCGTCAACATTAGGCTGAAATAACATTTAAGAAGATTTGCGGAATATGCGTGACATACACTTATGCTTGCTGCGCCTAGTATCTATTATTAGCTATATATGCATTTTACCATACTACAACAAAAGCTTTTAGGGGCAACTTATAATAGACATTTAACATAAACAATTAAATTTCAGTACGCTCCACACGCAACACAGTCCCAAACGCGAAATTGTTCAGCGTTAAATCTTGCGATGTTGAGAGTCAATTTTTACTTTCATGGAAACAACTGTTTTTTTCGCTCTACCATTGCAGTTCTCAGCTCTGTTTTCTTTCGATATGTTTTGCTTTGGATTAATAGTTGATATGTTTACTTGACGGCTTTAATATCATGATGGCGCCTTTCGGCGTATAATTTCGGCAAACATTCCACATAATATCATCGGAATTTTCGTTTTTTTAGGTTTGAACTTAAATTTTTGCTTAATATTATAATTAAAAATTCTCATGGAGTTAATAATGACCACAAAGGCTTAAAGTATAACAACTTTATTGTTTACAACGTTTCGGAGTATTACTCCATCTTCAGGTAATAGATTGCCGTTAAAACCGTTAACGATCTGCTTGCGCAATTTGTTCGCGTACGCATGCAAAAATGCATGACGTGTCCGAGAAATTTAAATTAACTAAAAGAATTAGAATAAAGTTTCTAGACTACTAAGGTGAAATAATTAATTAAAAAGTCAACAATATTAACTTGTCCATTCAAGTCTGGTTTGAGTTTTTGAATAAGGACAGCTTCCATGACTTTTCGTTCTAAAGAACCACTGGTCTTTTTCAGTATTTTGACCGTAAGTTTTGGTTTTTGGCCCTCGTGACATGCTTGATGATGTTTAGAAAAGGTCATGTTCTTATAAGACGTAGCGGTGGGATTCTTATTATATTAATATGTTTTAAAATGAGGAAAGTGAAGTCCAGAGAGTGGCTGGTTTGGGAGAAACCTTTCCACGTATGATAGTGATAAATCTATTTTTCATTTCAACTTCAGAAAGTATTTCAATGTTACGGAGACAATTTTTCTACCCATTAATCAATATGCTTTTACTTACATATAATTTCGTCTTCTTATATAAAGCAACTCATTGGCTTCTCGCCTGTGTAAATGTTAACCATGCATCCAGGCATCCCTGGTCATCACGCTTCTAGTATTCCAGAAACGACTGAAAACTTTTTTCTGACTCAAGCTCAATTAACGTAAACTTTTACCATGATATTGCATGGGGTATTCCAGGACCGTTAAAAATGATTTGCGTTTCTAAGTTGCTGTCATAGTCAACGCAGATTTACTGAACATAAAGAAGAAAAAATGATTCCCCAAAAATAATACCTTCCCTAATAATTATGATATTACTGAGAAATAACCATGAACTTTTAACTCACAAAATTGCTATATGCTGTGAACGTTCAGACGCTGAAAATTATGATGTTATCTTAAAAAATATATCGAAAGGAAACGTACGTGCAATAAATGTTTAACCAGAAGTTACTTTAAGTTTTCTGTCGGTTTAACATTGCGGTTCTCATGACCGTTTAATTCCTTTCGATATTTTCGCGTATGTGTTGACTTTACGGCTTGTCGGCTATGTTGTGCCTTTCGACATATGATTTAAAATATTCGGTAATATCACTCGAATCTATTTACTAGAATTTATATCGAAATATTTAATAAGTTGAATAAATAATTTTAATGTTTCGATTAAATTCATATAATTTTCGCCGGAGCAGAACGGCATTAATTGCGAAACAATTTTAACTGGCGATTTTAATATTGATTGTTTAAACTATTTTTATAAGAAACATCGTCTCGTGAAAGCACTGAAAGATTCCAAATACCCAGTTAGTTACAAAAGTCAGTTCACCTGCAAGTAATTCTATCTTAGATCGCATTTGGACGAATTAATACACCGGCCAGAATTGTAAACATTTTTGCCCTAATATTTGCATTTCTGACCATTTGCTGTTTTGGGAGTACGTCTATACGAACGGCATGGTGGAAAGCCGAAGTACGGAGTACGGAGCCTCTCTGTAAAGTGTGTTTCTAAACTTGGCGATGAATTTTAAACAGACTCCATCTTTTCCACTTTATGGGGGCATAAAGTGGAAAACGCGGAGTCTGTCTATAAATTGTCAAACCCGTCGATTTAGTCCATATAGTTGAGGAAATTGCCCAAATTTGTACTGAGCTACGAATAGGCCGAAACGTGAGAAGTCGAAAGCAACATATTCTAACATTATTGCACATGGCAAGGTGCACAATCCCATGAAGCCAACAACGTTAACATGTCTCAAAGAATTGATGTGCTTCGAGCGTCCCTCAAAAACAAATCTTCATCGCTTGATGATTTGCTTGCAATCTTCTTGATAACGACCGTTTTATTTTTTTAGTTGGGTTTGTAAACAAAACCGAAACTTTTTTTGCGATTGGGTTTTCATTGGCGACATCTTCGTAATCAAAAGATGGCAGATCGCTGGTTTAATCTGTCGTGGTAAATCACGCAAAGTTGGTAGTTTAAAAGCCATACTAACCTATTAAAATCCGGCAATATCACCTCACATTAATTGTCTATGAGAATCACAAGCATGTATAGAGAAGCCGTCAGTGTCACAAGCGAGTAACTTATACGGGCGCCATGTAGTCTATTAAACAGTACTAGTCAACAGTTTTTAGAAAAATGTATGAATTATAGGCTATTTTAAAATCACTTATCTTTTCGTAGTCTCAACAATAAGGAACAATTCAACTTAACACTTATCGATTGATTCATTCATCTAAATAAACAATAGTTCATCGAAAAAAGAGCTTAAAAAAATGAAATCCCCTGGGGCACTGCCTTTGTTTTCGAAGGAGTGGAGATGTAATTGTGCATGGTATCATCTTTTTAATGATGTGATTAACACCCACGTGCCACTTATGAAAAAACGTGTTGAGAATGAGACGCAGCCCAAATGGTTTACATCTGAATTGCAGTTGAACTAATTAAATCTAGAGACGAAAAACTAAAAAATTCAAAACTATCCAACGCTAAAAAAGACCGGTTTGATCTAAAGCGGGCAAAAAATAAAGTAACAGCAGCAATTAGATCTGCAAGGAAGAACTATTTCCACTTATTGTTTGAAGAAAATCGCAACAATCCCAAAAAACTTTGGTCAACGATCCGAAATCTCACAGGCAAAAATATACACGCAAAGGGCCCTATATTTCTTGAAGAAAACGGTGAAGAAATTTTGTCCAGAAATTTAAAAACCAGATGCCAATGTATGACGGTCTAAGTAATAAATTGCTGAAGATTGCAACACCAGCTATAATCGAATCTCTCACGAAATTGATTAACATTTGTATAGCCCGTGGGGTTTTCCTTACAGTTTAGAAAGAGGCACCCAAGGTAACACCACTGCACAAGAACGAGGTTAAGTCTGATAAAATTAACTACCGGCCAATATCTGTATTACGTGTGATATCGAAAGTCCTTGAGCGTCATTTGCATAAAGCTATATGTCCGTACCTTTTTAAAGGACAATAACTTCAGGCGACAACACTCAACGGAAACTGCCCTCATAAATATTTACGACAGGTAAATAAGATTCTACCTAAGAATAAGCCCATTTATTATAATCTTAGAAAACAGAGTAGTATTCATCCTAAGATTAACAGGAATAGATTTAAAAATACTTTTGTAAATAGACTCATTTTTAAATATGACTTATAGATTAGTTTAATTAATGTGACTCAAAGATATGTACCTTTTATCTTCAGATGATTAAAAGATTAAAATTAAGATTAAGATTAGATTAAGGTTAGTGATTAATTTGGATAAGAATTTCATTAGTGGGATCGTGTTTGCTGACTTTAGGAAAGCTTTTGATCTCGTGGACCACCAGATATTCACGGTTTGGAGGGTGTAGGCATACAGTTGATTTCATCGTATCTTACATCACGCAGACAACGTACTTCTGTTGATAATGTACTATCCTCGTCCCAGTACCTCACCGATGGCGTGCCCCAGGGTTCGGTGCTAGCCCCTATACCCCGAAGCGATATCCCAGCCTTCTATTGTGGCATATTTTCCGACGACAGCACGATAAGTAACTCAGGCCTCTGGTCGGATTCGCAGAGTCTGAGTGACAACTTAAATAGAAGCACTTTGAACCTGGAGCACTGGACAGAGAATAACCATCTCCAACTGAATACAGATAAAACAAAAACGATGCTTGTTACAGGTAAAAGATTAAAGGCCAAACTTTTGCTAAATGAGCAAGTATTAAATATGGCCACAACTAAAGGCGTGCTACTCGAACAAGTCCCGTGTTACGAAGTTATCTTTGTCCGGAACCTAAGTTTCAATGATCACATAGACGCGCTATGCAAAAAACTGACGAAGAGGATCAGACTATTGAATTCCATAAGACATAATTTACCAAACAGAGAACGAATCCAATACTATAATGCTATAATCAAACCATTGTTCATGTATGGTGGTTTGGTTTGGTCGAGGACCAGTCAAGAAAATCTTGGTAGATTGTTTAAACTTCAAAAACGTGCTGCAAGAGTCATCTTAAATACCAAGTAAAGAGAAGAGAGAGCCATGACTTTCTTCAAAAAACTGAAATGGATACTTTTTACTGATGAACTCAAAATAAATAAATGTTTTATGGTTTTAAAGAGTTTAGATGAATTAGCCGCATCTTATGTCGCTGAAAAATTTGTAACAGTTAGTCAAACATCGTCGCGAACTTCACGATATGGCAAAAAAAACTGTTGTTTGTCTTAAATACAATCGGCAAATGGAAGGGGGCAAATCTTTCTTAATATCGGCAGCTAAGCTGTGGAATAGCATTACCACAGATATTACTGATCATGTTCAAACATAGGTACTTTTAAGAATAAATACCGAACATTTTTAACTGAACAACATCTAGATTTATATCATTTTTTAAAGTTTACTTTTCAACGTAGTTTAAGTATACTATATTGTAATTTATCCTGTAATTCTTAGTGTAGTGAGGGCCACAAGTTTTTATAGCTATTAAGCTGGTAAGATTATACAAGTATATTGTAGCTATAATATAATTTATTGCATTTTCATGTAATTAGTACGTATAGTGAGGGCCACGAGTTTTTCAGCCTTCGGCTGTAATGTGTTTTACCCTCGTTAAATAAAGTTGCTAGTATTACTACTACTACTATAAAGATTCGTTATTCTTTACCCTCATCCACAGTAATTTTACCGTGGAGCATAACACCTCTGGTCAATGTTTCCAAAGTAATTACGTTGGTTATATGCGACTTTTTGCATTGTAATGATAATTACTGACCAGTTACATAGTTACATATTTATATACCTCCATGCGTATACATAAATTAGTTACTACATTTTTAACGGAATTAAATGGTAATTAACGGAATTAACTTACAGTAAATGGTAATTCATGACCTAGTCCACTGCTTATTATCCCCAGCAACGAAGTACCCCAAGGGTGTGGTAACCAACTTCATTACTACCACGAGTATCTCCAAGCCTCAGTTCAGTCACAGGCAGTGTATCTTTATCCGTCAGGTCGCCACTGTCTTCAGACCAAATATTATAATTCTGGTCGCAGTTACATACTTCGCCTTTAACCACACAACTGTCGGTCATTCCACATTTACACTTGGAGCTGCCGGGTGGAGCTCCTCCCCAATACGTCATCTTCGCGCCATCTCGGGACACCCACCACGACCAAGAACCACCATACTCTCCAAACCAGAGCCCAGCGTTATAACATTCATATTTTATAAATTGTTTACATTTCTCAGAACGCTCGATTATTGCGATAACCTGCTCTATGCTTATGTTGTACTTAACCTTCCGGATGTAGGAGCCAGGTTCCTCAAAGCCATTTACCTAGAGTTGAATAGAAAAAAAACACTGAGGTAAATAATTGTTCTGACAACTGCTTAATTAAGCAAAACGAGAAAAATCTGTTAAAAATATTTCAACATAGTATATCTGCCATATACGAAGTTATTTTTACGTCCGCCGTTTTGTATGGATTTTTCCGAAGGCGAATAATGCAATACGCACTTCAACCAGGTCCTTATAGTAAAATTTTCAAATTTTAGCAATTTTTATGACGCTAATTAAACAATCACTGAAAAATGTTCTTGGATAATGCAGACGTAAACCAAGTTTTAAAGAAGCAATGAGTGTTTTGGCTCCTCAAGAATTAAATAAGTCTTTTATATACGAAGAACCTGAACTATATATTAGTGATAAATTTGTCGTCGGACTCTGTTGCTCCTCGGGAAATATATCACATATATTCCTCGTTCTCGGTATATATTATACAATTATTGAATGAGGTCGAGCAGGATAGGGGCTTATTGCCACGGCGATAAGAGTTTTTATTGCTTCCCGTAATAATTTATAATTCGAAGTAATTATGCGAAATAGGTTATTTGCGCGCGTAAGTTAATTTGAGTATAGTCATGTGATTTGAAGATCCGGTATTTATTGGTGGTGAAACGGGTCACCTTTCCTTTCCTATTCCACGAGGGCTGCAGTGCACATCAAGAAATTGGACGAAAAAAATTTTATCTCTTGGATGTGGTAAGTATACCAGATAGTTCACAGTTTATGAATAATGTAGTATATTGGATACCAATGCCATTTCCATGCTACTTTCGACGTTGAAGTATGACTTAATTTTACTTACATATTCATGCCTATTCAGTCGCACTATGCCACTATATAGTTATATGGTCTTTGTGGTGGAAGAGGCGACTACAGTGAACTTTGGGCGTTTACAAACAGCCCCTGGTATTCCAATTTATGAAATAGGAGCCAAATTGTTTGGGGTAACTCATCCTCAGACACATAATAATATATTGAATTTGGTCATTTGGATACCAATAGCTGTCCATTTTACTTGCGACGTTGACGTGTGCGACTTTATTTACATATTCATGACTTTTCAATCGCACTATAGTCTGTAAAGTAGTCGCTATGGACGATTACAGTGACCTTTAGGTGTTTATAAGACAGCCCCTGGTATTCTGATTTATACAAATTAGGGCTAAATTCTTAGGGGAATATCTTACGTTCAGATACATCCTCAGTGTGCATGTGCCAAGCAGCTTCGCTCACACAGTTCACAAGGTCGTGATAGTACTCACGATATAAACGATCTTGTACCACAATCTTTGCGACGCTATACCTTGAAAAGTAACATTTCCCTATGGCAATGGCTGAGTTTTATTTTATTGCTTTTGCGTCGTTGACTTGTGCAAGTGTTAGTATATTAACTAGGTTACCTGAAAGGTAGGATTGCTGCGGATATTTGAAGCATATGCTTGCTTCCTACCATGGTATTTTACAGTCTTTGTAGATAGTTTTTCTCAAAAGCATAAATATTCCCTGCCACCGCAGCAGGAGCTATGTGAGTCGTCTACAAGTTTGTTCATTTGTTCACAGTTAATAGTTGTTGGAATTCGACCTCAGTGGCGTTGCCAGCTGCTGAGTGGTCGATGGGTGGGGCGGACATGTTCGTATATTTGCGTTTTGTACACTCAATTTAATTTCATTGAAATCGAATCGATTTTCGATTCGGCAGAGCGCGAATATACATGTGGGTATGTCTCCCTCACTTGTCGAGGTAGCGACGCCACTGTTCGACCTGATCGACTATATAAACTAAGGTTGTGGTCACACCAGCGCTTGTGCTTGCGGATTAGTAAAGGATTAGCGTGCTTGCTTCTGACGTCATTCAAGCAAGTGCTAGAGTTTTAAGCAAGCACGTCGCGGTCACACGGTAAAAGTAGTTCTTGCTTTCTTAACCCTTTGCCGGGCGCATTTTAAATATCAAGCAAAAAAATTATTTTTTTGGCAGAAAGTACATCTAATATGACAAATAATCAATGCATATTAAAAAAACAGTCGTATTGTATTGGTAAGTCATTTTTTTAATTTGTTGCCATATGGCAACACTGCCCGATAGGGGTCATATTTTCAGTGGAAATCCTGTTAACCAGATACTGAGTTTTGGATATTAAAAGTCTTTGATTTTCAATACATTTACCAACCTTAGTGCAAGTTTACTAATTTTAGGGACAAAATTAAGTGTACTTGTGTATTCTGTGGGGGGATGGGGGTGGTGGGGGAGGGGGGGGGTGCTGCAAAGGCATTTAGCAGACCTTGAATCAGTAGCATATGGAAGTGATTTTTTAGTTTTATGTAATCACAATAATGTTCAACAATTAATTTACACTAGATATAAAGTTCTAAACATACGGATAAAAGATACTGTATATATATATATATTATAAATCTTAGTGAAAGTTGTCTTTATACTAAACCTAGCTACCCTAATAATACTCAACCAACATGAAAGTCGCTGAAACAGTTCTTTGTGCCAGTAAGGCACAAGCAAACATTGCACTTGCTGCAATATGTTCTGCTGTAACCTTTCTTACAGTGTCTACACCTGTTCTTTGCTTCCCTGCACTCAGGCCAGTGATGCACACAATCAGAACGGGTAGATTGGAATGGAAGTGGTGTATCAGGTTTTCTTCCTCTTTTTTCCGGTCTAGCCGAACCTTCATTGGAGGGTCTTCCAGCCTTTCTCTTTTGGGTTGATTTGCCACACTTGATTAGGCTTTCACAGATTTCAAGGCAGAAATCCAGAAGGGGCTGCTGCTTTGGTTTTGGCACCTTCTTGAGCTCACAGTGTCGACAGTATAAGAGCCAAGCATTGACTTTGGCAATGTCAACACAATGGAAGAGGACCTTGAGGTACCACCGTCTTGACTTTATCTTGGTGCGGTATAATGAGATCAGCATGTCAACGAAGTCAACACCACCCATTCCAGCATTGTACTGACATATCATTTCTGGGCATTGGACATTCACATGCTTCTTCAATTTGCTATCCCATCTCTTCACAGTTTCAGTGGCCTTGACACCAGCAAATGTAGATGCAACTTGGACGCACTTGTTGTCTTGCCATCTAACAATATGAAGCTGTGAGAGACTGTCAGTTCTGTAGTCAAAGCTACCTCTTCCATTCTTCTTTAACTCTTTCTCACTCTGCAGTGGACACCCACTCATCCGATTGGCACGAACTGTCCCGATAGAAGGGTAGCCAAGGGATTTTAGCTCTAACATTAAATTCAATGTAGTAAACCAATTATCAAAGCATATCAAATGGTTAACATGCTTTGGTAAGGTACTACAAAGCTTGAGCACAACAGACTCAGATGTGCATTTCTCTTGGCCAGTGCTTTTTGCACCTTGGTAGATGAAAAAGTCGTACATCAACCCACTTTTCCCAGCTCGAACAAAATTTTTAAACCCCCACTTTGTTGGCTTTTTAGGATTATACTGCCGAATACCACTGTATTTGGTTTTGGCAGGTATTATTTGCTCATCAATTGAATGGCACTCTTCCGGTTCAATCTTCAAACAGTTCTGGCGTACTCCCTCCACAACAGGCATCACTTTGTATAAACGGTTATCTTTGTTACCAGGGTCATTCTTCTTTGAGTTGTCGTTCACATGTAGGAACTGTCTCAATTTCTTGTATCGTTTCAGGGGCATAGCTGATGCAATTGGCTCGTAACGTGTCCGACTGTCCCAATAAAGTTCATACTTTGGAATTTTAATAAGGCCCATCTTCATTTGGATGCCAAGTAGCACTTCAACTTCATCTTTTGTAGTGCATACACTACTACCTTGCTCTTGGACACTGTACAAATTTGTCTGCTCAACAATGTTTTCAGTGATACTATCATCCCAAAACTGTTTGAAATAGGTAAGGGGTGTTAGTTCATCAACATCTTCTGGTAGTGTGAAACCTGAACCCAAGAATGATATGTCCGGTAATTCTGGCTCTTTCTTTCTCCATTTGAAAACATGCTCTTTTGGTGGATGTTCATTGACCGTAGCCTCTTCACCTTCAATACTTTGGCCATCATCTTCTTCAACTGTGTTGCTAGGGCCAGCACGTTCTATAGTGGTTTCATCAGTATAATCATCATCATCATCAAGTTCTGACAACTCTGAATCAGAACCCGGCTCCAGTATATATTGAACTGCTTCCTCTCCTGTAAACCGTGTTCTTATCCGCTTCTCCACTTCCATAATTTATTGCCTAAAGAATAAATTATTTTATTTATATAAATATACAATTTTAAAGCAAAAATGCTCACATTCTACCAGTATCCAAAGATTGACAAAGTTACTGTTGAGATATAAACAATTGAACTAACACAACATAGTTCACTTATATAGCAATATTTGGCTACTTTACAGAAAAGCTCAAGCCAAGAAACATCTCATTATTTAGCTGGTCATACACAGAACATGTTTATTAATCCTCTGTCTACAAACATATTCTCTAAGGAGTATAATCCCCTAACAAATGTTTAACAAAAAACAAATACATAACACAATTATTTTATTCCAACAGTTCAGGATATGACCCTAAACGGGCGTAGTTGCCATATGGCAACAAATTCCTTTGATCGCTGTAAGGGACAAAATTATTCCTATTCTGATACCAATAATTGTAGACATTAAAAATGCTGTATATTTAGTTTTTAAACATCATATAACAACCCAGCTAAGCATTGTAGACAATGAGAACTAATCGCTACAAGACTGACATATAATACAGCACCAAAATGTAGTAAGACACTCACCTTTCTATCATTAAAACCTCCAAAATGGAATTCCTTCAAAGCACATGGCAGCCATATTGGGAAAGTATATATGCAAGTACTTCATGTAAGCCAAATAAAATGTGTTATATATTAATACCTTGGGCTCATTGCCATGATAATTTATTTGTTGCCATATGGCAACACTGCCCGATAAAGGTTAAGATTTTAGTGACAGATAAGTGTCTCTGGTATTTACAAAATTAACCCCGAATCCATTGCAATACTTCGCAATATTGACTATACTTAAGATGGACAGAAATTCTTTACTTCTATTTCATTTTATGCATCAACGTTTGCGTGGTGCTAAAAGACGAAGAGCTCTGCACCGCAAAAGGCGACGAATGTACCTTTTGGTACAACAAATGAATCAAAACCTACGAGTTTTGCAAATGATACTGACAAGAAGAAGGGTTTTGTGGACGTAGATGTGGAACATAAGGAAGATATGGCCCGCTCTAATGCGCCTGTGAATTCACAGGTATATTCGAATATGCGCGTTCACTTTCATTGGGTGGTGCTTGGTTAGGAGTTGAAGCCATTATCTAGTGCTACTTAAACAGGGAGCATTTTTATTGGCTGAGCTTTAAAATCCTCTTGAGATTTGCATTCTAGCGCAGTTCAGTCACCGTCTCTACCGTGCTTGAAACTTGCTGCGGTACCTTTGTAGTTTGAAGCAAAATGTATCAGGTTTCAAGCAAGCTTGGATTATTCGTTTCACGCGGTCACATTAGCAAGCGTGCTTGGATGTGGATGTGTTGACCGACTCAAGTGGATTAAGTCCAAGCAAGCGCAATTCTAGCACTGGTGTGACCGCGACCTAATAAACATATATGCTATGAATTCAAGGTAATGTGATCGTAACCACATGTTGACTATATGCTAGGCACAATTACTTGTTGATTTAATTTTTTTTTTTCGCTAAATAAAGCAAATTTGTCTATAAAACAATTTACGATTCGAAAAAATTCGAAAGACCAAATCTTCTATAATCAGTTGATTTAAAAAGGTCGAATCAAACGAACGAATTAGCGGCGCAAGTGCGTCACGTCTCCTTTTACCTGACAGTCCTTTTCCGTAGCTTAGCAACGCGAGATAATCCCACTCAATCATTAGGTTAACAGGATATTGAATTCCTATCGCATGATTCACAGGTCTGGCGCGATCAATTAATTTTGCAGGTTTAGGATTTACATATCTTTGCATCAGCGCGAATAGCGATGTCATATGTTTTGGATGTGGTGCCATTTATCCTTCTTTATACGTTATATGAGTACTCGTATATATTATGGATGGGCTAGAGCATCAATGCTAAGTTTCGCTCGTTCACTTAATTGAGTTAATTCTACTGCTGACAAATTCTGGACATGCATAATGATTGCATATGTTTAAGATGTTATTTAATGCTTTTATCCTTATCTATAGACCATATGTGTAAACTTGCATATTCTAAGCTAGAGCGACCACACTGGAATTCCAGCGTCAATATAATAGGTCTCACTTGTTCGCTCAATTCTAATGTTTTCCAGCGTCAATATTAGGTCTCACTTGTTCGCTCAATTCTAATGTTACACATTCTGGCCATGCTCCGCGATTGCAAATCTTGTACATGCAGATGTTATTTATCCTTCTCTATACATTATACGTTGTACGCATGTGTAAACTTATCTTAGAGTAAGATGTCGAGGCAGGTATCTGGGGGTGCATGCATGTCTGTTCTTTTTCACTATATTTATATGATGTAGTTGGTATTTGTGGTATTTTATTTAACCATTTAGGGGCCAAAGCAAGTCCGTAGGTGGACAAATGCTTTGTTTACATTTCGAATTGTTATATTTGTAAAATATATGATATACTAACTGAATATCTAACACTACTCTGGGTTGCTATGCTCGTAAATTAATATAAACCAGAGTTTCAATTCAGATAAAGCTCGAAAGATGTGAAATTTGGGCAGTGTTTGTATCTGCGGGTCCCCCTTTGTTATGATTAGAACCAAAGCGCAGAACAAGCTTGGCATGGCCTTCAAGGGTCGGACTCGGATCAGTGTAATTTCACTGTTTTTATACGACCTTTCTGTATAATTTAACATATTGCTTGGCTGGAGCATTTTTCTATGTTTTCAGATGGCCAACAATGGCGTTGCCCAATTGTACCGTCGCAGCCTTACGGGATTTTCAGTTTGCGGCTACGATGTTGTATGCCATGATTATCCTGCTGCATCTTATTGTGTTTTATGCACCGTGTATGTTACCATAACTTTGGTTTTGTTTGCCTTGTGCTATTGCCATTCTGGTGCATTAGCTTATATTGGCAATTTACCCTCATTTTATGTTCATGAAGTCAATTCATGTTTTATGGGCTAGAGCAACTTGACTGTTTTCAGATGCCCACGTTGAGATTTCAACATTGGGTTTTTCTACACAGAACTTTTCATGAATTGTGGCATTTATATATATACGATTGTTGTAACTCAGTTCGGTTTTGTGTATATGTGTGTCCGGATTGTGCTTATAATTTTACTAATTTTAGTGAATATGTGTATGTGACCGTATATATATTCTGCCTTTGTTCTTGTGTAATGAAAAATGCATGTCTAAGTGGGATAGAGCGTTTTATCGTTATCAGATGCCCACAGTTGGAATCAATATATTGTGGGATGGAGCGGCTTGTTGTTTTCAGATTGCCCGAATATTAAATATTTTTGCAGCTGTGTATAATAAATGGAATCTTCAATTTACGGCTACCTCCGATGTATGCCATTGTGATTATTCCGCTGCTTTGTGTTTTGTATGTCGTTTGACTCTTGTACAGTATGTTCTTGTTAAGTTTCTGTATGTCGATGTTAATATGATAATAATTTCCACAACACCATAATTACAGCTGTATATGTATATAGCTATTTACAAAAATGTGTATATAAATATACACTATATACAAATCTGTTATATAAAAATAACAATATCATATAATAATACAATAAAAACAATAGTTATGTGAAGAAAAATACACACTTACAGTATGTGGGTGGAGCGTTTTATCGTAATCAGATGCCCACAGTTGAAATCAATATATTGCCCGAATATTCATATAATGGCAGCATTGTAAAAATGAAATATTTCATTAGTGGCTACCTTCGATGTATGCCATGATTAATCCGCTGCCTTGTTTAATGTATGTCGATGTTCACAGTCAAGCATAGCTAATGTGATGTAACTCAAATTTTGCTTGTCTGCGTTCTTTAGTCTTTTCTTTTAGAACTATGCATAGACAGCTCGTTCTGCTTCATCATGGCGCCGCGGCGGACCAAGGACGCGGGCGGCAGGTTTTCAAGCGCGAATGGCCGCCAAAGACAACGTCAATCATCCTTCCTACATGGTTGTCAGCAACAGCGACTGTGAGACGATATGGCACACTTGATGCTGCATTGGTTGATACTATGATAAGGCTAGGCGTCTTGCGATTCGACTGCTGTGATTTTTGTGCGTAAACTGGTGCTTGCTTGTAAGCTTGTTACCATAGTTATATCATATTACTTCTTCCGTATGTATCTGCATGGATTTAAAAGTGTTTCAGAGAATGTTTTCTCTCAGCTACAGCTAAGTTTCTAAGTTTAGCTTGCACCAGTGCGCGTTCATTCATCACAAGCAGTCTTTTTGACTTAAATTATCCAGTTTGTTAATAGCAGCGGGTATTGCGGCTGGATGATGAACTGACGCAGGGGTAAGGTTCACAATTTAGCTGATGATGCTTATTACGCCGAAACTGGTTATTACGCACTTATTCACCGCAAATGGTTATATTCATGAACTGACACAGGAGTAAGGTTTACATTTCAGCGATGACATTTAGTTCGCTGGAAACTGTGGGTATTTTGTCGCGCTTGGGACACTTACTTTATATTCGTCATCGTTTGGACATTGAACTGACACAGGGGTAAGGTTCACTATTCAGCTGATGATGTCGACGCTTTTGGTTGACTACAGGTAACTTATAGCACTGTTATTATACAAACCAGTAAAGGTGCATAGAATTCACTTAAAATTGGCAATGCAATTAAACTGACATAGATTGAGGTTTTCGTAACCGGGCATTTGTACTGCTTTATGTTTGGTTACTTCACCAATCAAATAATTAGATAATCCATGAGTTTGGAGCTGGGATGGTCAGCTTTGTTTCTCGTGTTACCAACGCTCCAATCGAGAAGTTGTAATATAGAAGCTTTGTGGGGAAGCTGCTGGGTAATTGTCTCGGCCCCATTCAGGTTTCCTGTATTGCATGTTTTTCCTGACCTCCCTGACTATCCAGCTGTAGTTTAAGCGATGGTAATACTCAAACACATGTCTTACTATCATCTGCATGGTCAATTAAGTCTGTCTTCCATATGATTACAATTATTGTGAGAGTACGATTGTTCGTCTCTGGAGAATACTCATGCATTTAGTATATTTGGGGGGTCAAAGTGGTCCCAATTGTGAACTTAAGGCCTATCGATTCAGGTTATTTATTGCAAATATAATAATTGATCGAATCGTGGGAACTGAACTCAGGGTTTATCAACTTTGGTCAGCTAAAGTTGAAGGAGATTATCACCTATCTGGCATAGCCGTACTCGGCACCGTCGGCAAGCAGCTTGTCGTGTTGGGGTGGGGTGTGTCTCCTTTATCCCAAGGAGACTTGTGGCGTTAGTAATACCCCACCTTTTCTGTGCTAAATGTTATATAGTTATTAATTAATAATTTTGCTTGTTAATTATCAAAAATTGATTAAAACAATAAAGCGGTTATGTGCTAACAACTGGGCACATAGCCATAATTATGCCATAAAGGCTTTGACTGGTCTTGTATTACTCGGCAGCACAGAAAACCGAGCTCAACGCGACGAGCAGTTTGCCGACGATCGTTTAATATATGCAGGGAGGCGATAAATGAGGAATTATTAAGGCAAAGGTTTATGTTATCTGCTAAAGCCGAAAGCGAGAACTGAATTCAGTAATTGTTTTATTATTTTTTGAAAATATTTTAAACTCAGTTTAAACGCTTGCTTTGTAAGTAAGAAGGCACAAGCTGCTAATAATGGAACAGCACGAAATTGTTCGGAAACTTTAATAAGCCAATCAGACTACAAAAAAATATTCTTAAAACAATTGTCAGATTACAAGGTCAGTCAATATACGATGAAAGAAGTCATAATGTCGTATATTTGTTATCAATATACGACGAAATGAGTCATAATGTCGTATATTTATTTTCAACCCGTAATTTGGGTAACTGCCAAGCGGATAAGACGATTTTACCTTTAGCTCGTAACCAATCAAAACTCCTAAAATATTTTCAATAAATAATAATCACTCTTAACATAAGACAAAAACTATAAACAACGAATGTATATATATATATATATATATACAAGTTACGATGATGTATAATTCTTGTGTGAGAAAAATTATTTTTTGCGTTGTTGGCACGTTGACAAGAACTGCATTACCAAATGGTTTTTGCTATCCAGCGGTAGATACCAAACCTATTATGCACTCACAATCTTGACCAAAAACCATAGAACGACTGGCGTTTTTGTCCTTTGTCATCACACCCCCGCCCCATCCCCCCTTCAATATTGTTTATGACAGTATAATAGATGGGAAACCGATACAATATTACCATGATCGAAACAACATCGAATGGGAGGGGGGGTGCGGGGAGAGATTCAAATTTGAAATTTGCAACGAAATGAAGTTAGTGGGGAAATTAGTGCAAAAGCTCAGTCTCTATAAGAACTTTTGGCCAAGATTGTAGTAGCAACATGCTCCCATATGCTCTGATATTAGAGTGGTAATCTGGCCGCCTAATATCATACCTCAGTCCTTGATTCACTATCATGTTCAATTACTGTCACACCAGTACCATTTTCTGAGGTCATATCACAATAGACTGCAACAGTATTAGACGTGCGGTTGTCAGGATTGATATCGTAGTTTCCACTGGGTAGACTGGTGTCTTGTTTTCGTATTTCTGTACAAGTACTCGGTGTTGAACACTCCTTAATTCGGCTCTTTAATTCTACAATGGTAACGTTTTATCTATTATTATTATTATTATTATTATTATTATTATTATTATTATTATTATATAATCATGTACGCAATATACAGAGAATAATACATGATTGTGCGAAAATACCAGATTTATTTCGAGTGTTGAACTTGATATCTGAGATATCAGGTTTAACAGGAGAAATAAATCTGGTATTTCCAAGCACTCATGTATTATTCATTTTATTATATAAACCTTCGCATGCATTTTAAACAACGGCAAAAACGGTATAGTATAACTTTAAAACAAAGTAAGTTACAGTAAAAACGATATTTAACAAACGTTTTAAGTTCACTTGTTTCAGTTCATGTGTATTGAGTTCAAACGGCGACAGTTCTTTCATTCTCGGAGGTCTATTGACATGCAATGCGGCTTCCTTTACGATATAAGAATGGATTAAATTGACGTCTAGTCCTGGTTTTCTTTTAATTTTTTGGTTTTCTTCCGCTTCTTTGAACTCGTCAACGTCTTTTTCATTAATTTGTTTATGGTTTTCAAATTTTACATGTAAAACTTTGTACAAAACAATTTGAAAGATGAAAAATGGCTAAAGAAATTTAAAAAAATATATAATTTATAAAAAGCGTTGTGATTAGATAGTTAAATTTACTTTGTGACTTCTCATTGGCTGGAAAATCGTATCAACACACTTAAAAATATCGTATTTTTACGTGTGTTGATACGATATTTTTACCGCGCGTCTAATACGACATTTCCGAGTAGCCAAAGTTTCTATATAACACTAAGCTTATATAATAAATATTATTATTATTTGTTAAAAATATTTTAGGAGTTTTTATTGGTTAAGAGCTAAAGGTGAAATCGTCATATCCGCTTGGTCATTTCAGTATGTTTCTCTCTGCAATTTCTATGAGAAATTTCTGCCAATAAAGTTGTTCTTCTGCCCAAAATAGTCTATAATCATGAAGAAATGTCCTCGATCATGAGTACACTGACAAGAATAAATAAGAATTGAAAATTTGTCTTGCAACCTTATTCGCCGCGTATAGTCTCATCTTTAACTGATATGCTAAAGATATAGAAATCTTAATTTCGTATAGGGTTTATGAAAGTATTTATCCAGTACCATAAATGACGAGTATAAAAACCTGTCATGTTCGTATTTCTACCTTCAGTCTTTACCTATAAAAAATTAAAAATATATTATGGAAATAAAAAATATATTACAGTCGCGACAACAGAAGCATTATGGAAATATTTGAATAATTTATTTCCTCAACTTTAGCAATTCCTCTGACGACCTTTCGAAAATTTTGAAAAATTTGTAAAACGTTCACAATTTCTTGTTATTTGACCAAACAGAATACTGTATCTTATTCGTGCGTATTTATAAGGAATTTACTCAAATCAGTTGATAAGTTCTGTCAGTACAAAATGTTTGCCTCTTCTGTAAGCTCCACCCATGCTGAAACTTTTCTCGACCTTAGGTGGGATGTAATTTTGAAAAATACCACACTGACCGACTTTTTATCAACCTTAATTATTGTCCCGCCAAGGATAAACAAAATCTGGTGTGATAATTGTGTATTACTACGTGAAGTCGCTGTTACTGACTATACCTGAAATCGCTGTTACTGACTATACCTGAAATCGCTGTTATTCGTGAAGCTGTGCCAAAAAGCGTAAACGTTAAGAAATTAATTATTCCTTACAAATACACCCTGTATACCCTGTGTTGTGCTATAGCGTTAATGTATACCATTAAAACATTTTCATTAGAAACTCATTACAAACATTTCAAATATACATACCGCATCAACATCACTGTAAAATAATGTCCAGTCTCCCGGCCTTTTATTAGTTTTCCTTCTCGTGGTGTTAGTGAGTTGACAGTTTACTGGCTGCTTCTCATCAGTTTTTGTTCTGATGTTAAATCCAACACAGTTGGGTTCTTTGTAGCAAAGATAATGACAGTGTATTTGGACATGTGGTTCCACAGTGTGATTAGAAATAATCTCCTTCGTAGACAAAGGTGGTCCTGTTTTAACGAAGTACAAAATATTGTAAGTACTTTATTTCAGCCTCGTAATTGGTTGTAAAAGGCGACGCAAGGCTAAATAAATACAAAATGTGGTTGAGCACCTATTAGACGGATCATGCATTAGCTGTGCTACAATATAAACTGGTAGCTAGATATAATTTTTTATCAATATATGCTCAAAGGAATGGATCACAAAACAGATGAATACGACAGAAAGCAATGTATAACTTTATGATCAGTAAAAGTTGTATATTTAGGAATTATTCCATGAGCTCGAGTCGTGTATGGGCTGATGGCCGACGAGGTGCGTATAAAAATAACGAGATAAACGAGGTTGTTTTTATTTTCGGTGGTTTGCGCGCAAATTTATTCCTATTAAACATGACGATTTTTTTGAAAAGGTAAAATACTAACCTTCACTGACGATCAGATATTTCCAAACGCGACATTGTTCTGCTTTAAATCCTGCTATGTTGAGAAACAGCAAGGATAAGGTTAACATTCTGAATCGAGGAGATAGGACTGCCTTCATGTTTCGGAATCATCTAATGGACTTTAGATATGCGTCACGTAATTATCTAGTCGTGTACAATGAATTAAATGTTTACACTGTAGAACTTAAGTTCTTATAATAATTGAACGTTATTATAGCTACTTAATTGCATGTAGTTTTGTGAATATATTCATAGGAAGTTTCTTCTGTCGCCTGTCTGTGTTCTTAAAGAATGTTTTGTCACCAATAAACGTGTAAATTTCAGCGATATATTAATCACATTTAATTGAAATTGTTGATTAAACATTTTTGCTCGTCGACCGAGCCCTTGCATAATTTGACTAAAAAACAGTGTGTAGGGAATGGATAGTAGAGCCACTGAAGTGAAGGCCATAAAGTACCCATCATGTTTTGTATTCATCTGGCGTCTCAGTGGGCTGAAATAACATTCAAGAAGATATAAATATGCGTCTCATAATTACTCATATAGTAGCATTTTACTACTACGGCAAAAACCTTCTAAGGGCAACTTATAATAAACAATTAATATTTCAGCATGCACCCCACACGCGACATTGTCTCACACGCGTTGAATCTTGCTATGTTGTTGAGAATCAGCAAGGATAAAGTCAACATTTTAAGTAATAGTCGAGGACGGAAAGCATGCATATGCGTTTCATCTTGTAGTCATCTGCCGTCTACAATGGGCAGAAATTACGTTTAAGAAATCTTGAGTATGCGTCACGTTTACTTATACTTGCAGCTCTATATATTATGTTAGAGTTAAGAGCTAACGAGAAGGTGGGATTTATGCGATACAAGACCCCAAGGACGCCCAGCGTCTGAGGGCTTTATACGACATAAATCCCGACTTTCGAGGTATTCAACTAACATTTTTCAGAAGGTTTTTAAACAATTGACTTTAAACAATTTAAGTCGAGATTCTTCGAGGTTTTATTATCCGAGATAAAACCCACGGCACATCAAAGAAAACCGACTCTAAATTAAATTAAGTATTATTGAAAAGCTTCATTTTACTATTACAACAAGAAGCTATTAGCGCCAACTTATAATAAAAATTTAAACTAAACAATTAATATTTCAGTACGTCCCGCACGCACATAGTCCAACACCTGACATTGCTCTGCAATAAATTTTACCGTAATGAGAGTCCGCAAGGTTAACGTTAGGGACGAATGTAGAAGATAAAACACCTATAATGTGTCGTAGTCATCTGCCATCGACATTTGGCTAAAATATCATTTAAGACGAATTGGAAAATGCTTCGCATGCAATTATACCTTGTTTACACAATTAAAGTTACCAATTAGCTATATTTAGTGAATGTGTTACGAAGCAGTACATAAATAGCATAAAAATAGCCAAATTACATTCCCCAGGCAAGGTAAACACTACATACGTCAGCGGGAAAGATGATGGCATGTTTGTTTTAATTTTGCAAGTACAAGGAAATAATTTGGTATCTTGCACAAACATGTCAGTTATCTCTTCCGTTGACATCAAAAATAACTAATGATACTTGGAACTGTCAATGTTTGAAAAATTAATTTGGTTTCTTGCATAAACATTTCAGTTATCTCTTCCGTTTAGCGCCACAGTATAAGTAATGATACTTGAACTTAAATACTGTTTTGTTGTAAATAAGGAAAATTCCAATGTAGCTCAAACTTTGTACATACACCTGCACAGTTACAACCGTTAGTATAAATGGACCGCCACGGTTGAATTTCGAAGGAGTAGAAGAAGACAGTAGGAGCCGAAGTAGTTGCTGAGGAGTCGAAGTAGTTGCTGAGTAGCTGCAGAGTAGCCGAGAAGTGAAAACTCTACTCAAACGAACAGAAAGAAAAAGACAAGACAGACCAACAAACTCAAAAGAAGAAGACAGAAGAGCCGGAGGAATAGAAGAAGACAGAAGAACCGGAGGAGTAAAAGACAGAAGAGCCGGAGGAGAAGAAGAAGCTAGACAGAAGAGGAGGAGTAGAGGAAGACAGAAGAGCCGGAGGAGTAGAAGAAGACAGAAGAGCCGGAGGAGTAGAAGAAGACAGTAGGAGCAGAAGTAGTTGCTGAGGAGTCGAAGTAGTTGCTGAGTAGCTGCAGAGTAGCCGAGAAGTGAAAACTCTACTCAAGCGAACAGACAGAAAAAGACAAGACAGACCAACAAACTCAGAAGAAGAAGACGACTATATTGAACTGTAGAATTAACACCTGTAAAGATCCGCTACCTCGCGCAGTCAAATTAACAGAAATACATAACAGTGGTGGAGGAACGGCCTACCTCAAGTAGAAAAAATAATTCATAACAAATGTTTAGGCGTTGTAAATGTAATACGTAATTAAGTAATTATTCGAGATAATATTTTCTTCAAATTATATTAGTCAACGACTAGCCGAGCATATTCCAAAGCGAATGTCTGTAATATTCAATGAGGATTAGAGTTATAATTGCGTATTTAGAGTTAATATATGAAAGGGTGATAACTGCAATGTTTGACCGCGAACGGAAGTCATTTTTTTTGCATTTGCAGCTGGTAATTCGTTTTCCGGAATGCCTACAAGAGGCAACATAAAACGTCGACATAACGGCAAGTAACTTTGCACCAAGCGATGTCCTTGCTCGGCCAAGTGTAAATAGCCCGGAAGCATGAACTTCATGAATTACATTAACGTTAACAATTGAGTTCTAACAATTAGTTGAACTAAATTGCAAACACATTAAACAAACTTTGAATTGGGAAAATTTATTATCACAGCTGTAGAAATAACAGCTTAAATTTCATAAAATGGCAAAGTTTGGTTGTGAGATATTCTAAAACGTGGAAAATATAGTCAAACTCAGTCGAAAAACAAATCTAAAGGAAAAGAATGCGTAACCGGAAACGAAAGTTACATTTTACATTGGCGGAAATAACAATATTAATTCGTCGGTTTAACATTGCGGTTCTCAGATCCGTTTACTTTTGATTTAATTTTGCGTTGGATTAATGGCTCATATGTTTACTTGACGGCTTAATCGTTATAATGATGTGCCTTTTAACATATGATTTCAAATATTCGATAACTTTGAATTTCGAATGATTTAATATGTTGAGTGAATAATTTTAAAATTTTGATGAAATTTATATAATTTTGTCCGGAGCAGAACGACATAAGCAAGCAATTTTACTGTGGAGCATATAACACTTCCTTGTTTAATGTTCCCAAAGTATGACATCGATTTTTTTTTCATTGAAATGATAAACAGTCACCACTTTCATATCTTTGTACTTGCAAATACATCGAATTAAAACTAAATATGTAGTCACTACGTTCATAAAGTAATCAAATGAGATATTCATCTCGTCATATACTACATTTCTAGCTATAATTTGGACAAAAATTAACACGTCTTTTTTAAAGTGTAAATTTATATGACTTTATCGCAAAATTCGTCCATAAAAAAGCACACAAAGCCAGTGGTTTTATAACTGAATGATATAATTCACACTAATTGGATGAAGCTTCGCATGATATTTAGCAGTTATTCTACGAACTCGAGTCGTATATGAGCAAATAGCCGACGAAGTGCGTAGCACCGAGTCGGCTATCGCTCAAATACGACGGGAGTGAGTAGAATAACTGTTTTATTATATAGACAACAACTGCTACCAAGAAAACTTTCCGATGCAGTTATATTTTAATAAAATATACTTATCAGTGATCGAGTTTAGCAATGTAAACAACTTCAGCTAATACCGCACAAAACACTACTTATCGTTATTTAAAATTATATGTTTCAAACAAATTTTCCTAAAAGTTTCAAATTCTTAAAAAATATAAATGTTTTGGCGAAACATTTGTTGACCTCAAAATTGAGCACAGTATTTGTTATTATAGCAATTCAAAACAATTATAATCTTTTCCAGCTTTCGGGAGACTTATTCAGTATTAATTCGTAAAAAAACTGTATTTTATGCTTGTTTAGGTGACATTTAAATCAAGTACTAACCTTCAAAAACTTTATCTAAGTTTGTGTGTTGCACATATGGCCAAGAAAGACTGCCAAAATTCTCAAAACAAGATTTTTTGCGATTGAAAAACTTCGGCCGCCATTTTGTTTTCTCTACTAGTAGGATATGAGCTAATATCCTACCAGTAGCGAGCCAATCAGATTACAGAATACTTACTAGAAATACATGCATGCAGCAACCCCTCGCCACTAACTAAGAGCATGCAACTGTATTTTCGGAATTACATGAAGTACTTGCATAGGTTGTTGTCATAGCAACACGGCAATTGTTATTCTTTCTGTATATTTTTTCAAAATGACAAAATATCAGTTTTTAATCCTTGTTTTATTGACAATTTTTTTAAATGGAACTACATTTGTCATCAGTATGTTATTACGCCTAATGTAAGCTTAAATTTGGTATAACATACGACCTATTAATTACATTTAATAAGAAGACAGTCTTGCATTTACAAAACATAAACTTACTCTGGAATTTAAACAGTGAATAGACTGGATGAGTACGGCTACGCCGGCCTTTATAAAGCATTAAAACAAAAGTATAAATACGCATTATCAACAAACTTGCCTTGTGTTTCACGCCATAGTCAATTCTTGGCGCTTCTCTGTATTTTCCCCGAATTAATCTCTCTTCAAGAGTCTTGTGGCAGTCGTTTTCGTCTTATTTCTCGCCTTTTTGGATGCCTTAAGTGTTTGCTACTCCTGATAGTCCGCCATATTCCTTAGATCAGAAATGACCACCCTTCGTTGGTTGTGAAAGTTGCCAAATCTTTTTGCAAAAATACGAAATATTGTAGTGCAATATAGTCCACCATATTTTTGAGATCAGTGATGACCACCCACTCACCGCCACCCTTGAACCACGCGCCCGCGATATTTGATGAACTTCAGACTTCGCTATGCTTTCCTTTTCCCGGGTGTAAATAGCCGAGCGGAATTAGTACCCTCGCACGGCGCTTCGCACCGTTGGCTCGGGGAATATCCGATATTGTTGGCCCAACAATGTTGCATGATGTTGGCTTCGTTTGAACAGGCCTTTATTGTTATCTGGCGAACAACAGGAGAACCAATCAAATTTGACGCAGGAAAACGGGAGTGCAAATTTTTTTAACAAAAAAAACAAATATGGCGGCGTCTGCTGTCAAATTTGGCTGGGTTTTCAACGAACTCTATTTATTTAAATAATATATACCACTATTGGAAAGTTCCAACTACATTACATGTATTTATCACGGCGTTATAGGCGTAAATTTAAAGTTTTTAAGGCAAAAGTGAAGGGGAGCGATCTCGATGTAATGGGTGTATATTCTTGTTTCGAATGTTCCCTTTTCCTTCGAATATTTCCTCGTTCTGCGAACTCGTGCAAATTTGGCGTCATTGAAAAACTCACTGGTGCATGTTTTTTTCCCAAGTTGCTTTTGAAACCACGCTATTACATATACCAAAGAGTAAAGACTACAAAGAGAGGCAGGCTCAGTCAAAAAAGCCTAAGGTGCTTTTGTGATGATTCGTCATGGGAACCATGTTCCGAGCCAGTGCCCTAAACAGAGGTGTTTCCCCCCGGTATTAGTAGCCCATCTTTAATATTTCCGGGCGGAAACACGTATATTTAGGGCGCTGGTTAGAAATATGACCCCCATGACGAATCATCACGAAAGCACCTTACGCTTTTTTAACTGAACCTGCCTCTCTTTGTGGTCTCTACTCTTTGCCTATACTAACGACAAATTGCCACGAATAATCGATACAACATTTTATTGGCCTTAAAAATTGAAGAACAACCTAACAACCAATCAAGTCACAGATCGCATTCGTGATTCGACCAACCCATTCTGGTATTGACAAACGGCAAGCAACAGCAAGAAAGATATTTTTAACATAAACATCAGAAGATTGAAAGATTGAAGCGAAAAATAAAGATTGAAGCGTGCAGTCAGATCGGTGCAGTCAAAGTATAGTTCTTTACTTGGTGTATATATAGATGGGAGTGAGACCAAAACTGACATTTTAATCATGTTTCGTACGATTTTCATACTAAAGACATTAAACAGTATTCCACAGAAAACGACGAAGAAAAGTCAAGATTGCATATGTGGCTCAACAGCACAGTAGGGTAATTGTCGTCTCAACTTGTTCTTTATTTGAAAAGTGTACAAGCTAGTGTGGCCCTAATACAGTACCTTGTTAAGAGTAGTTGCAGAAAGCAGGTCGTTTCGGTAATTTTGTTTTGTTTTCAATCAGTTTTGATAATGCATGCATGTGCAAAATGAATTTCTACGTCATTATATATAATATATTCGACTGAAACATGAAATACTTAGCTAGAAAAGATTCAAACTTTACAGTGCTGTTACCTGAGTTTAATGATTGTGTCTGAAATTTCTCTTTACAATTTTAATGAATATTAAAATGCATATGATCATAGACTTGACCATCCTACGCAAGTGAAATATTGACATTTTATGGGGAATATCTTTGAAAATCAACAGCGTCGAATAAAGAAGAAGAATGTACTAACAAATGACAATGTTTAAGTTAGTCTGTTGCTAATGAAATGGTTCTTAAACTTTTTAATATTAATGTTTTAAATGCTATCGTACTTTTTAAATGCTATCTTTTCATAATGTTAACATCATAAATGACAAGTGTATTCCAGTATAACTATAAGACGGATAAAATAAAGATATCCAGTTATTTCCTATGTTTTTTAATGGTTTTGTCAAAATGCTATTGACAACTTGCATTAAGCCCGATTTCGACAACTTGCATCAAGTCTACTGTCTGCTGTTTGCAACTTGCAGCAGACTTATTATCATCAAGTCGGAGCAAGTGATGCAAATGCATCCTGATATCGTCTTGATGATCGCAACCCTGTAGCAGACTTGTTGAACTTGCGCGTTTCTGGCATGGCATTCATTATTAGACAAAGACTCTGTAAAGATTTTCCTAACTGTTATTAGCCTTTGTTAAAAAACAATAGGAGTGGTAGTGCATAAAAAAGCAACTCGGACTAAACCTTGATCGCTACAACAGTGTATAGATACTGTATATATAATAATGTTATATAAATACTTTATTTTCAAAATTTCACAACTATATCGTCGCCTAGCATGAAACACACAGTGTAACGATATAGTTGTGAAATTTTGAAAATAAAATATCTATATAGATAACGTATAATCGCGCAAAATACCACAAAACCCTATTACTACAGTCTGTATAAAGCATGTACATCCTTTCATACGCCATGTTCAGCTATGATAACATGCAGTTATCATTAATTCATGACCTGGTCTTCAGCGCAAGTCCACTGTTTATTATCCCCAGCAGCGAAGAGCCCCAAGGGTGTGGTAACCAATTTCATCATCTCCCTCCTTAGTAGTACCAGTATCTCCAAACCTCAGTTCAGTGACAGGCAGTGCATCTTTATCCGTAAGGTCGCCACTATCTTCGGTCCAAATATTTTCATTCTTGTGGCAGTTACATACTTCGTCTTTAACCTCACAACTGTCGGTTATTCCACATTTACACTTAAAGCTGCTGGGTGGAGCTCCTCCCCAATACGTCATCTTCGCGCCAACTCGGGACACCCACCACGACGAAGGACCACCTTGCTGTCCAAAATAGAACCCAGAGTTAACCTGCTCCATGCGTATGTTGTATTTAACCTTCCGGCTGTAGGAGCCACGTGCTTCATAGCCATCCACTTAGAGTTCAATAGGGAAAAAAGAGATAAATAATTTTTTTGACATATGCTATAATTGAGCAAAAACGGCAAAATCCTTTAAAAATATGTTCCAAAAATATAGCTGGATCTTGGATATTTTGAGGCGAGGGGTTTTGCATGCATGCATATATTTCTAGTTTCATTTTTAAATCTGCTTGAAAGGGATGTACAGCGGTCTAGAACTCAGCTATTTACCTTAAATGAAAAATTAAATGAAAGTCGAATGTGAAGAAACTCAAAAAATCGATAATTCAAAAGTCTTTTCTTCCAAGAACCTCGGCTACACATTAGTGATATATTTGCCATCGGACTCTGTTGCTCCTTGGGAAAATACATCGCTTATATTCCTCGTTCTTGGTATATATTTACTCTTAATATAAGACAGAAACTATTAAAAACGAATGTATGTATAAGTTACGATAATGAATAATTCTTGTTTAAGAGTAATTATTTTTGCCGTTGTTGGAACGTTGATAAGGACTGCATTACCAAATGCTTTTTCCAATCCGGCGGTAGATGCCAAACCTATTATGTATTTAGTAGCAACATGCTCGCTCCTATGCTCTGATATCAGAGTGGTAATCTGACCGCCCATAATATCATACCTCAGTCCTTGATTCACTATCATGTCCAATCACTGTCACACCAGTACCATTCTCTGAGGTCATATCACAGTAGACTGCAACAGTATTAGACGTGCGGTTGTCAGGGTTGATATCGTAGTTTCCACTGGGTAGACTGGTGTCTTGTTTTCGTATTTCAGTTCACGTACTCGGTGTTGAACGCTCCTCAACTCGGCTCTTTAGTTCTACAAAGGTAAAGACGCTGTGTTGTTAGAAAAATTAATGATGTATGCAATGAATTCAGTATCTCATATACAGTTATTGATAATTCCTATACGCAATTCTAGGTAAGAACACCGTCCTTACCATGAAAAATATTCGCATCAGTACAAGAAGAAATTATTTTAATTGTTTTAAGAACCTTCTTACTTGAAAGAAGTTTATTTGAAGTCTTGAAGCAGGAACTGAAAATTTGTCTTGCACCCTTGTTCGTCATAATACAACTTAGTAATTTTCGTAGTAATTTCTTAGTACATTAGTCATTATAAAGGTAAATGATAATGCATTATCGAGTAGTATAAATGACGGATATATGAGAACTTGTCTTACCTTCATTCTTTGCCTATAAAAATAAAAAAGTTTAAACACCTATACCAGCACTTGCAGTATTGTAGCAATTAGGGGGGGGGGGGGGGGGTTGCGTCTAGGGCAACGAGCATGTATTTCTTTTTTCAAATATTAATTTTATTCTTATAAATATGAGCAAACTCGTGAACGCAGTATAGGTTTACATGCATGGAAATATATGTTCAAATTTCAGAGAATAGGTTAAAGATAAAAGTCAATTATGTACCTTGGGTCAAATAATAGAAATACCTTTGCTAATCAACTAAACTTTGACTATAGACAATCCATTTTACCGAATTTTAATAAATTTCTATCTTCCATGCATCTGCTTAATAATTTTTGCCTGGAAGACCACACTTATATACTGTTGTTCACACACTGCATAGAGCTTAATATCGTTTGAAACAGGAATGCAAATTTTGCGATTGCACATTTTTCTTTCATCACTGCACAAATTTGTCATCACTGCGCACTAAAATCAGGAGTGCAGTCAACTTTGGTAAACATCCATGTAAAGCTGTATAGTGTACATAAGTTTTCACTAGAAACTGACCGGTTACGAACATTTCAAATATACATACAACGTCAACATCATAAAATAGTGTCCAGTCTCCCCGTGTTTTATCAATTTTCCTTCTAGTGGTGTTAGCGAGTTGACAGTTTACCGGCTGCTTCTCATCTGTTTTGGTTCTGAAGTTAAACCCAACACATTTGGGTTCTTTGTAGCAAAGATAATTACAGTTTACTTGGACACTTGGTTTCACAGTGTGATTAGAAACAATCTCCTTCAGAGACAAAGGTGGACCATCTGTAAAAACGGAGTAAAATATTACAAATATAGAATGAAATACATAATACAGATTTTACTGCACACAGTGGTGAAAGATTGAAAAGTGTGAAGGCGATATTAAATACCCCTACCCCAGCATAGACAGATGTTTCGCCCTTACTGCGATTGATGGGCACGGCGTTTATTAGGGCCTGTTTACATGGAGGTAGGGTGACCCTAGCAGAAGGGTTACCCTAGTAAGCGAGTTACCCTACTACAATATGTTTTATAGGAAGCGTTTACATGTGCGCTAGGGTTACCCTAGCGGTAGGGTTACCCTATCAAATAGATAGGGTTACCCTAGCAGTAGGGCTATCTTTTTGTTTACACAAGCCATGTAAACGCGTCAGGTAGGGTTACCCCATCAAGCGGGTCGAGTTATTCGCCTTCAGTAAATGTCAAACAAACAAAGATGGTCACAACACTGAAATGAAACAACAAAATTAGCCAGACATAGTATCACACAGCATACCACAAGAACTTCGCACGTTAATATCATTTTTCAAATGAATGGCTGAGCGACCACGTTAAGATAGGGTGACCCTACCGGTGAACATAGCTCTAGCAGTAGGGTTACCCTATCTCATGTAAACGCTCGCTTTTTTCTGACCCGTTTGCTAGGGTAACCCTTCTACTAGGGTCACCCTACCTTCATGTAAACAGGCCCTTAGTCTAGCTTCATCAGTTGCTTGTCACACTACATTATACTTGCAGGGCATGTAATACATTATAATACATACACTGTGCTGACGAGCCACGAAAAGGGCAATCCTCATGCCCTGTTAGAGACACAGTGTAGCTTTCATCATTATTTTACTGAAGTAAACCAAGACCATCATTATTAAATAAGCTTTACATAGCAATATTAAATTTTAAAACCAGACACTTTTTGGTAGGCTCCCAGGGTGCTAATTTCTTTAATACGTTAAGCTCAGAGGCGGAAAAGTCTGTTTACTCTCTTCAATCGTTTTAACATGGCATTTAATTTGCGTTTTTACATATTTTGTTAGTTTTTTGTGCCTCTCACCATTTTGAAACCTGTGCATTCGCATGTGAGTTCAGTCCTCGCAGTTGATCTCTCCTGTGCTTCAAGGGTTTTCCCTGGGTAAATTTGTTATTTTCTAAGCGTTTTATAACGTCTTCTTCCAAAGGTTTCAATCCCAAAATGGTGGGTGGTGTTGTGTTTCACGAAAGACCGAAATGTGAAGTGTTCTCCTGACATTTTTTGGCTTTTAAAAAGAAACAAGACGCTTGCTAAGCGTTTACTCGAGCTAAAAGCGCTCAGCCGCGCTCTGCATGTGATGCGGCATGTTTACATATATTAAAAGGTGACTGAGTTATTATTTTTACAATAAGCATATTAAAATATATATTGAACCAATATCGGGCTAACTATGCTGGCTAGCGGCGTAACTAGCGTCAATATATTTCATATATAAGTCCGTCAGCGTGAATTTTGTTACTCAGAATCTGACTTGGGTCTCGAGCACGCTGTTGTCGATATTTACAGCTGTGCTTAATGTCAAATCATATAGCATATCGTATTCAGCCCATTCACATCAAGATTTTGACACTGAGGTCTTTTTCAGTACATAATTAATACTGTTAGGGCAACATATTCTCCCGTACAACTCTATCGCGATAGAAGTAAGTTTGATATAGTGTAGGTACATGTGATGGTGTATATTTGTATAAACTAGACGAGTAGACAAATTAAAGTATGCGTATGTCAGGTTGAGCGGCGTTTGAAAGCGTATACATTACAGCCATTTTGTTTGGATCGAGGACGCGTAGAAGCAAATATTCCCATATATTTGATCGAGTGCGCGTGTTAAAACGCACGTTTACAATCACAATACAGCGCAGCTGCCACTTGCCAGACCAGTCGTGATAAATGTGTATGGTCATTTAGTTTTGATCAGGTACGCCTAGAAAGCGTATATACAGCCATTTTGCTTGGATCGAGTATGCATCAGCGTAGTGCCGTTTTGTTTGGTCCGGAGTAGGCATAGAAAGCATATATACATCTTGCCATTTGCCTGACCCGTCGTGGTCAGGGACAGGAAGTCGAATGAGATGATAAACTGATGTGACTGAAGAGCAGCCAATCAGATAAGCTGATCAAGCCAGAAAGACTTGCCACGATTGGTCAAAATGTTGAGTGGCCGCGTGGGGGACTAAGTCTTGCGCGAAAAAAAAACCGAAGGGAATTTATGACTCTCGCTTTAGCTCGAGTAATGAGCTATACGTAGTTTTCAGGTATATTACATATATGATTATTATGCTTATTTATATGCTACTAACCTGCACTGACGATCTGACAGTTCCGCACGCGACATTGCTCTGCTTTGAGTCTTTCTATGTTGAGGATCAACAAGGATAAAGTTAACATTCTGAGGAGTAATCGAGGACATAGGGCTGCCTTCATGTTGTGGTTTGCCGTCTGCACTGAACTGATCATGAAATAACATTTAAGTATATTGGCTTGCGAAGTATGCGTCAAATAGCTATACTTATGTTAGCGACGCTTAATATTTTTATTATTATATATCTGCATTTTACTACAATAACAAAAAGCTTTTAGGGGCAATTTATTATAAAAAATTTAAAATAAACTATTAATATTTCAGTGTACATCCCACATGCAACACAGTCCCACACGCGACATTCGGTTCTGCGTTAAATCAAGGACATAAAGCCCCAGTCATGTTTCATAGCCATTTGCCGTCAACATTAGGCTGAAATAACATTTAAGAAGATTTGCGAAATATGCGTGACATATATTTATGCTTACTGCACCTGATATCTATTATTATATTTATGCATTTTACTATACTACAACAAAAAGCTTTTAGGGGCAAATTACGTAAATAATTAACATTTCAGTACACCTCACACGCAACACAGTTAGCTCCACATGCGAAATTGTTCATCTTACGATGTTGAGAGTCAATTTTTACCTTCATCAAAATAACTGTTTTTTCGCTCTACCATTGCGGTTCTCACATCCGTTTTCTTTCCATATTTTTTGCGTTGGATTAATAATTGATATGTTTGTCGCGTAACTTATTGCGATTTAAGTCACGCTCGTTGCTGGCTCACGATCCAAGACACTTCACAATTGGGACTGTATTTTTTGATATATTTATTAAGTACAAATATTTACACTTGTTTAGTGCACGTCGTTTTACAATGTCTGGTATTATTCAGAAGTACCAACACACTTGCGTTTCATCAATTCGTTCACTTCAACACTCTCTATGCGACTCACGCGCTCCACAATACGAACTCAACCAACACTCACAACTTTATCCATACCACCTAACTCACATTCACTTTTGACCTCTATTTATACTATCAGAACATGAATACATATTTTACTACCCACAAGTTCCTTTACGTAAATGGAACATGTTTACTGATATATTTGTTCCTATTTTGTGGTTCATAATCTCACCACAATCAACCACACCATCCCAAGTCATGTCCGTGACGTCCTTATGTGGGATTGGGTGTTACCATTACAAGGCAAAATTTATGTCCCATCACGTTTTCATGCATGCTACTATATGATTACAAAAACAGTTTAACTAGATATATATTTTTAACACATAACACATAGACATTTTACGACAATGTTTACTTGACGGCTTTAATATCATGATGGCGCCTTTCGGCGTATGATTTCAAACATTCGATAATATCATCCAAATTTTCGGTTTTTTTTAGGTTTGAACTTAAATTTGTGCTTATATAGTATAATTATAGTATAATTAAATACACTTTTTTATAACATTATGCCGCTTATTATATATATATATATATATATATATATATATATATATATATATATATATATATATATATATATATATATATATATATATATATATATATATATATATATATATATTTAGTAGAATCATACTAGTATTCTATTGCAACGAGTAGCGAAACAATCACCTTCCTATAGAGATTTCTTTTAAAAAAATTGCTTAAAAATCAAATTTTTTGTTGAATATTCCATGTTTGACGTCCTCTGATTCTACTAAAACAATTAGATTACTCGCTGTCGATTTCTATGCGGTGATAGTTGATTCGGATAGTTGATTCACCGCAATGAAATCTCGAGCTCGTAATCTAATTGTTAAATATATATATATATATATATATATATATATATATATATATATATATATATATATATATGTATATATATATATATATATATATATATATATATATATATATATTTAACAATTAGATTACGAGCTCGAGATTATATATATATATATATATATATATATATATATATATATATATATATATATATATATATATATATATATATATATATATATATATATATATATATATATATATATATATATTTATCACATACTTGTGCCTTTATCCGGGCGATAACACGGTGATATAAAAACGATATGTCCCGTGATATCGTTTTTTGTCCCGCGATATCGTTTTTTGTCCCGCGATATTGTTTTTTGTCCCGCTCAAAACAAAGATGGCGTCCGACTCAAGGATCGATAGAGATAACAATAAAAATATAAAATAATACAAGGAAAATAACACAAAGAAATTTGCAGCTATTAAAAGATAAGTTATTTTTGGGGTTTTTTTGTAATTTCTACCTGTTTAGCGTATTTTAAACAATAATTTTGAATTCATTTTGAAATGTACTTATGTACTCGAAGTAGCTATAAATAATTTGAAAATATAATCTTGTTTTTGCTCTAGATAAAAGCACAAGTATGTGTTAAATAGGTTATCACATTCGAGACTCGGTAATATCAGTTTTATCGCTCTCGTTACGATATCATATTTTGTCCCTCGTTCGCTGCGCTCACTCGTGACAAAATACGATATCGTCCCTCGAGCGATAAAACTGATATCACCTCGCCTCTCATATGATAACCTATACATATATATACATATATATATACTGGGTGTCCCAGAAAAAACTATACACTGTTTGATTTCATGTAACGTAAAACCTATAAAAGCTCTTTCAATAAATAGAAAGCATTCCATTCACAGAGATTTAACTTAGATTTTAATATGTCACAATCCATTTGATATTGACGAAGATACAAGTGTTTGAAGTTGCAAGGGGTTTTAGAAGTTGGCGAAAAAACGATAAAAATTGCCGCATCAAGGTAAATTGACAGCAGTTGCTATTTTACACGGAATCTTTTTAATGTCAGTGATTTTATCCTTATAAGTTATTTTTAAACTTAAGTTTGAAATTTTAAAATTCAGTTTTAAAAATTGCTCATAAAAATTGATTATAAGTAATAAAGTATAGTAATAACTCACGTTGACAGAAAGTTTCTGCATTTCGTTTCCGTTTGGGAATCTTAATTTGGGTCAAAAAATAATCGAAAACACCTTTGGTGACATGATTTCTATGGTTATTCCTGATTAGTAAAACTTATAATGGGTAATCCTTTTATACATAAATGTATTCTTTTGGCTAAAACAACAATAATAAAAAAATAGACTATATAAATTGAAATTTCATATGCTGTTTTATGCTAATTTTTCACCTTTTCAGAAATGCTAGTTTAACATTGAAGGGTCAATATCTCCGTCAATATCACGCGGAAAATAGAGTGTTATATATCAAAATCTAAGTTAATCTTTTGTGAATGGAATGCTTTTTATTTTAGTGAAATAGCTTTTATAGATTTTACGTTACCTGAAATCAAACAGTGTACAGTTTTTTTGAGACACCCGGTATATATATATATATATATATATATATATATATATATATATATATATATATATATATATATATATATATATATATATATATATATATATATATATATATATATATATATATATATGTATAGGTTATCATATGGGAGGCGAGGTGATATCAGTTTTATCGCTCGAGAGACGATATCATATTTTGTCACGAGTGATATTTTCAAATTATTTACACTTCGAGTACATTTCAAAATGAATTCAAAATGATTGCTGAAAATACGCTAAACAGGTAAAAATTAAAAAAACAAACCAAAAATAACTTATCTTTTAATAGCTGCAAATTTCTTTGTGTTATTTTCCATGTATTATTTAATATTTTTATTCTTATCTCTCTATCGATCCTTCAGTCGGACGCCATCTTTGTTTTGAGCGGGACAAAAAACGATATCGCGGGACAAAAAACGATATCACGGGACATATCGTTTTTATGTCACCGTGTTATCGCCCGGATAAAGGCACAAGTATGTGATAAATATATATATATATATATATATATATATATATATATATATATATATATATATATATATATATATATATATATATATATATATATATATATATATATATATATATATATATCACGCGACATCCCGCGAGAGTACACGCGCCGATTAAAAACAATGAAAAATGGCGGGAGCACACAAGAGTACTAGTGTATGGATATTCTACGGTGTTTTTTAAGTGGTTTCACTGGAAATTTTACAAAACAGGATGTTCAAAAGACGGCAAAATTACTCAGCATTATTTACTTGATGCCATTTGGCAAAGAACTTTGGAAAAATTGTTTATTTGAGTGAAAAACGAAATCTCGTATTCTCGAAGGTATGTTGACAAAGTTGTCGTGGACTTGAACAGTTATAAAACTACATATAAGACTTTTAAACAGATTTTTGATTCTTTAAATAGTTTTAGTTTTAGATTAATTGCTGTTTTAAACGTGAAGATTCGGCCAAAATTTCGCGAAAAGGAGAAGGTACTAGGTTTTTGACACTGTATAACTTGAAAACAATTTGAAAAATGCGAAATCTGTTTAAACGTCTTATACGTAGTTTCTTGCTAGCTTTCTGAAAATGCAAGTAATTTTTTTTGTGATTGAATAAAAAATTGACTTTTTTATTACAGCAATACAGTTTAATAGAAGTTTAATTTTCTCATCGCCCCTCGACCATATCCACCACTATGTGTTCGGCAGACGACCACTTTTACATATGACAGTGTATGTAGATCACTACTACAGGCATAAAAATTGGTTACCTTTTCAGCTAGGCTAGCACCCCTGGGCTGGGATGTGTGTGAAGCATTCGAAAGTGTTTGCCGCTCATGCTTCTTCAAAGAATATTCTAAACTTAGGTGTATCTCAAGCAGTGCATAAGCAGTTCAAAAGCTATTTAACCGACAGATGGCGGCATGTTAGAATTGGAACTACCTTCTCGGCGCCTGCTACATTGTCGTATGGACTTCCTCAAGGCTCTGTACTATCACCGTTTTATTTAACATCTGTACAGACAGCTTATCTTCAATTCCTAAACGTTGTAATCTTGAATGGTATGTTGATCACTCGAAAACATTTTAGTCGTGTACATTATTGAATATGGAACATATGGCACTGTTTTTGAATAGTGTTGTAACAACAGTCTTATCCAGAAAATTCAGAAAGGACCAAAATGTTGGTGGTTGGTACACGGCAACTTATGAATCAACTGGAGTCACGTGTGACAAAGGTCAAGGATTTGGGTATGCTCCTGGACCCTCATCTAATGTATGACAAACATGTACAAGAACTACAATGCGAACTTGATCTGCTCGCATCCGCTGATGAGATTACTGTAAAACTATTTCAACAATTATATTGTAATCAAAAACCGCAGAGATCACTCAAATCATTGCTGTGGCCGAGATCGCCCTGGCAATGGGTTCTAATTTACACGCGCATGCGTGGACATTGCATTATTTCTATCATTTGACGCTCGTGAAAGGTATATTCGATTCGAAGGAAATATTTCAAGACACAATTTGTTGATCCTACTGTTAAAAGTAAGTAATCACTTTTGAAAAATAACATTGTGTTATTATTTTCGTTTAAAACATTGGTAAACACGTGTGTATTATATTTGTGCCGAATTTAATAACAGCTTCATGTGGTTCATGATTCATAAACTTGACGACTTAAACTAACATCGTCTAATAATATGGTTTGTTTGTAAGAGTATTTATCTTGCAGTACATAAAACGTGGATTATATAAAGCATGGGTTATTCTTATGTTTTGTACTTTTGTTATAATGTGTAGTATCAGTATTTACATTATTTTTGATGAGGAAAACAGCAGTTTCCGAAGTTCTAAATTGAAGATGGCCGCCAGTCTTTCGATCAAATTTCCGATCGAACTGATATGTTTATTTTATATAGATATTTTATGCATATAGGTTGTAGCCTTATATAAGTTATGGACAAAGTAGAACTTTTTAACGAATTCAGGTCATTGCTGAACTTATGATTCATGATTTCACTCAAGCCGATATATTATTAAAAAAAAGGCAACTATAGTAGCTACGGATTTTTGTGCGTTGGTATAGCGGTCTCAGTGCTCCCTGGTCTCGTTTCTCGCCCTAAAGTTAATATGAAGCCAAACCGGGCACAATGGCGAAAATGGGTTGCTGCAGCTAAAACATTACAAAACACAAACCATCCTAACATGGACCATGAATACATTGTTGACCAACATCCCAATGTTGACCTAGATCAGTTGATTGAACTTCCTTTAAACTCTGTATTACCAGACGATAGTGACCTAGACAATAGTGACCCAGAAATAGATGAAGAACAATCTGAACCAAGTGGTGATGCGAATGGTTGCTCCTTGCATGACGAGGGTGATATAGGCTTAATAGGAAATGAATGTAGGTCTGAGAGTGAAGATGATTTAAATGATGAAACACGTATTTAGAAAAATATTTTTACATTCACAGCTTGGAATTCATTTACGGCAAAACGATCAAACCATGATACACGGGTAATGGCAGACGACTTTGCGCCACGCTATGTCCTCACTTGGTCGTGCTTAAATTTCCAGGCAATTTACTAAGCATGTTAAATTATTCGATGTAAAGGTTTAACCTTCAAAAATGAAAATTCGAATAATATTACCGAATATTTTAATTCATGTGTCGAAAAGAACTTTTTAAGTAAACATTTTAAACTCTGAGAAAAGCTCAAGCGCCAAAAAGTAAATCGAAAGCAAAAGAATGTGCGAAAAGCAATGTTTTAACCGGAAACGGAGTTACCTTTTTACATTGGCGGAAATAATATTCTATCGTTTCTAACATGCGGTTCTCAAACTGTTTTTCTTTCGAATCATTTTTGCATAAGATTAATGGCTGCCTGATGTATTTTCTCGATGGCTTTGTTATAATGATGTGCCTTTTAACATACGATTTGAAATATTCGATATTTGAAATTTGTCATTATAATGATAAACAATCACCTCTTGAATATCTTTATATTTGCGTGTAGTCAAAAACTAAATAAGTTGTCGCTACGTTTTTAAATGAAACCAAACAGGATGTGCATCCCGTCATACACTACGTTCAGCTATGGTAACATGCAGTTATCATTAATTCATGACCTAGTCTTCATCGCAAGTCCACTGCTCATTATCCCCAGCAGCGAAGAGCCCCAAGGGTGTGGTAACCAATTTCATCATCTCCCTCCTTAGTAGTACCAGTGTCTCCAAATCTCAGTTCAGTCACAGGCAGTGTATCTTTATCCGTCAGGCCGCCACTATCTTCGGTCCAAATATTATTATTCTGATCGCAGTTACATAATTTGCCTTTAACCACACAACTGTCGGTCATTCCACATTTACACTTGGAGCTGCCGGGTGGAGCTTCGCACCATCTCGAGACACCCACCACGACCAAGATTGACTAAGCCATAACCCAGCGTTATAACATTCATATTTTATAAACTGTTCACATTTCTCAGAAAGCTCGATTATTACGATAACCTGCTCCATGCTTATGTTGTACTTAACCTTCCGAATGTAAGAGCCAGGTTCCTCAAAGCCTTTTACCTAGAGTTGAGTATGATTCAAAATTATTAATTTTTAAATTATTAGTTATTAAAACAGTTTTGTTTTTTATAAGCCAATAACTTACTTCAAAACAGTACAAAAACAGTCTTGAAAGTAGTTAACGAGTAAAAAATAATTGCATAATATAAGACGCTCGGAGTCTCTTAATAACAAGTGATAATGATAATGATTCTCGGAAAACGTGCAGGGTGTATAGTTCCTGTATAAGAATAATATAAGAGCATTTTTCGACATTGCTATCGCGGTTGCTAAGAAGAGTGACCGAAGGCCTTTCTCTATGCTTGCATAGAGCAAATAAAACTTAATATTGACAAAGAACATACCCCGAAAGCTCAACCTCAACGACGCATACCTTTTCATATCCGCGCAGACATACAACGTGCGTTAGAAGAACTAGAACAACAAGATATTATCGAACGTGTTCCCGAAAATCAACCAACACCGTGGGTATCCCCTATCGTTGCGGTGCCCAAGAAAGACGGTGGCGTACGAATTTGTGTTGACATGCGTCAGGCAAACGAGGCTATTAAACGAGTTCGACACCCCATACCGACTGTTGATGACGTCAGCTTTGAGTTAAATGGCGCCCAATATTTCTCGAAGCTTGATCTCTCGCAGGCGTACCATCAGCTCGAACTTGACGAAGCCAGTAGATACATCACAACATTTAGTACGCACATTGGTCTCTTCAGATATAAATGCTTGAACTATGGCACAAATGCTGCCGCTGCACAACACACATTGCAGGCTCAACTCCAAGGATTGCAAGGCGTCAAGAACATAGCTGATGATATCATCGTATTCGGAAAAACCCGCAAAGAACATGACTCAAATTTAGAACAGTGTTTAAAGCGAATCTTCAACAAAGGTTTGCGCCTAAATCAATCAAAATGCAAGTTTCTGGACACGACGTTATCCTTCTTCGGACAAGTCTTTTCCTCTCAAGGCTGCAAACCGGACCCGAAACGAGTCCAAGATCTGCAGAATGCCCAAATACCACGAAATGTACACGAGGTACGTAGCCTACTCGGTATGGCAAATTACAGCAGCAAGTACATCGCGAACTTTGCTACGATTACAAGCCCTCTTCGCGAATTGACGAAAAAGAATGCACATTTTGAGTGGACGGAAAAACATCAAAATGCATTCAACGACCTTACGCAAGCGTTGTCATCAGCACAGTGCATGGCGTATTTCGACAAAGACAAAGTAACATATGTCACAGTGAATATTAGTATACATCCGTGTTCTGCATTATTAACTTGTTTGAAATCAATCACAAAATGGGATCTATGAAATCCAATCTATTTGTTTGACATATATTAGGAAATAGATTCTGTCAAATTTGAACTATACCGTGACCGAAGAAGATCGATTAGCACGGGCGATAAATATTGACTATTATTAATTTTTTATTCTTATATTAATATAGCACCTCTAAATATTAATCCTCCCCGGCCGCTACAGTTAAAACTAGCATTACCTAAGGACATACTGTGTTAACATAAAAGCATTGAATCTTTCACTACTTGAAACGATAAAAATAGAATTCGACATTTCAAATGAAGGAAAACACGAGCATTTTATACGTTGATACAAAGATAGATTTAGACAAAACAAAGTCCAAAAAAGGAATATGGTTAGATAGGGTTGCAAATATTTTATTATAATGCGTGCAATAATCCCTAACATTTTCGAACCATCACAATGTTTTTATTATTTTAAAAATATACGTCCTTTAATTACAACACGTATGTCTTTACTTACATATAATTTTGTTTGCTTATATAAAAGCAACTCGTTGGTTACTATAAAAATAAGAACATGTCACTTACCCCGAAAGCTATAGGCGTTTTTCCTCTTCTTGCCCAGGCTTATGCACCTATTCGCTCCAGAAAAACTGAAACTATTTTCGGTGACTGCTATTATTTTTCACTGCTTTACTTCTTTAAAATTATTTTATTTCCTTACTTTCTTTCTTTTAGCTTGGTGCTGCTTGTTCGTATACCATTTTCGCACAAATTTTTTCTTCAAATCTGATAAAATATTGGATCAGTTCCAAATTTTGTCAACTCGGGATTCATTCACAAATGGAAGAATGATCGAACGACCAAACCTTAAGGTTGACCGAACCTTAATGTCAATTGACATTATGGCCGAGAAACTTTTGTTGTTATAAACGCTATAAAGGGTCAGGCGTCAACAATATAATCAAAATTGATTTGTATATAATTGAGGAATTTTAACGCTATGTTCTCACATAGCCGGGGGTAAATAACCGGGCGGAGTTAACTTCATAAATAATAGATTGATCCATTTACTGAACATATTATACTTATCATCCGATATGAAGTCGAGTTGTACAAAGTCAAGTTCAAGCTTTGAAAAAAAACCCCACGAAAATCTAAATCATTTTACCGAATATTTTAATTAAATTAATTAAGATGATTTGTATTGGTCAGGTGCCCCCCCCCCCCGCCTTCTCAGTAGTCTAATCACAAAATTTATGTCTTCTACTTTTTTGGGGAACGGCAAACACTAACCAGTTACATACGAGTCAAAACAATGTTTTTAACGAAATTAGATATCGCTATACTTTCCATGGTCATGTACAAAGTTCAGCTGTAATAAGATAGAGTTATCATTTGTTCATAGCTAAGCCTTTATCGCTCTCAATAAAGTGTTGTAAAATAATCAAAGTCTACTGCTCAGTAACCCCAGCAACGAAGAGCCCCAAGGGTGTGGTAACCAATTTCATTGGGCTCACCAGTGTCTCCAAACCTTAGTTCAGTCACAGGCAGTGCATCTTTATCCGTAAGGTCGCCACTGTCTTCGGTCCAAATATTATTATTCTGGTCGCAGTTACATACTTCGCCTTCAACCTCACAACTGTTGGTCATTCCACATTTACACTTAAAGCTGCCGGGTGGAGCGCCTCCCCAATACGTCATCTGCGCGCCATCTCGGGACACCCACCACGACTCTGGACCAGGAGTGAAGTCAAACCAGAGCCCAGCCTTATAACATTCATATTTTATAAATTGTTCACATTTCTCAGAAAGCTCGATTATTGCGATAACCTGCTCCATGCTTATGTTGTAGTTAACCTTCCGGATGTAAGAGCCAGGTTCCTCAAAGCCTTTTACCTATAGTTGAGTATGATTCAAAATTATTAATTTTGTATCAAAGTGGAGTTAATACTTCATTCGACTTAAACAGAAAGAGCAAGAAAGCGGCCGAAATATTTTATTTATTTTATTTATGTGGCTGCCACAGACGAAGTGATTTCTGTGTCCGCCATTGTCTTTTCAAGTAATGGCCTTCAGTCAACCCTTATAGCAAAGGGAAAAAATTATTTAAAATTAAGTAATCGCAGAAAACGGTTCTTGCGTGGATAATGCAGTCCTAAACCATGTTTTAAAGAAGCAATTAATGTTTTGGCAGTGAATGTTTTGAAGAAAAAAACAGTTTTGTTTTTCATACGCCAATAACTTAGTTCAGAACAGTACAAAAACAGTCTTCAAAGTAGTTAACGAGTAAAAAATAATTGCACGATATAAAACAGAGTCTCTTAATAACAAGTGATGATGATAATGATGCAATGTGTATGATTCCTGTATAAGAGTAATATAAGAACATTTTTCGTCATTGCTATCGCGTTTCTAAGAAGAGTGACCGAAGGCCTTTCCCTATCCTTGCATATGAGTCGAGCAAGCAATCAAATTCAAGAAACAGCACAACAGCACTATTCACTTCTCTATTCTTTCCGAGCAAATGCTAAAAAATATGTACCAAGTATAGCTGGCAGCATGTACGCACTAATTTTACTCTGAAACTAGAATATCTAGCTTAACTCACTGGTAATCTGACCGCCTAATATCATACCTCAGTCCTTGATTCACTATCATGTCCAATCACTGTCACACCAGTACCATTCTCTGAGGTCATATCACAGTAGACTGCAACAGTATTAGTCGTGCGGTTGTCAGGATTGATATCGTAATTTCCACTGGGTAGACTGGTGTCTTGTTTTCGTATTTCTGTACATGTACTCGGTATTGAACGTCCCTTGACTCGGCTCTTTAGTTCTACAGTGGTAAACGAATGCTTATTTTTTGAGTTAGTATATATACATGTGGACTAAGGAAAAAGATGATCGTTGGTCAGCTGTTTCCAATTATTAAGAGCGAATCATTGTTTGGTGAGATAAGGCAAAGTAGAAAGAAACTTTGAAAGTTAAAATTGGAGCAAGAAAATATAAAAGTTGCCTCATCATTTCTAAGAAGAGCCTCAAAGGTTGTTTGCACTATTCGTTCCATGTCTCGTGACTGCTGCTTTCTATCGCACTGTCCCTCAAAACAATTACGTATGCTCCGCGCTTTTGCTTAAAATATGACGAATATGAGAACTTGTTGTCATGTACTTTTATTACCTTCATTCTTTGCCTGTAAAAATAATAAATAAATTTCAATACGGATATTTTTTTTTCTTGAAATAAGAACGTGATCTTTTGCTGTGTATACATACCGCATCAACGTCATAAAATAGTGTCCAGTCTCCCGGCCTTTTATTAGTTTTCCTTCTAGTGGTGTTAGTGAGTTGACAGTTAACTGGCTGCTTCTCATTTGTTTTGGTCCTGAAGTTAAACCCAACACATTTGGGTTCTTTGTAGCAAAGATGATTACAGTTTACTTGGACACTTGGTTCCACTGTGTGATTAGAAATAATTTCCTTCAGAGACAAAGGTGGATTATCTGTAAAGTACAAAATATTGCAAATTGAAATAAAATACAAGACACAATTTGTGTTGTAGTTTGTGCGAAACATAAAATGAGTTTTTTTTTTTACTTTTTTCGTCTATTTGCAGAATTATATTGAATGATGTTTCTAAATGTAAGATTGAAGACTTTGATTACGTGAATGCAGTTTAGGGTATAGGGCACAGTTTGTCGAGGTAAATTTTTCTAAGTAATAAATAAATTTACGTGATGTGTTCATAAGATTATACTTTTATTTATATATAATAGAAAATACATAGAATATTGGATAGAGACAGTAAAAATTAAGTAAACATTGTGCTGTCGAGCCCGGTAAGGTGAAACAGCTGTTTTCAGTTTCTGGTTATGAGTTTGGCACTCTTCATATCTTTTTGTGAATGGATGAACTATAAGGACTCCCTGTACGCAATGCTGACGAGCCCAATACGCGCGAAAAGGTTGTCTGCAGTACTCCTAGTGAATGTTTTGCATGTGCTAACAATACTAACCTTGACTAACGATATGATAGTCCCATACGCCACATTGTTCTGCGTTAAATCTTGCTGTATTGAGAATCAACAAGTATAAAGTCAAGATTTTAAGGAACAATCGAGGACATAAAGCGCCCATCATGCATGTTTCCAAGTCATCTGGCGTCCAAGTGAGACTAAAATAGCTTTTAAGAAGATTTATATACGCGTCACATAATTACTTTGAGGAAAATAGCGGAAATTTTAAATAATAATAGCGCAATAAAACGTACGTGTTTATATAAATATAACATTAATTTTGATTATTAAAGTATATTTATTTTGAACTATGCGTTCTGTGCATGAAAACCTGAGACGTTTTTGCCAATCGTCAAAACTAAACTTAGTTTTATGTAGTTTTGTGCATATACTGTACTGACGTCAGCGTTTGCTGTGCGCAGATAGTCAAATTTTTTTGTGTGAATTAATATACGTTTGAAATACGTCGATATTAATAAAATTAAATTTAAAAGTATTGACTTAAGTTTATTCCAGAGTCGACGAAGTTATAGAATTTAACTAGAATATACTATAGAACATCTTTAAAAGTCATATGAAATATGATCTATTAAATTTCATGTATGTCTATACCGTAACCGAGGAAGATCGATTGGCGGGGGAATATTAGTATACATCCGTGTTCTGCATTATTAACTTGTTTGAAATCAATCACAAAATGGGATCAATGAAATCCAATTTATTTGTTTGACATATATTAGGAAATAGATTCTGTCAAATTTGAACTATACCGTGACCGAAGAAGATCGATTAGCACGAGCGATAAATATTGACTATTATTAATTTTTTATTCTTATATTAATATATAGCACCTCTAAATATTGATCCTCCCCGGCCGCTGCAGTTAAAACTAGCATTACCTAAGGACATACTGTGTTAACATAAAAGCATTGAATCTTTCACTACTTGAAACGATAAAGATATAATTCGACATTTCAAATGAAGGAAAACACGAGCATTTTATACGTTGACACAAAGATAGATTTAGACAAAACAAAGTCCAAAAAAGGAATATGGTTAGATAGGGTTGCAAAATTTTATTATAATGCGTGCAATAATCCCTAACATTTTCCAACCATCACAATGTTATTATTATTTTAAAAATATACGTCCTTTAATTACAACACGTATGTCTTTACTTACATATAATTTTGTTTGCTTATATTAAAGCAACTCGTTGGTTACTATAAAAATAAGAACATGTCACTTACCCCGAAAGCTATAGGCGTTTTTCCTCTTCTTGCCCAGGCTTATGCACCTATTCGCTCCAGGAAAAACTGAAACTATTTTCGGTGACTGCTGTTATTTTTCACTGCTTTACTTCTTTAAAATTATTTTATTTCCTTACTTTCTTTCTTTTAGCTTGGTGCTGCTTGTTCGTATTACCATTTTCGCACAAATTTTTTCTTCAAATCTGATAAAATATTGGATCAGTCCCAAATTTTGTCAACTCGGGATTCATTCACAAATGGAAGAATGATCGAACGACCAAACCTTGACATTATGGCTGAGAAACTTTTGTTGCTATAAACGCTATTAATGGTCAAGCGTCAACAATATAATCAAAATTGATTTGTATATAATTGAGGAATTTTAACGCTATGTTCTCACTAAGCCTGGGGTAAATAACCTGGCGGAGTTAACTTCATAAATAATACATTGATACATTTACTGAACATAGTATAATTATCATCTGATATGAAGTCGAGTCGTACAAAGTCAAGTTCAAGCTTTAAAAAAAAAGCCCACGAAAATCTAAATCATTTTACCGAATATTTTAATTAAATTAATTAAGATGATTTGTATTGGTCAGGTGCCCCCCCCCCCCTTCTCAGTCGTCTAATCACAAAATTTATGTCTTCTACTTTTTTGGGGAACGGCAAACACTAACCAGTTACATACGAGTCAAAACAATGTTTTTAACGAAATTAGATATCGATATACTTTCCACGGACATGTACAAAGTTCAGCTGTAATAAGATAGAGTTATCATTTGTTCATGGCTAAGCCTTTATCGCTCTCAATAAAGTTTTGTAAAATAATCAAAGTCTACTGCTCAGTAACCCCAGCAACGAAGAGCCCCAAGGGTGTGGTAACCAATTTCATTGCGCCCACCATAAGTACCAGTGTCTCCAAGCCTTAGTTCAGTCACAGGCAGTGTATCTTTATCCGTAAGGTCGCCACTGTCTTCAGTCCAAATATATTTATTCTGGTCGCAGTTACATCGTCTGCCTTTAACCTCACAACTGTCGGTCATTCCACATTTACACTTCGAGCTGCCGGGTAGAGCTCCTCCCCAGTACTTCATCTGCGCGCCATCTCGCGACACCCACCACGACCAAGAATCCTTCAACCATAATCCAGAGTTAAAACATTCATACTTTATAAATTGCTCACATCTCTGAGAACACCCGATTACTGCAATAACATGCTCCATGCTTATGTTGTACTTAACCTTCCGGCTGTAGGAGCCAGCTGTGGTAAAGCCATCTACCTGTAGTGGAATAGGATTTAAAATTATTGATTATTTATCGAAGCAGATTGAGGTAAATAGTGCGAGGGTATTCGCTGCTTTATAACTGGTCCGGACGAAACAATGATTTCAAAAAAATAAGACGTGGGGGAATATTTCAAAAATATTTCTGCAGCAGAAGGCTGCAGTAATCAAGACAATCGAAAACAGAACAATATTTGAAGTGGATATGACACAAAATTTTCTATTCTAGAATCATAGAATTCTGGTGCGGCGTTATCGCAGTATAATTTTTTTTGAAAAATATGATGCTCAGGAAAACATTTGAACGTTTTAATACGTGGCCAGGAGGCAAAAACTGTCGCATTCATGGAAATGAATTTGCCCCAAAATGACTTCATAAAGTCGTCACCGGCTTAACCCTCAGATAAATTTAGTCAAATAACAGAAAATACAGGGGGTTGCCAAAAAAAAGAGCCCCCTTCAAAAATGGCTTACCTAGTTTATAAGGACTATGAATAAGGAGAATGTTAACAAAAGTTGTGTTTTTGTACTTACATAGATACCTGTGTGTAAGTACAAACAATAATTGCAATTCTTCCTCAAATGTTTGAAACACAGGTGCATTTCGTTAGTTTTTAAAATAAATTCAAAATGGCGGTTTTAAATTGGAAACTTGCTAATGCAGTTGAATTATTTCTTCGGCACTTGTCTTCTCAGTCTGCATTAATTGTTCATAAACGACAAGGTGTGATGTGTCGATAAATGTAAGCAAATTATTACTTTCATGCGGAAATTTTTTTGTAGCTTTTTCCTCGACCATGTGGTAGATTTTTACTTCAAAAACCCTAATCCATGCAGAAATCAAAAACCAAAGGTTGATATATGATTGCTTGTTTCAAGACCCAGATTTTTTGTTAAAACAGCATTTGGATTACTCTATGTCTACATCAGGTACTGATACATCACGCGATAGGTCAACCAACTGACTAAAACGTAATGTAAGTGTGGCCTGGGAGTTAACTCTGCTGATAATAGAAGCACCTGCCTAAATGAATCGCATTCTAGTTGCGCATTCTAGTTGCGCATTCTAGTTGCGCATTCTTTTAAAGGCACCATTGTTCACATAAAATAATTACATTACCTATTACGCTATAATGTGCTTTCACATTTCGACCCACATTACTGAGTAATTTTTAGATATTTCAAAAAATTTTTGGCAAAGACCTTAATCATATTGCTGAATTTTAGCTTCAAAATGGCCATCTTTAATTTGGTTTAAAACTCATTAAATGGATCTGTTAATAAATATTTAAGTAAGAATTGCAATTAATGCTTGTTCTTACACACAGGTACCTATGAAGTACAAAAACACAACTTTAGTTAACATTCTCCTTATTTATAGTCATTATAAACCAGATAAGCCAGTTTTGAAGTACATCTAATCAGTGATGGTCTTTTTGGTACAATTTCCTTCCTAGACATAGGACAGGTTTTTTGCAGCATGGCCACGTATTAAGACGTTCAAGTAGTCTTTTTGGCATCATGCCTTTTAAAAAAAAAGACACTGCAATAACGCTGCACAAAGAATTCTATGATTTTAAAATAAAAAATTTTGTGTCATATCCACTTTAAATATTGTTCTGCTTGCGATTGTCTTGATTACTGCAGCCTTCTGCTGTAGAAATGTTTTTGAAATATCCTCCCACGTCTTATTTTTTTAAAATTACTGTTTGGCCCGGACCAGTTACAAAGCAGCGAATACCCTCGCACTTTTTCGATTGGAGAAAGCCGGTCTGGTATGGTTTGGCCGGCAAAATGTCACGCCCACTGCGTTGCTTTTTTTTGATAAAGATGATAAATTGAGATAAAGTGTGTACTAGATTTTTTGATAAATTGAGATAAAGTATGTACTAGCTGCAGTGGTTTTGTCTCGTTCATTGTTTCCTGTCTTTGAAATCACTAAACTCTGAGGAAAAAACCTAAGATGGTTTTTTGATCTCTACCTTACGCGTTGACAACGCTTACGCGATCACAAAATTTTTGGACGTAATAGCAACACGCACACTATAATTATGTTCTCAAATTAGAGTGCTAAGCTTAACGCAATGGTCATCTGGCTGTCTAATTTCATACCTCAGTCCTTGATTCACTATCATGTCCAATCACTGTCACACCAGTGCCATTCTTTGAGGTCATATCACAGTAGACTGCAACAGTATTAGTCGTGCGGTTGTCAGGGTTGATATCGTAGTTTCCACTGGGTGCGCTGGTGTCTTGTTTTCGTATTTCTGTACACGTACTCGGTGTTGAACGCTCTTTAATTCGGCTCTTTAGTTCTACTGTGGTAAACAAATATTTTTTTCTGTTTTTATAAGTATACATGTGATTAATTAAAAAGATGATTGTTGGTCAACCTACGGATACAAGGGCAATATTTTCCTCGAAACGGGAAAGCAAATTTTGTGCAATAATTGCATTTCCGTTGCAAGAAGTGGCTGCACGGTACCATATTATGCCTAAATAGATTTTAATACATTTTAATAAAGATTAACCACTAAGTATGGCTTACACTGTACATATAAACAAACTAACTTTTCATAATATTACAAAATTCATATACGTAGATGTAAGTAGAAGTAAATCACTCATGCAAAGCATTACTTAGCGGCGAGGAAGTCCAAAGGAGAAACTATGAAAGTTTATTTATAAAGACTCCTTCAGTTTCACACACATGGCACACACATCAATCAATTTTGATATACAGCAAAAATAAGAAGGGAATGTTGCAAAATTTTAACAGTGCATATGAGCTATGAGACTAATAAAGCGAATACCATCAATCAGATCAGAAATTGCAACTGGACCTAAGCAAGGACTTCATCTTGACCTTAAAATGGCTTAGTGTAGAAACAGAAATAACTTCATCCGGTAAAGAATTAAAAAGTTTTGGGTCTTGAAACCGCAAGGAAAATTGCCTTAGTTTTGTTCGACAATATGGAATTCAAAAATTTTCAACATTCTTTCTTTTTAGACCAGGCATTTGAGCGTTTAGAGTAAACATATAATTAAAATAATTTGTCAAACTGCTATTTTTCCAAGAGAATAGAAACTGACCCATCTGTAATTTACAAATGTCATGAAATTTTAGAATATTAAGTTCCTTGTCCCAATGATCTTCCTTGACTACGCCTTCTAATTGCCGGCAGTCATTGCCAAAAATCAAAATGTTTGAACTTTCGGCAACTTTTGCGCAATGCATGTTGCTGTTGCAGATCATGATATATTACGAGCAATTTTACTCTCGCGACGACAATGCAATGATATTGCAATGCTGTTTCCAATATTCGTTTCGTAACTGAAGCTATAGACAATCACAGGAGATGCAATCCCTCCAAACCAAGAACCTCCAAACAATTTACGTTCGCTTTGCCGTCTCGCTTACGAAATGACGAATATTTGTGGTCATGTTCTTTTCTTACCTTCATTTTTTGCCTAGAAAAATAAGAAATAAATTTTATTGCATACACCAGCTGCTCATTCTTGTCTTTCTAGCTGGGAGACCCGGGTTTGAACCTTATAGTCAAACCTCTACTCAAGGTCTTCAGATATTTCTCAAGACTTCGGATACGGCCGTTAAAATCGTAGGTCTTCAAGATCCCCTGTCATTGGGCATTATAGTTTGTTGGGTTAGCCGTGATGTACATAAATAGATTTTTCGTATCTACACGGTTTTTCGTTTTTCCAAGATGTTGGCGCTTTGGAGGTATAAAGAGCACTTTCAGCTGTATTAAAGCCTTGAACTTTTTATAGCTCTTAAGCGCCGACATTATGTTTTGAGCCTGATGGAATTCGGCACCCACAACAATGCACGCATAGCATTATGGGATTTTGTTGAGTCGTGAATTTTACTATGATGTGATACCAATATTGTAGGTATACCTATAAATTTTCATTAGAAACTGATTACGAACATTCTAAATATACACACCGCATCAACATCATAAAATAGTGTCCAGTCTCCCGGTCTTTTATTAGTTTTTCTTCTCGTGGTGTTAGTAAGTTGACAGTTTACTGGCTGCTTCCCATCGGTTTTGGTTCTGAAATTAAATCCAACACACTTGGGTTCTTTCTAGCAAAGATGATTACAGTTTGTTTGGACACTTGGTTCCACAGTGTGATTAGAAATAATTTCCTTCAGAAGCAAAGGTGGACCACCTGTAAAAACACAATTAAAAGTATTACAAATACAAACTATAAGATATAAGTTGCTGTCTATAGTTTGCATTTTATTTTTTTGAATTTGAATCGTTTATGGATGCATACATGCTTTCTTACGCATAGTAAAATGTTTTTCTTAGACATTTTATTCGATTTTTATTTGCTTTCGATCGAAGACTTTATGTGCGTAAACGCGATTAAGTTTTTACGGGTGTTTTTTGGGGACATTTTCGATAAAATTATTCAAAGTACAATAGACACCTAAGGCTAACCTGAGATTCCCCCTCAATATAACCTTCGTTTTATGTTACAACCGACTTATCAAAAAAGACATCTGATTCTTTTATGCAATTTCCGTAAAACAACTTGCGTGCTACTTTGCAAACGAGTTAAATGACAGGATTTACTACTTTAGCACTTAGCATGTCTTGAAGGCAGCATCCTTTTAGTTCGAGCATTCAAGACGAACAAATCAAAGTCGAAAAATCTGAAAATTTAAAAACACAAACGTAAATAGACTTAAAAAATCCCCAAAAAATCGTTTTCAACGTATGTTTTAAATTTTTGCTGTCCTACAGTGTTTCTCACAAAAATGACACTATAACGAAAATTTAACAAAGATTTTTTTCAAAGTCGAATATTGTTTATATTGCATTTTGTTATGTTGACTATCTTTGCTGCTTAAGCACATTTATCAAAGCATCACAGAAATATTGCTTTTAGATTTAAACCTTGATTTTTCTCAAATTTCCAACTTGTGATTGCTGCGAAATGAAAATCAATGTTTAATCCTCATTCGACATGCGCCATTCCCTGTGGTGAAATAAACACAAACCATGTTGGTATAAAAAGGAATAGCTGCATTTTAAGTGCAATCTAACTTTCCCCAAATGGAATTTTTGACTTGCAGACTTTATGCAAATCGATTTCATTTTGCTCGTCTTGGGATTCGAGCATTTTTGAAGCATAATATTTCTTTGTCGTATCTAAACAAAAGCAGCCGATATTTACAGAGAGGCAAGGCAACATTGCCAACTTCTTGTTTTGTCAATTAGTTTAACTGTATTTCAAGCAACTGTATTTTAATCATTTCTTTCGTTTTCTGTTCAATAAATACTTTGAATGCAGCGGACGATACAGCTGCCTACAGTTGCTGCTATTGATTTCGACACTGTTCAAGACATGTCCTGCTTACAATCGATTAGTTTTGGCGCATATTGAGCTTGATATACATGATTTGTGTGTTTATTTAATGTTTGATGGTGTGATATCTATAACTACGTATTGGTGTAAGTTCTTTGGACGCAAAAGAAGGAAAAATTGTAAATTTTATCGCTGCATAATTACCCAACGGGTGATTATCGGCCAGATGTTCCATTAAATGTGGGAATTCTGCAAGAAATACTAACCTTCACTAACAATTTGATAATCCAACACGCGACATTGTTCTGCGTTCAATCTTGCCACGTTGAAAATCAGCAAGTATAAGGTTAAGATTTTAAGGGACAATTGAGGACATAAAGCATCCATCATGTTACGTAGCCATCTGCAGTCGATGTTAAATTAAAATAACATTGAGGAGGATTTGAATATGCATCACATACATTACGTGTAATTAGGAAATTTATAAACACAATAAGATTTACCTAGTTACATCGATTGAACGCATTTTAGTTATTTGAACTGAACATCAGTGCAGAGGTATTTTTATGTCCAACTTCGTTATCTGCTTCTGTGTATATATCCACACCGTGTACCATGCTCAAAGAGTCAAAATGTTGTTAACTTTATGAGAAGTCTGTGTTTGTCTCCAGTATACGTGAAATACATGCAAACATACTAATTAAATCCAATTTAAATTATTGATTACACGTTATTTGCTGCATCGACCGAGTTTTTGAGACTCACTAGAATATGAACGTCGTATATAGAACGTGTTCTATTTGACGTGCTGTTGTAGGACCCTGCCAAATTGCGAATTTATAATAAATGCTAAAAAAACAAATAACTTGATCTGTTCGTTAGACATCTATTAGGAAATAGTTTGCGCACCTAAATTCAGCCCATCCTGATGTATGCAGTAACGGGAGTCAGGAAGGATAATTCTATATACTCACTTTCTGCATTATTAATATAAATTTTACATTTAGATCGCTCTAGTTCTTTGTTTAGCACGCTATTAAATGGATTACTCGCCAAATATAATTTTTTATGAAATGTGGACATTCCATGCACTCGGTCCCAGCACACGGCCTCGGATCAGTTTGAGATCGATCTAACTTACATCGATCAAAGTGTACTAAGTTCGAACGGGCAACATTACAGTATGTGAATACTAAAAGAAGGAAAAATTGATTGATGGCGTGTACATAGCGCTCGTGATCCCAAATAGAAGAATCCAAGAAAGCATCGTACATGGACGTAGAGAGGATGGGGAGAGCCGAGGGAGAGCTTCCCCTCTCCTTTTGTTGATAGGAAAATTCAAGAATAACGATGCAACGCCAAAGACGACGGAAGAACGACGTAGAAATGTCGTGGGCACCTCAATTAATACATGGACATTCAAGTCATTTTTACCTCGTGATTGACACTGATATGGCTATATGGCAATTCCCAATTCAGACTCTTCAGCTGCCACAATTATTAGTTTCCACAGAGATGCCCTGTTTAAAAGTTTTGGCTGCGTCTCGGGTGTCGTAAACAACATATATAACCACTCCTTCCTATATCATCAGTGACAACGTCCCGGTAAACGATCCCCATTCAATCGCAACAATCATAAACGACTACTTTTCGTCTACAGGGTCCACGTTTGCGAGCAAAATTAAAGATTCAATCAAACCAGAACTGACTGTGACCACCTTGACTTCACCCCTTCCTTTAATTTCAGGGAAATTGACACAACGTGTGTTGCAGGAACTGAGTACACTAAAAACTAATAAAGCGAGTGGTCTAGACAGAATTAGTGCTAAACTACTCCGAGATTCTGCTGATGTACCATGCTTGACCAAAATTTTCAAACTCCCCTACGCTGTGGGTGTTTTTCCCAACATCTGGAAGAAAGGTAGAGTTACTCCAATTCATAAATCTGGAAACCCAAATTCATGTACCAATTACTGGCCGCCAAACACGATCCTACCGACCTTGAGTAAGTTGCTAGAACGAATTATCCACCATCAAGTTTGGAATTACCAGCATGAACATAAGTTGCTTGTTTCTCAAAATTTGGTTTCCGCTCCAAACTATCGACTACCGTTGCACTGTCAGATTTTGCTGAGCAGATACTGGATTACCTCAATTACAGAAAGATAACTGGCGCTGCTTCAATCGATCCAATTGACACGGTCGACCATACCAGCCTTTTAAAGAAGTTGAAAACAGTTGGCTTTTGCACGTCTGCTGTTAGCTGGTTTTGCTCCTATTTGACAAACCGTAGCCAAGTAACCAAGATCAATTGTACCTCAGGGAAGCATTCTTAGACCACTTCTTTATTATTTTTATTATTTACATTTATTTACAAAACACGGTAGCCTTTCAGTTCAAAGGCCCGTACTTTTTATCTAAATACATAATATCTAAATCGACCTATTATATCACAAAAAATATTGAAAATGTACTAAGAAATTTGGAAGAAGACTAATTAGTTTAGTAAATGTGCTTTAAAGGAATTAAGAGACATAGAAGTAAAATTACTTGCTATGTTCGTCAAGATTATTCCAACTCGCAGGTTCTCTGTAAGGAAGACTTCTCCTAAGGAGATTATTTTTAGGTCTTTTAAAAGACAGATGAATCTGGTTATTGCGCAGGTTGTAATGCTGATTACCACAAACATTAAACATCTGTTTCAAATAATTGGGTGCCAAACCTTTCGAAATTTTGAAAAATATGGTAAGGTATTTATATCAATTCTTTATTTATATCAGTGACCTACCCGAATGCTTAACTAAACGCAAGTCAATTCTCTACTACCCTGCAGAAAGTATTCCCGAAGTTCAGTCAAAACTCAACGTCGACATACTATCACTTTCCATTTATCTTAAAAGTAACCTCCTTACTCTCAATCATGACAAGACAAAGTTCATCATTTTCACCAGTAGACAACGCCTAAGATACATCTCCAACATCAACATCTCTGTTTCGAATCGAAGGATAAAACAAAAACAATCGTTGAAATATTTAGGCATCACTATCACCGAGAATATTAGATATTACACATAAAAAACATATTGAGCAATTGATGACGAAAATTAACCAACGATTGGGTTGCTGTGCCGAGTGGAATGTTACTTGCCGCTTGATGCTAGACAGATTTTCTATACCTCGAAACTAAGTACCACTACTAATTGATTATGCTAATGTAATTTGGGGCAATAAACACAATTCGGAACTTATGAAATTCCTGCAACCCTTGGAAAATAACAGATGGTGCCTCTTGGTCGCTTATCTCTTTCCATTCCAACAATAAATGATCGTTCGTCTTCTGTTTGTTCTTTTTCTTTACCCATATTCACTTGTGTCTGGTTCCAATGACAGATGTAGTGGTAACGTGATACAGTAATATACATCAGGCACCCGATGCTTGCAGGACATTATACACTCAGATAGTATTAGTATGGGTATTTAATCGGGAAATTGTATGTCAAACGCATTTATGCCAAAAAAATTATACTGTATTTAAACTTTTGGCAAGTAACTGTATGTACAGCTGATAAAGTTCAAAATATAAGTTGCTGCAGGTTTCAAAACCATTAAAATATCGAAATCTATATATACAGGCTAAAATCCTCGCATTTTTTAACACATTAAATGAAGTTGTGAAATGCTGTGGTTTTATTAAGCTTCTTCAAGCTTATCGGCAAACCATTGAATATACGTACTTGTTAATGTGGTGGGAATGTAAACTCACTGTTATAAAAGTTAAGATGGATGTATGAAAATAACTTTGAACCAGTTAAGTACCAGTTATGTCATGGAGAGAGATTAATGCACTGTTACAGGTTTTATTGACTTTGGCTTGTGCAGCTTGACAAGCGTAACTTTAATATGATTATTATAATGAGTGACAGTTTAGTCTTAAATTAATGTATAGAAAAGTAATACATTTATATCATCTAAAAATCCATCTCTCTGAAGTTCAAAGATTTGTCGTTAATTGCATGCGCATGTGTTTGTTTTGATTAGGAAAGCTTTCGACATACATTTTGTCGCAAATGAAAGCGATAATAAATTAATTTTATTTGAACGACGCTTCGATGCCATCTTTACATCATTTTCAAGTTCATTTAAAATGAACTTGAAAATGATGTAAAGATGACATCGAAACGTCGTTTAAATAAAATTAATTTATTATCGCTTTCATTTGCGACAAAATGTATGTTTTGTAGCAAAATCACTTGAATACATTCATCTAGTGAAAAACTGGTCGTGGCATCGTTTATAAAGATAAAGAACAAATTTTTACGTCTTTAACTTGACCCCTGCCCAAACGTTTCCTTTGATTGGAAACGTTAGAAATTATCCTCAAATGCTCAAAAAATCGCTTTATATAGCAAATTTGCTGTCACACAATAGCTGCTATCTCTCCGTCTATTAAATATTTCGTGTTATAGTTCTGTAATTCTGTATCATCCTCAAAATTCCGATTACATGAACCACTACACGGGGATAGGTGTCTCATATAGTGCACTTTGATTTTTGCAGAATTTTGTAAAATTCAAATATTGTTTATGGTGTTGAAGACGACGTCAATAAGTGTCAAGATGTTTAAGGGGGTGCGGCAATTAGTTTCACACATGAATGTTTTTTTAATTAACAAATGGTTGCAGGAAGGAAAAAGGAAGAAAATTATGTATATCAAAACCAATTAAATGACTCGAGTGTAATATATAGCAGGATACTAAAACCACCGTCTACTTCTAATTTCTATTTTACAATTGAATTTAAAAAAGGCTATGGGATATTTTATCTTGTTTGCATAAAAACCATTAACACTATATCATTTGTAATTATCTTAAATATTGTTCACTGTATAAATGGAATATAAGAGAACACAATACTACTTGAAAATTTATTGCAAAGCGATTTAAGCATGGTCCAAACTCATGAAGGGATGGATTACTTTCAAAGGAGATGCCCTCAGTTTATACATCAACAGTGGATTGAATGGACTTCTATTATTAATGGAATGGACATAGCAAACCGATTGGTACTTATCGTATTCAATGTTATTCTTATATTTTCAATCGTTTTCCTCAACTTGCTATCCGTTCTAACAATCAGAAAATCATCTCAGCTTAAACGCAAACAGTGTTACTTTGTTATCCTGATACAATCTGCCATCGATTTAGGTGTTGGTTTTATTAGTATCCCATTTTTTGCCGTGTTTCTAGCTTTGCCATTGTTGCAAATTGACAATTGCATAACTGTTGTGGTTTTGGTCTTGTCTTCATTTCCACTGCCTGCATTTTCACTAGTCACTTTAATAGCTATGACAATTGAGAGGTACGTTGGAGTGTTACATCCATACTCGTATGAAACTCTCGTTACAAAGAGACGAATAGCAATCTTTGTGGGTTCGGGGAGCTTCGTTTACCTCATAATTATCGTTTCATCGATCCGCATTCCAAGTGTCATGTATAACTCTTTTTCACTAATGATGTTAGCATATTTTATTTTCATTACCTATACATATACGAAAATCTATGTTGTCCTCAGAAAGCTGTCCCATTCCGAAAGACGTCCTGTCGACGTGGTGAATGAACCAAGAGGAAAAAGACGTCTTCTTCGAGAGATCATGCGTATAAAATCCTGCTTTATTGTCGTGCTAAGTTTTGCCGTGTGCATGCTGCCTGTGATGATGGAACCTGTTATTTTTCACTATGGCTTTATAAACTACGCCTCGTACACTAGATGGACTGTGACCCTGCCTTTCTTAAATTCCAATCTCAATTCAGTGATATTTTTCTGGAGCAACAGATTGCTTAGAACAGAGGCGAGAAAAATTCTAAATTCTAGTTTCTGAAATAGGAAGCTGACTTTGCCTAATCAGAGAGGTAGGACTAGTTGTCGCTGCCTTTTTGAACGTAAACTTTTGCAAGATATTAAATAAAGAACAGGTACAAGACACAAAATAAATGCAACAAAAACCAGGAATATGTTCCATACAAACACTACGTTGACACGAGATTTGAATCGTTGAACTTCGAGCAGCTCCCCCTGTTCACACTAAAATCAACGAAAAGCGAAAACGACTAATTTTTATTTTCAGAATCACATGATTAAACAGTACGAACTGCAACTCATAACGACCAAATACAAGGCTTGACACATTTATACAAAACGGCATTTCGGATGATAGCGTTCTTGAAGAACACATCCCACCTGCCCCTCCGAACAAAAGGCAAGGGGACAGCTGCCCTTCCTGTCGCTTCCAGTTCCGGCGTCCCTGGTAAGGAAATGAATAGTACCTACAAAAATAATTGCGCCTAAAATCCAATAAATAAAAGGAAGTTAAAGTGAATTAGTGCAATGATATCAATTTAAGCGAGATGAGGTTAACATAGTGCGCATACGTGTTGCCAAGGTGTCACAATCCTTGTCTGTACAATGTCTGCCACAATCATTGCCATTACTGCTGTGTTCACTAGCTAAATACGAAATACTTTCCAACGATACTTGCGCATGCTCATTCCAGCGCCAAATGGTTAATGTCCAGATGTATATTTAGTGGCTGAGCTGGAAATGGCCTCTCATCATTTCTTATTAGCCAATGGGAAACGTGTAAATTAGCTCACGTGACATGTTTATGTTGTCATAAGCATGCTAGCTCATTCCCAAAGACAACCTGACGACCTGGTGCATGAACTCCAAAGCCTGATTCACACTTGTCGTAAGAATCCGAGATTTTCTCCTTCTCACGTATGTGTATGAACATGTTAACAAACGAAAGTGAGAGAGAAATATTAGATTGCTTTTGCAATAGTGTAGAATTCACTCGATCACATCGGCCAGGTGAAGTCATCCCCGATTCTTACGACAAGAGTGAACCAGGCTTAAGTGGAAAAAGACGTCTTTTTCGAGTAATCAAGCTTGTAAAATACTGCTTTATTGTTGTGCTCTGTTTTGCTTTAAACCTGTTATGTTGCCTTGGAGTCGTGCGCTTTTTTCGAACGTAGCTATAAGATTTTGCAAGATATTAAATATAGAAGAGGTGCAAGACACAAAATAAATACAACAAAAACAAGGAATATATGTTCCACGCAAACACTACGTTGGCGAGGATGAATCAGTGTGCTCAATTGAGGACTTACAGCTCCTTCAATTTCCGCCATCTTTGGTTTTACTTTTGTTTGGCTCTCGAGTTCTCACTCCAGATATATTTGGAGCTCACCAGGATGAATTGAGTCAATATAGATCATCAGTGACGTCATTTTGTTGCAATTTCGTCCCCAGGCATAAGCTACATTTAAAACAGCTCTCTTAGCAGCATCATGGTTTTCAACAATAAACTACAAACACAGCGATAATCCATGCACAAAAACCACTTTGTGTCATACCTTACTTGTATTAAAACTCGCGTCGTATCATTTTGAATTCGCGCGATTTAATTTCGCGCACCTTGTTAAGCCTCATTTGTGCAGCTTTAAATTCTAGCAAGTAATTCTCGGTGTTCCTTCCTTCGGTTCGTTTAATTAAAAGTAGTAATAATTGACACATTTATAATATGAGTGTTTTTATGAAAAAAATACATATTTGTCAAAAATTAATTAAATATAGTAATTAGCTAGGTAATCCTTAATATTACGTAATGTGAACAAAATCCATATTAAGAATAAGTTAATACGTAATGGAATACTACATGGAACGTAGAATATCCAGTCCAAAAGTATACACGCGTTAATAAATCAACTAATTTACAATGCTAACAATAAAACGAAAGCTTTTCGCACAAACGTCTGAAACTATTGCCGTCTACAGTGATATGACCTCAGAGAATGGTACTGGTGTGACAGTGACTGGACATGACAGCGAATCAAGGACTTTGGTGTGATATTAGGGAGCCAGATTACCATTGCGTTAGGTGTATAGCGTGCATGTTGCTACTAGGTAGATAATGAACATTAATTAATTTATTGAGGTATTATTACTTCGCTAGATTACCACTTCGAAGTTGGGTGCAATATAAACGGTCGAGCAATCACAAAACATACTGGTTTTTTTCCATGGGTTTTTGCAGTGGGAAAACACAAAAATTGAACTTTAACTTGATGGATCCATCTTTCTGATGAAGACTCGAAGCACCGAGTCGAAAGCTCAAAACAAGAAAATTTTAATCGAGAGAACACTATAAATTTGTATATTTGTATAAATTAAATTTTTAATATATATATATATATATATATATATATATATATATATATATATATATATATATATATATATATATATATATATATATATATATATATATATATATATATATGTATATATAATGTGCTAGTTTTGGTTAGCGAAATACAAAAGAGTGCTCAATGACATATAGACAGAGCGAAATGTATAATTGTGCAAAATACCTCAAAAACTTACCACTACAGTCTGTTTCATCCAAAGGGAATCTTCAGGAGGTAGCTAACACCTGAAGATTCCCTTTGGATGAAACAGACTGTAGTGGTAAGTTTTTGAGGTATTTTGCACAATTATATATATATATATATATATATATATATATATATATATATATATATATATATATATATATATATATATATATATATATATATATATATATATATATATATATATATATATATATATATATATATATATATATATATATATATATATATATATATATATATATATATATATATATATATATATATATATATATATATACAGCGAATGGGTCACGGCCCCTCAGCCTCGGTTTCGTGTTTAAGCTTATTTCCACATTTATTGGTCAAAATCCGAAATTTTTTTATGCATGTGTTGACGAAGGATGTTCTGGGCCTCTGACCATACGTGTGAGAAGCAAACTCAAAATCTACTACATTTAAGGTGGTCCTATATACTCACTACATATTTACTTTTTGACTTGTGTGCATGGATAAAGATATGGAAGTTGTTAGCAATGTTTATCATTACCATACAAAAATAGAATTAGTACTGCTTATCATTATCTCCAATGCTAATTACCTCTAATCTAATTACAAGTACAGTGTTTACATCTGTGGTCCTCTTTGGTGTGAGCAGAGCCGATGCGCAAAAGAGACTGTAACCTATCTTTAAAGAGCGCCCTGACTAAAGCACTAGTATATTCGCATAACTTCCACCTCTCCGCAAGCAACTCCTCCGTCTCCGTGTGTCCGTTTCCGCATTTTCATCGAAGCCGGAAGTAATCTAGTGACTGACTGTGATGTCGATCGAAGATTTAATGCGTAAGTTTTATGCAAAATTTGGACTCGTTAAACGTAGGTAATTTGTGACTTAAGTGATATTTTCACCTGTAATAATCTTAACGGGTTATAGTTGTATTTGTTGTGTAAATCAAATCATCAAAGTCGAAACAGGCGCGAGCCGCGAAGTATTATAAACGACTTTGTATATATTTGATTATATAGGTCTAAGATCTGCGGCCGCTTGTTCCAACACTGTAGTTTAATTGAACAATAGATAATTGTCTAATATCAAACAACTCTGTGTACTCATTAAGCAACTAAGCTACAATATTTCAACCTAGAATGCTATTGTATAATTATATTGACTACATATTTATGCACCAGTAAAGATAAACATCTATTAACACTTGGTTCAGAGCTTTCTTGCAGAATGGCTATGTTGTCGGGGTCAATATCAAAGCATATGTTATGTATTATTATGCTAATCGTTTCATGAGTTCAGTTCCTATCTCTTTGTCCATCCCACCCCCTGTGAGGGCAGCACTATGTACAAATTATTTGTGGATGCCCTGACCTGGCTGCTTCTCTACCCAGGGGGGAGGGCTTAGCCAAAGTTTAACCTTGTGCCCAGAGCAATGCCTGTTTGCAGGTTGAAGCAGCCTCAGGTATGAGATTGATAATTAACTGATTGGTATGTTAACTTATTACCAAAGGCCAATTCAAATGATTCCTAATCCTTACATATGACTGGTGTAGGGTATCTCTGGAGGGTAGCAAAATTTCAACTTGAAGGCTTCGTCTTTTAATGTTCTAGTGTTTTCATGTTCCACTAAATTTTGTGTTACGAAAAAGGTGTTTTTTTATTGGTTTATCCAGAGGCACAAATAAAGAATACATAAGGCTCATGCAAGCATATGTGTCCCTATTTTAACAACCTGTCAGAATAATTGATGACTGATGTCATTCATCCTGGCAAAAAGATTGTGCCATGCATTGCATGATTGTAAAGTGGACATATTTCGCATACTCTGTGATTAATTATTTATCTTGGATTCCAAAGGTTGTAGCACAGAATAGAAAATAAACAGAAGGGTACTTGAGTCGGAACCTTCAAAGTTTGTGTTGCCACACATCACCAATTAGTCTGTGCATTCATGTAGCATTGCACACGTTTGTTCTGCAGATTCTATCCCCTCATTTGCCTTTTCTGTCCTAAAGAAATGCTTAACTGGCTGCTCTTATAATTCTGGCCAGTCAGTCAATTGCATAAAAATAGTCGCACTTCTAGATGCCCCAACTGTTTATTCTCTGTACAAGGTCCTGAAAGGGGGTGTGTGTTCTATTCCCATTTTCCAGCCCAAATTTTGACTAAATCCATTGTCAAAAAGCACAAATTCCATAGTCTTGGTGGCTGCCCTGCTCAAATCTTAATTTCATTTCCATTTTCTATTGGGCTTTTTTTTTGCCAATGAATCCCAGACTCCCAGTGCATGGAATGTTGCAATTCCCAAGACAAAAAGGGTAATTCCAAGCTCCCATTTTAGCCCTTCAAGTCATTCCCCATTCTGTGCTTGTAGGTTCGATTTCTACCGTAGTCAGGCAAATTTTTTCGTCCTTTCGCCCTTAAACTAAGAGTAACATGACAAACGTCATTACTAGCAGAAATTACTTTAATTCGTATTCTTTTTGCGTTCGTTAGTTTAGAGAATGTTTTCCAACTGTTTTTTCTTAAATCATGGTATCTCATGCTTGCTAGCGTGTATTCTAAATTGCAAATCCTGTGGTCTGTGTAGGTAAATATAAAGATTTTGGAACTAAAACTTGTTGTTAATGGAAATTTCAGCATTGCGTAAGAACTAACCACGAGTCTTCAGAGTCTTACGCAAAGCTGGAACCAAAAGTCGAAATCTTAGCCGTAGTGTTGCGCCATATCTGTGGAAATGGCGTCAGCAGCTGGCGGTGTTGCGGGTGGCGTTGCTGCGGCGCTGGGGAGTAATTCTGGTGAATCGGAAAACATACCTGCAAAAGTGAACAACTTTATTTGTCAAATATTACCGAAGCTTGACAAAATCGGTACAGCCAAACGACAAATGAAATTATGCGAAGATTATTGCTTATTGTGGCATCATCGAGGTCTTGGCACGGTGAATGGAAGACGAACTTCGGACAAATTGATCTCTTGTGCCTATGCTGCTCTTATTCTGGATCTTTGGGCAGCTGGCAAGATTGATATCGACATGAAGGGAAAACTAACAGATGACTGTGTCAAATCAGTAATCAAGGTATAACACAGAAGTTTAAATATCATTTTTATTACTAATCTTTTTGACTGGCCTTAAATAAACAAGAGAATTTTAACACGTCTGATTGGTTACTGCGACTTGGTGCCAAATACAGATCTGTGTGAATTGTCTAAAAAATTGTTATGGGATGTTTCGACTGGATTTTAGGGGGTTTTTACAGGAATTTCGATTGAGTAACAATCCGGATCGAACTTATTCGGTTTCTGTTGAAACCATAGGGTATTGAATTATATTGGTTTACATGAATTCGGTAATCTGATACAGTCATATTATAATTCTGTCACAAGTTACGTAACATTCGTATTTGTACCAGTGAACTCTATAAATACTGGAAGGATAACTTGGCCCGTCATCTTTAATCCAATTTGAAGCTCTTTGTGTAGGTGAGCTCGAGGCCCCAGTCTCTATTTATTTTACGCCGCCCTATGAAAATTGGCCACATTGTTAGGCCTCGGACAACACACACAAAATCCACGCGTGATTTTGCCCTACTAGACAGCACTCATTGTCCGCCATATTGGATTCATCCGAACATAGGAGCTTTATATTGAGTTATCTTTCCAGTCTTTATGGAGTTCACTGATTTGTGTGGTCATGTTGGATTGGATATGTATACAAACTCGAACCTTATGATCAGTTGCATGTCTAGTTACATCACTCAAAAATTGTAATTGCAAAAAACAATTCCCGTGATAGACCAAGTTTTGATTCAGGACACACGAACAAAATGTTTCAGCACAGAAGGAAAATGTAGCCCTGCGAAGGTTGCGAATTTTGTATATGTTTGTATTACGCACGAGAAAGCCAACCACTTTCGACTCAAATGTGGTGGTTGGCTTTTTCGTGCGTAATACGAATATCAACAAAATTTCGCAAGGCTATTTTTTCCGTATTTACGACATTTCGCCACCAAGCCTTGGAATTTTACCAATTTCAGGGTGCTCGATCAAAAGTTATATAGTCTATCACGGGAGTTCGTCACAAGAAAGTTTTTCACGATTTTTTGTAAACTTTTGTAGGAAACAGTTTGACACTGCAGTGGCACTAAACCTTTGTCCTTTCGTTATATATTACTATTTGTATTATCTAGGTTCGGGACAGCAGCAAAACTGGTTCATTTCTGGATGCCGCTGGTTTCAGTGAGATGATTGCCGTGCATGGCCGCGGTAAAATGAGAGAACTAAAAGACTGGATCGAATATTGCGTCATAGGTGATCCCGACAAGAACTGTGTTTCAGTTGTTCTCGATTATTTTGTGGAGAAAGGCATCATTGGTAAAGAAAGCAAGTGGTTTGGAATGAAACGAACATATCCCACTATCGATAAAGGTCAGTAGTATAAATTAAGTAGGTCACATACCAAAGGGAGGAAGGGCGTCAATCCTGGGGGGTGTGCTGCCTCCTCACTTTTTGAAGTGTGGGGCAAGAATATCTAACTACTTCCCCTTAGTTCGAATTTTATTAAAATTTATAGATGTTATTTAATCGTAACAAAATATTTCGACGTGCCCACACAACAGTTTTTAATATCTTTATACCGCTATAAATGAATTCATTGCATTAACAATAGGAGTAATATAGAATAGGAGTTTATAGTAAAGTACATTTAAAAATCCAGTGCCTGTACTAAAGTTCTAAAAAAAATTAGGGAATCATACCCCCAGGTCCTTTTTGAATGGATTATCGCCCATGGAATATAAAGATTGGATGGATTACCGCCCTTGGAATACAAATATTTGCATAGCACGTCTGAATTGTCGGGCTGGCCTCGGGACTCAGTAAACCAGAGAGTATTTGGCAGTTTATATATTTATATAAAAAGCTTTGTCAAACCTCACCGGTAAGCCCTACAGAGCTCATTGCTTCATTAACATGGTATCTAAATTATTATACAAACAATTTTTACAAGATTTTGGTTATTCGCTGCCCTCAGAAAGATAATCGGATGAATGAAGTGTATGAAACTGTCAAGTAATCACTATAAAACTGCCTAGTAACCACAAGAACTTTGTGAATTCTGATAACAAAAGCCAAAATGTAAAGTATTCTGAGGTCAGCAAATGACTCATCTACTAACAACACATTTTATATACAAGACTGGACAAAGGACGACACGAATGACACTTACAACAAACAGTTTTGAAAGTTTGTGGAACATCAATTTCATATACAAGCTCAGTCATGAGTGTCATAAATTGTCGAATGGTTACATCCGCTCTACGGATATGTGGTGGTAGACTGTTAAATGCTCTAGGAGCCCTGTTATAATACCTATTCTGATAAGTTCTGTTTTCATACGGAAGTATGACAATGTAGAAATTAAATCCATTTAAAAGTTACTCGTGCAAACGTTTTGCGCGTGTATCGTTAGCGTATATTTTGTGAAGTAACTTCAACTTAATACAAATTTAAAATCATCATGTCCTTGAGTAATACACTGTACGGTTCGTAGAGACGAACTTGTACATATTCAAGCTGTAAGACGTGCGCTCTCAAGCAGCTGATCCGAACGTTGTAACCCAATAAAATTACTGGTTACAACGTTTGGGGTTTCTAATGCTTATTAGTAGAATCATACTAGCATACTAATGCAAATACTGTAATTTGATTGGCTACTCTACTCGCTATCTATTCCTCGATAGATAGCGAGTAGCAAAACAACAATTTTCCTGGCGTATTTTTCCAATTCAAAGACAATATGTAATATTATTTTTAACAAAATGGCTTATGATTCAATTATTTATCTCAGATTCTACTAAAGCAATTAGATTACTCTCTCTCAATTTCTATGTGTTGATAGCTGATTCGGGCTTCGCCCTCATCAACTATCATCGCATAGAAATCTCGAGCTCGTAATCTAATTGTTAATTGGAATTGTCATTTCATGCATATAAAATGAACCCTGTCCCGAACTTCAACCCTAATCCTAACCGTGAGAGTCTTAATATTTTATTGGATACAATAATCTGATAATAATCTTACTGGGTTACGGATCGGTTGTCTCACGTCAGAAATACTTGATGATTCCGCTAGATTGAAATCTGGTTGATTTGGATGGGGAAATGTAGTGATTAAATTTTTCTGTTGTTCACATAAGACTTTAAGAATAATTGGGGATTTCTGTCCACTTTCGTAACATGGTTACAGGCGAATAGCCGTATGCTTTTCTTGTTATAGTATAAACAAGTAATGATGTGATTCCTTGTGCATTTTGGCGAAAACACGCGCTCCTATCATTTTCAAAAACACTATAATTGGACAAGTTAATACTGCCATTTGCAATCCACCATGAACCATGACAAATCAAGCATCTTTATTTATGTCGATTTCCAGTAACGTTTTGGAGCGTAACCGTCAAGTTTTGTAATTACAGTTGTTGACTTTTGCTCGCCCAAACAGTTGAAATTCGCAGTTAGGATGTATTGCGATTTACAAGAATGATACAAGTTAGTTTTGTTTGAGGAAGAAAGATGTGCGATAGAACAATGATGAAGAATTATTGAAATGTCGTTCAATTCATTTAAAATGACATAAAGAGTTCTATCATTGGCCGAACATTTCATGTTTAAAAAAAGCGAGCAAACGTTAATTACAAAACATGACGTTACGCACCTGAACGTCATGGAAATAAACGTAAAACAAAACGTTTGATTAGTCACGGTTCAGGGTCGATTGCAAATGGTCTTAGAAACTGCCTTCTTGTGGAAGAGGTGGGTTGCGGGGGCGGTCGTTAATTACCACACTTCTGTTTTATTTTATTTCAGAACCACAAATTCAATTATTGCTTGAAGTACGTCGTGTTACATTGCGACGTCGACGTTGTTGACCATAATGCGGTTTGCTGACAACCTACACCCCAATGAAGATCCTTTACTGGGACGATATTACAACGACGTTGAATATGAGAAAGCAAAACCTTGTTTGCATAAGATCCTCCGTAATTCAGGTATCAGAGATCCAAAGCCAAACCAGTGAGCTCAATAATATAGTTACCAGCATTAAGATATGGCCGGCTAGCTCCACCAGTACTCATTATTAATCCATATAAAAAATCGCTTCGCTAAACATACCTACACTTATCTGCTGTAAAGGCCTTGAACATGCTGCATATAATGCGACATGCGCGGTGACACAGGCTTCGGACGCCAGTGACTCTTTGTTTATTGTTCCATTTTGTTCTCCACAGTGGCCACCTATTTCAATTGCAATTTGTTAAATTAAATTTGAGAGTAGATCACGTGTGGCCTTGGATGTCGGATAATTTCAAACAGGTCAATTAATCATACAGTTTTAATCATACAGTGCTTCCCAAAAGGGTTCCCCTAGTGACGCGCGTTCGAATTTAAATGTTTTTACCTGGTTTTAACTCCATGAGTTCAAGAATGCGGGAAACGCTATAGCAGAGGATTTTTGTGCACGTTGCAAATTAATTAGAGTTTGTTTCTGCAAAATAACACAGAATGGGCTCGTTAGGGAGCGAGCGCCAATAGCGCTTGATTCCAAAAAGCGGCATTTTTTGACGCACGAATTCGAATAAAATAAGGGCTACTCCTTTATTGATATATATATATATATATATATATATATATATATATATATATATATATATATATATATATATATATATATATATATATATATATATATATTGACCTACATGTATAGGTTATTATATGAGAGGCGAGGTGATATCAGTTTTATCGCTCGAGAGACGATATCATATTTGATACAAAATATGATATCGCAACGAGAGCGATAAAACTGATATTACCGAGTCTCGAATGTGATAACCTATTTATCACATACTTGTGCCTTTATCTAGAGCAAAAACCAGATTATATTTTCAAATTATTTATACTTCGAGTACATTTCAAAATGAATTCAAAATTATTGTTTAAAATACGCTAAACAGGCAGAAATTAGAAAAGCAAACCAAAAATAACTTATCTTCTAATAGCTGCAAATTTCTTGGTGTTATTTTCCTTGTATTATTTTATATTTTTATTGTTATCTTTCTATCGATCCTTTAGTCGGACGCCATCTTTGTTTGAGCGGGACAAAAAACGATATCGCGGGACAAAAAACGATATCACGGGACATATCGTTTTTATGTCACCGTGTTATCGCCCAGATAAAGGCACAAGTATATGATAAACATATATATTGACCAATCAGAGTGCTCACGAAAAAGATATAGCATTCTGATTGGTCAATCTGTGAATCTTTCAGGCAACTTCTTCAAAATTTTGTGGATTGATCAGAATTCCGAAATTTGAGCAAATGAATCGGTCCAATATTCTCGGAACGCTTCTCTTGCCGCGACTGTAGCAAGTGAATTAGCAATTTTAGGATCGACAGATCGAGTTTAGCCCCAACATTTTAAGGATGAGAACATCTTGAATATTATTTATGCTGGTTGACCCCTTCAGTGAAAATCACTGTTATCGATAATGCTATAATATTCAAATGGATATAAGTGTATTATTATTATTGGATGAACATTGCACAAAATACGAAATTGAATCTAACAAGCAATGCATAACGAACCTAGGTATTGACGATTTAATTTAATTTAACTTTAAGCGGTATCGGTTCTTGTTCGTAACTTATTATAATAAGTGCGAGAACAAATTATGTTAGCTGGATTAATACGCTTGTTTGGTATTTCTTGCTAAAATTAGCTTTATGTTTTAAGTAAAATTAGCTTTATGCCCCACGAATAAGCTACCAGTGGAAAAGTTGTTACATTTTTTAACACAACTTGCATGAACAAACTTGTACTAAACAAATCACGTTCTAATGCAGCAAAAGACAAACAAGAACGGGCTGGCCAGGCGTTTCTGGGCAGTGATCTCCTAACACAATTTATCTCTAATTCACTTTATGTGTCAATCTGTTTAGCATACATAACTGAGGACACATTCAATTGTATAAATTTAAAAATAGGTACTTCTAGCGTACATGTGGGTAGGAACAACAATACCAAAATTATGAAAAGTCTGTTAAAAGGTTCACAACTTCTTGTTTATTGAACAGTGAGAATGCTATATCTTATTTGTGTTCATTCCGATTTTTCAGTAAACGTTAAGTTAAGAATTGATCAGGGGAATTGCTCAAACGTGAGGAGTTGAACTGGTCATTTTTTTTCGGATGCTTCTATTATTTACCACGACTGTAATTGATCAGTTTGCTGGTTTGAGATTACCTAATCTTTTAAAATAGCTACAACATCTTCTTAACACAATCAGAATACACCACTACAGGGATCTTGCAAACTCGAGCAGGAATATATGAAGCAATGGAATTCCCAAAGGGTAAATTTGCACAATATACAAAAAACTGCAATGTTTAATAATTACAATTATTAGTATTGAACAACACATAGCATTGTTACTTTACTTTGAGTACAAAACAGAGCACACCAATGAGCTACTGAGACAAAGAAGAAAATTGGGCTCATAAATATGTTCCATATAGACGGAGATAGATAGTTTAATCATCAATAACTTGCAGCCCTAATGCTGAAATGCATATTTACAGACAATTACAAATGATTAGTGCAGGGTTTACACCATGAAGTACTTGATATTGGTCACCGCTGACCACGTGGGACGAGAGGACGATTGTTGTTGTTGTTTCATTGCGAGTATCGCATATTAACTTTGCTAGAGTTTACGTGTTATTATTGTATATCGCTTTCTTCTTTCTTATAATAATCGGCTGGAAAGATTATACAACCTTCCTGTAAGTAGTAACTGTATTTTATATTATTGTATTCATACTCTTCATTGTTGTAATTTTGATATTATTTTTGTAACAGAAAGTTCGTTTCATCGTTGGCTAATAAATTTATTAAACAAGTGAGAAGCGTATTTCTTCATGAAACGAACTTTATACGGACAAAAAGGGAAACATGGTAGTTGTAGAATGCTCTGTCCCTCATTGCGAATTTAAAACATTAGACGTTTGTGAAGATCTGGCGATCGCATTGCTGACCAATCATGGCCTGGCTCATCAAAATACAGCACCCACAGCCACTACATCTGCACCAGAGCCAGTACTACGAGGCCCCAAATTAGATCGACCAAAAGTGAACGTTGGAGTCTCCACAGAGGAATGGAACGTCTTCGTACGTCGATGGGAAGTATTCCGTGCTGGATCGAGAATAGACGAATCCTCAGCACCAGCACAGCTTTTCCAATGCGCTGGCCCAGAGCTAGGGGACAGCATCCTTAAAGCCAAACCAGATGCAGCATCGGACAGTTTACCACAGCTGCTCGAGAACATGCGCTCGCTCGCAGTTATCCCCGTAGCCACCGGTGTTCTGCGCACCGAGCTGCTACAGTTACGGCAAGAGCGAGATGAAACTTTCCGAGCCTTCACTGCTAGAGTACGAGGTAAAGCCGAAACGTGTGCCTTCGCTACTGTTTGTGAATGTGGGAAAAGCGTCGACTATACGAACCACGCCATACAGGATGTCTTACTAAATGGCATATACGATACGGAGATCCGCCGCGAAGTGCTCGGCACCAAAGACATCCTGAAGACACCAGTCAATGACGTTGTATCATTGGTTGAGAGTAAGGAAATGGCACGCAATGCTCTTCCTTCATCCTCCTTGTCTGCTATGTCATCATTTAGACAGCAGCAAACCTCTCCAACAGAAGCTACTCACTCGATTCCATCTACCGCCGATCGCGCGAGAGAAGCGAAATGTCCGGACTGCAAAAACCTTTTCAAGTTATTTACAGAAGGAGCCCGGGGATGGAACACCAAACCACACAGGGTCTGCCTTGCCTGCTACAGATCCCGCCGTCGTAACAGACGTTCACGTCAAACGCTAGAGCAACAGCCAACGACACAGGCCACGCTTGCCACTGATCCTATATCGCAAATCGCTGCATTTCAAACTACTGCAGTCCCCCGCAAACGTCGTCATCACTACCCCAGGCGGGGTCGAGCTACTCACGCAACCTCTGGCCAAACGTTTCATGTGGTACTTGACCACCATATTTTCACGAAAGGCGAATGGAAAAGAGCACGCCTACGCCCTCACCCGAGAGTTTCGATATCTATCTCTCTGGACAACTCCAAGCCAGCCAAGCACTGCCACAATCCCTCCACAGCTAATGAACAGAGCATTGACATTTCCGCTATTGCAGACACGGGAGCACAGTCTGACCTATGGTCACTGGATGAGTTTCTTGCTTGTGGCTTCTGCCGAGATGACCTTTCTCCTGTCAGCCTTAAACTCTCAGCTGCAAATCGCTCCAGTATATCAATCGAGGGGGCATTCTTCGCCAAGCTCACTGCCAAGTCACGGAACGGTGAGAAGTCTTCATGCCGATCTATGGTGTATGTAAGCAGCTCCGTCAACGCCATGTATTTGTCGTACGAATCCCTGCTGAACCTTGGCATTCTATCACAAATCTTTACCTCAGCAGATAACCCCAATGGAGTGAACCACAGCAACGACATGCCCCATAGCACCAAAAATGTACAACCGGCAACGTCGGAGGTGAGGTCCATCAACGAGGGCTGCAGCACACCCAGCGCCAAAAGAGAAGAGTCGTGCTCTTGCCCCCAACGTGCAGTTACACCATTACGCCCAGCCAAGCTCCCTTTCCCATGCACACCAGACAACAACAGACGCATGAAAGCATGGCTTCTGGAACGATATGCCTCCTCCACCTTCAACACATGTCCGCATCGTGCATTACCCTGCATGGAAGGTCCACCAGTCGAGATCCATGTGGACCCAGATGCCACTCCGAAGGCATGCCATACCCCAGCCACAATACCACTCCACTGGCAGCAGCGTGTACACGACGACCTCCTTCGCGATGAGGCACTTGGTGTTATCGAACGTGTACCCTACGGTGAACCAGTCACATGGTGTCACCGCATGGTAGTGACAAGAAAGCACGATGGATCCCCCCGCCGCACTGTCGACCTTTCACCTTTGAACAAGTTCTGCCAGAGAGAAACCTTTGCCATGGAGTCCCCTTTCCACCTTGCTCGCCGTATCCCCAAAGATACATGGAAGACCGTCACCGATGCATGGAACGGCTATCACAGCGTTCCCCTACGTCAGTCCGATCGTCACCTTACCACTTTTATCACCCCATTTGGACGGTGGCGATATACAAGAGCGCCACAAGGATTCCTATCATCAGGGGACGGTTACAATCGACGATTTGACGCCATCCTATCCTCTTTCGAGCGTAAGGAACGTTGTGTGGATGACACCATTCATTATGACCAGATACTTACACAACACTGGTGGCGGACGATCGATCTACTTACCCGCCTTGGTCAAGCTGGGATTGTCCTTAACCCGGACAAATTTCAATTCGCCGAGCGCAGTGTTGACTTTGCCGGCTTCAGAGTCTCTGACGCCACGATCGAACCACTCCCAAAGTACCTTGATGCAATACGCGAATTTCCATCTCCAACTTCGACCACTGACATTCGGAGCTGGTTCGGCCTGGTCAACCAAGTATCAAACTATGCCCAACTACGTGATCTGATGGCACCGTTTAAGCCATTCCTCAGTCCTCGATGCAAGTTCGTATGGACCGCCGAACTAGAGGACGCATTCCAAGCATCCAAAGAGGCAATCATCGATGCCATCCGCCGAGGAGTGGAAATTTTCGACATGTCACGACCAACATGCCTTCGCCCGGATTGGTCCAAACGCGGTATAGGATATTTCCTCTTCCAAAAGCACTGCAAATGCCCCGCTAGCCTACCAGACTGCTGCCCTGGCGGATGGCGCATCACTTTGGCTGGTTCGCGTTTCCTGACAGCTGCTGAAGAAAGATACGCCGCTATCGAAGGCGAAGCTCTGGCTGTGGCCTGGGGCCTTGAGCAAACGAAATACTTCACACAAGGCTGTGACAACCTGGTCATAGTCACCGACCACAAGCCCTTGACCAAGATCTTTGGTGATCGCACATTGGATGAGATCACAAATTCACGGCTCTTTCGTCTGAAGCAACGTACCCTCCCGTGGCGCTTCAATATAACGCACCTCCCAGGAAAATCGAACACCGCCGCTGACGCCATGTCCCGACACCCGTCTTCTTCGTGCTGTTCACATAACTCCTCGACTGGGAAACTAACAACCCATGATGCCATGGAGATCGCTCTTATGTCGTCTATCCGCACTGAAGCCTCAGAACTTGGCATCATTTCCTGGCCCTGCCTTGTGAAGGAGACAACTGTTGACCCTGCATTGAGTAAGCCCTTAAAACTGGTCGAGAATGACACCCAAACCATTGACCGTTCTGATCCGCTGATCGCACCATTCTGGCCTGTCCGTGAGTCCCTCTACATACAGGACGATGTTCTTATGTACAACGATCGTGTTGTCATCCCTACCTCACTAAGAAACAGAGTACTGGAACACCTCCATGCTGCCCATCAAGGTATCTCGACCATGGAACAGCGTGCACGTTCCATCACCTATTGGCCAGGTATGTCCAAAGACATCAACAAGACAAGAGAGTCATGTGTGGATTGTAACAGGAATGCACCATCGCAAGCTGCCACCACCCCAATATCCTCTCCACCACCAACCACCCCATTTGAATCCGTGTTTGCAGATTTCTTCGACTACGGCGGCCACCACTATCTTGCTGTTGGTGATCGCCTGTCAGGCTGGGTGGAAGTTTTTGGATCCAAGGCAGGCACCACTTATGCCGGAGCAACAGGACTTATACGGCACCTCCGCTCGTTCTTTGCCACGTTCGGTGTACCTGCAGAACTGTCAAGCGATGGTGGACCGGAATTTGTAGCTGGCAGCACAGAAACCTTCCTACGTACATGGGGCGTCAAGCATCGTATTTCGTCTGCCTACTTCCCCCAATCAAATGGACGAGCCGAAGTTGCAGTTAAAACTGCCAAACGCCTACTTATGTCCAACATCGGCCCGTCGGGGGACCTTGACGACGACAAATTTCTTCGCGCGATGCTACAGTTACGCAACACTCCAGACCCGGATTGCAATGTCTCCCCGGCACAGATCATCTTTGGCCGCCCGATTCGTGACACGCTGTCGTTTGCCAACAGGCTTGAAAAGTTCTCAAATCCGAACGTTCGCCCACTTTGGCGCCAAGCATGGGCCGCGAAGGAAGACGCCCTACGTCTCCGGATGGCCCGCACATCTGAATCCCTAAGTGCACACTCGCGACCCCTCCGTCCACTGAGTATCGGCGAAAAAGTATTCCTCCAAAATCAACAAGGACCAAGCCCAAAAAAATGGGACAGATCAGGAACCATAGTTGAGACACCAGGTCATGATCAGTACCGGGTGAAGGTAGATGGTTCAGGTCGCCTAACCTTACGGAACCGCAGATTTCTTCGTGCTTACACACCTGCCACACCGTTCATTCACCAGCGACCACCAATGAACACTACAAACATGAAGGACACTATACGGGATACCACAGCCCCTATGGCGGACACACTACCCACCTCACCAGACAGGCAACCCCCTTCACCGCAACCAGAGAGCCCTACACGGACTCCCAACCCTGACCCACTTCACCAGCAAGGTAAGCAACAGGTCGAGGCGACAAATCCCATATCGCACACACCACCAGCAACCGACGAACAGCCGTGCCCATCCAATATTCACACACGACCACTTCGCGCACGTCACCCGCCCAAACGCTATGAACCAGAGACGGGGCGGTGGCTGGCTTATTGAGTCCGGTCACCTGCGACTTATCGCAGCTCCCGGACTGGGGGGGATGCAGGGTTTACACCATGAAGTACTTGATATTGGTCACCGCTGACCACGTGGGACGAGAGGACGATTGTTGTTGTTGTTTCATTGCGAGTATCGCATATTAACTTTGCTAGAGTTTACGTGTTATTATTGTATATCGCTTTCTTCTTTCTTATAATAATCGGCTGGAAAGATTATACAACCTTCCTGTAAGTAGTAACTGTATTTTATATTATTGTATTCATACTCTTCATTGTTGTAATTTTGATATTATTTTTGTAACAGAAAGTTCGTTTCATCGTTGGCTAATAAATCTATTAAACAAGTGAGAAGCGTATTTCTTCAATTAGTATGCATTACAAATTACAATGAACAATTATGATTACAAACATTAACAATCACGACAATGTCATACTACATCTGAAACTACATATCATCACGGTTATATATGATGCTGATTTAAGAATAAGACTGTTCTTGAAACGGTCTGTTGCATTTTGCAACAGTCTGTCAACAGTCATTTTGCCGTTGCAACGGTCTGTTGATTAGGCGTCTACTGTGGCTTAAGGTATAAAGTGACGGTCCATTAATTTCAATTACTTTTTTGCATTCTTTAGTTTAGAGAATGTTTTCCAACCGTTTTTTTGCGTCTACGTTGCATAGCAACGTAGAGCTATGTATGCGAAAATTCTGGGGGACTGGCTGGCTGGGTGACTGGCTGTGTTTGGTCAACGAATATGACGTATTTTGACGTCACGAGCTTACAAAATAAACGCTAACACTTAAAAGTATTTTAATGTTACCGACAATGCCCCGAAGTTGTGACAATATAACTCGTGACGTATGGAGGTTATGGTAGCGCTGCAAATCCAATGCAGTGTGTGCTTTGTTCGTTCGTTTAAAGTGCTGAATAATATTGGGCGGTTTGTAAAGTGTTTCTTTGCTTTCTTTCTGGGATTTTACTAAGGTATGCTCTCATAAGTTCTTAGTTGTTTTGTTTTGGATAATAAAATTTAGATATTTGCTTTAAAATCGCAAATTTTACAGAGCATTTTATACAAATTACAAATAAGGGTAACAATATAATTTAATTTCAGCATTGCAGCACATTGTCGATCACAGCAGTCATAACATATTTAATGGAGATTTTAATGTAAATTGGTTGGTTGAAGCGGAAAGAGAATCACTTTATAATGTCATGGTCAGAGACAATGGCTATAGAAAATTAGTTGACAATCCTACAACTGATAACAAACACTTATTGACCTATATATATACCAACATTGTATAAAATGTGGAAATTGTCTCAGGTAATTTAGAAACATACTTTAGTGATCATCATATGTGATCTGCAGACTGCAGTGATCATAAAGCAATGTGGATGTCATGCCAAGAATGATAGACCTACAGCTAATGAGCTAGGTGAATTTGAGGGTTACATGTAATATCACTTCCTGTTATTGTGTCACGCTACGAAACTTTGCGCAATATTACAGTCTATTCTGCGCATCAGTATATCATATTTTACAATTTGCCTATTAGTATACAATATTTAATACATTATTTATAATAGTAAAACCTATAAGTATATACAATATTGATTACATAACATATAATAGTAAAACCTCGCGCAATAAGTATATGAGTATACATTATTTAATCGTACTATAAAGTATACAATTAATGTATTATTAAGAACGTGTAAATCATGTCATATTTCTTATTTAGAACGAGAGATTGATTTTATTTTTGTGTGCGTTTGAGTGTATATTTCCTGTTTTGCAAAAGAGCTTTTGGCGTGCATGGTATAGTTTAAGAACGATAGATTGATTTTAATTGATTTTATTTCTGTGTGTTTGAGTGTATATTTCCTGTTGTTTTGCAACTGGATACCTGTAGTTTAAGAACGAGAGATTGATCTTATTTTTCTGTGTGTTTGACTTTGAGAGTGTATATTTCCTGTTGTTTTGCATGCAACAGAGCTTTTGGCGTGCATTGTATAGTTTTTCGATTTGCAGGCAATCAGTGACAGTGTTAAGTTATGGCAGATAAAAACTCCCGTTTCCAACAGTTTCGCGAGAGGAAGCGCTCGAGAAATGAAATTAAAGAAGCATTTTTGAAACTATCAAATTTGTCAATAGAGGATAATTATGGAACAGTATTTTACCGATAATCGCTCAGACCAAAGTCAGATGTTAGCACTTCTTGTAATGTATTTTGGCTTGATGCCGCTGTTGTTAGCAAGATACGCAATAAACAAAATCCCTGCAACTATGCCTGTCGACATGAAAAAGAAAATTTTCACTGCCTTTTCCCCATCTCAGACTACAGCTGAAGTTGATTTCTTGATAAATAACCTTGCTAGAGTATCCGAGTTCGTGACTAGCGCAACACTGGAAGATAACGTCCACAATGCGTGTTTATCAACAAGCATTCCATTTTATGAAATCCTTTGCCCTCCTGTTGAAAAATGTGTGAAATGTGATAGGAAACTAACTATACACAATCAACCTGCTCAAGTAACCATTTTTAAACTAACTGGTCCAGTACCAGGTCTTAAACTTACTTCTAAGTGCCCGAGTTGTGGGCGTATCTACAAGTATGCACAATATGGAAACAACAATGAAGGATTCCAATTTTATTCGGAAAGAAGGCCGCTGGTGGAAGCTAGTCATGTAGCTTATTTGGAAAAACAATTGTGTCTTTATCAAGTATTCCTCAGGTAAGAATTGGTAAAGTTTTTTTATACTGCAATTTTAGTTTTCGTCTTCAACTGGTTTCAGCACTACTAATATACTATACTATACTATACTGTACCGTACCGTACCGCACCGCACCGCACCGCACCGCACCGCACCGCACCGCACCGCACCGCACCGCACCGCACCGCACCGCACCGCACCGCACCGCACCGCACCGCACCGCACCGCACCGCACCGCACCGCACCGCACCGCACCGCACCGCACCGCACCGCACCGCACCGCACCGCACCGCACCGCACCGCACCGCACCGCACCGCACCGCACCGCACCGCACCGCACCGCACCGCACCGCACCGCACCGCACCGCACCGCACCGCACCGCACCGCACCGCACCGCACCGCACCGCACCGCACCGCACCGCACCGCACCGCACCGCACCGCACCGCACCGCACCGCACCGCACCGCACCGCACCGCACCGCACCGCACCGCACCGCACCGCACCGCACCGCACCGCACCGCACCGCACCGCACCGCACCGCACCGCACCGCACCGCACCGCACCGCACCGCACCGCACCGCACCGCACCGCACCGCACCGCACCGCACCGCACCGCACCGCACCGCACCGCACCGCACCGCACCGCACCGCACCGCACCGCACCGCACCGCACCGCACCGCACCGCACCGCACCGCACCGCACCGCACCGCACCGCACCGCACCGCACCGCACCGCACCGCACCGCACCGCACCGCACCGCACCATACGATACTATACTATACTATACTATACTATACTATACTATACTATACTATACTATTCATACTATACTATACTAATATACTATATACTATACTATACTATACTATACTATACTATACTATACTATACTATACTATACTATACTATACTATACTATTCATACTATACTAT